>OY744603.1:63847729-63972729 GCA_963556255.1 Allolobophora icterica
CAGGCGGTGGCGACTCACGATGGCGCCACCTCCCCACCAGACCCTCATCTTAACACACAATCGGAGTAAAAAAACAGCCTTTACCTAAGCAGCTGGGTCTGGCAGGCAAGGGTTCAAATCACAAGGTTTAAAAACTGCTTAACTGAGCGTATATACACCGTTACATCTGAACTGTGCAGACGAGATTTGACAGAGAAAAACAATGTATCATTCGTCGGATAAGAGGTACACAAGACGCCTGAATGGAAGGATAAGAGGTCGAGCAGATACAGTTCCCGGGTCAGCGAATAATCTCTCTTATCAACTCCCCAGACGATGAAATCCGAACTTACATCGACTTTACAAGGGCCGAGTCTATCGCATTCTGCAGCAAAGATTTCTCAGCAACGACAGACGAAATGCCTCGCTGGCTGAGACTTGAGCAGAAGAAGACGAAAAAGTCCTTTAGGCCAGTATGAAAGGCAGACATGGGTACGAAGTGCTAGCGACTTAATTTTCTTAACCTCGGCATGCGAGGGCGGGTGGCTAGTACTCTCCCTCGCCGTCTAATCTTCCCGCCGACACTTGACAGTCTACGGTTAGTGTACTCACTATAGCCGAGAGCGCAGATGGAGCAGAAACCTCAAAAGAAATTTTTGCCCTGGAAGGAATTTGAACCCCCGACCTCATCTCCTTTGACGGTCCAGCATGCTAACCACTAGACCAAGGTGCACCCCCACAGCAACATGTTAACTTATAAAAATTCATAGCAGCTTCATCGACCGCAGAGAACCCACCATCACAAGGACGACTACCAGCACCAGCACCAGCATCAACAGCTGTGAGGTGTTTTTGAAGGCGCTAGGTAAATATTCCGATAGGTTGGTTCCTGGCAGAGATAGCCATCCGGCGGCGGCAGTGGGTGAGGAGGAATCATCTCCAATCTTAACGCTCGTCTGTCAAGTTCAATGCTTTGTTGGTGTTAAGTGAGCAAATACACGCACAACCACCCACCCACGCACAACCACGCATCTACCGAACGCACACGTGTCCCACACAGCCAAGACATAGCCAGCCACCGATCCACACAAAAGCACACCCACCACACTCACACACATGACAACTACACATCCATACACACACGCACACACACACACACAAACATTCATATACCGGTACATTCACGCATATCCACACATCCATGCACACATACACATCCATTCGCGCACACACACACACACACACACACACACACACACACACACACACACACACACACACACACACACACACACACACACACACACACACACACACACACACACACACACACACACACACATCC
The DNA here is from genome assembly GCA_963556255.1 of Allolobophora icterica. Classification (NCBI taxonomy): domain Eukaryota; kingdom Metazoa; phylum Annelida; class Clitellata; order Crassiclitellata; family Lumbricidae; genus Allolobophora; species Allolobophora icterica. The sequence continues at coordinate 63,849,054 of OY744603.1, forward strand.
ATACGCACACACGCCCACACATCCAAGCACTTACACACCCACACACACATACACACAAACGCCCATTCACACACACCTCCATACACCCAACGAACGCTGTAGCCTGCGTTTGTACGGGACTTGTACATCAAAGCCAGACCTATGATGTGTTTCGCGTTATCTGGCCACCACTCTTCACACACGCCAACAACAACCAGAGCTCATCTGGAGGGAGGACCACAGCAGAGCCTACAACCTCTTTCACACACTTCTTCCTCCAACAACGAGGCAACAAGGTAACTTAACATTCCCCACAGAACGAATACAGCAGGTGACCCCACGAACAGCAAGATCTTCCCCTTTAACAACATGGCCCATGTCGGCTGGTGCAGCCATCGTGTGTGTCGGGTGTGGTGCCCGATGGGGTTTGGGCGGAAACGGTTCCGATTGGAAACGGTTCCGATTACATCCGCGTTTGGCACAAGATAGTGCGGCCATTTAAAGGCTAGTTTGAGTTCGGTGTGAAATCAAATCAAGCCCGGGCTAAGACAGTTCAGAAAGTTACTGTTATTGGTTTTCGCAACAGGACAGAGAAACCTGTTGCAAAAAATAGAAGTAATTGTAATCTCGAAATTTCTGAAGTGCTGCGTAAAAGCTAAGCACTGGGCACCAGCTTAATCACGAGCGCTGAGTCGTGTCAGTGTATGGTCAAGAGAAGGTCCAAATCTTAATTGTACCATTTGGTTCCGCTTTGCTGGTTCAAATCAGTTTTTGTTCTTATCACGACTATGTACCTACAGACTGCTTGGACCATAGTTCGAGAATTCGCATTTTACGAATTTTAAGAATTTTTAAAATTCACGAATTTTAACGAATTTTAAAACTGCAGTGTTAAAATTCGTAAAAATTCGTAAAATAATTTAAAAAAATAGAATTCCTTGCCATGGCAACGAATTTTATTAATTGTTTACTTTTGAACTTTTTAAGCAAGTAAATGTCAATGTCATAGGCAATCAGCCATAAAAGATAGCTGACTATAGCAACACAATAGTACTGATATTCAGTTACTGTTCTATTTGGAGTCTTGAACTTCGATTTCTATCATAGTTGGGGTGTGTGACTGTGAGTGTCAGTCAGCAGAACGAAAAACCACCAGTGCCCCATGCAGCTCTAGTGTCACCAGTGAGCCACTAACACAGTTTGCAACCAAACATGGTTAAAAAGGGTTTGGCAACGTTCACCGAGCTGTGTCTCCTACTTCATCGTCCTCTGATTCTGAGTCACGAACAGCCCACTGCTCCCACTCGACTCTGGTTTCTGTATTTTCGCCATGCACCCGAATTCCGCCAGATACAACCAACAAATTCATTGCAACAAAAACAACACTGTATTTTTGGATTACCCTTTCCTTCTCCAAAATTACTACACACTTCCACTCTGGTCCATGTTCTTTCATCTTAAAAAAGTCAGATTTTAACTCAATTAACACGTTACGTAAAAAACTTTATATTGAAGTTTACACTGAATTCTAAGCAGAAGCTCAACACAACAAATCATGACGTCATCACATTTGTTGTTGCTTACGCTGTTTTTGCAAAACGCCACTGTTAATGTAAAAAAGGCCCAACAAAGGCCCAACGAATTTTTACGAATTTTTACGAATTTTAAAATAGACCAAAAATTCGCGAATTTTTACGAATTTTAAAACCGAAAGTCACGAATTCTCGAACTATGGCTTGGACTTCTCTTTTCCATATTGCCTCCTAGCAAATTTCGCTCTCAAGCAATAGAATACCTAAACATTGGCTCACTATGGCGACCGGACTCTGATCTTTCCAGAACATCTCTGGACAACCCCTTCTGACAAGACGCAGCTCTCATGAATAAGCTGATGCCCTGCACTTAGCTTTACAGCAGCGCTTAAGAAATTTCGAGTATTACGATTACTTCTCTTTAAATATAAACTGATTTTCTGTCAAGGCTGCGAGTACCAAGCACAATAGTTTCGGAATTTTCTTAGCTCCACTGGTGTAAACTTGTCCAAAATATGGGTGGGGTTTGGTTATTCATTCTAAACTTATTGCATTGGGTGTAGTCCATCTCAATTATTGGGGGAGGGCACGAGCCCCGGCTGCCCCCCAGAGTCTACGCCTATGCTTAGCTCATATAGCGCTGAGTCACCGCAATCCATGGGCAGAAAAACTATTGTGGATCGGCCTGTGTCTAAGTGGTAGTATAATAGCCAAGTGGTAATTTCCCCAAGTGGTATTACAGTCAAAGTGGTCATGGCTTGGCAGAGCTTTAACTGTATTGCTTTTGTCTTCACACATCGCTCACAAAACTTTGGTATAACCTATTTATACCGTTGGCCACACATTATATATATATATATATATACACATCATATATATACACATCATATATATATATACATCAAATATATATATATTTATGCTTGTTTAATTGTACTGTGGATACCTGTTTGAAATAGATCTTCACTGCTTTCCAAATTTGGAGCTTACGATTACGATATGTTATCCCAAAGTGGGCGGAGCGGCACCCGGAACCGATTTGGTAGGAGACCAGTCGTGGGCCACCACACCCATCGCCTACCGGGCTGAATAGGTTTGCGATTAGACGGAATTGAATCAGCGCCCACTGGCGACGAGCAACAACAGCTGAGCAGCTGAACAGCAGCAGCAGCAGCAGCAGCAGCAGCAGCAGCAGCAGCAGCACGCAACGCCATCTCATCCGCCGCGCATTAGCCACCGACCATTTAAGAGCCAATGGATGAAGAAGATAACGGAACGAAGTACTCAGGCGCTATATAAATAGCACAGATAATTTCTGGAAACAGCAAACACTGACCGGTCACGGTGACCTACAGCCAGACATTTATTTCTCGCAGTGACTTGTTAAATCTCAAATTAGGAAAAAAATCAACAGGTTAGTAGCACAAATATTAAACTGGTATTTGTAGCAGCAAAACTAAAAAGGTGTTAACATCAACAAATTTAAACATGTATATATAAGTACATATATATACCAAAAATTAACAGATATAAATACACACACACCAGAAAATTAAACAGGTAAATAGAAAAACGAAATCAAACAGATGTCTACCAACACATTTAAACAGGTACCTACAAACGCAGTTAAACAGGTATAATGTGTACATAGCAAACAATTTAACCAGGTTATACCAAAGTTCTGTGAGCAATGTGCCAAGACTTGAAAGACAAAAGCAGTAGAGTTAAAGCTCTGCCAAGCCAAGACCACTTGACCGTAATACCACTTTGGTAAATTATCACTTGGCTATTATACCACCGCTTAGGCACAGGCCGAACCTCAGAAGTTTTTCTGCCCATAGACTACAATGACTCAGCTCTACACGTGGGTCGAGTAATGTACTGTAAAGTAACGTCACGTTATAAGATAAATTAAGGTATTCAGCAATAGCTACAGGTGCCATGATGATGATGATGATGATGATGATACATCGTCTAATCTAATGACTTCTATAGCGGACTCTATTAATTAATTAAGGATTCATAAACAGGCTCTCCCGATATATGTGCAATACTTTAGATGCGGACGTCCGCTTTGGATATAACCCCCTCCACTTGTCCGCATTTGAATGACCCTACATCCTCCTCGCCCATGTCCTTAATTAACGGTTTAATGAGCCACCGCATTCACACACACACACTCCCACATGTCTGCCTGCCTCCATACCCAACTGTCAGTCTCTCTGATTGCCCCGCCTATCTGTCTATCTCTCGATCTATAATTGTCTGTCTGCCTATCTCTCTGTCTATCTCTCGATCTCTAATTGTCTGTCTGCCTATCTCTCTGTCTATCTCTCGATCGATCTCTAATTGTCTGTCTGCCTATCTCTCTGTCTATCTCTCGATCTACAATTGTCTGTCTGCCTATCTCTCTGTCTATCTCTCGATCTCTAATTGTCTGTCTGCCTATCTCTCTGTCTATCTCTCGATCTCTAATTGTCTGCCTGCCTATCTGTCTGTCTGTCTCCCAATCTCTAATTGTCTGTCTGCCTATCTGTCTGTCTATCTCCAAATATCTAATTGTCTGTCTGCCTATCTGTCTGTCTATCTCCAAATATCTAATTGTCTGTCTGCCTATCTGTCTGTCTATCTCCAAATATCTAATTGTCTGTCTGCCTATCTGCTTGTCTTTCTCCAAATCCCTTGATGTCTGTCTATCTATCTCCAAATATCTAATTGTCTGTCTGCCTATCTGTCACCTCCAAAGCGATTGAGGGAAAACCATAACATTATGAGATGTGGTGGAGATGGTAGGAAGCAGATAACCACCTACCCGAATCAGATCACCCTCTCGGAAGATCAGCTGGTTGGGTTGCTGAGGACAGTGATAGGAACGAATAGCCCTCACGGTCAACGGCTGAAACGGGGCATCTGAAACGACAAAACATCATCATCGTCATCATCATCAACACCAACATCATCATCCTCCTCATCATCATCATCATCATCATTATCATCACCAGTTCACCACCACCATCGTTACCACCTTACCCCTACTCCTACTTTTGCACCTACTTTATCATTCACATTATTATCATCATCACCACCGTCATCATTACCAACAACAACATCATCATCATAACCATGACAACGTCATCATAACCATGACGGCTCATCATTCGGAAAAGTAGGCATACCTTTGTTACGACGACTTTGTTTCAAGCAAGACAAGAACAACAAACAACAGTCATGACCTTCTTCCAATCAATTCCTTCACCACATTTCTCAGATAATCCAACCGGATCTAATGATCATAGCACACAATACACCCGTCGTCGGTCGCTTCAAGATAAGCCGAGGTCGAGAATCTTAATCCGCTGGATACGCCCGGTCGAAATCGAGTAGGTCAAGGCACACAAAAGGCGCTATACAAAGGCCTACATAATCGCCTTTGTACATATATCCCCAAAGTCCCCGAATTAAAGTACTCTTCCAGTATTATATGCGGCGTTCCTCTTCCCTTTCCTCTCTCAGACGGATTTCCACGTATATGTCTTTCTTACCAACGCCTCCCTCGGAAGCCCGAACAAGGATTCTTACTTTAAACCTCCAAAGCCGGGCGGCGCACCAGCCCGACCCTGCCTAGTCCCAGCTGTTCGCCGGCTGATGCCAGCGCCGCTGCCCGCCCGCCCGCCCGCGCCCTTGCTGGCCGGCCACCGTTGTAGGCCGACGGCCGTTAGACCTTCCTCCTCCTCCTCCGACTCCTCCTCCCCCGACTGCAGACGGTCCCACGGAGAAGGCTTCGAAGACCGACCGCTCTTAAGGTAAACACCGTCTCCGCCTTTAGGGTTTATCTTCCACCGAGACATCATTATATTTGCATCCTGCTGCTTGTCCGTCTCGCTCGCTCTCTGTTTGTCTTAGTCCGCGTGTGTGTGCGTGCGTGTGCGTGCGTGTGTATACGGCAGTATCAATCTGTCTGGAATTGTTTGTCTGTATGTGTCTGTATGTGAGCATGTATGTGTGAGCGCGTGTGTTTGTGTGTGTATGTATGTATGTATGTATGTATGTATGTATGTATGTATGTATGTATGTATGTATGTATGTATGTATGTATGTATGTATGTATGTATGTATGTATGTATGTATGTATGTCTCTTTTAGCCGACGACTTCCTAAAATTAATATGCATCATCCTAAATCACCTCATTAACTTCTATACCGCCAGATGCATACACACATACACACAGCGCAATACGTCTGCATGCCTCCTCACCTAACAGTCTGCCTGCCTATCTGTCTGTCTTTCTCCCGATCTCTTATTGTCCGTCTGCCAATCTGCCTGCCTGTAAGCGCATATGTCTCTCCGTTGCTCCATTATCCATCCATCCATCGTCTGCTGCTCAGTCAGGGCAGGACGGCAACCGGCGCAGATAACTCCAAGTGTTCTTTCAGGACCAAACAGCGAATCCGTAAAAGCCCAAATACTCCTTCTCCGTCCATGTCGCCATCATCATTCCACAGACGGTTGCCAGAACCAGACATAAGATGCAACACTAGCCACAACACGTTTCCTCTAGTCTAATATATTAGGACTGAATAAAAACAACAAGATTTCCTTTTAGCCTTAATCTCAGACGTTCCTTTTACTCCGCAAGTCTAGCACAAGTGATGTAAATGTTACGTAAATTTCCCAGCGCCACACAAAAGCCGCGTCAGGGAGACCAACTTATTCACCGGCACCATATCAAACTTAGTCCGCATGGTTGTTTGGTCCGTTTCGGTGCCAGATCAGAATCTGGGGGAGGTCAAGCCGAAGAGACAGAGTGTTGGCAAATTGGCAAAACCAATCTCGCACCTGAGAAAGTCCCTTAAACGGCGCTATAAAAATGTTCGGGAATATTAGTTGGCGTAAGCTTCTGATTGATCTGATAAATTGATGTACAATATTTATACAACGTGCCAATTAACGCGTACACGCTGCACAGTATGCATCGGCCTTAATAGATTTTGACTAAAACTTATCTCATTCTGGGCTCAATTTCTCCGTTGGCTATTCCGTGTCTTCTTGGAATCCTCCTTGGCTTTCGACTGAACTCACCCTGGAATTTACCCTGCACAACGATCCTGCTTAGTACCGACCATCGACTGAAGCCTTAAGCAATCACAATGGCGCTACAGAAGTTCTTAGATAATTACGATTATTACTATTTTTATTAATATTTATTATCACCATTATTTAAGCCCTGTAACATCCGTCGAGGACGCAGGTCGAATAAGTCGGTATCGCGTTGCAAGCCCAGAAATTACGTTTGAACCGATTCTGACCATGAGTGTTTTTTCTGAGATATTAAACAAATTCTCTCTGATCTAACGACTCCTTACGCGTGACAATGCATGGCGAATTAAAAGACACGCACCAATAAATTACTACGACTAGAAGAGGCGGCCAATAGGCTGTATTAAAATAATTTCTGCCGACGTAAGCGGCCTTGGTTGCCTTAAGATGTTGTTAAACTCTGCACCCTCCGACCAGGCGGCACACGAAGTGCTTAGCCACATACAGGCAAAGTGATCGTAAACCAGGGTGAGAAGTGTGTGGGGGGTTGGAGGGTTCAACCCCCCGCCCTCCTACCAGTCTTTCTTAGGACCCCACAATCAAGTCTTCATTGCACACCCCAACTCCACATGGATCAAAGTCTAACCCACCCACTCCCCAAGTCTTTTTCTGCAATTCTCATACTGTCGTATACTCAAAATTACTACAGCACCACTTGAAAGCTAAGCGCAGGACACCACCAGCTTATTCAGATACAGTCGAAGTCAACGGCCATAGGAGCCAAACGACGTCGTTCAACACGGGAAACTGAGAGGCGGCATACAGCGCCATCTAGCGAATAAGAAAAAAAGTAGCAACCCCGCAAATAAGATGGAGGCATCGGAGGTGGCGAGTAACAATTTTTTCACGAAAACAAATGAGCTAGCGCGGGATGGGCTAGTGTGAGTACCACATTGATCATAAAGACAGGTTGAAACTGTTCTTTAAAACTAATGGATTCGCCAGTGCTCACATCAATCTCGAAACCATGCCACCGCCCCTCCGTTTAACAATCATAACAGAAAAATTAATGCCTATAACTTATTTTAAACTGCTAAGACGTATGACGTATGTTGTTCTTTATGCTCGTACTGCCATGGCGCAGCGCAGGGCCTTCCCGGTGGAGAGTCCTGCTGTCTGGACTGACCTCCCTCTTCAGCTTCGTTCCCTCCCTAGGAATTTCTCATGTTCTTTTTATGGCCTTCTTAAGACCTTTCACTTTGATCGGACCTGGGCCTGGACCGCCAAAGAGTAGATTTCTTGAACGGGCGCTATATAAGTTAGATAGATAGATAGATAGATAGATAGATAGATAGATAGATAGATAGATAGATAGATAGATAGACAAGACTAGATAGATATTAAAGACTAGATAGATGCAAATGCTGAACGAAATGCGCATACAAACTATAACGTTCATCTGTCAATCGCTAGATGTCACTAGCGTTTTAAACCAAACAATTTAACACAAAACTAGACGGTAGCCAGAACTAGCAACTAATTTATAATGAAAAAAAATTAATAAAATTGTAATGTATGAACTGACCGGATAACAGTCGCGCCAGCTTCTCGTTCTGGCATAGCTTCGGTGAATTAAGCAGAATGTCGACAGCTGTCTGATTTGCGGAGTTCCGACAATGTATGTTAACTCCCCACTAAACAAAACAAAGATGACAAAGGCTGCATTATGCCAGAATAATTTCTGTCGACCCAACGTCCTTTTTTGCCGTAAGACGTCATTAAACTCTGGATCCACACAAAGATAAATTTCCATTTTCCATTATCAACTCGTATGAGTAAATTTCCATTATCGTCGTTTTTTATCACTAAAATTGACAAAGAAGTTTAACAAAATAAGCATGTTACTGTAGATGCATATGGCATATCCATCGAAAAGAAGAGCAGTCCCTTAAGCTAGCCCTGAGGCAGCCATGGGTATGAAGTGTTAGCCACTTCATTTTCATAGCCTCGGCATAAATGGGTGGTCCTCCCTCCTTCGCCGTCTCATCTTCCCACCGACTGTGTACGCAGTGTATGGTCAGTGTACTTATATAGCCGAGTTGGCTTGGATGGAGGGAGAGGGGAGCAGAAACCTTGAACCAAATTTCTGCCATGGCGGGGATTTGAAACCCCGACCCTTAACTTGACAGTCCAGTACGTTAACCACTACACAATCGAGCATTCCTAGTCCCGCTAAATAATTAGGGTCGCCTGCCACTATTGTACACAGATAAATGCAACTTCCAACTGGAATACCACAAAACAGAAATAGGCCTAATTATGCGCTATACGGTCGTTAATTAACATAACAAACATAATAACCTGTCAGTTAACACCAAGAGTGCTAAGCAATTGGCGTAATTATACAAATTAATATAAAAAAACAGCAATTGGCGTAATTATATCATTCAATGAAAAAAGTGACTTAATAGCCCTACAAACATGCTACAGTTGCACATTGACAGAATGCCTAAAGCGGTCATCTTTTGCCTCCGCGTCGCAGTTCAAATCCCTGTGAATATAGAGCTGGTTCTCGCGTTTTGGCTCTTTGTGCGCTTTAGAAATCTCGAGGTTAAGTAAGATACGATTACGATTCACGTGGCGTAAAGTCGCGCCAGAGAAATGTTTATTCATTCAGCACAGGCAGAGAAATAATGAACTCAAGTGTACCTGTCAATCCCTAGGTGGCACTAGAACCACAAAAACCATTGTTTTCGATGTGGTTTGGTGTTGTCAGGTCTGGAGCGCCTCTGAGTTTTCTCTAGACGTCGCTATACAAATTTACGATTAAGAGAATCTTAAAACCAGCGAGTTATTGGTTTGCCACCGTGGTCAGGCACTGGTTATACATTTATACAAACAAATTCAAGTAAACCAGGTTCGTGTATGTCGCCTACAGTTGTAGATTCGATTTTAAAAAAGGAAACAATAGTTAATTTAGACAGGGATATTTCATATTTGCCCTGCTGGTTTTAGCTGCCATGCTGTTGACGCTTTGTGCACGTCAATCATGCACCTTCTGTATGCACTTCAATACGACCCGACCTGAACAGACCTGACCTCAAATGACCTGACCTAATTCGGTTCTAGGCTTAGGTAAAAGGATAAACCGAAGTTCCGCACACTACATCTGGATTTGCTGGTTACTTGCCGTCTATTTCCAAATTCCAATGCTTCGTGGCATTTCTAAACAAGGAGGCGCACAGAACTTGCCCACGGTCACTATTACTCAGCACATACCCATCTGCCATGCCCAGACATACAGATCGCCGATCTTTGGCCAGAAAAGAGAATGCCTTTCTTAGCCTCACCGACCAAACACAATAACAACCAAAAAAGTACAAAAGAAATAAATAAGAATAAGAACGAAAACAATTACATCCATCACTGTATGTAGGTATACATGTATGTTTACGTATTTACGTATGTATGCATGTCTGTGCAGGTATGCATCTATTTACGTATGTATGCATGTGTGTGTAGGTATGTAAGTATGAATGTATGTATGCCTGTGTATTATGCATGTACTGCATATGTACATATTATGAATGTACATATATACATCAATGGGATCATCCATTAAGGATGTCTGCAGAGTGGTCAGTCAAATGTAGACAAGAGGGAACGGGTTATACCCAATTCGTCCGTCTGTCCGTCCGTCTGTCCGCATCTGAATCTGTACCTTATGGTTATATCAGTAGAGCCTGTTGTGCCTTAAATACCAACGCCATTCAGACATCAGTCAGTCGGATCCTATTAAGAGACCCTTCGCTCCTCATGGGAGTATAATCAAACCACCCTACCCCACAGCCCATTCAGCCCTACCCGATCTGTGGGGTAGCCTAATCTAGGTCTTAGTACTCCACTAGAGTATACGGATGTCCACAACACGTAAGGGGGAGGATTACGGACAAATGCGGACAAGCGAGAGGGAAGTAGATATAAAGTAACTTTTGCAGACGTCCTTTATGGACGATCCCTAAGCACGTATTTATGTATCCAGATATTCATATAGCGCCTGCGTGGCGCCGCTGTTGTCTTCCTTAAGCTAACAGAGGGCGATTTAGATGGCCTACATCGAGAAGGAACTTGACGGCTTTCATCTGTCCGTGTAGGACCGCCTCGTGCAGGCAGGTCCCTTGAACCGTCTGTCGGCTCACATCAAAGCCGGCCTCCAACAGGAACCTACAGACACGGAACAAAACAGCGTCGTATACATAAGAGTGGCAGGGTAGGAACTGACTCTCGACGGTCCTCTCTACTCATCAGTCATCTCTTGCCGTCGACCCCAAAGCCAAGAAACAACGCTTTATTGCTCATTTATCTAATTAATTATTCATTTGTCTAATTAACTATATATTCCGAGCATTTACTATGAATACGAAGTCAGTAAATATGTTGCAGATGCATCATTTGCTATAACCAGTGTTTAAAGTGGGTGGGAACGCGTGGAAACAGCGTTCCCACTGCTCTCGAAATTTTTTGTTTGCGTTCCCACTGCTCACTGCAATAGAACCCTGCTAACGCATGCATTCCAATAAAACTCTTATTTGGAGTTCCAACTGCTCACCCAAACCACTTTAACCACTGGCTATAACTGCTAAGATAATGTAACATTATTATGTAGGGTAAGGTATGGTAACAGGTACAGTAAGGTAACACAAGGAAAGGTAAGGTAAGGCAACACAAGGAAAGGTAAGGTAAGGCAACACAACACAAGGAAAGGTAAGGTAAGATAACACAAGAAAAGGTAAGTCAAGGTAACACAATGAAAGGTAAGTTAAGATAAGAAAAGATAAGGTAATTGCTAAAATATGCCTCTCTACAACAGCCTTTTACGGTCGCCTGGATCCAATCCTTTCTGCCTGATTCTCTCATCAACAGTGTACAATCAATGTACTCATTATAGCCAAGTCTACTCTATAGGCATGTCATGTAGATGTGTTTCAAGTAGCCTGCTTACGTTTGAATGTATGTATGTATCTATGTATGTAAGGTTGTACTGAGACACTAGACAGTGCACCTGGTGGTAAGTAAATTTACCTAAGAACGTTGACATGTCCATTTCTGGCCGCCAGATGGAGACAAGTTGTCCTCTTGACGTCCCTTGTCCTCTGCTTGTAGTCCCTCATCAGTGGACTGCACAGCGCACTGGAAGCGAGCTTCTCCACAACCTATAGACATGAAACATCGGCATAAGGAAGATACACTATTATTATCATTATTAATAGTAGTAGCACAATTACTATTTATTATTATTATGATTATTATTAATATTATGACATGAAGATTTATCGACAGTACCAAAGACCAATAAGCACTATAAATAAATTCACAATAAAACTTCACTAAAAATGATCGACTGGAGAGACTATAATCAACCACTTCAGCCTCAGTTTATTCCGATTTAGACTTTCTAAAGTCGCCGGTCTCAGCTGGCCCCGTCATCTGGTTTAACTGACCCACTGGTTTTCAAGTGGACCTTGGCAATGATTTCGAGGTGAGCGATATTCTAGTGGTTAGTGAGCTGGACTTTAAACCGAGTCGACAGAGGTTCAAATCCTGGCCAGGACAGAAATTTCTTTAAAGGTTTATGTTCCAATTGTGCCCCAGCCAACTCAGCTGTAACGAGTACACTGACCCTACGTACACTGTCATTGGAAAGATCAGAACGGTGAGGGAGAGGGTTGACCACCCGCCCTTATATACAGAGGCTAAGAAATTGAAGCCGCTAACACTTCACTAATTTTCATGTGGACGGACAGTAAGAACTGTTTATGTTCCAATTGTGCCCCAGCCAACTCAGCTGTAACGAGTACACTGACCCTACGTACACTGTCATTGGAAAGATCAGAACGGTGAGGGAGAGGGTTGACCACCCGCCCTTATATACAGAGGCTAAGAAATTGAAGCCGCTAACACTTCACTAATTTTCATGTGGACGGACAGTAAGAACGGGAAGGAAATGCTGTCCCCCCAATGATTAGAGAGAATCGACGCCACTTACGTTTGTGCCCCACCACCCCACTTATCCAACCCAGCCCATGGGGCTCGGTCCCTCAAAGCCCCGGACAGGCTCTCGACGGCATTCTGCAATAAGTGCTCTCAGTGGATGCTATCAATTGTGGATCTGTCAAAGGCAGACGTCATTTTCCCGGCACTTCCAAGCGACCACTTGTCCCCTTATAGTCATATTTCCGCCACAGTGTGTGTATCGGTGTGCCGAACAGTGCTCGGTGCTCGGTGTGTTGTCAGTTTCCGGTGACAGTTCGTAACGAACGCTTGCAGGTCGTCTGCAGAAGAAGCGACATTTCGACGGCCATATCTAGATGACCACTCTCGGCCGCACATCTAACTGAAACCCTGTTTGGACAATTTTGGTAACGATAGTTGCTAGGCGTCTGTCTGTTTGTCTGTCTGTTTGTCTGTCTGTATTTCTCTCTCTGTCTCTGTCTGTCTCTCTCTCAGACTTTTGAAACGATGACCGCATATACGAGTACTGACCTTGAGATGGCCAAACTCACAGGCGACGTCAAAGGCAGTCTTATGCTCTCGATTGTACGCCGTTGGGTCACCTTGATTGTGGAGCAGAAGCTTCACCTTCAATCAACAAAAACACATGCTGCCTTCAAATTTCAATCAAAAACGTACTCAACTTTCTGCAAACAAACACGTTTAACGTTGAGTCACAGAACGCATGCATGCATGACATTCATGTACATAGACGGTTCTATTGCGCCTTAGTCGTTGAGTGTGCTTTTATAAATATTTGAGTACAATTACAGTTACTATTACGTTGTTTGGGGAACCCTCAAAGGCGCTCCTTGATAGACTGACGATATCCAGCTGTTCAACAGGAGTTCTATCTGACTAGGCACGGTATTTTAAGACCCACCAGTTCAGGTCTCTTGCACAACCACGTTCATAGCGCTTGTGAGGGGTTCCTAAAATACTTAATAAAATTCCAGACACATACATACAAAATATTAATATACATCTGTTGTCAATAAGCTATGCATCAACAAACTGAACACATACATCACATAGGGACTAGATCCCCCACGGAAGGCATGATAAGTCAGTTAACACAGATGCACGATAGAGTGCAGGGGTGGCGAACTGTTTTAAGGGTGCGTGCCAAGAGTGCCGCTGAATCATTTTTAAAAATACACTCGCGTGCCCGTGTGAATTTTGCCCACTATATGCTTATTTTTCTCAGACAGGTTTTAACTGACAAAGCGGAACAGAAAAAATAGGATATTTTTCAAAAAAATGCTTTTAGAAGTAGGGACCTGCGAATCACAAATTTTCAGTCGAATCGAATCTCGAATCGAATCGGGGGTAAAGGTTCGAATTCGAATCGAATCTCGAATCGAATCGGCGGGTACCAGTTTGATATCATGAAGCTTGATAGCACAGGCGTATCAAAGTATCAATATATCAATAACTTTTCTGGAGTTTAAATTCAATTAAACTAAACATTAAACTAATTAATAGAATTAAAAAAGCACAAGTAATTTATGAGTTAAGTAAGTATATTCTTTATTGTACCAATTGCATAACTGCACTTTGGTGTACATACATCTAAGCGGAGCATAACTTTCTAATTATAAACCTTTTCTTGCAGAGGGTTTGCTGTCATCGAGTTAACGGCGATTAATCAGCAGCCCAAATTTTTAAACAACTAGCCGTTAAACAAAGTCGTTATCATTTGTCCGAAAAACGAGTCGAAAATTTTTCGAATCATGACTTCATTTTCGAATCAAATCGTTTTCGTTTTCGAATCGAATATCGAAGCTTCACAGGTCCCTATTTAGAAGCTGTTGAAATAAAATCATTCATAAAAGAAAATGTGGTTTCCTAGAGTGATTGTATATTTCAAAATTCGAAAGTTTTGGGGACGCTCTCAATTCTTCGCGCCTCCAAAATTTGTATGCGTTCCACTTTGGGCACTTGGACGTACAAGTATGACCAAAAAGATACCTTTGCACTCGGACGAATGACCAAAAAGATACCTTTGCACTCGGACGAATGACCAGTGCAAGTGGATTCGACAGCCTCTCTCTGCTCGTAACTTCTCAAACTGACCAATTGCTAGTTTCGAGGAGTCGTCGTCCAAATCAAAACCCGGGTCTCGAGGTCCCAACCCATCAGGCGCCTATGGTCTGTTCGCGCAGACCGACCGACTGACCGACGCTCAGCGCATAGAGCCGAAAAACAATCTACTCGTTTTATGTCTGTGCTAATCTGCTTTATTTATGTCTATGCTTGGCATTTGGAGCATCTATCGCCGAGGATCCTGACCTAAATCCGGATCACTGACTCAACACAAGACCAGATACAACAAGTCCTCCGCTTCGCTTATGACGAAGGCACTTCACGCTGGCATTTATTACATGGCCATCAACATCAGCTCCAACGTACATAACATACATATATATATACACACATATATATATATACATATATATATACATATATATATATACACACACATACATATATATATATAAATATATATATATATACACACACATACATATATATATAAATATATATACATACAAACTGCACAGAGATCGGCCTAACAGAAGTAGCGCTCTGCTCCGAGTGCTCGCTGTAAATGCACTGGTAAACTCCGGTTAAAATCAACCCAGCGCTGATGGTTATAATTATTAGTTCCTAGTTTGCAGCATTTGACGACATCTTACGGCCGTTGATGACAACCTTTCCTCTGTCACAACGCTTAGCTCGATGAACCAGATCGATTGAATAAAATTAGTTAGCTGCTGTTTAACGATGCTGTGTCATAACAACGATGATTAGCGTCGCCCTCCTCTTCTTCTTCAGGCCTGGGACTGGCACCGCCAGATTACGGGCAGCGGCGGAGTTTTTGAAGAAAAATGGACAACTCGAATGTTTATATAGCGCTACGCAATTCGATTTAAAGGTGTCCAAAAGAAAGCCTATGCTTTTAAAGTTCCTGTAACTGACACCAAAACGTCATCTATGGCAAAGTAGTTATAGTTTCCAGTGTTTAACGACATCTTACGGCTGCCAGGGCCGTTGACGTCGCCCTCCTCCTTTACCCAGGCTTGGCACTTGCACTTCCAGAGTACGGGCCTTGGCGAAGTACGGATGCAGTTCCCCTACGGAAGGGGAATCATAACTCAGTATACAGGAAGTCGACAGTCTTCTGATGCACATTTACCAACTGTCCTGTGGCACAAATGCTCAGTCAGTCTCTGTCAAAATAAAGAAATGCAGGTTGGACTTTACGGGCATGTTGCACAGGACCCTGAAGAGCAGGACCATCGGAGGAGAGCCCTGCACCATCGGAGGAGAGCCACGCACCATACGAGGAGAGCCCTGCACCATCGGAGGAGAGCCATGCACCATCGGAGGAGAGCCATGCACCATACGAGGAGAGCCATGCACCATCGGAGGAGAGCCATGCACCATACGAGGAGAGCCATGCACCATCGGAGGAGAGCCCTGCACCATCGGAGGAGAGCCCTGCACCATCGGAGGAGAGCCATGCACCATCGGAGGAGAGCCATGCACCATCGGAGGAGAGCCCTGCACCATCGGAGGAGCACCCTGCTGTGGACTGCATTACACAAGCAATGTCAAAGATTGGAGACGCGGCCAAACTAGGACCACATGAACTGGTGTCGTCGAGAATAAACTGACAACCGTAAATGTCGGCCTTCACACAGCGAGGAAGAAGGCGCTGGAAAGGAACAGATACACGTAGCGACGTTGACACGGCTATGCTTAGCTGAGTTTGCAGGCAGGCAGGCAGGCAGGCGAGGCAGGCAGGCAGGCAGGCAGGCAGGCAGGCAGGCAGGCAGGCAGGCAGGCAGGCAGGCAGGCAGGCAGGCAGGCAGGCAGGCAGGCAGGCAGGCAGGCAGGCAGTAAGAAAGTGAAAGACAGAGAAAGGAGAGAAAGAGGAAGACATGGAGGGAGGCAGGGAGCCAGACAAACAGAGCGAAATATAGAGAGATAGACAGAAAGACAGAAGGAATGCTCTGGAAAAGACATTTTCTTGAGCCAGTTCATTAAATGTTTTCTCCATGCAAGTGCTCCGTGAAATGCTGGCTCAGAAATCTCGGCAAATAAGCTTACTCCATATAGACCAGCAACATCTGGCAATGCAGCTTCTCCACACAAATCCTCATCCACTGCCACTCTCTCCCTGCCTGCTTGGCTGCTTGCTCCTAAGTGGCTACAAACGACTTGCTCTGAATTCTCCAGGAATCATTTACTGCTATTTCTCCCCAAAATGCTCCGAGTTATCCTAGAAGCATATTTCCAAATTCTCCACAAAACATTTGCTTCACAGCCAAACCCAAATTCTCAACAATAACAAATCGAAATTCTCTACAAAACACTTGCTTCAGATACAAACCTACATTCTCGAAAAACCTTGAAATTCTCCAAAAAACACTTGTTTCGATCTGCTCAAAACACCTGCCCGAACATCTCCAGTAACTTAGACCAGTAAACACTCACTGCACAGCAGCTCTCTGTCTCTCTCTGTCTCTCCGTCTCTCTCTCCGTCTCTCCGTCCCTCCGTCCCTCCCTCCCTCCGTCCGTCCGTCCGTCCCTCCCTCCCTCCCTGTGTGCCATTACTTTTTTCTGCCAATAATAACCGAATCACACAAAGGCAGAGCTCTACGGTTATTTACGAACCTTGTTTCTTCGTACGTCATAACTCTGCCTCGTCTGCCAGAAGGCAGACTGCACACAACGATATAAAAACAAGTGTTAAAAGCCTACGCACCCGAACGAAGACTGCCCCGCGTTGTTCTAGCAGTTAAACAGTAGCAGTTGCGTTTGCTCGTCCTGAAAAATGCAAAATCCGAACAATGTGTCTGAAACAGCGCAACGAGGCCTGGTTGGTAATTTTTCTGCATTTTCCTATGATAAGGGTCCTGGATTCTACAACCATAACAAGATGAGCTAATGCCGCCAAGATGTTTACACAAACAAGCTGCCTGATGTCCTGTAGGACGTCCACTTTCGATCACAACTGCCGTTGAGTTTTGTCTGACTACTTTAGAAGGTTTCAATAATGCCTCTCTACTCCCCTCCTCCACTTCTTCCTCCTCTTCGTTCTCGTCCTCCTCTTCTGCCTATTCAACCTACTCCACTTTCTCCTCTTCCTCCCGCCTCCTTCCTCTCGCCTTTCCTCCTATTCGTTTCCTCCTCTTCCTCCTCCTATTCGTCTCCCTTCATATCCAACTCTTCTTTCTCTTCCTCCTCTTCCATTCCTCTTCTTCCTCCTATTTCTCCTCCTTCTCCTTCCTCCCGCCTCCTCCTTCTCTTCTTCTTCTATATCTCCTTGTCTTCTTCCTACTCTTCACTTTCACCCTACTTAGAGTGCATTTATAATTACACATCTGGCATCTGTGAGCCTTTGGACACAACAGAGTTTGTCGTTTCTCGACTGTGTTAATCAAGGTCCTGTTTGGACACCTTTAATTCGCCTTTTCCCACACTATAGTCACAGTCCTCGTTTTCGTTCAATTACTGACTAAATGAATACCCGGTAACCCGGTAAGAGGGCGACGCTAATCATCTCAGTTATGACACAGCGTCGTTAAACTAAAACCATCAAGGTCAACGTCAGTGGCTCTCACAGTCATAACATATCCATAAACTCTTGTAGAAACTTGTAAACACTACTATGCATGTATATATATATACACACACGTATATATATATATGTGTGTGTGTATATATATATGTGTATATATAATAAATATACACACACAAGTACGTATATATATAATATGTATATATAAGTACGTATTTATGTATGTAGGTCTATGAACATTTACATAGCGCCTTAAGCGGACTTCTAAAAAAAGCGCTGTGAAAATGGCTGTCTGTGCGATCGAAATAGGTGCGCCTTAGGATGTAATTGGAGACAGGCAAACAAGTCGCTTGTACGAATACTGCACGTTCTTGTTTTGGCCAATCAGACTGCGACCTATTAACACGTGCTAGGCTATCGCATGCGTAGGAGTATCTAACATATTTGCTCATCCGTTCATTGCTGCACTGGTTCAACGAAGGACTCGAAATGCAGAGGTACAGGTTTGAGACTATAGTGTCAGTAATACGCGAGGTACGTTAGCTGACTGGTTAGACCTCTCGTCTTGAAACGCGGAGAGTACAGGTTTGAGCCTCCTTCCCTTAATTTCAAACAGCAAAAAAATTTAGTAATATAGTGATACTAATGGCAGCCCAGCATCAGCAAGAATGGATGGCACTGACAATCCTGATCTCATGAAATAAGAGTAATTTAACCTTTGACCTCATACATAAACATGTGTCATCCACCTTTGAATTTCGACACCCACGCAATGAAATTGGAGCCTTTACATCCAGAATCCAGATGTCGATTTGAAGAAGAGCAGCCTCTTAATCAAGCCCTGAGACTAAGCCATAGGTATGAAGTATTAGCGACTTCATTTACTTAACCTCAGCATATGAATGGTTTGGCTTTTCAACATATAAGCGCAGAGGACAAATTCCCTTTCTCGCCGTCTGGGCTTACAATCGACAGAGTGGACGGTCAGTGCATTCATGTCACAGCCGAGTTCCATAGAGAGCGCAAGTGGAGCAGTTCGGATTTGCGGAAGTCCTTTAATTCGGGCATGCATTGATCTTCAATTTCATCTGTAAAAAATACACCCAAGACCAAAGAGATAGCTCTTATCAAGACCTACAATTTAACAAAGAAAACGTCGATATCGGATAAGAAATGGCCGAGATACAAGTGATTTAAAAAGTCCTTTTTCCGCTATCTTGAATCCAATATGGCGGCTAAGCGATCAATAAGCGGGTCATGTGACCAATATATTTTGACACACTTTGATGACCTATAATAACCCTGTGAGGTCAAACTGAGGGTACATTGAAGTGCACACGAAACATGAGCTAGCTCCTTGACTAAATTCCCAGGATAGATTATGGTTCCTGTATACAGGTAACGCGGTGACCAAATGCCTCGATATCTGCAATTGTAATTACCAGGTGAAAACAAGATGGCGTTGTGCAAAGGCAGAAAGGTTTCTCAGTACATCACTGCCTCTCTTAGAACCTGAAGTTCTGAACTGCCCTGTCCTCTCTGTCTGTCTGTCTGTCTGTCTGTCTGTCTCTCCCTCTCTCCCTCCCTCCCTCCCTCCCTCCCTCCCTCCCTCCCTCCCTCCCTCCCTCCCTCCCTCCCTCCCTCCCTCCCTCTCTCTCTCTCTCTCTCTCTCTCTCTCTCTCTCTCTCTCTCTCTCTCTCTCTCTCTCTCTCTCTCTCTCATTTCTCCTATTATTCTATTCCTTTCTCTTCTGTTTCTTCTTCCTCCTCCTATTCCTTTCTCGCTAATTCTTCTTTATCCTTCTCCTCCTCCTATTCCTTCTTTCACTGTGCCTCCTGGTCCTCCTCCCCCATACACCAGCTTCGTCCAACTCCTCTTCTTCTTCTCGTAGTCATCTGATTAGCCTCGGAGACCCTTCGGAAACGCACTCATCCTCGTCAGCCCCGCAGAGGGTTCCTATCGGATTTCCATTTCTGTTGTAAACAAGGGAGGAGACCTTCCTGTTCTATTATTCATTAAAACGTCGTCTAATAGGTATACATCCCACCCAGTCACTCCTCCGTCCACCATTCACTCCCCACCCCGTCTAAATCCTACACCGGAACGCAGAATCAGCATGACGCAAGGCCTACCCAGGCCGTACAGACCGACGCCTCTGGCCTAAAGATCACGGCAGATCGACAATGATTTGGCTTTTCACGGTAAAGTCGCGGTTCGATTCCTCTAACAAATGCCAGCTCACTAACTACTCAGCTGTCAATAAGTCTCCGTCATCCCATAGCGTGCAACTGCCAATCAGTGCTCAACTGTCAATCAATGCTCAACCGTCAATCAATATCAACCATCCAAAATTGTTCAGTTGTCAAGCAGTCTCTGTCAATCAATGGCGAGCGCTGTGAACGAGTGCTCAACTGCCAATCAATATAAACCATTCACTCTAGGAACTCCTCAAAACTGCACCTGTTGTTAGCTCAGTCCAAGCCTTTCACTTTCACTTTTCACTTCAAACTGAGAGCACTCCTCCTCCACAAATCCTGATTCTTCATCCTCCCAACCTCCCCCACCCTTCCAATTCCATAGCACTGTAGAAATCTAGAGATTACGATATGATTACTGTCAACTGTCAAACAATATCAATAGTAAAAAAAGCGTCACGAACTGCTCAAAGCTCTTGATGACTCAAATTGAGGAAATGCACCAAATGCCTTCTGACAGGTTCCGTACTTGTTCGGTCTTGTCAGTTAGTTTTACGACTAATGATTTATTTCAGTCATCTTACCAATCACCACCATACAAAAGACAGAGAACTAACGTCTCCAATCAAATACCATTTATCTGCGGTAGGTAGGTATAGGCCGTTTCCAGGCGAGGCTCATAATATGCACATTTATCTGTGATACGTTGTTTCAGAGGATGTCAGGATTATTTTGTTATTGTAATTGTAACTGTGAGCTTATTTATATAGCGCCTCGTCGAGAAAACACGTCACAGGTGCCTCTGACCTGATTACACAAGACCACGATCGAAGAGAATGGTCTTCAACCGTTAGTGCAGTAGAGGCATCGAAGGAAACGTTGATCAGGCATGCCATATACCAAGCACTACTGTCAACTCTGCAAGGCAATCATTCATCTGGGCTTTGCATGTCTGCGAGAGTCCACAGGTGGCGACTCTTTTAGCCAAGTCATTGTCGATCTGCCGTGAGTTATACGAGCAATGTTTAATTACTGATTAAGGCTGCTTTTCCTTAATGGTAAGAGCGCTCGGCTCGTAACTTGGAGTACGGGTTCAAGCCTCCACCCAGGCCGTCATTGCGTAGCGAACGTGAGAAAGTCCTTCACTAACAATGCTCAGTGCCATCGAAACCTACCCAAAATTGGGGGATTTTGTCCGGGGATTATGTCCAGGGGGATCATGTCCAGGAGGGGGATTATGTCCTACAATCGTTTTGTCACATGGTCATTTGTGCACTTCTGAACTTTTGAAGGAGGATGATATCAAATGAAATTGTATTGTATTGTACTGAGTATTTAGGGCTGGTACCGATTAAAAACTTAATCGATAATCTCCTAAATTTTACTTTGATTAATCGATCAAATTCGTTTAATTTGGTATCTGTTAAGTAAAGCGCGAGAAACTGTTAAAAATGCAGTCTCTGATGTTTGTACTGAGGACTAAAGGTGATATGTCAGCAAAGTGTTTGAACCCCACGGTAAGCGAACTGTTTATTGCAGTGAAGATAGTTAATTTTGTCGCCATCTTCGACTTTTCCATCAGCATTTACCGTAAATACAAAGTGATGGCTTAATTTTACACTCGAACGTTCCACAATATCATTGTTTGCCATGTTGTTTACTCCGGAAATGGGCCGCTCGACATCATGAAATAAGTCAGAAAATTTATGGAACAAGTCCAACATTTTAATGATTACTCGATTAATTAATCGTTAAAATCCGTAGCCCTAGTACTGATATTTAGACCTACATGACTCGACGATTTCCCATCTGACAGATGTCAGATGTACATAGCACAGCAGTTGATTATACAATCGGAGGAGGCCTACTTAAATAAACCAGGGTTTCCCGCCTGCATGATATTCACTATCATTAGTCTGGTTCTTGTAGAGCAAGATATCAGGACAAAAACAACAACAACAACAACAAAGCAATTAATAACAACAACGTCAATCATCACTCAATGCCTTTGGTCGTGAATAAGTTGGTGCCCTGGGGCTCAGCTTTCAAATAGCACTTTAGACATTTCGAGATTACAATTAAGAATCGTCGTCAACAACTACTATCAACAATATACGATCAGCAATGTCAGCCAACATTGCAGCCATGCATCGTCAACAACTACAATCAACAACTACAATCAACAACTACAATCAACAACTACAATCAACAACTAAAATCAACAACTACAATCAACAACACCAATAAACACCAACAACAATCAGGAGCAATCAATAACAAACTGGCATTAACAAATAACAAGTAACATTGATCAAAAACAATCACCAACTACAATCTACAACAATGATGAACAACATCAGACAACATCAACAACAATAAACTTCGATAACTACAACAGATTTGTGAACACAGACACTGACCGCTAATGACCCCCAGCCCAACCAATAACTCCAAGTTACTCCTCTCTCCCCCTCACCCCTAAAGTAAAACTTCTTGAAGAGTCCAATTGTTTAATTAGCTGCTGTTTAACAAGGCTGTGCCATAACGACGATCAGCGTCTCCCTCCTCCATTCTCCAGGATTGGGACTGGCAATACCAGAGTACGGGCAGTGGCGGAGTTAACCTTTCGTAGAGCATAATGTAAACTTTTCCGGTTTATGTTGCATTGAGCGATTAGTCGTTTCCATTGTTTCACATCTTATGGCTGCCAGGGCCATTGATGTCGACCTTACCCCACCCACAATATACAAGACTACATACTTCAGCGTTCACTAGCGATTAAACGAAAATGCTCTATATATAGCATCGTGATAAAACGGTTTAAAGGTGTTTAAACAGAACCTAATAAATATTATGAACATTAACTTGTGGGTGCCAGGACTGCTGGCGTCGACCTAACCTTATATTTATAACCCACTTCATTCGATCCTTTGACAGGCTATAGCGATCAAATGGACTCCAAACGACATCTTAAGGCAACAAAGGCCGCTGACGATTACAGCAAAATATTTGTGTACAGTTGTAAGCGTATATACAGTAAATGACGTGAATCACATAGCGATTGGATGAGCATAATATAATGTTGATTAGTTGCTGTTTAACGACACTGTGTCATAACGAAGACGATCAGCGTCGCCCTCATCCTTTTTCCAGGCTTGGGACTGGCACTATAAAGTACGGGCAGTGGCGGAGTTGAAGTGCCCGGTAAATCAGAGGAAAGAAAGGTTAAGGCCACTCAAAATCCGTCTTAAGAAACCGTTTCACTCAGGACCCCTGGTCTGCCTGACAACTTAATATTCTCTCCAAGGGGATTATCGGAATTTGGGATTATGCGAATTGCTGTCGAAGAGAATTCTGGAAAAGCTCCCAGATGAACGGAACGTGATAAACCAGGAGAAGAAACGAGACTCGGAAAACTTCTGAGAAAACACAAAAGGATTAGTTCAAAGAAACTACAGAAGACCCCAGAGACCCAACTGCACACAATACTCCGTCACCTGTCACATAAACACACACAGACAGACAGGCACTCAGACAGGACGGACAGACAGACAGACAGACAGACAGACAGACAAACACTAAGACAAACACACAGACAGACAGAAAGACAGGCAGGCAGGCAGACAGACACACAGACACATGCATAGATAGGCACATTGACAGACAAACACACAGACAGGCAGGTGCATGGACAGGACAGGACATACGCACACAGGCATCACTCATGAACAGACTGAACAGCAGACAGACATTGTCTGACAGATGAACACAGAAACAGACAAAAGTTTGACACTGACAGTCTCAGAAAGACGCTGACACAGACAGACAGACAGACAGACAGACAGACAGAGACAGACAGACAGACAGACAGAATGGCCTAGAATATGGAGATACATTTATTCTACCACCTAAAAACAATGCAGAGGTGTTGTTCTAGGCTGGGGATAAGTTTATCCCACCCAACGGCAAATGACAGACCTCCTAGTCATAAGACACATTTGGTCGTCAAAGATGGATTCATCTTAGGCAGCAACCAAGAACTAGCAGCCTCAGTTACCGACAGAGGGCGCCCAGCACGGCGGCTACTTGGCAACCGTAGCCTAGCAGCAACGAGCAACTGTTAACCATAGGTGCGGTTAACAAATATGAATGGGGTCAAGAACATGGGGGGGGGGGTCAACTAGAAACTGCCAGGGTCAACCAGTAATGCCAGAAATCAACAAGAATAGGGCAGGATTAATCAGAAATGGGTGGGAAAAAAAGGAAAAGCAAAGTCGATTACAAATGGTCAGGGTTACCAGAAATGGGCCAGGTCAGCCAGAAATGGGCCAGGTCAGCCAGAAATGGGTCAGGTCAACCTGGTGGTGTTGTACAGATCAGAAACATGGACCATCAGAAAGGAGGATATAGCGCAGAATGGGAAAGGTTAGTTGGACTGAACATAGAGCATTAGATTCGCAGTTCGATACCCGTAAGCCCCTCTAGGGCGGCGCCTTACATGGCTGCCAAACCGTGTGTTTAGTTAAGGTTTGATTGTACCGTTATGTTTCTGCGTTTGTCAGTTTGAATTAATAAAGATTATTATTATTAATAAAACAATTGAAGGATGTATACGGTGAAAGAAAGATCTCTTATGGGTACTATAAGAGAAAGACAAAGGAGGTGGATTAGTCGCATACTGAGAGGGGATCCCTGCTGAGAATCATCATGAAGGGAAGAATGGATAGAAATAGAAAGACACGTTTGGACCATTTGCCTTTCCAACAGCCATACTGTCATCATCAAGATAATACGCAAAGCAACCACACACATTGGTATTTGTATTTATTAAAGCATTCCTTCCGTATAGACGGTTTGGGATTGCGATGAGCAAATATTCCTTACGGGCGGTACAGCTCAGCGAATCCTGCTTATCACGTTCGGACTCTTCTACGTGCAAAGTTTGCACGATATCGTCAATACCGAAAGGCAAACAGCAAAAGACCGGCGGCGCCCAAAAGACACTCTGGCGAGAAAAAATGTCTTAAATTTGTTTCAGTCTAGTGCACTCGGCCCGTAGGGGGGGGACGGAGCTATTCGTCCGGGGATCCGGCCGGCGGCGGCGATCACGACGGGGCAAACTCCGAAAAAGATATTCATGGTCGACTGTGTCAAAGGCCGCGCGGACGTCAATGCAGTCAAAGCAACTGATCAATAACGGTTGCAATACGTTGCCGAACCTCGGAATTGGCCGTCGTGTGGAAAGATCAGACCGTGTCGAATAAACAGTGCCCAACTAATGACCTCCCTCCCCTACCTCCCTGCCTGCCTGCCTCACTGCCCCATTCCCTCCCTCCCGACACTTAACGAGCCGCCATCATTCAATCACCTTTCAATTGCGTTCATTAATTAGTGTTATTAAATTTGGGCCCTAATTCGATCATCAATCAACTACTCTCGTGATCACGACTATTGGCCTGCCCAGCCTAATCGATCTCACGTAGGCCTATGTATGTACGTATGTATGCATGCATGCATGTATGAATGAATGTCAGCATGCATGCGTTTATGCATGCAAGCGTGTATGTAGGTATCTATGTGTGTATTTAGTATTTACGTATGCATGCATGTACCTGCTACTACCTGGTCATTTATATAGCGTCTTCTGTGCCTCTGAAAAGCACGTATACTTGACCGGCGGCGCCCAAAAGACACTCTAGCTCATTAACTCGAACAGTTCGGATTTCCATCGGAAGACTGTTCCAGAAAGATGGAACAATGGATGAGGAAGAGAGCGCTTTGCAGTGCTCAAGTCAGTGCATATTTTAAGGAATATAGACTACTGGGACAAAATCAGCCATGGGTCTAGTTCATGACCTTTTTTGAAACTCCTCTCTGAAAAACTTTTATGACCTTTTTTGGGAACTCCCGAAAAAGTTGATGTCTTTTTCAGGAATTCATCTCCCGAAAAAGTTGATGACCTTTTTTTAGGAATTCATCTCCCGAAACGTTGATGACCTTTTTTAGGAATTTCATGACAATGCGTTTTACTAATTCTGATTTTACTACTGGGGCAAATCTTTAAACTCCTGCAACATTTGTCCTACTAGTTATACTTTATAAGTTTATACATACATTGCCTGGTACAAATCAGCCTAACTACTGGGACAAATCCTAAGACTACTGGGACATTTGTCCCACTAGTTATACAGTTAAAATATGCTCTGGCTCAAGTCACTGCAGGAGAGACGCGTGGAACAAGAAGACCCCCGAAAAAAACACAGCGAATAAGCGATCGTCGGCGGGGCTGTAACGCAAGACAGGAAGATCGCTCCTCGAGGGGCCATTCTGGGGCCATGGCGGATGGCCCTAAGGAGGAGCTTGGACTTTTGTTAGGCCTATACTTATTACCCATTCAAAAGGGCGGCGGTGTAGAAGGATCTCACTCGATCAATTCATTGAGATATAAGCAGTCAAGGCGATAAGGTCGCTACAGAAAACGTGTACATTTACATCCTTAAGACGAGAGTGTAACAAAGATGACTGGGAAACCAATGCAGCTCGTCGTTAAAGTGTTAACAGCACACGGTATCTAGCAATGGCACGCTAAAACCTAATCGGTCTATTACCACGGTTGAGGATGCGACACGCAGACAGACTAAGAAGGATCAGCGTACTCGAAGAGGAAGATTTCACGCCTAGATGTCTGTTCGAATCTGAATATTAGTACACAGCATTCAGTGACAGACTTCTCAAAGACTCGTAATCGTAATCTCGAAATTTCTAAAGCGCTACTCCTAAATCAAGCGCAGGGCACTAGCGTATTCAGGAGCACTGCGTCGTGTCAAAGGGGTTGTCCAGAGATATGAAGTGGAGGTACAATAATGGTACCAATGGCTCTGGTCATTGCAAAGATCAGAAGTTTCTAGACAAGCCTCGAGGTCAGTTTGGATAAGTTTTAGCCAGAACGGGACCCACGGGTAAGGTCAAAGAGTCAAGTATCTAAACCGGCAACAAATACATATAACAAATGTTCAGAACTTTATATAAACCTTTGATAAAAGTACAGAGGCGGCACAGAGCCCAGTTCCTATACGAACCTGAGGTTAACATTTTGGCAAAGTTCAGGTCAAAGGGTCAGACATACAACTGGGCAAAAACCAGCCTGGCTTTTTTCATTAACATCACAAATTGTTTACCTTTACATAAATCTTCGATAAAAGCATTGCAAAGACAGACAGATAGACAGACAGACAGACAGACAGACAGACACACAGACAGATACACTGACTGACACACACAGACAAACTGAAACGCACACAGACAGACGATGACCACTCCGTTGTTGCCAGTGTCTTCAGCAAGGCCAAAGAGGTTGAGACTGTATAGAGCTGGTGGCTTTGGTATTACATAAACGTAGACGGTCAATATTCAATTATTCAACGGACCTGATATTTTATTCAGCAACCCCTGACGTTCCTTCTGTCCCAAACTCTTACAAATAGCCTCATTACATCAGACACAAATGTCTAGCCAGAACGCGCTTAGACATCAATCGTCCACTACTGTAAAAGCTAAAAGCAGAGCACCTATCTGTCCATTCCCGTCGTCCTCCTTAAGTGTAGTTAAGTCTTGAATAACATAGATTAACGTCCAGCTAGACACTTTAAGACATCCATCGTCTGCCACTATAACATTGATGCACTTCTGATTAGTTCTCTCTAGAAACTTCTCGTTACAACTACTGTGGCCTACAGCCAGAAAGTCTACGGCCATCAGTACTCTTCACTCCTGTAATGCCTAGAAACACGAGACACTATCTACTGTCACAACACAAGTGCATGGCTTCCGTGAGACGTTGCGGGCACATCGTGCATTGGACCGTCCACTCCTGGAACAGTCTATCATTAAATATACGAACTATTTCGCCACAGGAAGCACCAGAAACATTTTCAAGGCATGTTAAGGAGCGTCTCTTGAGATATGCTAGATTGCCATGTTAAGCAGAGATTCTTCGAAGCTGCCTTATAAGTATATATATATATATATATATATATATATATAATATATATCCAGATACATGTCCACTGTCTGGTGATAAACCACAGTAAGTGTGGCCGGCGGCTAGACATTACGGTGGCACTCGTACGTCAATCTTAGCATTCTTTCGCTTGCCCTCTCTCCTGCAGCTTTCCACTCAGGACACTGAAAAGTGAAAACTGAACTTTTCAAGCTATCCTATCCTGGTTCTGCCCCCACACCGTGCACCTCAAGACTACCACCACCAACGATTTCTACCGCAGCACCTTGCTGTCTCCTCGGCTTGACCTCCCCCGGATTCTGACCTGGCACCGGAACGGACAAAAAACCTGTCTACAGCGGACTTGATTTGACATAACGTCAGTGTTGAAGCTGGTCTCCCTGACGCGGCTTTTATGTGGCGCTGAGAAATCTAGGAGATTTAAATTACACTACATTACACTTTAAAGCAACCAAGACAACATAACAACGGCAGACGACAACCAACTGTGCTTTGACACCAGACACGGCTTATGTCTGGGCGTGTTCTTGTTCGGCTGGTGATAGCTCTGGCCAGACATGCACTCTTGGGTGACTCTATATAAGATGGCGCATAAATGCAATGCGCTTCACATTTGCCTAATGTTCTCCTCTTTCCATATAAATCACAGCGACTACGGTTTGATTACAAAAGAACTGCACAGACTGACATATGTACGTATCAGGTGTATACTTTTAAGTATGTAACCTCAGCCTATAAATAGACATAATGCATAATGTTCAGAAACTATATATATATATTTATATGTAAGATATATAAATATACAAGCTCACAGTACTATATGTGTGCATGCAAGTGTGCTCTAGTGTATGTTCAGATATACTAAATTATGTAAATGTATATACATATAAAACATAAACATAAATTATATACACGTGCATATGTATATATGCATATGTATATATATATATGCACATAAAATTTAAAAATTTAAAAATTCCAGACTGCCTTGTAAGAAAAGTTTGGCCGTATAGACAGAGGGCACTGCGTTAACTGCAGCAGGCAAACCCATCGGACTTCGGAATCTCAAAGTCTTAATTTTTAAATGGTACAAGCTATGTCTCCAGACACACTTCTCCTCCATACTGCCGTGCTTAGCAAAAAGACCGTAACTGACATTTTTTCAATTTTGAGTTATTACCATAGTCGGCATTGTATACCAGCCCTACACATTGGTACAAAGCAAGAAAGGCATATCTGAGCTGCTGGCTGAGATACATCCTTATTAAAATCACCGTAACTGCAACTAAGGGGTAGTGTGCTTAGTAAGAAGGCCGTATGTGCAGATGCGGTCTTCTTGCTAAGCAGACATCTGGAATTGTTTACCGTATCTGCAGTGAGCATGCGCATTGAGTACTTCCGCCTTCTCGGGTTTACGTAAAATTATGGCGTGCTTGCGACTGGACTTTTTTCCGAAATCAACACTAAGTTACTCTACAAAGAGGTCAGTAAATACCCCAAATAATGTTGATAGTTATATTAGTATATAAGCTGTTAACAACGCCCATGATACAGTAATAAACCGTTAGTGATAATTCGGTGGAAAACGAGTTCAACTTGAGGATATCTAGGGTAGCCTAGCATTTAATACTTTACCATGTGCGGTGTAAGAATAATATAATTCGTTAACACTGGGATTAAGATTACTAAAGTATCTGTTGAATTAGATATTTACAGTGTCACCTAATCCAGGTTGCGAATTGTATACTATAGTATGGACTAACCTTGAATGCGACAGTTAACGTTTGGATTTTAGCGATGTGTGTGCGTGTAAACCATTCACGAAGTAGCTTGCTACCAACGATG
The DNA here is from genome assembly GCA_963556255.1 of Allolobophora icterica. NCBI lineage: Eukaryota > Metazoa > Annelida > Clitellata > Crassiclitellata > Lumbricidae > Allolobophora > Allolobophora icterica. Next base: position 63,879,304 of record OY744603.1, read on the forward strand.
CTGTTATACTGTCCTACGTGTAATTATAATTACAATTATGATGTATTGACTTCAGTTTGACGCCTCTGACCACAAGGAAAACCGATTTTCACCCCTCATTGGCTCCTTTGCCTGTTAATTGTTTTGACTGCCTCGGGAAATAATTCAGCGTTTCAGCGTTGTTATGTAATTATGGTAGGTTTTAGTGGAATTTGATATGAGCCTATACATAGATCTGACAATTAAATGAATTTGTTAGGTAATTGAAGTAATATAATATGCATACCATAACATATAGGGGTTGTGTATTTTGCAGAAATGACAGATTACCCACTGCACATGAGCAGGTCGGCAAGGATTGTCGCAATGGTCCAACTAGTTCAATATCAAGAAGAGCAACCCAGGTGCTGAGTTTTCAGGACACTATGGCAACTTCAGCCGGTCCACCAACTATCAGCCATAGGATAAAAGGGCAAACATCACTATACTTTGGAGGTAATGCCAGAAAACCATAACTGTTCTATAGTAAAATATATTTCGCATTTTTTGTCGAAAACATGTTGGATTCATATTAGTATAGAATAACCTAATAGGTGATTTTTGTACTGACATTTCTTAAGAATAAACACCATACTAAATAATTCTGAAGTGTATGAATTCAACTTTGTTTGCCTTTAAGCAATTAGATGTTGCTATAATTGAAATGTATTTTTCATTGTAGACTACTACTTAGTTCAAACTGCACCATCGGTTGAGGACTCCAAACTACAGTCGCAGTCCTTTGCTCAGCCTGTGCAATCATGATGCTGGCTTATTAATGTAGCTTCATGCCAAAGAACTGCCATCGGTTTCAACATTTCGGATGACTGGGTGCCTAGCGGCACAAAACTCTTATTAAATGCAATAATTCATCTTGTAAACAAGGCAGATTTTAAACATATCCATACTCAGAAGAATGACTTTCTGCAAGTCCACCATAAGTTGTTGCGCATATAATACATGATCAGATTGAATTTGTTTTGCACAATCATTTTTATATTGCTGTGATGCTGTCGACTTTCAGTAGCTTATGCAATATGTTTATGCCACTTGATACAAACATCACAGTCATTTTAGGTTGCTCAACATTGTGCTCTTTGTTGTGCAATGCAAAGAATTCACATATTTCACACTGTTCATGTCCTATTTATAACTTACTGAATGAAATATTTATCTCCTTAACAACAGAACGATACACTTCGTTGGAACAAACAGTTGTGCTATGTTTAAATTTAAAGTCTTTATGCATGAGCTTAATTGTTATGTCTGAGAGAAGATAATGCTGGTTAGGTGTGTGCTCACGTCTGTAGTGTGAAATAGTAGGATTGAGTGACTCAGTTTGACTCTTCAAGAACTCGTGGTTCACTTTCTTAGCAGACTTTGCCTTACCATGACCATCTGGTGTAGGTGTAATGGACCCAGTAGAGCCCCATTAAGCACACTTTTCAATACTGAATCATTATTTTGGGCAAAGCCTAGGGTTGTCAACAAAAGCACTTTGCACACTGACACTTGCTCACCAGCAACATCCACAAGGAATTTGAAGGAAGTATTGATAGGTTTTCCTCTCTTAGACTTAATATCTGTAGATTTCCTACTGACAAACTACCTTCGTGGTAAATGGTTCTCGAAATGAACAGATGTTGTTCGTTCCAGCTCAATAACTATTTTCTATTTGCTCTGTACACGTTCCACTGTTTACTTTTTAGCTATTACAACTCTTAAAGCCGCCTGAATAGTAAATATTGTACATGTAATTTGGGTTACCCAGGGACTTGTCCTTTTGAGTGACCTGTTGAGCACTGACAAGAACTGTGAATAAAAAACTGAAATGTCTTGTTTCTGGCTTTATATACAGTTTGTTTGTGTCACAATAAATGGTGTTGATTGATTGAAAATATAAAATCAGCAATAAGGATAGCCTAACAGATAACAATGACAATTATAGAGATTGTACACTGACAGTACTGGCATCAGTTTTGGACTGGAGGGACCGTACCCCTATTTTTTGAACAATAATAATTTATTATAGAGACTGTACACTGACAGTACTGGCATCAGTGTCCGACAACTATGGGGAACGGCAATTTAAAAAAGGGAGACAAAAAAGAAGAAAGTTTCCATTGGTGGGCATCATTTGTAAAAACATTTGGGGACATATAACCTGCCCCCTTCCCAGTGTCGGCGTCTATGGAACTAACCATGGGAGCAGAGGCGTAAATTTGGTCTAAAAAGTGGGGGTACCAATTTCCTACACACACGAAGCAAGGCGGAGATTGCAATCTCTGGGAAGGCAAAATAATAAAATATTGATTGGCGTTGTTAAAAAAATGGGGGTGCGGTACCTCAGTCCAAAACGTGGGGTACGGGTACCCCTCGCACCTCCACAATTACGCCTATGCATGGGCGTAACTTTGGTCTAAAAGTGGGGAGTATTAATTTCTTACATGCACGAAAAAGACGGAGACTGCGATCTCTGGGAAGGCACAATAATAAAAAAAAATTGATTGGCGTTGTTCAAAAAGTGGGGCTGCGGTGCCCCCCAGTCCAAAAAGTGTGGTTACGGGTACCCCTTGTACCCTTCCCCACAAATTACGCCTATGCATGGGCGTAACTTTGGTCTAAAAGTGGGGAGTATTAATTTCTTACATGCACGAAAAAGGCGGAGACTGCGATCTCTGGGAAGGCACAATAATAAAAAAATTGATTGGCGTTGTTCAAAAAGTGGGGGTGCGGTGCCCCCAGTCCAAAAAGTGTGGTTACGGGTACCCCTTGTACCCTTCCCCACAAATTACGCCTATGGAACTAACACATCAACAAGTTTATTTCTTATTACTTGCAGTTACGGTTTTCTTCCTAAGCATCGCGAAAACAATATATACGGTCAGTCCATAGTAAAAAGGCCGTATCTGCATTTTTGGGCATTTAAAATAAAAAAATAAAAATAATGCTAATGCACATTTAAATGTATCATCAAGAAGTATCATATCTGAAAAAACTAGAACTGTAGCTTTTTAAATAACCCTTGGCATTTTCAAATTTCGTTTTTTCAGTTTATCTCGGAATGGACTTTTTGCAGATACGGTCCTCTTGCTAAGCACGGCAGCATAGTCCACCCCGTAACCGACAATTAATGATCAAATAAATATATATATACATAATATGCACACACACACACATGTACATACATGTATGCATATATTGTGGTATGTGCATATAATGTTCTCATATTACTATGCTACTATACACACATATACATTTATATATATGTATAATGTTCAGATACTATGCAACAATATAAATATACACATATATATACATGTATATATACATGTATATATATATATGTGTGTGTGTGTCAAATGTTTATACTATACACATATGTATATATGTATATATAATATGTGTGATGCGTCCTGGTTACAGTATATATAATGTCTACTATTTTCAGACATAGTAATTATTACGAGCGAAGTATAAAGAAGAGTTTACGGACCACGTGACTGACCGTTTCGAGATGGCCCTGTTCGCAGGCGACGTGAAGCGGGGTGCTGCCATCGAACGCTGGATCATTAACACTCGCTCCGCAAATGATCAAGTGTGCAACGGATCGACTGTTGCCAAGTCGGGCAGCAACGTGCAACGGCCGAATGCCTGGTCATCAAAAGAGATAAATGGCAACAAGCTCAGCAACAGATCACGTACAACCAATGGCTGACTGCTATCCGCCTCCCCCACCGGAGGTCGTTTAGCACTTCCGAGAAGCTCCTTAAAAGGCGCTATATAAATGACCTGGGTAAGAGCATACAAGCGCCAGTCAGCACCTCATTTCGGGAAGCTCATGTTAAAAGGGTGGTATAAAAATATCTATACATATATGCCTTGCCTACATACATACATATACACATTCATACATATGTATGCACTATGCAGTGCCTTAAAGGTACTTAAAAGGTGCTATAGTAAGTTCCTAGATGTATGCACACATTGCACAGATACTACATACACATATACATACACACACACACATACATAAATATACACATATGTATGCAATGCTTTGAGGGATACTTATAGGGTGCTATATCAAGTACGTAGATGCATACATAGATACATCGATACAGACATACAAGTATAAATACACGTTTTCCTCAGGACCTGCGGCTAGAGCTCCTTGTCTCTCCCCTCAGTTCCGCAAGTGCCTGAAAGCTTTCCCGTGTGTCAGTGATGACAATGGCTCGGGTCGGCAGCACCACTGACTGTTCTGAGTGGTGCTGTCTAAATTGTCAGTTACAATTACAATACACAAAAGGTGCTACAGTAAGTGCATATGCCTATATAGCTACATACATCGTTAAATACATAAACACAATACATACATACATACATACACGCATGTACGTACAAATAAACAGCCATAAACAGAAACGAAAACATCGTTGAGAGGCCAATAAATGTGCTACATAAATATCGTCTTATGGTGCGTAAAACTGCTACACTGTACTCGAAAGACAGTGCAAGAATTATTGACGACAATCAATTGTGGTTGCAAGAGAGTCAGGAAGTCAAGTTTACAGTAACATAAGACGAGGCTAGAGAACACAGCACGTCATGCTTCCTATAGAGAAAGAACAAAATTAATTGGCATATAAAATTCGCATTAAATACCAGGACTAGCTGGCATCAGGTTTCCAATCAACTTTACACAAATAAAAAAAATAAATAAATAAAAAAGACATAAGCGAAGTTAATGCGATCACAGGACTGCTATAACCAAAGTGCGACTGTACGTTACTTACCGGAATAACGTACGCGTACCGTACGTACGTTATCGAAAAGAATAACGTACCTGTACCCTACACCTACGTTAAAATTATTGCAATTGCAGAATGAACAAAACACATTAATGGAAGAATCGGTGTTCCATATTGCTTGACTATGTGGCTGGCTGACAATGACAGGCTAGCTATAGTAGCTAGAGCCTAGAACTAGAGCTATGTAGGCCTACTAGTAGGCTAGTTTTGTTGGGTTTTGTTGAATTTTGTTGTGCATAATGTTATATATTTTATTTTCGTCATGAACTGATACAGGTCAACGTACGCCAACGTAGGCTATGGCATAACACGTAAGCGTACCGTATGCACGTCATAGAAAGAAATAACGTACGTTCTATAGTCCATACATACGGTTGCACACTGGCTATAACCTGGCTATTGAGCACTTGGCTTCATATAGCACTGGTGCATGAATAAGCTGGTCTCCCTGACGTGGCTTTTGTGTGGTGCTGAGAAATTTTCACAGATTTACATTACATTACACGATTTCCAATGGTGCAGTTGTCATCATCTTGGTGGCAGATAGGTGACAAATGTGCTTCAAATTCATTGTATAAGAAATAAGCATAAATAAATTACCTCAGCCGAGCAAAAAGGGATCACTTGTCCAGAATGAAAGCCATCTACCTTAAGGAAGTTAGGGTAAATATTACTGGACTTTGGTCCACAATTTATGCACCTTCTATGAAAATATAAAATTCACATGGCGGGAAATAGCATATATATATATACATATATATATAAGCAGCGCCTGAAATCTTTATATATATATATATATATATATATATATATATATATATATATATATATATATATATATATATATAATACAGATCAACCTGTTTCTACCCAATGCGTTAATAACATACACAGGCCATAATATACCATGAGGCATGATACAGTTTGTGGCACAGTGAGCCCTGGATGAAGATGTATTAATTAGATGCAGAAATCAATAATCACGGTCTTAGGCTAGAGCCGCATTCCGGCTGATCTAATAAGAGACAAGTGGTTCCTTTTTCTCCGCCGAGGCCATATATATATATATATATATATATATATATATATATATATATATATATATATATATATATATATATATATATATATATATATATATATATATATATATATATATGGCTATATATATATATATATATATACATACATACATACATACATATGTATATACACAAATATATACATACATATATATAAATAAACAGACCTTGACTGTCCATGGCATCGACGGTGGCGCCATGTTCGATCAGAATCTTGAGTATGTCCGAGTTGTCTGAAGTGGCCGCGTGGTGCAACAGAGATAGGCTACAATAGAAAACAATGAAACCTTTCTTTATATTTATTATTATCACACTTATCATTACTGTTATTATTAATGAGTAACTTCTTTATCACCAATGTATAATGCACAAGGCATCCACCAATGGTGTACCAAAGCTTAGCCATGATCATGTCATATACATAGAACAATAGGCTATATGGTCCATATAGTACAAGTTTCCAGGCTGTACAACGCTGGTGCCGTCGCGCTAATAATATGACAGTAATTTCCTCTAGAAGAAAAACTGTCCTATATGAACTTAACAATGAAACATCCCGGTCGTAGGCTGTCAATTCATCCAATCCTCTGCCCTCCAAGCTTTCTCGTCCTCAATAAAACTCGCCATAGCAGCTGCTCTGAATCCTCCCTCTGGTCTCTCTAGCAAATGGACTCGGATCTCCACTGCACATGGATCTCTGGACAATCCCTCTGACATAACGCAACACTTGTGAATAAGTCGAATCCCTGCGCTAAGCTTTAGAGTATACCGTTTTAGAAAATTGGAGTTTATCATTACGGCTAAAAAAAACTGCACAGAGGCCCTATGAACTTAATAATGGTACACCCCGGCTAAAGGTACATCCCGTCAACATTCGGGAATTACCAGCAACCAGCAAAATGAATCATTCTACGAAACGAGAACTTCTACCCTTTCGGAGGAAAATAATGCAACATTGTTGCACAACACCCAATGTACATTAACATAAATTAACAATTACTCACGGTAATTAGCATCAATTAAAAACCAGATCATACAATTGCCGACAGACACCTACTCACACAGAGCTTGTTTACAAATGTAATTTTATGACTAGTAGAACAGCTTGAGATCGGTTTCATGGTGTTTTTGTTTGTTTCTTTCAGCTAATTGCTTGATTATATTTATATTTTATTTCCTTAAATACAATATACGCAACTGTATTTGATACTGCCCTCCTCCTAAAGTTCAGAAGAGCACACGACCATATGACAGAACATCGATGGCGCTGAGCAACTGTACGAGAAGGACTTGGTCAAAGTCCCTATACATTAACTGCCTTGGGTGAGGCTTGAACCCATACTCTCTGCGTTACACACCAAGTGCTCTAACCAATCGGCCAACGTGCCTATGGCACCAATTACGTGCACAAGTTCAGTAGAGGTGTAATACAAATGTGCGCAACACCTTTCAGTAGACTGGAACCAAAAATCATTGAAGCACAGCAGATGTAGTAGCTACCAAATATGCCAACAACAACCCCACACACGGTCATAGTTTGTAGAAGAGCTGTCAATCATGGGTATCCAGTTTCGAGATTTTCGAGTGTTAGCAACTTCATTTTTCTTAGCCTCAGCCTATGAGGACGGATGGACAGTCCTCTTCCTCGCCATCTGACCATCCCACCAACAGTATACGGTCAGTGTACTCATTACAGCTGACTTGACATGGGGGGGGGCGCAGGTGGAGCCAAATCTCGAAACAAATTTCTGCCCAGGCGGGGATTTGAATCCCCTAACTCTCGGTTGTCAGTCCAGCACAGTAACCACTAGACAACCACGCACCCCAGTTAAGTAGAAATGCTTTAAACTGCGCCACCATCCATCTTCCATCGGCATTCGGCAGGTGTCGCCACAGCGGGTCATTGAGTTCTAACTCTTGATTCGTTTCATTTCAACCAGATGTTAGGCTATTCTGGGCAAGGAAAGGTTTTTACCTGCATCACATTAGAGAACTGACAGATTGCAAAGACCTGGATCACGAATTATATTCACGATCCATATCCTACGTTATACCAGAATACTCGGTAAAATGCCTCGTCACGCATGCACATGGAGGCTCTGACGCACCACTATAAGGCTTACAGTTAACGACTGTGTTATACCAGAATACTCGCTAAAACAACGCACGCATATAGGAGGCTCCTGTGTACAATTTAGAGCTTCCAATTACCTCGTTTCGGACGGAATTTGGTTCTGTCGACAGCCAATTCAGACTGACGAGTGTTGTACGAGGCAAGTAAAAACTGGTTCACTACAACAATCCGGTGTAGGAAAATACTCGTTCACACTCTGCAACCCATTACTGTTTGACGGGCTTCACTCTTCTCGGGTATACGGACATTGTATATGTTTGCCTAACATTTGCCAGACTTTGGTTTGACATCTGAGCACCCCTCTGACGAAAGGTTCTCCACAAAAGTGGCGCTATATAACGGCTAACAGAAATAAATGTTTCTAGCAGAAATCAGCGCCTAGGCCAGTGGCAACCGAAGTCCACCTTGTCTGACCAGTGAACAAGCGACCGCGTGGAAAGCAGACTCCCAAGAAGGTCACAAGAGCGTCACAAATTTTGCGAAATTAACGCTAGCTGTCGCCACTCAGCCTAAACGGTGTGGTGCCAAGTTGCTTTCGGATGAGGATGGTTTCAACTCGCCAACAACTGGCACATCATTCTGTTCCGTTTCTGTTCTGTTTGGCCGTGTTGGAGTCTGGAGCACTTCTGAGTAGCTCCCCTTGAAAAGGTGCTATGTAAATGTTTATATGAATGAATGAATCATAGTGACGTAAATTTCAATCTAAACTAATCACTTTTATAGCGCCATTATAATAATGTCCAAGACATAAGTCTGTTATCGCTTAGATTGAAATCACAATCAAGACTCGTCATCCACTGGAAAATCCAGGTCGAAATCCGCAGAGAAACCAGAAGCCAGGCTTCTGTGGATGGTCTATCTTGCTCTAAATGTGGCGTGTTTACATATATCCTCTTGCTTTGATGGCAAACTGATATTTTAGTAAGTGGAAAAGATACGTTCAAGCAGTCACCCACGCCAAGGACTATACTTGCACAGTCATAATTAGGACAATGTATCAATTTGATGAACGAATTATACATGACAATACATGCATTTGATGAGCGACAGTAAACGGTATCGACAGAACAGGACTATTTTAGGAACAATTTAAATTTCTCCATTCTGGCCACATGTGTGTGTGTGTGTGTGTGCGTATGTCTCTAGGATAATGTAACTTAACCATGTAGGTGTCCCCACTCAGCGGGATCTTTCTTCCCTTGGGGTCACTTTTTGCGACTGCAGAGACGTGAATTCTATTGTGCTGTACGTTTGCTTGTTGTTTGTATAAAACGTTATTTGGAAGCAATAAAAAATTTTGAATTGAATTGAATTGCACGTGCCAAAGGGGTGTTTTGCACTTGTAATACGTCCTAACGTAATCCGAGACATCTACTTAACAAAGTGTACGTGGATGTATGGTGACTGAGTTCCGGATTGTTCGACCACACCTTTTTCTTCTACTCCAGAGAGAAGGGTTTCTTTCAGCTAAAGGAATAACTTATACTGCTTAGACTTGACAGATAAAAAGAGACTATGGTTTTGATCGGGCTTATGATATTTGAACCTTTAATGGAAAGAGACTGCAGTTGAATTTCGTACGAGTCCGGGTCAGCCAGTGCCGAAGACATTTGGCGCCTATACTAAACGGCTGACAAGACGCCACCCCACCAATCCTTGTGTGTGTGTGTGTTTTGTTTGTACACACACACACACCCACGCACTCCCACACGCACACATACGCACGCATACACACACGCACAGTGGCACACCCACGGATACACACTCACATAGACACGCAAACACACGAGTAGTATCGATTGAATCTGCACATATAGAAGATGGACGGAGAAAGCCACATAAATCGACTTGCAATTTAGTTCCGTTGCAATCGACCCACATACAAAGCAGGTGCTTCGCAAACACGAACCCTCTAAGCAATCAGCCTCATAACGTTCTGAGGTAAGGTAAAGGACGGTAAGAAAAGGTAAGGTAAGGCAAAGTAAGGACGGTAAGAAAAAGGTTGATAGGTATCAAAAGGCATGGCCCAGAATCCAGATACCCATCTACTTCCCAAACAACCTACCTATCTACCCACCTAGCTACATACTAGGGACCTGCGAATCACAAATTTCCGTCGAATCGAATCTCGAATCGAATCAGGGTTTAAGATTCGAATTCGAATCGAATCTCGAATCGAATCAGCGGGTACCAAAACCATGTTTTGATATTCAAATAGTGTGTAGCCTATGTGATACCACAGGCGTACCACCGTATCAATAGGCCTATCTCAATAACATTTCTGCAGTTTAAAATCAATTAAACTAAACATTAAGCTAATTAACAGAATAACTCACAAATAATTTATGAGTTAAGTAAGTAAGTATTTTCTTTATTGTACCAATTGCATAACCACACTTTGGTGTACATTCATCTAAGCCAGGCATGGGCAACTTCTTTTAGGCCTAGGCCTAATAGAGGGCCGTCCTAAGATTTTAAGGGCAGTTCTGGGCCGTATGCCAATCGCAGGCTAATTTTTGCAGATCAATCTGCCCCAGAAAATGAGAAAATATTAATTTCGGTTAAACTTCAAGTTTAAAATAAATGAAAATAATTTTTATGATGAAAACATAATTATCCTAATGCCTACAGTTCTACACTACAATAAAAAAATATGTTTCAAGTTTCTTCAGTTTAAAAATGCATAAAACTGTTAGTCTGTACAATTCATCCATTTGCTAGATGTGCAATATTTAATATAGGCCCTATAATAATGATTAAGGTGAGATCTGACACTGCACCGGATTCAACAATTAGTTTACAACAAAGGGCTAATCATTTTTCCGAAAAAGATTCGAAATTTTCGAATCGTGACATCATTTTCGAATCGAATCGAATACCGCCACCCGATTCGTTTTCGAATCGAATATCGAAGCTTCGCAGGTCCCTACTACATACGTACGTACATACATACATACATACATACATACATACATACACGTGTATTTGTCAGATCTGTACAAATAGTGGCTACTTACATACTTACTTACTTGCTTACTGATATATCCATCATACATAGATACACAGATACATACATACGTACGTACGGTACGTACATACATAAATACATATATAAATATATACATATACATTCGTACCAAAGGCTCGTAGATGAGAGTTTTATAGAGGAACGAGGCACCTTGCAGGATGCGAAGTCGACACATCGGCTGCGGAGGCAGGAGCAGATGTGGGTTTACGAGAGTGGCTGAAGGAAGGACGAGGAAAACAAGTGAACAGGTGATGGAGGGAGCAATGCGGATGGACTCGGCATTCTGCCAACAATGGACGGATGGATGGATGGAAAATGGGAACGAGAGGAAGGGATGGTAAGGCAGATGGATGGACGGATAGGGAAGGAAGGCAGATGGATGGATAGATGGATGGATGGATGGAAAAAATGGAGCGAGAGGAAGGGAGGGTGAGGCAGATGGATGGACGGATAGGGAGGGAGAGTGGTTGGACGGAAGGATAAGTGGTGTGTGGGTGGAGTTTATATGTGGGTGGATTGATGGATGGATGAGTCGGTGGATGGAAGTTGAATGTCGACTTGTGCACGAGTAGCAATTACACAATAAGACATCTTCCAGAGAAAAGTGGCTTTTCGGATAGAGTCGACGATTTCTTGCTTTCAATGCACGGCTGTAATTCGTGCACAGCAAATGGATGCGCTGGCTTCCACGCAGAGAAAAGTAGGAAGCACTGAGAAACGACGGAAGGACGGAGGAAGTGGAATGAGATCACGTGAACAGGGACGGACGGAAGGACGGTAACGAGGAAAGTGGGACGGAAGGAGGGAGCGATGGAAGAAGTGGTGGAAGGAGGAAGGGAGGGAGGCAGAGGCTGCAGGGATGGAGCGAGTATTCCCAGTGGACATTAGACATGCTGTACACAGGCGTCCATTACTTTTCCATTTCGTATTATGGCAGCGAACATATACGAAGAGGACCACGTTAAGAAAGAGGATGACAGGAAGGAGGATATGAGAAGGAGGAAAAAGGATAGGAGCAGGAGGAAGAAGGATAGAAGCAGGAGGAAGAAGAATAGGAGCAGGAGGAAGAAGGATAGAAGCAGGAGGAAGGAGGATGATAAGAGAGCAAGATTAAGGAGGATAGGAGGATATAGAAGCACGATGAAGGGTATGAGCAGAAGGAAGGAGGATAGGAGTAGGAGGTAGGAGGACAGAAGCAAGAGGAAGGAGGATAGCAGCAGGAGGAAGGACAGAAGCTGGAGAGAGGAGGATAGCAGCAGCAGGGAGGATAGCAGCAGAAGGAAGGATAGGAGAGCAAGAGGAAGGAGTAAATGAGCAGGAAGGAGGATAGGAGAGCAAAAGGAAGGAGTATATAGGAGCAGGAAGGAGGATAGGAGAGCAAGAGGAAGGAGGATAGGCGCAGGATGAAGGAGAATAATGGTAATCGTAATAACGAGCTTTCTATAGTATACAGCGCCCAAAAAAGCGAAGTCGAGGGAACCAGATTTATTCACAGGCGCTCAGTCAAATCATAATCGATAGGCGGGGGGGGGGGGTGAAATCGGTTCCAGGTCAAGATCCAAAGGGGTCAATCAGGCAGACAGTCAGACGGCTAAGGAGGGTGGTGTTTAGGGTTGAAACGGCATGGGAGGTAGGGAGTACACGAAGGTAAGGTAAGGATAGGTGAAGAAGGAAGGATGAGCAGGAAGGAGGATAGCAGAGCACGAGGAAGGAGGATAGGCGCAGGAGGAAGGAGGACAGGTGCAGAAGGAAGGAGGATATATGAGCAGGAGGGAGGAAAAGGAGTATCAGAATACGAGAAGATGAATAGGACAAAAAGGCATAAAGGACAAGAAAGGAATAGAAAGAGGACTGTGGGAAGAGGAAACGACAATAGAAGGAATGTCAGGACAATGAGGAAGAACAGGACAAGGAGAAACAGAGCTGATGGAGGACAAGAGCAAGAGGAATAGGTGGAGTACCACGAGGACAAAGAGGAATTTAAGCAGGACAAGAAGAGGAATAATACAGGAGGAGAATAGGAACAGAAGAGGAATAGAAGGAACACCAGGAAACGGAGGAACAGCAAGACAAGGAGGATGATAAGTAATAAGGGGAGGAAAAGGATATTAGGAGAAGAGGAATAGGAGGATTGATTCATCCATCCATCAGTCCATCCACCATGCACAACAAAGAGAAAAAGCAAGACAAGAGAAGAGACAGGAGGACGACAATAGGAAGAAGTGAAGAGGAGAAACACAAGGACAAATGAACAGCAGAAGAAAGAGGAAGAGCAAGATGAGAGGAAGAGGAGGAAATGATGTGGAGGAGGAGCAGCAACGAATAGAATGAAAGTGAGCTGGAACAGAAGGAGGAACAGAATGAGGAACAGAAGGAGGAGCAAGAGAAGGAAGAGGAAGAGAAGGAGGAGGCAGATGAGGAGGAAATGAAGGAAGAGGAGGAGGAGGAGGAGGCAGATGAGGAGGCGGTGGAAGCCGATGAAGAGGCGGAGGAAATGATTTGAAAAAGAGATGGTTCTCTTGTGATCGATGGATAGCTGCGGCGGACAGAGAAGTCCCGAGGGAGGCATAGAACAAAGTGGCGCCGATCATCGCAACGAAACCGGATCAACTGTAGGAGAAAAAGGAGCCAAAGAACGACGATGACGACGACGACGACGATGATTTGTGGCTCAGCGGTAAATGACCATTACCATCTGAGATACCCAGTTGAACCTAATCTAATCTAATCTTATCTTGCCACTGCTGCTATTGTATGTATGTCTGCTCTATATGTATACGCGCATGAGTACATGGATGTACATGTACCAAGACACCTCAGAAAATCTGGATTACGGTCACACGAGAATCCAGATCACCTAGAAATCTGTAAAGACCATTCCTGAAATCCAGTTCAACCTGAAAATCGGCCATAACTACTTCAGAAACTCAGATCAACCCGGAAAATGGCTACTATCGTCTCACTATCCTAAATTAATATGGAAAATGGCCATACCATCCCTGTAACCCAAATTAACATTGAAAATGGTCATTAGCATCCCTGAAATCTAGTTCAAACTTGAGATAAGCCAAAACTACTTGAGAAACTCAGATCAACCTGGAACGGCCATTACCACCTCAAAAATCGATATGAAAATGGCCAATACCATCCATCTATCATGGGCTAATTAAGTATAATAGGAGCAACCACATCAGAAGTCTATAGATGTATAGGCAAGCCTGGTCCATGAATACCACAGCAACAATGAGACCTGTTGGTTTCCAGATCTCCTACACATACATACACACATAGGCATAGCCACATTGAGGCAAGAGGAGGTTGCTTTTTTAGATTTCAACAATTTTCCGTGGGTTATACCTCCGCACCCCTACTGATGCCTGGATGTCTCCCGGAGTTGCCTCCTCTTGAATTTAAGTCTGGCTACGTCCTTGCATACACACATGTATACTATACATACATTCACACATACATACCTACATACATATATAATTATATATATATATACATACAAACACACACACACACACACACACACACACACACACACACACTTGTGCCTCCTAACAACCTGAGTTAAACGTAAGTACAATGACCACACCCTGTCAGTGGGTACATCAGGTACTGAGGGAGAGCACTGGCCACCCACCTTCATATGCCAGAGCCAAGAAAAATGAAGTCACTAACACGTTATACCCATTGCCATCTCTTGTAGTTCGCATAAGAGTTTGCTCCTCTCTTCTACCCCGTTGAAAGTCATCCAACGTGCCCTTACCCAGTAGGCAATTTTAAAAATCTCCCAAAATATCTCCACCTCATAAGTAGAAGTCGAATCGGGCATCTACGTGGGCATTTATAAGGCGCCTTTACCCGTGCAAAACTACAACACTCATTGAGCCCCCTTCGATCGAGCAATTTCAGGAAGTGCGATCGTTATGATCGTCCAGCGATTAAGTGCCACTGAAAACCGGAATTTCGCAGAGTGGACTCGGAAAGTGCACTGAAAAACCGAAGAAGCATCCTGTCGGGCCATGGGAAGAATCAGGATAGCCGACATAATCTCCAATAGCATGCGGATAATCCCCTGTCTACTCTGGCTGGACAACCGACCGAGAGCAGCCGAACCAGAATCAATCCACCATAAGCCGAGACGTCAACAGCTTAAATCCAGCATACCATGTCCTGTCGTATAGATTTTTCCTGAACATTTCTCAGTCAGTCGACTAGAGGAATGGCTCATTTTAGCCATCTGAACAGAAAAATGGCTCACATTTAGCCATCTGACTATAGGAATGGCTCATTTTCGCCATCAGAGCAGAAAAATGGCTCACATTTAGCCAATCGCTCATTTTTGTCCATCCAACTAGAGGAATGGTACATTTTAGCAAATCAACTAAAGGAATTGCTCACTTTTAGCCAGTTGAACAGAAAAATGGCTCGTTTTAGCGATCTGACTGACTAGAGATCATATAAATGTTCAATTACAATTACAATTACGTGTCACATGACCGCAGAAATGGCTGGCCTAAACGGTCTTAAAGTTCAATAAGAACACGAAGTCAGTTCATCTGTAAGCAGATAACACTTCAGTGACCGGAAACTGTTAGTCACCAATAGCAAGCTCCAGTACACACTATGAGCCCAACCAACTAGTGGTGTGCCATCCATTTCACTACACCAGTAGTGCTTCCTGTAACCAGATACGACTCTGACCACACCTGGACAACGCCCGGTCAGCGCACATTCCGGTGGAGGGATGACGTCGTTAAATGCAACAACTTTCACCAGCTGCTGTCCTTAAACTTACACCTAGTCAGCACCTATACGGCTTGGCAAGGAAATACCCTCAGGCAGTTAATAGCAATCGTCCACTTAATGCCCTTTTTCTGTCACAATCTCGTGCCCCCTCCTCCTCCCAACTCCTGTGTCCTTCCCCTCCTATGGAACATCCATGTATGTTGAACTCGGTGCCCCTCCTAACTCCAACCCTCTGCCCTCTCTCTTCAGCCTTCCATTTCTTCTGTCGATCTGATGAGATGGAAAGAAACCAGATCTACCATACTTCCGCCCTAACGCCAAAGAATATACGACCCTCACATAAAGTGACCTTGACAATAACCCGTTAAATGACACGCTAAATGACAGTGAAAATGACCAGTAAAATGACAGTTAAATGACATATAAGATGAAGATGAAAATGACAATTTCAACGGGTCGTTTTTACAAAACAATACCACCCAAATGACCACTTAAAATGACCCATTAAGTAACTGGTAAAATGTCTCCACAATGAACCCACAAAATGACCTGCAGTCTCACTGCATAGCAATCCCTACATACATAGCTGAGCAAAAATGACAGAATTCTCACCCATTGCTATCCAGGTGATTGAAGTTCAGTTTCTTCACAGAGCCAATCAACTCTACAAAAACCATAATCGTTTACAATCGTAAAATCCAAATTTCTAAAGCGCTACTCTAAAAGCTAAGCGCCAGCTTATTCATGAGCAACAAAGGCAAGTCACTGCAGTGTATGGCAAAGGCATGGTCAAGCATAAACCAAGGTAAGGTAGGCAAGAAAAGAAAGGTAAGGCTAGACAAGACACAGGCAAGCATAAGGTAATTTAAATTTGAGCATAAGGTTAGGTATGGTAAGCAAGAAAAGAAAAGGTAAGACAAGATAAGGGAAGGTATGCATGTTTTCAAGGTAAGGCAAGGTAAGCCAAGGTACGCATGCATTCAAGGTAAGACAAGGTAAGGCAAGGTATGCATGTATTCAAGGTAAGGCAAGGTACACATGTATTAAAGGTAAGACAAGGTAAAGGCAAGGTGCACGCATATTCAAGGTAAGACAAGATAAGGCAAGGTACGCATGTATTCAAGGTAAGGCAAGGTACGCATGTATTAAAGGTAAGACAAGGAAAGGCAAGGTACACGCATATTCAAGGTAAGACAAGATAAGGCAAGGTACGCATGTCTTCAAGGTAAGACAAGGTAAGGCAAGGTACGCATGTATTCAAGGTAAGGCAAGGTACGCATGTATTCAAGGTAAGAAAGATAAGGCAAGGTACGCATGTATTCAAGGTAAGACAAGGTAAGGCAAGGTACGCATGTATTCAAGGTAAGGCAAGGTACGCATGTATTCAAGGTAAGACAAGGTAAGGCAAGGTAGTATGCACGTATTCAAGGTAATCATAATCCATTGGAGAAGCAATATCCAAGGTAAGGCAAGGTAAAGCGAGGTATAATGTTGCATCAAATCAAGACAAGGCCAGGTCAAGCAAGACAAAACAAGGTGACACAGGGTAAGGCAGCGAAAGGTAAGACACCATGAGGCAAGGCAAGGTCAGGCGTTATAGAGGTCACTATAGACTAGATTAGATAAATAGGCCACAAAACAGTAATATATATTTTCTCTCATTAATGAGATGCATACTTCGTGGACTCGGATTGAAATTAAGTACACTGACGGCCACAGGGTCAGACAGTTTGGGAGAGGACTTGTGGCCATTCACAATCCTATGCAGACGCCAAGAACGGTGGTGGCTAACACTTCATACCCTTGCACATCTCCTGGGTCAAGCTCAAGGTACTGCTCGTATTGTATTTGAAATTTCCAAAGCTTTCTCGTCTTTGAGTAATAATTATTGCTCTGTCTGCTGATGCTAAGAAAACGAAGTCATTAATATTTCATACCTGTGGCTGCCTCTTGGGTTGGCTCAAAGGGTAGCTCCTCTTTTTATACCTCTTCTTCTTCTTTACTACTATTTCTGGTATATGCCGCAACCAAGAAAATGAAGTCGCCAACACTTCAGTATCTGCCCCTCATATTCTGTTTAGCTTAGGGACTGCAAAACACGATGACCTGGAAAGGGAAAGATGACCCTGTAGTTGGTTGCTAGGCAACGAGCTGCCAAGGGCAGTTCAAGGACTTACTTGACTTGGAGATTTTGCCACTCAGTTTAACCAGACCCGCCAGGTCCTGGTCCTTAACGGCTGCGATCAGGTCCTCTTGTTTTCCCATTAGTGTTCAGTTCTACAAACAAATCATTTGACAAAGACAACCAGTCATACGTGACTGAGCGGACTATGACCTACCAGAAGAAAAAAACGTTTATCCTACATTGTCAGGTAAAACGAATTTCAGACACGTCAAAGAATTAATTTGCATTTTAAAATGTTGCAAAGCGAGTCTCAGATGTAAACAGTATTCACAAGAGAGGCAAGAGACTGGCTAGTAAGTATACAATTGGCTGGCTGACTGGCAGGCTAGCTTGAAATTAATATTACGTAAATGACATTTGTTGGCTGGCTGGCTGGATTGACAGATGCATATACGTGGATGGATGGAGGGAAGAAGAGAGAGAGAAAGCCAGTCAGCCAATGGATCCAGCCACCCAGTCAATCAATTAAGAAATCAACTAATCAGCTTATCAACAAACCAATCAATCTGTCATTTCGTCAACTCGTCCCTTACTCAATCATCCTCAATCAGTCACTGATTTGCCCAATCAATAATACAATCAGTACAATCAGTCACTCAGTCAGTGAGTAAGTCAGTCAGTCAGTAGGGCGGTCCATTGATGGGTCAGTCAGTGAGTCAGTTTGTCAGTAAGTCGGCTGTAAGTCAGCAAGTCAAACAGTAGGTCAGTCAGTGGGTCAGTGAGTAAGTCAGTCAGTCAGTCATTAGGTCAGTCAGTGGGTCACTAAGTCAGTCAGTCAGTCAGTCAGTATGTCAGTCGGTGGGTCAGTGAGTACGTCAGTCAGTCGGTCGGTTGGTCAATATGCCAGTTTACACGGTCAAGCAACCTCAACCATTCACTACCCAGTCAATCAATCAGTCAAGCATTCTTAATGTCAGGAACGGCAATAAATAACTGAATCCATCAACGCGAGCAATATTGGCCGAGTTTAGTGAAAGCGATGCAGACGAAAGCGCGGCCACCAATGACGGACCAGGGCAGCATTGGAGACGCACTTAGACAGACTCCAAAGGAAGCCGCTCATACTATCGCACCCCCCACGTCGACCGCCACCCACGGGAGAATTACGCGCCATCGGCAATAAAACCATAGACGTAGAAAGATACAAATACATCCAATGTAACCACAAAGATACCCAGCCAAACCACAAAGATAGCTAAAGAAACCATACAGACACAGCTTAATATTATAGGCAATCAATCAATCAATCAATCAATCAATCAATCAATCAATCAATCAATCAATCAATCAATCAATCAATCAATCAATCAATCAATCAATCAATCAATCAATCAATCAATCAATCGTTTATTAACATACCACATAAAGCAACCATTGTAACAAACATTGTAACATTCTGCATTCAGTTGAAATGCATAGTTTCAGGATTCATCGGACTTTAATCTTCGGTAAACAGGAAGCATGCGTTACTTTTATGAGGCTTTTGTGAGGCACTGATAGCTGCTACATTAAACGTCCAGTTACATCCTGGAAGATATAGTCTGAGAAGACGAAATGATTCAGTTACTGGGCCAGAATACCAGCAACACATACAAACCAACAGACAACATTTCTAGGTAAAGACATCAATCCTCGAGACTTTATGCAGGACAGCGTATACATGGGCAACCTGAGCTTCAACCCTCAACGACCGCTAACCCATGACCCATCGACCCCGCAAAGGTCAACTCCACGGGATCCTATTCCATTCGTTACCTGGCCCGTCCAGGTAAATCCTACAGGTAAGATCACGCTGGGCACTGGGGTCGAGATAGGAAAACTTCATCGAGGGTTAGGATGAATCAGAAATTTCCATGAAACTTCTACTCCTATGAGCTCCATGCATCTAATGACGGCACATCATTTGCATATTTCATGACGCGCATCATCTGCATATTTATAAGGTCGCATCATTTGCAAATGCTCTGCAGGCAAAAATTTCCATTTCAGTTGGTTGGTGAGGAGGCAGTTAAAGTAACAGATGGGTTACAAAATAGGCAACTCACGGTCCCTGAAATCTCCGAGTCATACTTCAGGTGAAGTACCAGCACGCGATCATTACATAAGTCATAACCCCCCCCCCCCCCATCCCCTCTAATTTGTTACTTTTGTGGGAATCCGAAGATCTGCAAATTACCAATACCTGGGTGGATGGATAGATGAATTGATTGTTAATAATTGGATGGATTGATGCAAGATGGATGGATAGATGGATGAATGGACGGATGGGGATGGATGGATTATTGGACGGAAGAATACATGGAGGGATGGCTGGGTGGGTAGATGGTTAGATGATTGACGGATGGTGGATGGATTGATAGCAGAAGGAATCGAGGGATGGATGTATGGATGGATTAATGGAGGGAATAGATGGATGGATGGACGGATGGATGGGTGAAAAGATGGATGGACGGTGGATAGATTGATATAGAGGGAGGAATTGATGGATGGATGGATGTTAGAACAGGCGGGTAGGTGAATGAGTGGCCGCCTTAATGAGCCAATGAACAAATAGAAGAATACATGAATGAATACAATGTCCCACAAATGTTTTTAAAAATGCCAGTGTCAAATTTCATATAACATGATTACTAGATTAGGGACAGTAGAAAATCACGGTAAAAAAATGCCAAAAACACGGCATACTTTAAAAAAATCGCGAAAAACACGGCAAAAACACGGCATCAAAATTTCACAGTTTTCTTGTAACACATTATATGTTTATCTTTCATATTCATTGTTCATTGACAAATTGACAATTGTCAACCATTTGTCAGTCATTGGTTCCTTGCTGTAACAGTTTAGCTGCGAGTATTGAATACCATCACAACATGAAGCGCTAAATTGTCATCTGTCAAATTTTGACGCTGAGGTGCATTCACCAGTGTGTATTGACTAACGCTCTGTTCTGCCTCAACAGAATTGTCAGGAACTGACAGATATCGAATAGCAAGCTCAAATACTTTCGACTGTGCAAAACTATAAACTGCCACAACCAAAAAAAATGCAACAAACACGGCATTTTTTACGAAAACACGGCAAATGTCAAAAATCACGGAAAACACGGCAAATGCCGAAAAACACGGCTTCCGTGTTTGCCGTGTTTTCGTGATTTTCTACTGTCCCTAAAAACATGATCCCCAATCTGTCTAAAGTTTCCGGATCCATGGTACATCTGGCAGCATGTTTTTATGCCAACCACCAACCACCCAAACCCCATCCACCCACCTAACTTCACCCACTAACCCACCACCACCCACTTGCTCTCATGGTCACACAGACCTACAACCACAAGTCATTTGAAGGTCACCATTCATTGTTGAACCAACCATCTAAGCATGGCTTCCTGTACTTATCAAGTGTTTATCAAGATGACATCATGACCCTACCTACAATGGCGTTATCGTGACTTTATTATGCTGTTATGCTCACCTTCAACGATGTTATTAATCCGTCATCATAATATTATTTAACCTCTACGTGACACACACTCTGCTATCACTTAATTAGGCCCACACGGATGATGGATGGTATATAAATCAGGCGCTATAGAAATGTCTAGTAGCATTACATTATATTGGCCATTTCAGATACAAGCAGATGATAAATGATGTGACACTATATAAATACTGTAGCAAACAGCTCTATGTGTCCATTTTCTACCTAACAGGTTTTTCTTTTCTCAACACATTCAACTTAAGAATCCTCCTCCTTAATTCTCTAACCCCATCACAGTCAGAGCTTTAGGTAGTACAAATTTACAGAGGTATTACACTACAAATTTTACAGGATAATAATAATCTTTTCTTTATTTAAGCGCCTGCTAACCGCACTGCGCTGTACAGTGAACATACACATAGTAGAAACGGCAGCCACACAGGGTGCCTTTAGCATACATGTATACAGTAGAAGCACATGATAACAGTTTTACAGGAGTCGAATATAACTGTTTATACGGCAGCCAACAGGGCGCCATGACGGCCTACTATTCATTTAACCACCGCCGCCACCTAGCGAGTGGAAGACTGAATAAACCTTACGGGTCTACAGGGTTCGATCTTGGTACCTTCTGCTCTTCACGCCAAATACATATTACATATCAATCCACTAACAGAATTTCAAAGAATATGCAATCTCTAGTTCTATGTTTTTTTTTATAACTGTACATTTTGATTTTTCAATCTTGACCCTATACTTGTGCGCGACTCAGTAGTAACCTATAACCCATCATCAAGCAGTCTCTCCAGAAAAGGCGCTACATAAATGTCACCACTAGCAATAATGTCATTTAAACCTGTATACCGCCACGATATTTACCAACAGCGGCTTACCTTTTGACAGAGAAAATGACAGCCATAAATTGAGTTCGCACACAGCAGTTAATAACGCCCAATTAAAGGTAAAACCCTCGGTGCAGAGACGCGCAATATTAGGCCTAAATTATCGCCAGCCTAACGGATCCTTGTGAATATTACCGAAGTTTAAGTACGACAGATCCGCCACGTTTACCTGCCGACAGCAGCAGGTCCACTATGTCATCAGCAAATGTTGCTACGCACACAAATAGCTAATCTAAATCCACAGTCAACACTTTAAAATCGTACGAACGGTAGGATAAATCCAACGAGTTCTTGTCAGGTCAAATGTAAACAAAGCACAAATAAACACCCCGATAAACCCTTGAAGCTTGTTAGAAATAATTCTTACAACCCTGTCGACCAAAACACGGTCGGTTAGCTCATTAATATTCAACGTTCGAGCCACGCCTACGTACAATGTGACGGGCCAATCGCGCCAAATCTTGCCTTCCCAAGGTTGCTACAAACCAGGTTGCGCACACGCGTGCGCGAAAGATTCGCAGGAGCGCGCTTTATCTACGTTAGGCCTCAAGCACATGACAGGCCTTCCATTTTCTGGCATCGGTAAACATCCGAGTAACCACGTAATTGTTTCATTGCACTGTAACAGTTAACAATTTAACATGACCATTTTAATTCTAATTAATCAGATTACTTAGTTCTGAATCTCAACTTATTCTTCGTCGAGATTCAGAGCTCTATTTGGTTAGCTCCTGCCAATGCGTGTGCCTTAAATTCGCTTCAATGTGGTTCGTAAAGAAGTTCGTAAATACACTGAAAATGTTACGTAAATGTAAATATTATGCAACTCTTAGTACTGACAATTAGCATTGTAAACCACCCTGGA
Source organism: Allolobophora icterica (assembly GCA_963556255.1). Taxonomy (NCBI): domain Eukaryota; kingdom Metazoa; phylum Annelida; class Clitellata; order Crassiclitellata; family Lumbricidae; genus Allolobophora; species Allolobophora icterica. Next base: position 63,902,564 of record OY744603.1, read on the forward strand.
AGCAGCTTGCGGATGAAGAAGCTATATAAATTTCGTAAATACGTAAAATTATATATCGTCAAAATTTCTCAGTGCCAAATTCCAAATCGAATCCGTGAGCCACTAGTTCGCGTCATGAAACAAATATAATAATAATAATAATAATAATAATAATAATAATAATAATAATAATAATAATAATAATAATAATAATAATAATAATAATAATAATAATAATAATAATAATAATAATAATAATAATAATAATAATAATAATAATAATAATAATAATAATAATAATAATAATAATAATAATAATAATAATATCACGGCGCTTGGAAAGAGCCTGAGCACCATCTCCGGTGATGCACGAGAAACATCATAGGCCTACCTCTTCCAACGCCTGACGTTGACAATCCAACGTTTCAATGCAGTAGCTTTCCGCGGCACTTTCCCTCTCTCGAATCCTGAGGAATAGAGGCCGTTCCAGATGATTTACTTATTTTAATTAATATTTAAGTCCCCAAGGGATCATATGTACCTTGGGGCAATAAAAAATAATAATAATGACTATTTAACTTACTGCCTATTACATGTTGCTGTAACACGTTCAGGGCCTGAACAGGAAAAGCAAGTATTTTTAAAAGTACTGAATAATAATAATAATAATAATAATAATAATAATAATAATAATAATAATAATAATAATAATAATAATAATAATAATAAAACTCTTTAAACCGACGCTTTAACGCCATTGCCTTCCAAGGCACTGTTGCTCCACCGGATCTTGACGAGTTGTAGCCGTCCCAGAATGGTTTTTGTATTCACCGGATAATTTTTTTAATTCTTGAAGAATCTCGGGGCAACAAATAACGACGATTTATATAGCGCCGTAACTCAGACGAGGCCGAAGAAAAGAGTTCATAGATCAATGATAGTCATAGGAGCTGAAAAGATAGGTCTTGAGATGTGATTTGAATGTCTCCAGAGATTACGCATACTTCATATGGTCGGGAAGACTGTTCCACACGTTGGGTCCAGCGACAGAGAGGGAACAGTCGCCAAACCTCGTAGAAGACCGCGGGACCTACGGCAGATTTTTCGATAAGGATCGTAGCCGAAATCGACAATAAGCAGCGAATCAGAAATAAAACAGTAATTTTAATAAAAATGTAATTTATACCAGTCGTTTTTACAGTATCCTTCCACAGGGAAGCGCTCAGGCTGTAAGTTCCTTGAGGCAAAATACCTAATAAAGCAGGGAGCAGAAACTGACTGTGTGCTATGGACTTTAGAGTCAGCGCCGGATGGTTTCTGTTAGTTACTAACGGGCGCACGCACAACGCTGACGTTCGAGCCATTGTGGTAGGCAGGCGCCAAATTAGAGCCCGGGTCAGAGAAAACAGCACGAAGCCCGAGCATTTGCTGCAGCCAACGGCGCACCTGCCAAAATATAGGTCGCGCGATACTGGAGGTGTCTGTTATATGGGTAGCCAACGTTTCCATAATGATTTTTATAATCCGTTGTCAGAGAGTAGGCGTTTCCGCGTTGGTGAAACAGAAATGGTTGGAGCATCAAAACAAAACTCGTCAGTGGGAGTGACGCCGAATTGGTTTATAGACGGTTCAGACTTAATGAGGTGACAAAACTGACAACTGGGCAAAAATAGGTCACACTTGACGCCAGATCAAAATCAACAGCGTCGCGTGTGGCTTGTTTTAATACGTCCTTGCTGAGAGCGTTAATTGCCGCCAGCCTATTGCAGGCATTATTTACCGTAACTATATCCACACTGGATACGAGACAATGATACAACCCATTTTCCTATATGGGTCGGAATGTTGGACAATGCGAAAACAAGATGAAAGAAGAATTCTTACAGCAGAAATGAACTGGCTGAGGAAGATCACAGGGATTTCAAGACTACAGAAAATAAGAAACGATGACATGAGACAATCATTAGGCATCAAAACAACTCTGCTAGACAAAGTCGTTCAACGAAGACTCCGCTGGTTTGGACATGTAGAGAGAATGCCAGTTGACCGAATCCCACACAGTGCACTACATGCAAGATTCGAAGGGAAAAGACACAAAGGCAGACCAAGACTACGCTGGGTAGATAATAATATAACTGAGGACATAACATCACTTGGACTAACATTAAGGGGGCAATAGACTTCACAAATGACCGAGGACAATGGAGATCATTTATTCGTACCCATCGCCGCCAAATGGCTGGCGTCAGGAACTGATGATGATGATGATGATGACGATGACGATGACGATGACGATGACGATGATGATGATGATGATGATGATGATGATATCCACACTGGGGGGTCACATTAAAGCGGAACTGTGGACACCTGAACGAATGTAGTTATTCGTGAGAAATCAACTAAAGTCGGCGAAAACATCCCTCGATCGGGAGTTAAGATGAAAACAACAAGCCGTCTAAAAGACAAAGACCATGTGGGTGAAATCTCAATTGAAAAGTATTATCAGAACTGTTATTGTGCCGCCGGTCTCTTTGAAGGTGACAACACAACTGGTGGAAAGCTCTCATCGCAGTCATAAATTCGTTACAGGGTCGTAACTAAAACTCGGCTCCGGACCAGTGCTGCAGCGGCTGAACTAAAGCTGGCGGTGATTCTTGGAATGAAAGTTAGCCTTAAAAGGCAAAAAAGGCTAACTTCCATTCCGAGAATCACCGCCTACAACTTACGAGCATGATGCTGTTGCCGGTTGGATAAAGCTGGGGGTGTGCGATAGTTTAACGGTTAGCCCGCTGGACGGAGAGGCTGGGGTTCAAATCCCCGCCAGGGCAGAAGTTGATTAGAACTTTCTGCACCTCTCCCCCTAAGTCATTGGAGCAACTTCTCCTTCCTCCCTCTTCTTTCGCCCTCCCCCTTAAAATGGTGGCACACACATTGACAGATCTTCCCCCCTATTTCGTGGATGGAGCATTTGCTTCAAGGTTTCTATGGTGTAGACGCCCCTGGCGCCTCTTGCGTCCTTTGTGGTCATCCATAAAGGACGTCCGCAAAATATGACCTACTCTGGGCCCTTCCTCCCCCTTGTCCGCATTTGACCTTATCCTCCCCCTCCTCTTTGCGGACGTCCGCACGCTAAAGCCACTGAACGAAAAATCCACAATGTCACTAAAGTTATTAATATAAAAAGCTACAAGTTCTATATGATTTAAAATCACCTTACTTAAAATGTCAACCAGTAAAAGTTATTTAAAACTGAAAATAAGCACGTGTTCTACATCAATTTTCAATTCATTGAAAAATGAGGAGGGTCGAGCGAGGCCATACGGTCGCTATATAAAAACGTGTAGGCCTACATTTACACATCATTAAGAATTTAAGAGAAGCCTACGTCAGAAGAAAGCCAGTAGGCCTAAAGGGTTATCCATGAAGAACGTCCGCAAAATATCACCTACTTTGGACCCCTCCCTCTCCTTTGTCCGCATTTGACCTTACCCTCCCCCTCTGCGGGCGTCCGCACGCCAAAGCCAATGAACGGTCGCTATATAAAACGTGTACATTTACATAGCTCTTCCAATTTCTTCTAATTCCCCTAGGTGTTGAAAGATGAAATAGCCTGTCAGATCAAAACTTTCTCCCTCTGAGGCAGTCAAAAAGAAACTCAATATTTCAGCGACCGTGTAATGATCCTGTTAGAGTTTTCAAGCCCAAAGTGTATTAAAATCTATAGTCAGTGGTTAAATTTGGTATCCAGAGGTGGCGGATCTCTAATTTGTTTAAAGCACAAACATTAGTCTTTCTGGCTAATCTATATATATTCGCTTTTTGCCATTCTGATAAAACTAAAAATGCTTCAAATAAGTTGCGTATTATCGAGTACACGGCATGAGGTCTTAGGCACTGACCTTTTCGTCTCTCGGGGAAGGTTAGGGTTGCCACCTTTCTAAACTAGAAAGTCGGGACGCAATTTTGGAGCACCGAAATCGTAAATCACCCCACGATGTGGGACCAGAGGCGCAAGTCGTGCAACCGAGTGATTGTTTGGGAAAGTAACTATTTATTTAGGAAGACGATTAAGATTTATGATTTTTCACACTATAAAATAATGATGCCAGGATGTGTTTAAATGTCGTTATTTATGATTTTTCACTTCGCCTGTGTTATAAAGTGAACAAATATAGTACGAGTAATGTGTTTTAAGCCACAACACTTTGTTAATTTGGAAAAAAATTACCACAAATTTGAAAGTAGGGACATTTGGCTGTCCCGACTATGTCAAGTAGGGACGCGGAACATATTCCTCGAAATCGGGACGGTCCCGACAAAATCGGGACGGGTGGCAACCCTAGCGGAAGGTTGAAACAAGGAGGTGTTTAAAAAACTGTCAACTTTTGAAATCTAGATGTGGACGTCTGCACTAGTCATAAGTCATAACCATAGTTCGACTTTCGGTTTTAAAATTCGTGGATTTTCGGCCTATTTTAAAATTCGTAAAAATTCGTTGGGCCACTGTTGGGCTTTTTTACGTCGACATTGACGTTTCGCAAAGAGCAGCAACAACAAATGTGATGACGTCATGATTTGTTGCGTTAAGCTGTTGCTTTGAATTTCATGTAAAATTGAATAGGCCCTATTATAAGTTTATTAGGCCTACGTAACGAGTTAATTTAGTTAAAACCTAATTTCTCAAAGATGAAAGAACATGTACCGGAGTGGAAGTATGTTGTGATTTTGGAGAAGGAAAAGGGTAGGCCTACGTAATCCGAAAATACAGTGTCGTTTTTGTGACAAGGAATTTGTTGGTTGTTCTGCCCGAATTCTGGAACATTTGCATGACGAAAATACAGAAACCAGAGTCGAGTGGAAGCAGTGGGCTGTTCCCGACACAGAATCAGAGAACGATGAAGAAGACACAGCTCAGTGAACGTTGCCAACCCTTAACAATGTTTCGTTGCAAGCTGTGTGAGTGACTGACTGGTCACACTGGTGGTTTTTCGTTCTGCTGACTGACACAGTCACACGCCCCAACTATGAGAGAATTCGAACTTCAAGACTCCAAGTAGAACAGTAGGCTAACCAGTGGCGGATCCAGAGGGGGGCGATTGGGGCGATCGCCCCCCTAAGAGTCCAAAAAATATTTTTTTTATATTTAAAATTTAAAAATTTGATATACTATACTGTTCTACAGGGTTAAATGTCATGTGATCATTATTACGCATGTACAGCGCCGGACTGCAGTTTGAATATTATAGTCCGTTGGCTTATGTTAGGGAAGAAAAATTTTGGGTAGAATCTTGGCAACGATGTTTAAATTAAAGATATTATAGTTCTGAAGCAGAAAAATGCTGTTGCCAATTTTTCTTTCATGGTTTACGCCCCCTAGCGGACGTTTTAGCATGACGTCATATCTCCACCTTAAAAACTGCCAATTAGTCAGTCAGCTTGGTGTAAAAATTGCTCAATTGATGTTGGAAGCATGCAATTTGGCACATGGTAACAACATACGATGAAGAAACATTTTAACTATAGGGCCACCGCAGATTTGCCTTCTGGCCTCATTGGCAGCCATTTTCCAAGATGGCCGACCGAAAATAGAGGTTTTTCAATATCTCAGCTTCTAGTTGACTTAGAATCGTAATCTTTGTGTCTAAACATACATATTTATGGGCAAGGATTTCAATAGAACTAATTTCAATCACCTACCTATAAGAGAAAAGCTAATTGTGGCAGCCATCTTGAAGTTAAGGTGACCTGAAGGGGGCAGTCCGGTGCAAAATATGAACCAGTTGCTCATAAACTGATAGAAGCATGAAATTTGGTACATTGTATGAACATGACCTAAGGGAATTTTGTAGCTATAGGGCCATCGCAGATTTGCCTTCTGGCCTCAGTGGCAGCCATTTTCCAAGATGGCCGACCGAAAATAGAGATTTTTCAATATCTCAGCCTCTAGTTCACTTAGAATCGTAATCTTGGTGTCTAAACATACATATTTAGGGGCAAGGTATCCAATAGAACTAATTGCAATCACTTACCTATAATAGAAAAGCTAATTGTGGTAGCCATATTGAAGTTAAGGTGACCTGAAAGGGGCAGTCCGGTGCAATATATGAACCAATTACTCATTAACTGATAGAAGCATGAAATGTGGTATATTGTATGAACATGTCCTAAGGGAATTTTGTAGCTATAAGGCCTTCGCAATTTGCCGTCTGGCCTCGCTGGCAGCCATTTTCCAAAATGGCCGACCACAAATAAGTTATATAGCATTGTTCACGTCATTCACGGGCACATAGGCCTGTACACAGACAGAGACCAGCACACTGTTGAGCAGCTATCACACATTTGCGCTATGCCCTACAGTCCTTCTCGCAGCCACATCTGAACAGTTCTATCGAAAAGCTTTGGCAAGTGTTGTCCACTTCACTTCCCAGCCTCCTTCAATCGTTGGCAGCCACCCCCTTTCACCAGGACAGGGTAGCTTTGGAATAGCTGGGAACATCTGTGCCCAGACATGACCTGCCTGGTTGGCAACGCTCTTGGTGTGTTCCACAAGTGCAGCTTCAGTTGGTGGAAGGCCATCCACTAATCTGCCTTTCTCACAGAAAGGGAAGGGAATTTTCTCACAGAAAGGCAGATTAGTGGATGGCCTTCCACCAACTGAAGCTGCACTTGTGGAACACACCAAGAGCGTTGCCAACCAGGCAGGTCATGTCTGGGCACAGATGTTCCCAGCTATTCCAAAGCTACCCTGTCCTGGTGAAAGGGGGTGGCTGCCAACGATTGAAGGAGGCTGGGAAGTGAAGTGGACAACACTTGCCAAAGCTTTTCGATAGAACTGTTCAGATGTGGCTGCGAGAAGGACTGTAGGGCATAGCGCAAATGTGTGATAGCTGCTCAACAGTGTGCTGGTCTCTGTCTGTGTACAGGCCTATGTGCCCGTGAATGACGTGAACAATGCTATATAACTTATTTGTGGTCGGCCATTTTGGAAAATGGCTGCCAGCGAGGCCAGACGGCAAATCTGCGAAGGCCTTATAGCTACAAAATTCCCTTAGGACATGTTCATACAATATACCACATTTCATGCTTCTATCAGTTAATGAGTAATTGGTTCATATATTGCACCGGACTGCCCCTTTCAGGTCACCTTAACTTCAATATGGCTACCACAATTAGCTTTTCTATTATAGGTAAGTGATTGCAATTAGTTCTATTGGATACCTTGCCCCTAAATATGTATGTTTAGACACCAAGATTACGATTCTAAGTGAACTAGAGGCTGAGATATTGAAAAATCTCTATTTTCGGTCGGCCATCTTGGAAAATGGCTGCCACTGAGGCCAGAAGGCAAATCTGCGATGGCCCTATAGCTACAAAATTCCCTTAGGTCATGTTCATACAATGTACCAAATTTCATGCTTCTATCAGTTTATGAGCAACTGGTTCATATTTTGCACCGGACTGCCCCCTTCAGGTCACCTTAACTTCAAGATGGCTGCCACAATTAGCTTTTCTCTTATAGGTAGGTGATTGAAATTAGTTCTATTGAAATCCTTGCCCATAAATATGTATGTTTAGACACAAAGATTACGATTCTAAGTCAACTAGAAGCTGAGATATTGAAAAACCTCTATTTTCGGTCGGCCATCTTGGAAAATGGCTGCCAATGAGGCCAGAAGGCAAATCTGCGGTGGCCCTATAGTTAAAATGTTTCTTCATCGTATGTTGTTACCATGTGCCAAATTTCATGCTTCCAACATCAATTGAGCAATTTTTACACCAAGCTGACTGACTAATTGGCAGTTTTTAAGGTGGGGATATGACGTCATGCTAAAACGTCCGCTAGGGGGCGTAAACCATGAAAGAAAAATTGGCAACAGCATTTTTCTGCTTCAGAACTATAATATCTTTAATTTAAACATCGTTGCCAAGATTCTACCCAAAATTTTTCTTCCCGTCATTTTTGTAACATACGCCAACGGACTATTACTTCTACACGCCCTTGCTTTAATCATGCTCTAAACTCGATAAGTAATTTTAATTTTAATTCCTTTGACGTCCATGAAATCGCCCCCCGTACAGTAAAAGTACGGCCCTGAGGCTAACTGAATATCAGTAGGCCTACAGTTGTGTTGCTAGTCAGCTATCTTTTAGAGCTGATGGACTGCCTATGACATTAGCATTCACTTGCTTAGAAAGTTGAAAAGTAAACAAATAATAGGCCTAACATTCGTTGTCAGTTTTAAAATTCGGTAAAATTCTTGAAATATTAAAATTCTTGAAATTCGTAAAATACGAATTCTCGAACTATAGTCGTAACTCCCTTCCCCTTGTCCGCAATTGAATGACCCCTCATTGCGGACGTCCAGCTGAAGGTTCTCACTTTAGTCCTTCGGTCCTGTACAGGCTTAGCACCCAAGTACCTCTGTGACATTGTTCGTCTGCCAATTTCAGCTACTTCCCTCCGTCCATTGCGATCGCTTAATCGACATGATCTTCTTGTACCACGAGCCAGGACCTCTATGGCCAAAACTCGAGCCTTTTCTTGCATTGGTCCTGCTCTATGGAATCAACTTCCTCCATTGACACGTGCCTCTTTATTAGCTGGTGGCCCAAGTGCCTCGTTCCGCTGTCTTAAAACCTCTTTCTATTCACTGGGTCTTTCGCACTGGGAGCGCCTCTGATTAGCGAATACTGTGAGAGGCGCTTTATAAATGTTTAGATACAATACAATACAATACAATACAATAAATGACCCCTTTACTATAATAGCCTACACTGAGCTGTCACTGACTGTAAACTGTCTGCGGGAAGATCAGGAGAGGAATGGTTTCTCACTCTCGTGTTAAAACGAGCTGCGCTTAAGGATCTCACCCAATGAATTCATTGAAAACGATCAAATTTGAGGTGTGTCGAGGCCAAGAAAACGACGTCGCTAGTACTTGATACATATATGACGGAGGCGTTAGCTTAAGAGACTGCTCTTCTCGTTGTTTGGGGTAGGAAAGACTGCAGAAGCGAAATGCATGCATCTAATGGAATAGTCGACCAGTGGAAAGAGAGAAGGGAAGAGCATCCTGTCGATCCCTACGAATTCATGCATCTTGTTTAGCAGATTATTTTGTAAACTAGTGTATTTGCCCGTCATATTATGACGTCATATTATAGGCCTATATGTATCGTTGGTTATCGCCGTCGTCAAGACAAACGGTTTATGTTTCACAATAGAACAGAACCCGTTTGTGACGTAGCGTCCCCCGACAGACGGACACTATATGGATATTATATGTATGGATGCGATAACCAGGGGCTACACCATAGAAACCTTGGAGCAAATGCTCCATCCAAGAAATAGGGGGAGGAGATCTGTCAGTGTGTGTGCCACCATTTTAGGGGGGGAGGAACGGGAAAGGGGGAAGAAGAGGGGAAAGGGACGTTGCTCCAATGACTTACGGGGGGGGGGATAGACGCCCCTGGCGATAACTATCGTCACATCGACCGTCAGGAAATGTGGACAATGCCGACCGAGGGATCTTCTAAAGATAGTAGATAGACAGTGTTTAATCTAGACGTCTTTGGGGGGTAAAGTTCCCCCCCAGGATTGATGTTCCCCCAGAGGCCGGCAATATTATAATGTTGAGAGCTTTTGGGGAGGCAAATTCCCCCCCCAGGATACATGGTGATATATGGTTTTCCCCCCGAGAGGTCTCTTAAGGTACTTGTGTTAGTTGTTTGAGAGGCAAATTCCTATGGGAAAAGTGAAAAAATTGGGCGATGACTAAAAAAAAAAAGGTCAACTTTTTTGGAAGATGAAAGTTGAAAAAGTCTGGATGAAAGTTAGAAAAATCTGGATGAAAGTTGAAAAAGTCTGACAAATTGGCTGGTCCCCCCAGAAACCTGGTTTCCCCTCCCAGAAGAGGGGGACTAGATTAAACACTGGTAGATAGAGCTTCTCAAATGGTGCTGTTGAGGTAAATAGCCTTCTCACCCTCGCCTGGGGGTCTATATAAGCCCGAAATACGTTGGTCCGGGCCGTCCGGCCTCTGTGGTCTGTCAAAGGACTTAGCACACCAGTCGACAATCACGTAGTTTATTCACTTTGACGAATTAAACAGAACGAACTAATCACCAACGAAAATGTCTGTCTCTCTTCTGTTGCTGTACATTCCTCCTTCTATTTATACTCCACACCCCCAAGAGGAGCGAAGAGGGAGATGGGTCTCTAGGCTTAGGTCTCGGGACTGTAGGCTATCAGCTAAGGCGGGGAGAAGGGGACTCTATCCTAAGGTCCCGGGGACTCTAGGCTATCAGCCAAGGCGGGGAGAAGGGGACTCTATGGTAAGGTTCCGGGGACTCTGGGCTATCAGCCAAGGGGGGAGGGGACTCTGGGACATCAGCCAAGGCTAGGGAGAAGGGGACTCTACGCTAAGGCGGTCGTCATGGTAACCACTGTTCCATGGGAAGGACAGCGCCGTTTCGCTACAGCCCCTTCACAACTAGCACCACCATCATTATCATCGTCGTCGTCAACACGGTCATCATATCATCATCTTCCTGATAATTATGACGTCACCCACTGCACTTCAACGTTCTGACAATATCCTTATGTTGTATAATAATTATAGTAGCAGAAGGCAAGAGCAGAACTCAGTTATAGGTTGCCAAGTATATTTCCGCTAGTTCGAGGAATGAATGGCACTTTCATCATCAGACCTGTTGTGGCTCTAGTTAAGAAAGAACGTCGACGTACGCGACACACGTACAGACTGAAATCACTCGGACCATCTCGACAGAACATAACACCACAGAACACTCGACGTTGCTACAATCTAAACCACAAACTACTACGCAATGATGCAAAAAGTAGCCCGGCAATGACGTCATCAGCCAGGCGACAACGTCATAATTAGCCTAGTAAGGCGATGATTTCATCGCCCAAGTGACGTCACAGCACGGCGTCTCGTCATCGCAAAAAGTGACGACGTCATCAGCAACGTCGTCACACTGGTTGTGACGTCATCAACACGGCGATTAATGACGTCATCGTCATTGGCGTTCGCAACGAGAGCAGCAAAAATAGAAAATCTGCCCAAAATAAATTAGTTACCTGTTAAACACATAGTGATATTAACGACGTTTTCGCACGACACAAGACAGCTTTTGAACAGCAAAACGTGTTGCTATTATTATGGTAGATAAAGTTGACGAGACGAAACGTACAGTAACTTAGAAAACACGCCATTTAATAGATTTATATGGCGCCTCAACCAAAACATGGCAAAGGTAACTCGCAGTGTAATAGACTTGTTTAAACGCAGAATTGTCTGTAAATTTCTTTAAACAGTAAAGGTCTTCCTGATCAATCGTTTACACATGATTCTGATCACGATCAAGGAAATTATTAAAATTCAGATCCAGAAAAGGAAACGTTGATTTGCACCACTTGACAGCCAGTGTTTTAGTTGTCCGGGGTTCGATCCCCCTAGCTCTTCTTCTGACCCCTCAGCTACGTAACTGAAACGATGGGGGTGGGGGGAGGGCAAGAAACTAAAATATTTCCAGTGGTCAGTTGTTTCGTGTGCAACATACTAATAACATTAGATTTTGACCTGCATTCGTGTACTCAGGTATTGTGTAAAATTGGTTTAGACGACTAAAACACTGTAGAGAGCTGTACACAGATCCTTTAATCAACTCGACGGTGCAGCCATTGGCACAAAACGCGACTTCATTTTCTCGGTCTCGGCTGATCTTTTCCACTTACGAACGTCACAAATACACACGATTAACTCGCTCAGCAGCTGAGCTGGCTGGAGGGCACCAAACATGAAGAAAATCTATTACATATTTATGTCATGGAGAGCAAAAGAGTGGTAAACCTTGAACAAACCAACCATTTATAAAGTTTACGTAGTTCTCTGACCGGTCCAAGGAAAACGAACAGCACAGTACACACACACGGCATCGAAACGATTGCAGAAAATAACTGTTGCAGCGATTTACAGTATTTAAGCTGAGAAACGAATAATAGAAAATGAACCGACACACTTAACTGCGTAACTCACCCAACCTACTTTTTACTACCTATAGTTCGCTTTATTTACTAAGTACTCAACAACATCATCATCATCTTAACTGTTATACATGTGTCTGCCAAAGCCAAGAGCATATCTACGGTTTTCAGAATATACAGCAGCACAACAGATGTACATTCATTCAACACAGCCACAGCCTCAATAATGACGAGCTTAATTAGAAAATATTTTAATTTAAAACAGTTTGCTTAACTTTTAATACATCAAATACAATCACATACTAGCGACATATGTGTATATATAATGTATATATATATATATGTATACACATACACACACATATATATGACGATCTGAAACGGGTATGAAACATGTACAAGGTAAGGTAATTGACCACTTATTACAAGCCTCTATCAACATATTAGTCCTCAGAGATATCACTGTCCCTTTTTTGAAAGTAGGTTCAGACAGACAGACAGACAGACAGACACGCACGCAGGCAGGCAGGCAGGCAGGCAGGCAGGCAGACAGACAGACACAGACATATTAAGAGACAAAGAGAGAGATAAGAGTAGACAAATATTTCCTTTTGATAACAACCACTCATTCTGTCCAAAATCAACCTATAGAAAAAGGAAAATTTGAAAACTGTGCGACGACGCGTAAAGCTACGTAACATCCGGGTTTGACTTTTGATCACAGTAACACTGTCAAAACAATCAGCATTTGTCAGGATGGCAATCAGTCAGAACAGCGCAGAACAATCAGGCTTTCTTAAGATCTACATCAGACGATGGGCCCTCTAGTGTTCAACGACAGTCTTCACTGGCAGTCAACTATGAAAAAGTACCTGCACAACAGCTGCTACCCACCACCATCACCACCACCCTCTGTGAAAGGATGAAAACCCATTATGGTAGACACTTGGCTCAATTTCTGGTTTCACTGATCAATCCAAAATTGGATTTTTGCCTCAACAGATTATAAAATTAATTCTGACAACAGTTTAACTTGAAGAGACCATCGATAGATGCCCTGCGTCTCATTAAATCAGACTGTATAAGAAAGACCTCACAGACTTTACCAGGATGCGATTTGTATTGGCAGTGGTGGCAGACAAAGCAGAGGCTTCAATGCTCAATGGGACAGTCTGAACCATTGGGGGAGAATTTCCTCTCAAAATCAGTCTCAACCCAAGAGGGATGAAGTTCCCCTATCCTACTAAAAATCAGTCTCAACCAGTGGGGAAGAATTTCTTCTGTCCTTCAAAAATCAGTCCTAACCCGAGGGAGAAATTCCCCTACCCCTCTAAAAATCAGTCTCAAGCAGTGGGGGAGAAGTTCCTCTGTCCTTCAAACTTCAGTCTCAACCAGTGGGGGAGAAGTTCCTCTGTCCTATAAAATCAGTCTCAACCGAAAGGAGAAGTTCCCCTACCTCACTAAAAATCAGTTTCAACCAGTGGGGGAGAATTTCCTCTGTCCTTCAAAAATCAGTCCCAACCTGAGGGAGAAGTTTCCCAAACCCTCTAAAAATCAGTCTCAAGCAGTGGGTGAGAAGTTCCTGTTTTTTTTTAAAAATCAGCCTCAATCCGAGGGACAAGTTCCCTACCCTTCTAAAAATCATTCTCAACCAATGGGAGAGAAGTTCCTCAGTCCTTTAAAACTCAGTTTCAGCAAGCAGAGGAGAAGTTTCTGTCCTACATGTATAAAAATCAGTCTCAACCAGTGGGGGAGAATTTCTCCTACCCGCCTAAACTCGTACCCTTGGCTTTTTCGGGAAATAAAAAGAAAGCATTCGTACAAAGTCTGTGAGACCTTTTAACAACACATAAACAGAACAATTTCGTTTGTCAGTTAATTCAGAACCTCATGCATATGTAAATTTTCACCTACGCAAGTGAAGGAATGTTTTAAGCATTGCAGCTAAGCAGAGACAGGCCAAACATTCACAAAAGCTGCTGACCCAGAAACCAAACCTGTTGACTTCAAACCCAAACCAAGATCTCATACCTAGTGTTTGGACTGTTCAAGGTATTGAACCTTGACAAAATTCCTTACAAGCACAGCAGGCAATTCAAGAACAGCAGAGCCTTGCTACAGCAATATAATAATTCGTATACAGTAAAACCTTGCTACATCGCACCCCATGTACACAGCGCATACCACAGGCACACGTTCAACTACAGCGTGTAAAGCTTATAACTCATGTATGATTGCACAAGCATTTGCATCTGCCAGTAAGTGAGAAGTCTTGTCTTGCAGATACATAGTATGAACTTTCTCTGACAAGCAAAGCTCTGGCCAAGCTAAAGCTTATGTGCAAAGAGATTACACAGGAAGAGAAATTACATTCCAACACAGTTAACAAGAACAAAGCAATCTGACAATAACAACAATTCGGTAATTAAACTAATCCAAATGTATGATGTATTTAAAATTCTGTAACGTTAAAAAATGGCAGTAAATTCATGTAGTCTTCTTGTATATTAATTCTTAAAGCTTTGTTCTGTTTTATATATGTGTTCATGATCTGCAATATAAATTCACTCAGAAGCGCGACACTTGAATCAACTAATCGAATCATAATCGTAATCTCGAGATTTCTACAGCACCCAAAAAAGCCGAGTCAGGGGAACGAGCTTATTCACATGTGCTCAGTCAAACAAAATCGATAGGCATGTAGGGTAAAAATCGGTTCCAGATCAAAACCTAATCATCCATTCATGCCTTGAAAACCAATGTTCAGTTTACCGTAAGAACTTTGTAAAATTTGTCATGTGCAACAGCCTCTTCCCCAAATCCACACACAAATCACAGCAGCAAACATTTTGACCACCAGTGGCAGATTAACTACAGGAATAAGCCAAGCCATGGCATTGGGGCAGCACATTCCAGAGGGCGAAACATTCTAGAGGGTGGCACACTCCAGCAAAACTTAAAATTAAAAAATTAAAACTTTAACTAAATTTATTTCAACACTGCAAGCGAAACGACAATAAATAAATATAATTCTAATGATATTAGTTACAGATAAAAAGACTTTGGAAGATAAATATTGCGGCGACAAAGAAAACTTGGCTTGGCCAATGTTTAACGATCGTTAAATCCAACCCTGTTGGCCACAAATAGTTCAAGATGCCCAGGGTTGTCAGGTCATACCTGCTACAACCGTACAAAATTCTATAGGCTATGATTTGACTTCCATTCCACAACACTGTTGATTTGAAATGACTGACAAAACCATGCAAACGAACCACCTTTATGCCTCATAAATTAAAATACAAACCTTAAACCTTTTTAGCTCATAATTACAACAACATTAAGAAACTTCACAGTTAAAGTCACACGTTTCCTATTCCAAGAGCAACAGATTTTTCAATATCGGCACAACTTGAACTGCAAAGCAAAATGACGGCTCATACTTGCACGTTTGGCAGCATTTAAGAAACAAATATAAAACCATAACTGCCTCTTTACATAAACCGCAGAGTAATCAGGACTCGAATGTATGTATGGCATCTGCGCCGCCAACAGTAAAGTGGCAGTCGCCAACTCGCTGCACAACTTCCCTGGCTCTGGAACAGTTCACATACCATGGGTTTCCTGCAGCTGACAGAGCTTTCAACTTAAGCACAAGCATAACTATAGCAATACCTGAACCACATGAACTTCTGTGCAGCCACAACAACGAAGAAGAAATTCTGCATGACACACGAAACTTCCGGATGTAACAGCAGCAGGGCTCTCGACTTAGCCACTCGACATTCAAGCAAGTAAGTACTAGACAACTATTCTTCTGGTTGGGATTCAGCAGAACCCCTCTCCTGTGCACTGGACAAGAACTAATGAAATGCAGCAGCACACCAGAGCCTCAATATGGCACAATTCTTTATACAACAAATTCTGATATAGCACACAGGAGGACATGGAACCCAAACCAAATTCACCTTCAGAATGTAACACTGCTGTAACATAGCGTTTTTACAAAACGGTAATTAATAATTTTGCTTCCAAATACAGCAGTAACATAATTAACCTTAACAAAAGCAACACAGCTGTAACAGAGTTGTTATAATGCAGTAAGACACTCGACTCCTGCAGCAAGCATTATGAGGTTTCAGCATATACAGTGTAGACTCGTTCAAGCACTCCTAGTTTACACACCATTTCGCTTAACGCAAAGTAGTGCGATGCCCCCAAAGCTATTCACTTACCATGCCGTACTGGTTAATGTGCAGTAAAATAACTATAGCGTAGATTTAAATAGTAACTATTCAGCATTACCCATTTTTAAACGTTTATACGCTGAGTCATAAGGTTTGACCCCTGATGACTTCGCATTAAAGAGTGCACTCCCTAGATCATTCCAGACAATGCCTGCGTGGGGAGAGCCAGCAGACTAACAAACAGCAGGCTTTGATCAACACAGACTCATATTACACACATACGGCTTTAAAAAAACTCTTGCTGAGGCTACAGCGGGACCAATAACCTGAAAACTGATTGTAAGACTGCAGACTAGTGATGCGAATCTTTATCAGAACAGGATACCCGTAAGCTGACAGATACAGCAGTTCAGAACAAATCCAATTCAAAGCGGTCATAGGCCGTCTAAACTCTACCAATTCAAGCCGACATAGGCGCGGACTGACATAAACCGTGGTTGCACAGTAAAATTGGTACTGTTCAGCATATGTTTAGTATGTACAAGCAGCAGGTTGTGTGAAAGAACAGTAGTGCCAATTCTGCATTTCACTCGGAAATATAAACCTTGTTCCAAACCGGCGACCGCATCAAGACCACGACCCGACCTGATGACAAGAGACTGACGTGTGCCGAACGTAACCATGAAAGTAAGAATCAGGCAAGAAACCGAAAAAGTGTAATGAAAAGGATTAATCTACTAATCACAGGATCAGAACATCGTATCGATAAAAGTAACAGCTACGAGAAAAGGAAAAAACGGCTACACTACAAGGATGCTTTAAAACGTTAATCTCGATCTACATGAGTGAAACCACTACGTACACGATCACGGCAAGTGAACAAGAACCGGTGGGCCGGTCCGATCGAGGACCACATCGACCGAACGGATCGAACCAGCCGGAGATCGAGAAAAGGGTCGACCGGCGACAGCTGGTGCCGTCGTCGTCGTCGGTCGAGTCATGATGATGACAATAGCACTTGACGAAAGACTTACAATCGTTGAGCCGAAAGGAAAACGTCGCGGCGACGGCAACAACAACACTAACAACTCCGACATATACAAAGCAGCACCAAAACGACGCACAACTAAAAGACACGCTGGCGACAGAGCCGCAACGCTGCTCGTCGTCGTCGCGCGCACGAACGCACCTTCGGAGAAACGAAACCGAGAAAGATATAATATGCCCTTGAAAGGCTGAGCCGAAGAAACACTCAACAAATTGTTCATTGGTCGCCCGCAGCAGCTACGCTCCGAAACCGACCGTCGGTCGCGTGACGTCGAGAGGGACGACACAGCGGCGACGTCGGATCGCGGTGTTCCGAGTGGTGCACACTGGCAAGACATCCCTCAGCGGGTCGCTCCGCAGCGCTACTTGGACTGAGGTACTGCCGGTGAACCAGAGCAGTGGTAGTGCACGTTCTGCCATTTTCCGCCGGTTCTCTGCCAGATACGGGTCTCCTCCGACTGCATTGTTTTCAGATTTCCGCTTCTATCAAGACAAGGAAACACGGACAGTGTTATTGATTCAATCATAGCAATCATGCTCACAACTGATCTTGTACAGCACCATAGTGCTTCTGTGAGTTACTTAAAATGCGCTATATTAAGAGTATTCATACATACATATATAGTTATATACATACATACATACCTCAGAAATGGGTCATTTCTTACACAGTCATTATTACAATACGCCTACATAAAATCATCTTTTCAGAAGATATACATAATGAGCCGTTGCACACTTCCACATTCAAATATCTCACTAAAGCAGGTTGAATAATTCTCTAATATATTAGGCAATGTGGAAACAACTCCAGTACTTAGATTACAGTACACCAGAACCTCACTATAACAGAGTCTTTTCCAGCCACATCAAGAACCGCCTTACAACGAAACCATGTCATAACGAGGTCATTTCCACAGCACATATATGTATAATTTGGAATTTATCTCTTGACCTTATGATATCAGAATTCACATTATAACAAAGTACGTTGCCATGAGTCCTTGAGTAATGCAGGATGGCACTTAAACTGGGAGCTAAAAAGTGAGTCCACACTGTATACTTTTATATATATTGTTACACCTTCGCTTCTCATTAACAACACAACTACCAACTAAACGAGTTTAAGAATTCCTTTTAGTATTTACGGACATTGGCTTCAAGATCTTTTGTTTACTCATTGACGGAAGAAGGGAAGATCGGTGTTACAAATTTTATAGGACATTAACTGATGCGATTGTTTTCGAAGGGCTTCATAGCTCCTCCCACTAACCTGTCAATCATTTGGGTTAGGCGTGTATAGGCGATGCAGGCAGCATCGTCTGACATGAAGTGAACGTGAGGTTTCAGGATGAATGTGTTCACGGCAGTTTTGCTGTTTTTTGACAAAACTAAAAGTGACACACACCAAAGCACTAATGTAACACTAGGCAACACAACAGGATAATTATATCGAGCTAGTTAATCTGTTTATTTGATAAATATGCAGATCAATTATGAAATCTAAAACTGAGAAGAAACATGTTGTGTTCTCTTTGACAGGTGTAACATCTAAACAAATCTGGAAAATTCTATAGCATTTTCTACTGATATGCAACATTCATCTATGGTTGCTTCAACCTACCACCAAGACTGCCACAGCACCACCACGACCACCACCATCAACACAGCCACTACAACCACCACCACCACTACTACGATCACCACCACTACCACCACTGTCAATACCACCAACGCCACCACTACCACCACCACCCATCCATCGTTTTCATCATCTACTACAGTTATCATTGTGCCGATGCACAATCACTGTAGTCAACCGAATCGACTCATTCTCCGAGAAAGAAGTCCTTACCATTATCAAAGTAGAACTTGTGAAATCCAAGTCCTTCGATGAGATTACCATTCGACTCCGGTTCAAAGCAGGTCATCTGAGGATCAACCAATTTACTAAAAGAAATGATCAAAGCACTAAATACAATGGGGACACATTTATGCAATACCAGTTATTGTGCCATTCTGCTTAAAATGAAGTGGTGTTACCAAGTCATGTCCCTCGAAGCTGTTAACTTAACACACTTTACTGGTCAACATGCCATATAAGAAATGAAGTGTAGCACTAACAGTTGCCATTTTCAACATCATCCCTCTTTATGAGCATCCTGGTTTACATGCTGTATCATGAGGGATGGCCCCCGATGACTTTGCACTAATGAGTCCACACTGTATTATTTTCATTACCAACTCATCAATCACGTTAAGACATCAGTCAGCCGTCTGATCAATCAACTGGTTTGATTTACCGAAGCAACATTGAATGGTACAATGCAATCCAAGGCCATGTTATGCAAGCATGCATGCATGAACGACACTTGATACATGCACATACACCTCCGAGATCCTTAAAAGGTGCTACATAAATATTCAATCACATATATACATATATATACAAATGAAGCTGCTCAGGCCCTCTCACATGTGATAATACACCGTTGCTTGGCTCATCTAAATACCTGTGACTTTGTTTAGCTTGAAATGCAACATAGTGAAAATGAGCCTTCCAAGCACTTTTCAAAGACACTATCAAACAGTGTTATAAGCCTAAATGTTGGTTTGAGTTAGTTAAGAACCAGTTCATTAAGAACCAGTTCATTAAGAACCAGTTCATCTGCCAACTTCTGTGTGTGTGAGGATACTGGTTCACCTCCCGGTGGTGTCTTATTCAGAGATTTGAATCTTGGGCCAGCACGGTCCACACGCTGTTACACGGGTACCTTAAAAGGCATCGTACTCATTCAAACGGGCAGCAGTGGTGAAGGATCTCACCCAATCCATTTGTTGAAAAATGCACCATCTCTGGAGACATCTAAGTCACAGCTTAAGACCTATCTCTCAAAATATCATATGACTGTTGCGGACTTTTTAACTTATGCACAGCACGCTTTTTCAGCCTATATGAATCATCATCATCATCATTACACTCATTTCACCAATGAACAAAGTGTTATGAGTCATCCATCAAGGACGTCCGCCAGAAAGGGGAATGGTCTGTGGACATAGGGGTTATGCCCAGTGCAGAGATCTGCATTTATGCTGGACTTGGTAGCATCAAAGTAACCCACCCTGCAGCACAGTTAGTCCTACAAGATCAATCTGGGCCTTAGCACTCCATCTCAGCACAGTGGGATGGTGGTAGTCTGGACAATAATGTAAGGAGGGGCAGGGGGGTTTCTGCACACATCCTTTACAGACAACCCCTTTCTTGGTGCTATTTCTGCAAAATTTGTGATATGAATGAAACATGCATGGCCAACAGAAAGCATGAGCACTGACACAAAACTATCGAAGTCGCCTCTCAGCATCGCCGACGTCACCTGCTCTGTTAGCCGGACAATTTCCTGTTTACGACCTGCAGCACAAACATACAAACACACATAGAAACACACATACAGAGCAGTAGAGAACATGTCATGCATGTCTGTCGGTATGTTTCTGCGACACATTGGTCTCTTCAGTTAGTGTGCTGGGTCTGGGGCTTAACGATTCTGGATTTGAGCCTGCTGAGGAGACTCTGTGTAATGGTTCTGGGGCAAGTTGTTTGCACTTACAAGACTCTTTTGCCAAGCAGTCGAATTCAATGCACCGACCAAGTGTATATGACCCTGGGATTCATCCACTGCTGGCTCAAGGGCTAACGAAAAGGACCTCCCCTAAGTTGCACTATGAGATAGGGACCTTTCTAGTACATATGCATGTATGTGTGTTGCAAGTGTGTATGTACGCATGCAAGTATAAAACCTCTTAAAGCACTGGAAGCCAAAGTTATCCAACAGATCTCAAAATCATCAAAGGCTGAAAGTATGTTCTGTTGAGCCAAGTCTCTCATCTAATCTAATAACTTCTATAGCGCCTTTATCATACTGTAAAAGGCAACAACAGAGTTACACCCTACTAAGAACTGATAGTCTAGACGAAATCCAACAGGTCAGGAAAATCAGAAGTCTGGCTACCAACAGTATTAATTTATTATCTGTGCAATGTCTACTTGCTGATGAACTTTTGTTCTTAATGAACTATTACACTCAACTATTCAGCACTTAAATGTCACTATATTAACTGTTTAGATACATACATACATACACATACGCATACATACATACATACATATTCACACATACATACACTCATACAAACACATACATACACACACAAACACATACACACATATATATACATACACACGTACATACACATATACACTCATACATACACACATACATACAAACATATATAATTTATGCATACATAAATACAATCACGCATACATACATTGCACCACACAACCTGGCCAACAGGTGTTGCTTACCTGTACGATCAGACGTGGTGCCAATGGGATCAGTCTTGTTGGCGATAATCACTGGAATGGGGCCGTCCTTGTTCTCCGAGCCACTTTCCGTACTCTTGCTGTTCGTGTTCAAGTCCTTGTTGGCCTTTGTTGAGTCTGAAAGCATCAGCCAACATCAACTAAACGACCAGACGTCGAAACCCAAAAAACAACAGAAGACATCTACCACCTGTGAGATGATCTACTCAACCATCATCGTACTTTACCTGTGCATGTGCGTACCTGGTTATTTGTAAAGCGCCTTATACAATCACACAACATGCAATCTAACATATCTAAAGGAGTGTGTGTTAAGACGGCTTGAAAATGTTTCTCAAGCTGTCTGTGGCAAACTAGCTCCACGTTCATTGTTTACCTGCCGAGCGCCACACCGGTCCATAACGCCGGTGTGTCAAGACCACAGAGATAGACATCAACAGATATCCATCTGTAAGACCATAGAGATAGACATCAATAGATATCCATCTGTAAGACCACAGAGATATCCATCAATAGATATCCATTACCCATCTGTAAGACCACAGAGATATCCATCAATAGATATCCATTACCCATCTGTAAGACCACAGAGATATCCATCAATAGATATCCATCTGTAAGACCATAGAGATACACATCAATAGATATCCATCTGTAAGAGTAAGACCATAGAGATAGACATCAATAGATATTCATCTGTAAGACCATAGACATATCCATCAATAGATATCCATCAGTAAGACCATAGAGATAGACATCAATAGATATCCATCTGTAAGACCACAGAAATAAACATCAATAGATATCCATCTGTAAGACCACAGAGATAGACATCAATAGATATCCATCTGTAAGACCATAGAGATAGACATCAATAGATATCCATCTGTAAGACCACAGAGATAGACATCAATAGATATCCATCTGTAAGACCATAGAGATAGACATCAATAGATATCCATCTGTAAGACCATAGAGATAGACATCAATAGATATCCATCTGTAAGACCACAGAGATAGACATCAATAGATATCCATCTTGGGGGGCCCGATAGCGCATTGGATAACATCTGGCGTAGAGTGCGAGAGGTACAGAGATCGAGTCCCATAGGCGGACATGCTTTGTAGGCTGCAATTTGCGCCGTGTATTGCAGGCTGTCTGTTCTGTTAGTAGTTAAGATTTATCGCATAACATGTACATGTACAGCGCAGTGCGTTTGCAGGCGCTTAATTAAAGAATAAATATTATATTATTATTATTATTATTATTACCTGTAAGACCATAGAGATAGACATCAATATATATCATCCGTAAGACTATAGAGATAGACATCAATAGATATCCATCTGTAAGATCCTATAGTGCTGAATTTTAGAGTCACACAAAGGTAGAAATGATCCTTCAGAAATTAAAAAATTTCCTGAGAATAAGAAAACAATTTTCTTCGATCGTGGTTTTGGACCATCAGATGACAAACACTTCTGATGAGTTTCTCCAGATTTTTATGACAATTAATCATTTCTATTATCAATAGGTGCATACAACAATAAGCAACTACCAAGGAAACGCTGAACACCCTCTGCTGTTTTCATCAGATGGCCATTTGCAGATAATTTACAGAGAAGTGCTTTTTTATTACAGTTACTTTGAGGCTTTACACTTCAAAAGTAATAAAAAGAAGTCCATAAACTACAACTAGCACATTGATTTCAACAGTTAAAGCTAAGATTTTTATGACAATAACGAATAATTTTTATTATCAATCGGTGCATACAACAATAAGCAGCTACCAGAATTCTGAGTTCCGACTATTAGTACTAACTAAACGGTGAGTACAGTTACACTGTAATACGACTATAAAAAATTACATGGATTTGTTAAGAAAATTAATTTTATTATTTTTATAGTTAATACTTCGTTTTGAGGAAAGCTCTTTAAAGCAATCACTCCGATCTCTAAACTGTTATTATTATTATTATTATTATTATTATTATTATTATTATTATTATTATTATTAGTTATTATTATTAGCACCTTTATGTCCAAGAAGATGATACAAACACCTGTTCTGTTTTGGAATGGATACTCTGCTGATATTTAAAGCCTTCTCTATGGAAAGTAGTTAGTCTTTTCTGACATTTAAACCCTTCCTTGCTTAATATAAAACTGATGTTATGTATTACTGTTGTCTTTACTATTTTTATTCTTCCTTTATTCAAACATAAACTTTGCTGGCATAGTTTTTGAGACAATTGAGCTAAAATTATTAAATTTATGTTCAAACCCTACTCTATGTAATGGCAGTCTGCTGATATTTGACTTTAGTCATTCACTGTTGCTGTTGTAACTATTTCTGTTCTTACTCTATATAACAGACACACAGCTAGGATAGTTTTTGATACAATTGTGCTGTCATCATTACATTTTATTATTATAATAAATAATATTTTAATTCTTAGTCTAAACAGTGGGCCATGCTCAACTGAGTCCACAAACGCTGAGCAACATGTTGGTCGACAATATTGAAAACGTTTCTACCGAGTCAAAATAAAAATATCAAGTCCTCTAACACCGAACAACATTTACGACATGTTGACATGCACTCGTGGTTGGACACTAGACAAAGTCATGCAGGACAACCCGACAAACATAGCATCACACGACGAGGCGTACAGAGCACCAATGAGAAGCATCCTCTGCTTCAGTTGCGCCCCATCAGACACACGGACAACTGACGGCTACAGCACAAGCAAGCGTTTACAGAGGAGCAGTTACGTACTTGTGGCTTCTTGCACGGTCAGGTTCCGGCCCATGGATCGACAGAACCCTGTCAGCGTTTGTCCAACGTATCAGAAAATATGTGAGAAATGTTTTGACAAAGTAGCAGGAAATACACGAGGAATGTTTTGGCAAAGTTACAGAAGACAAGAGGAAAATACTGAACTGCAGAGTCAAAAATATGTGAAATATATTTTGATAATGTAATGAAAGATAAGTGAAGTATTTCACTAAAGTAATAATGCAGAAGAACAAATATTACATAAAAGAATCAATAAATATGTGAGCAAAAATAAATACATGAGCAATATTTTGCCAAAGTTGCAGAAAGAATCAGAAATACTTCAGTAAGTGATCGAAAAGGGTGGTATAGTTTACAAAAGCATAAGAAATTATGGGAGAAATATTTAACCACAGTATTGGAAATATGTGAGAAATAGTTTGAAAATATTAAAGAGTATAGCAAATGAGTTGGAAATGTTTCACCAAAATATCCGAAAAGGAAACAAATATTTAACCAAAGCGACAGAAAAGGCCAGAGAAATATGTTACAAAAGCAAAAGAAAAAAGTGAAATATATATCACGAAGACCTAAGAAAACTGGAGAGAAATATTTCATTAAAGTGTAAGAAAATTTATTAGCCACAAAATAACTGTGCATCTGCTGCAGTTCAGACAGATGTAACATGAGAGCAGAAATGCCAAAACACAGAAGTGAGAAAATTTCTTTAACTAGAGTGAAATGTCATCAGGGATCAAGTCAAACATACAAAACAGAGGAGAGATTTACAGAGATAGAGAAGAAAACGGGGAGAGATTTATGAAGATATAAAGAAATTATAAAATACAGAATTATCGACCAAACAAAGATTAATTATTACTAAATGAAAAATTAGCAACAGGTCAATAAGTAAAGTCAATCCCATCATCGTTCAGCAAAAATTATTTACATATAAATTAAGTCAACGTGAAACTCAATCGGGAAAATTATTTTATACAAATACATGTCACCAATGACCATCTGAACAAGAGTTTGCATATCATCACAAAGCTATCTACGAAAGAACAAAGTTCGTAAATACCATAGCCGTTTGATGGAAGTGGGGTGTTATTGGCAAAAAACAGTTCTTGAGGCACATCTTGCTTGAAGCAGTAGCAATGAGAAAGATAAGTAATTGTATAGACAAGTCTCTGTTTATGCTACAGCGAAAAACATTTACAGCAGAAACGTGATGCCTGATACAATTCTGAAATCTACAAAGCTTTGCAGAGTAGGGTGAACAAAAGGTAAACCAACCACGTGGGTCTTCGTCTTCAATGGTAGCGTTACAGTCCGTAGATTCCTTTATACCGTCCACTTTTTTGGCCATAAGGCTACGATCTGCAAAACAAACAGACTGTAATGTAATGTAACCTGAAGGTCGTCAGCACTTCTTCTCAATGTTTCAAGTGAAATATGGCATAAACTTGACAGCCTACAGCCACAAAGCAAGGATCGGTAAAATAAACTCACAGTAAAGCAACATAACCAAATGTTTGTTTAGAGAATACCTGGCAACACCATTAATCACTATATACACGTGCGTAATGTGCATGTGTGTGTATGTGTATGCATGTACATATGCATGTTTCCAGACTCTTAATGTAACACATTTAAGGTGTGATGGTCAAATGGTTAACATGCTGGACTGTCAATGGAAACGTAGGGAGTTAAAATCCCCGCCAGGAGAGAAATTCATTTAATGATTTCGACTTCACATGCGCACCCTAGCGAATTCAGACAGAATGAGTACACTGATTATAAATTGTCTTGTCAGTGGGCGAGGATGGAGGCTGGCCACCTGCCCTCAACATATGCTGATCAATGCAAAGAAAAATGAAATAGCTAACACTTCATACCCATGGCTGTGTCTCGGAGCTAGCTCAAAGAACTACTCTATTTCTACTCGTTCTATAAGTATCTCACAGAAGCACTGCACACATGAGCACTGAACTGATCTAAAGAAATTAGTTTCACAATCAGGATTTTTGACTATCGTACCACTTGAGGCAGCCATAGATTGATTAAACCCGGTGCATTATGATAACAGGGCCACAGACGCCCTTAGACTAGATCACTTGGTAAATTTGTAAAGCACCACTTCAATGACATCACTGAGAAGTGCTTCCAGCTCAGTCCAGCCCAAGTTTTTCAGGCACTGATAAGAGAAGCCTGCTGTGTCTGTAGTCACATGACACAGCTCTAGAAGAAGTCCATTCCAAGCAGACTGCCCAAACTTCACGCTGGCCCGAAGTTCAACATTACTATTATGAACATATTTAATGCATGCAAAGTCACACAGAAATGCGAATCTGATGCGTGGTTAGTCAGTTGCCAGATGAAGAGCAGTTAGATATCCAGATGTTTAAAGGCCAATTAGAAATAGTATGCTTTGAGGTTTGAATTTGACAGTGCCAGCTATCTGAATTGCAGATGAGGTGCAGCTAAAGAATTGCTACGAAAGCAGTTAATATTTTCGCAACCAAGACTGAAACTTACTTGAGAAGTTGCATGTGGCTAGCATTGTAGTAAGTATCGCTCCCTGCAATCAAAGAATTCCTTCGTAAAATCAATTCATAAGAAAACCTTTACGATGAACTTAACTGACTGATCAAGAAAACCCTAAATGTCAGAGGCGGCAATCCTAAATGTCAGAGGCAATTTTATTTTCATTCACCAATAAAGTAACTAAAAAATGACGACTTCATGAATGGATTCATTGACTGAATTTTACTGACTGAATTCAATCCATAGATTGGCCAGCCAGCCAAATGACCAACTAGCCATTTGGTCAGTTGGCTGATCTATTGATCGAATGACTAACTGTTTGAATGCTTTAGCTTTCTGCAATCATGGATGGTTCACTTGGTGATGACTGATTGATTGACTGACCTGATTGATTGGATTGACTCACTGAATCTGTCATATTGACTGGCTGACCCACTTTTACACACTGATTGGCTATTTGGCTGACTAGATACATGACTGAATGACTAGCTGATTGACTCTGACCTGATTGATTGGATTGACTGACTGACTGAATCTGACATAATGAAAGGCTATTTGGCTGACTGACTAGATACAAGATTGAATGACTATCTAAATGACTGACTGATTGATTACCTTGAGCTTCCTGCGAGCATTGAACTTTTTCAATGAGTCAACAGTCTGCTGTCTGTGCACCATGGCGGCCACACGTTCTCTTTGCTGTCAATCAAAACATACTGTCAATCATTAAAGTTGTAAATATCAATCAGATCAAACACAAATGAAGGCATATCTTCAGAAACAAAGTATCCATCAAGATGCTCATATAAATTACTAAAAATAATTTTAAAATAATAACAATAATAATGAACTATTGCAAATGATTAAAAGCAGAGAGCATAGTTCTTAGTGATCATGGTAGTAAAACATAAATGGACCACCTCAAAACACAGTCCGACTGTTTAAGATAAAGTACAGTCAGATCAGACATCCAAGTAAAGTAAGATAAGGTAAGGTAAGATAAAGTACAGTCAATTCAGGTAAGGCTAGGTAAAGTAATGTCAGGTCAGTTAAGGTAGAGTAAGATATGGTAAGGCAAGGTCAGGTATCTTAAAGTACATAAGCTAAAGCAACAGTGTAAGGAAACATGACATAAGGTAAGGTACAGAAAGTTCTGGTTTATTATTATTAAAGCAACAGGGTAAGGAAACATGACATAAGGTAAGGTATAGAAAGTTCTGGTTTATTATTATTAAAGCAACAGGGTAAGGAAACATGACATAAGGTAAGGTATAGAAAGTTCTGGTTTATTATTATTAAAGCAACAGGGTAAGGAAACATGACATAAGGTAAGGTATAGAAAGTTCTGGTTTATTATTATTAAAGCAACAGGGTAAGGAAACATGACATAAGGTAAGGTATCACACAAGCAAAAATAATAAGTTAAGGAATCCCTGGATGACTGTGGGTCTACTAAAATCTACCAGGAAAAAAAACCGACTATATATAAAATACCTTAAAAACCCCACTATAGACAATAAAAGCAAGTTCACTATCTATCGAAATAAATTCAAAGCTTTAAGAATAGCCGCTGAGCGAAATTATTATGCAGAAGAATTTTTAAAACACCATAATGACCTTAAATCTACTTGGAAATTAATTCGCTCTGCCCTCCAGCTGGATAATAAGCGCATGAGAATAGACTCTTTGGTAATTCACAACGTTACTGTCGATAACTCTGAGATAATAGCAAATTCATTTAATGAATACTTTATTAATATACCGAGAGATCTGGCTAGCCAATTACCTCCTGCATTGACCACGTTTCAGGATTACTTGCCTGCTTCCACCCAATCATCTATGGGACTTCTCCTTACCTCACAAGAGGAAATACTGAATATTGGACTTGGTATGAAAAAAACCCACTCAAAAGGATTGGATGACATTGACCCATATATAGCATTACCTAACCTGCACTTAATTGTATATCCACTAATGCTCTTCATCAACTCCTCTTTGCTAAATGGAATTGTACCGGATCAGTTAAAAGCGGCCAAGGTCATACCAGTATTTAAAAAAGGTGATAAGCAAAATTGTGAGAACTACCGACCAATATCCATATTACCTTTTTTTGCTAAATTTTTGGAAAAGGTAATGCACGATAGGCTTAGCTCCTTCATTAATAAAACTAAAACTCTCCATCCCTCTCAGCATGGGTTCCGGTCTGGACACTCTACCTTCATGGCGCTGATCGACATGGAGGATAAAATTTCTAAAGCCCTTGATAATAACGAATATGCAGTAGGGATATTTATCGATGTAGCTAAGGCATTCGATTCTGTAGACCATAACATACTAATTAAAAAAATGATTAATTTGGGAATTAGGGGGATTTCGATTAAATGGTTCAAAAGCTACTTAGAATCACGTACCCAAATAGTAAGTTGCAATGGAGCTTACTCACAACCGGGAATAATTTCCTCGGGTGTGCCCCAGGGATCCAACCTGGGACCTCTTTTATTCTTATTATATATAAATGACCTCGCACAGATTTCCACTTCTCTCTATTTTGTTCTCTTTGCAGATGATACCAACATTTTTCAATCTGGTACATCTTGGGCTACCCTTATTAATTCTGTCAATGCGGAGCTGAGCAAAGTTAATGATTGGTTTGTCGCTAACAAATTAACACTCAACATAAAAAAGACAAATTACATAGTTTTTAAATCTTACAGGAAAATTAAGCCCATAATTGGTGAACTATCCATTAATAATGAACCTATTACCAAAGTGGACTCTATAAAGTTTCTGGGTGTCTTCATTGACAATCATCTAAGTTGGAAGGATCATATTAACTATATATCCTTAAAAATCGCCAAAAATATAGGAATAATTTCTAGAGTTTCTAAAATGCTTCCTATAAATATCAAACTGTGTCTATATAACTCCCTAATCCTTCCTTATCTCTCATATTCCAACTTAATATGGGCCTCAAATTACGATTCTCGTCTACAACGACTGGTAATATTGCAGAAAAGAGCAGTTCGAATGATAGTGGGGTCTGGTCGATCAGTTCATTCTAAACCAATATTCAAAGACCTTAACCTTCTAAACCTTAATCAAATTAAGACACTACAAATTGCCCAGCTGCTATATGCCTACAATCAGAAACTGCTACCAGCCTCCTTTGATGGGTATTTCATCTTAAATTCAGAGATACACGATCACTATACTAGAGGTGCTGCACTCTATCGACCAACCAAAGCTCGAACTAATCTGAGAAAATTTAGCATCAAGTCAGCCGGTCCGCGAATTTGGAACTCCATACCACTGGAAATCAGAAATGCGAAAAACAAGTTCACCTTCAAAAAGAACCTAAGATTGTTTTTAATTAATGAATAATTATCCTGAGACATCTGCATCCCTGTGCTAGTACATATCCTGTTTGTGGACAACTAGGCCTAACCACGGCGGAGTCAAATGTAAGAGTTTGTGTTATTATTTTCATTGTTCCTTTAACTGCTGTTACCAACAAATGAGTATGCATAGTCTTAGTCTGGACCCGTGGAAGCCAATTTTGTTGGGCTTCTTTTTGGGTTTTATACTTGTTTTATATACTGTAAGCCTTATTAGTTAAGCGTTATTAGTTAGACTTAGTTAAGTACCCATGCAGTTTACATATAACTCATGTTTACCAAATCATGTATCCGATATTGGATCTTTTCAGCTGCCATCATTTAATTTGCAATAGAAATAGCAGGGCTTCCCTGGATAGCGGGACTTCCATCCCTTTAGGGTTACCCTTTGCTATTCGCGACTAATGACCTACTAAGTATACTGTATGCTAAATTTATATGGTAATACGTGATATGAAATTGTCTATTTTTACTAAAGGCTACTAAGTGCTTTCACTGTTAATTTGTTTCATACCAATGTGTTATTGTACTTGGCACTTTACGTCTATCGGATGCTCATAACAAACTGTAATTGTCGTGAATATCAATAAAGATTGATTGAATAGAAAGTTCTGGTTTATTATTATTAAAGCAACAGGGTAAGGAAACATGACATAAGGTAAGGTATAGAAAGTTCTGGTTTATTATTATTAAAGCAACAGGGTAAGGAAACATGACATAAGGTAAGGTATAGAAAGTTCTGGTTTATTATTATTAAAGCAACAGGATAAGGAAACATGACATAAGGTAAGGTATAGAAAGTTCTGGTTTATTATTATTAAAGCAACAGGGTAAGGAAACATGACATAAGGTAAGGTATAGAAAGTTCTGGTTTATTATTATTAAAGCAACAGGGTAAGGAAACATGACATAAGGTAAGGTATAGAAAGTTCTGGTTTATTATTATTGTGTGTAATCTAAGTGAGCATTTATATGGAGCCACACTGAGGAGGGAATTGCTCAGATGGACGAGA
Organism: Allolobophora icterica; assembly: GCA_963556255.1. Lineage (NCBI taxonomy): Eukaryota > Metazoa > Annelida > Clitellata > Crassiclitellata > Lumbricidae > Allolobophora > Allolobophora icterica. Next base: position 63,933,909 of record OY744603.1, read on the forward strand.
GACGGAAGAAGACATACGCTAATCCACGGATGTCTCAGAGCCTGTGATGCCGTGATGCGCTTGGCTGGGTTGACTGTCAGCATACTGTTGATAAGGTTCTTGGCCTCTGCTGTCACCGTGTCCCATTCCGGAGACGGATACTGCCAAAATCCAACCACAATTCACATGTGTGTTAGACATTCCATACAAAAGAATTGCCCATCAAAGGAAATATGAGCTGTTTGTCCAACTGAAATCGAAAATCTTAAATCTGAAATTTTAGTTCTGTTATCAGAAATGTGAAATTTGCCATCTGAAATGTGAAACTTGCAATCTGATATGTGAAATTTGCCATCTGAAATGTGAAATTTCCCCTCTGACATGTGAAATTTCCCATCTCAAATGGGAAATATTTGGTTATGCTAAACACAAAATTACCATCTTAAATCAAAATTTTCAATACAGGATCCTTAGATCGAGCTGCATAAATCCTACACGCACACACACAAACACATACAGTATATATGTGACAGGAGACTTACATCAAAAGCTCCAGCTTTAATCTGAGCATAGAGTTTATGCTGGTCCTCATCCCAGAATGGAGGATATCCCACCAACAGGATATAAAGTATCACACCTACAATGACACAACATCCAATCAACTCTTCACTTACATCATCAGGCAGACATTGAAATCCTATCTAATCTGTTCTGATCGGTACCAGTCGAGGACTCTCTACCGGTACATACAAATGGTTAATGCTGGTATCAGACTGACTTCTTCAGAGTTTTCCATTTGACGCCTAAGCTTTGGATCACATATTTTGTATATATGTATGCATGTAAGTATGCATACATGTATGTATGTATTTATTATTATTATTATTACTATTATCCGGTAAGCACTGATTAAGTGCCAAAGTCCAATGACGAAGCATTAGGTGACGGCACTGAGCAATTGTAAGTAAGTAAATAAGTATATTCTTTATGACACCATTAGCACAACGCACAATGGGACAATAGCTAGAAGCACTGATTGTAAAACACAGAAGTATTGTAATAAATTATAAAATAAGTAAGTAAATAAGTAAGCAATGTGAGTGAAATACTTGCTCAAGGTTCATACAGTGTCAGAGGAGACTCGTACCTGTACTATCGAAGTTGTACGTAGGTGTGCACGTGTCTTTAAATTGTAATATTAATTACAACAATTTATATAGCATATTCAGTAGCAAGCTACTTCTAGGATGCTTCACACACACTGTCTAACACACACCACACTACTTCAATAATACAACGTCTTATAAGTATGTCATTAAAGTGGTGTTTGCTCAAATCTAAACAAGTATGCTTGAAGCTGAGCAGAGAAGGTAAACTTCATGTATATCATTGAACTGCACATCCAGAAGATCTCTGTGCAGCCAAAGATACCAGAAGTAAGTAAGCACGTCACGTACCACAGGCCCAGACGTCTACTGGCTTCCCATATGGATCCTTCCTCAATACTTCTGGAGAGAGATATCCGGGCGTTCCAGCAAAGCCTAAACAGTTCAGCAAACATCACATTAATTAGCAAATCCAGAAACACGTTATTTATCATCTTATCTCAAACATGAAAATTTTACGATTTTAACAAGAAAATTGAAAATAAATAATTCCAAGAAGACAAAGAACAGTCCCTAAAGCTGACCCTGAGAGGCAGCTATTGTAATAAAGTGTTAACGTCTTAATTTTCTTAGCCTTGGCATGTGAGGGCAGGTGGCCAGTTCTCTCCCTTGCTGCCTGATCTTCCCACTGACAGTGCATGGTCAGTGTACTCTTTGTAGCCAAGTTCACAATGGGGTTACAGTGGAGCAGAATTCCATATATGCCTTGCATGAATTTGAACCCCCAACCCTGTGATTGACAGTCTAGAAAGCTAACATCTAGATTATGGTGAACCTTGAAAGTGATGAAATATTTTGAAATAAATGAACAAATAGTTACAGAAAATATGATCTTTCTAGCAGGTGAAAAAGTCAGTTGATTAAGGTTTTTTGATGCAAAAGGATTAATAAAGCTGCGCTTACCGAACCACGACTGTTGGTCGCCTTGTACTTCAATCGCAAGACCAAAATCGGCAAGCTTAACTGCCGCTCCTTTTACCTTGCTCGCAAGCAGAAGGTTCTCTGGCTGTGAAGGCAACAAAAAATGCAGCAGTCAGCTTTATCACACAAGCAAACAAACAACTGTGTTACCTTCCAGTCTCTCATTTTAACAGTAAAAAACAACTAACAAGAATCATTTGAAAATATTGGATATACACCCGAGCCTCCTTATAACATGCTTTATTTTAACATGAATTCTGATATAATTATTTGAAAATACTGGAGGCACTGGATTTATACACCAGAGAATCCTTACAACATGCTTAATTAAAACATGAAATCTGATCATTGTGAGGGACATTGATCCCAAAATGAGTATTGTGTAACCCTTAAGCCTATCTTTCAAATACTGCAGAAAATAACATGAAATATCTGAAAATCTTGGACACACTGGATACACTAAGAAATATAGGAATACACTAGGAAATATTGGAAAACATTTGGAAGTATTTTAACATACTGACAAATATTTAAAATTGTAAGAAATAGAAGGAGATATTGCAGAGTGATGATTGTATATCAGCTGCTTACCTTGAGATCTCGATGAACGATGTTCATTTGATGGCAGTACTCGACACTCTCCAGGATCTGCTGCATACAGTTGCTGATGTAAAAACAACACTAACGTTAGAATAAAAGCCCATTGTTATGACGCAGTACAGGTAGCCAGATATTGCTAAGGAGCAGCTTGCCTGCAGGGCTTCCTACCTTCTTTCCTTTCTTTCATAAGTCTAAAGCGTCAATGACCGCTGGTGTCGATCACACACACCTCACTGCATGCTACAGCCATCCTAAGGTAAATGTAATGACAGATTTATATACTGCCTTTGCAAGAGAGGTTTATCAGAGGCACTTCTGACCTAACGATGGAAATCCACAATCGAACAAAATTGTTTTCAACCGCTTACGGAATAGAGGTAAAGAAATAACTCCAGCATCTTGTGAATATTACGCTAGAGGAGGGGAAATTGCTCCCCTTTGGATTTGTAAGTGGAAAAAAGAAACATGGGTTGCCTCAAGTGCTTAAATGGACTAAATAGATAGTTGCTTTTTTAACGACACTGGTCAAAACAAAGATGATTAGCATTGCACTACTCCTTTGTTTGGGCTTGTTACTCACACTACCAGAGTACAGGCACAGACTGGGCCCAAAATCATAATAAGTCAGACACAAAAGCGCACTGGGCTAAAAGACCCAAAAGCTTTTCTGCCAGTGAATTATAAATACCAAAATTTTATATGCAGTCAGGCATGAAACTTACAGAGACTCAAATTGTCCAGACCGTGAGATGTATTCCTACTTAAATTAAAAAAATTTCTATTGACACGACTTACCTCGCATCTGCCTCACTGTAAAATTCTCTAGCTACGATGTCTTCAAAAAGTTCACCGCCAGTAACTCTAAAAATGAAAATTTTACAGATAATTGTAATTGCAATTAGTGACTTCTATCACACCAGAGTGGCCAACGGCAAACCAAAACCAAGCTGCAATCAGGTCAATGTTCAGATGATCAGTCAGTCCGCAAGACAAACAGGTGGTGCAAGAGAAAGATGTTTGATAGACAGCTGAGAAAATCCTAAAGCAATCCTGCATCACAATGAAAGAAAATCAGTCCAATTACTGGGAAGGCCTAGGACAGCAAGGCCCAGGAAAGTAAGGCCAAGGACAGCAAGACCGAGGACAGCAAGGCCAAACACAGCACGGCCATGGACAGCAAGGTCAAAGACAGCAAGGCCAAGGACAGCAAGGCCAGAGCCAGTAAGGCAGCGACATGAAAGCCATGGACAGGAAGGCTAGGGAAAGGAAGGTGTGATGCTACATCATGGACAAGGTTATGCAAGCACAATAGATGATCATGCACCTGGAGAGATAGAGAGACAGACAGACTTCAGTCATCTAATCTGATGACTTCTATAGCGCCGTTATCATAATATGCACAGAGCATCAATCAATGGTCGCCTCAAGTGGAATCATACTCAAGAGAATCATAAAGGGATGCTTCGGAATTTCTCCTTTGTCCTTTCGTCATTCTTGGAGCATACAGGTTTTTGCTCCAGACAGCAAGACAGACAGGCACGATGCACCTGTTGAAGACAGGTGATGCCGTTATCTCTCACCTTTACTCCTCACCTTATCAATCTTCGTTCATCTTACCTCCTATCTACGTATGTCTTCTGCTTATCATAAACTCAACTCACAGATCAAAGATGAGATAATGAAATCCTTCGTCCTGAATACTGTCGTGAAGTCGTACTGGAAACCAGAAACAAAAACAAATCGGTCGTTAAAGGGAAGAGGCAAATTTTATGCAAATACTGGTATTCCCCTGGGATTTTCGAAAAGATGTCCCATCTCAAGTTTATGCTGTACTTATTAGTATTTCTCTGTACTTATTAGTATCTTTCTGTATTTATTAGTATCTTTCTGTATTTATTAGTATCTTTCTGTATTTATTAGTATCTTTCTGTATTTATTAGTATCTTTCTGTATTTATTAGTATCTTTCTGTATTTATTAGTATCTTTCTGTATTTATTAGTATCTTTCTGTATTTATTAGTATCTTTCTGTATTTATTAGTATCTTTCTGTATTTATTAGTATCTTTCTGCATTATGATAACGGCACTGTAGTTTAGGCTTCACTATATGTTCCTCAGCTGAACTACGTTGTGACCACAATTTCACTATAATTTCTCTCCAAAGTTTCACTTATGATAATGGCAATACAGAAGTAATTTCAAATTATTCTTGAATCTCAAAAGCACATTTCTGCATAGTTTCTTTAGGGACATGTACACAAAATGTACATACCTTAACCTTTGCTTATGTTTACCTTTGCTTACGCTTACCTTCAAGCTCATAAGCACATTTCTGATTATATTGTACAGAGGCATATAAACAAATGTACACCCTTTACCTTTGCTTGCCTTTATCTTTCCTTACCTTTCCCTTAATTTAATTTTAAACCTCAGCCTATTCTATTCGAGAACACGAATAACAAGCACAGGGTGATCGTCAGAGGAGACAGGAGTGCTTCTAAGTAGTTACCTTGGAGAGGCGCTATATAAATGCCCTGAATAAATGAATGAATGAAGGAATAAATAAATGAATGAATGAATAAATAAATTAACGAATGTGAATCACTCTGCCGAAGCCTTACAGGTGCACACACTTATTTTCCTGTAAAACATTTTTAGACATTTAATTAAGATAATTAGTTTGTAATATACTGGGAGCTCCTCCATGACTCCAGACTGTGGGGTGGGCACACTTTAAGTATCAAGCTACAACAGTTTGTGAAACAATGACGTCATCTTCTACAGATTAAATTGATTTTGTGTCGTACAATGAGCATTCGCCGTAATTTATTCCAACGTAGCAAAAATTATTCAAGCAATCGATGGTCGTAATATGGAAAAATATGCACGAAAGCGATAAGTCAGACATAAGGCATGCAAGAGATGAACATTATCGACAATCAGTTCTATCAATGTTAAACGAATAAAGTCGATATCAACGATTAATGTGAATAATAAGTGACGGCTGTTCGGCAATTTGCACATTGATCTGCTCTACAACCTCACTCAGTTTAGTTGCCTTTCCATATATAAGTAAGTATATTCTTTATTAACCAATAATGCTAATCGCACTTTGGCGTACAGGCATCTGATAATCACAGTTAAATAGTATATAAAATCCTAACAATAAAAGTTTTAAATAAACAAGGCGTCTCTAACCTTCTCTTCAAAATATAAACTGAGTTCACAGTAGACATACCAATGTTTGGATGTTTCAGGAGTCGACATATTCGAGCTTCCCGTTCTAACTTTTGATGATCTACAGCAGAAGAAAAATAGTATTTAGAAGTAGGACAATCCCTAGAGCTAGCCTAAGAAGCAGCCATGGGCGTCAAGTGTTAGTGACTTCAATTTTCTTAACCTCAGCATACAAGAATGGGAGGCCAGGCCAATCCCACGACATCTGATCTTCCCACCATCAGTATATGCCACTACACTTTAGAGCTGAGCTGGCTATGGGGTAAGTGGAGCAGAAATCTCCAAACTTCCACCCTGAAGGCAAGGGCATTTGAACCCACAACCCCTCATTCGACAGTCTAATCTAGTCTAATGACTTCTACAGCACCTGATCAATTCTAGTTTGACTTCTATAGCACCTGATCTAATCTAGTCTAATCAGTCTAAAGTGCCTAACCTAATCTAGTCTAAAGACTTCTATAGCACCTGGTCTAATCAAGAGCTGTGTCGAAGGAAACAATAGTAATAGATGGCGATCTCAAAAAGTCTCATCGAAATCTGGTCAGAGAAACCAGAAAGAAATACATCTCAGATCAGTGTGTTCTGCAGAAGCCTTTCCGTATACAAAACTAACTCAATGAATCGATCAGTTGATGGACAAATCCCAAGGGGCTCAGTATATAGTCACCATTTGAAACACAAGCTGAGCAGCACAAAGGAGAATACTTGGCAAAACAAATGAAACTACTTGGCAGAACAAAGGAAAACAGTTGGCAAAGGTTTCCTGAACGTTAAGCGAGAATTTCCTGGGGGCAAAAAACGGTCCCAGCACAGATGAAAAGAAAAACGATTATACAATTTGCGTGAGCGTACACTTAAAATTCCACACAGTGCTACCTTTGCAAACCACACACCGTGTTACAAAGAGGTTCAGTTATAATGAAAGTGTCGTGTTCTGGTCTGTCAACCGTCAGGTCGGGGTTCAAATTCACGCCAAAGCAGAAACATATTTTGAGATTTCTGCTCAACTTGCACCCCCTAATTAATGCAGCTACATAATGAGCACAGTGATCTACACTGTTTGGGTGAAGATCAGACAAGGTGTAATCAAACTGGATACCCGTCATCATATGCTCAGGCTAAGAAAATGAAATCGCTCACACTTCAGATCCAGGGTAACCCTCTTGGGGTGAGCTCAAAGCACTTTCTTCTTCTTCTTCTTCTCCTGCTTCTCCTCCCCTCCTTCTTCTTCTTCTTCTTCTTCTTCTTCTTCTTCTTCTTCTTCTTCTTCTTCTTCTTCCTCTTCTTCTTCTTCTTCTTCATCTTCTCAATAAGGACTCAATCCGAGATCCCTTTGCATTTAAGGTAGCTTGAGAATGCCTGTTGAGCAGACTCAAATGAAAGAGCACGAATAATACATGCAGTGGAAGCCAGTTCCAAGAGGACGGGTCCGACGCAGCAGAAAGCATGATTTGCTCGAGCTGATGACACAAACTAAATTTACGTGTTAATGACATTATCGAGCTAAATTTGGAAGCCACGACAGGAAGTGCATTAGAATGAGGTTCTATCAGTGCCGTAACAAAGTTACATGACAGACAGTGCACTAGAATGAAGTTCTCTTATATCGGTGTTCTAACAAGGTTACGCTGTTACTGTGGTCCAAACAAGGTCACGTTCTCAAGCGGAACTGAATTTACAAAATTTCAAGTCCCGGACTGTGTTACATCAGAATTCACGCTGTAATGAGGAACGTTACAAGGGATTTTCTCGCACTTCTTCAGTGCATTTGGTTTACACCTTACTCATGACTAATCAAACAGAGATGCAGAGCTACTCAGCACCGCACTGCCGACATGAATTATGCACGAGGCATTCGTAACATGCCAAAGAACGAGGAGAAGAATACGAAGAACATGAAGAAGATGATGCTGCCGACGGCGTACCCTGTCTTCGTTGGGGTTCCTCGGTGCAATAAACAAAACCAATCTAGGAATGGTCTGAGCACAGGGCAAAGTCTGAGGACAGATGGCTGATCAGAAATTCAACACATCGGAGTCCAGTTCGTCCAAACAGAGACACCTTCTAATGCACTGGCCATATGCAGTGCACCAACTAACACCCATACACTCTTCAAAGCACGACCCATTTTGCATCTTGACTCTGGTGGTGTACAGTAGTATAACCGTTAGTTTGCTGAACCACAAACCTGACCTCTACTTTACATTACCAACGGAAGGGGTAATTGGCAATCCAGGCTTACCTCACCTGATCATTGCATCACTTACTAGGGGAGTGACAATTCAGGCTTACCTCAAAACATCGTTACATTACATTACTCTAGAGGGAAGTAGCAATCCAGGCTTACCTCACCTGATCATTACATCACTCACCTAAGGGAGTGGCAATCTAGGCTTACATCACCAAATCAATACATCAGTTACTAGGTGAGTGGCAATTGCATTACTTACCTCGAGCTGACAGCTTCTTTGTGTTTATGATTTTCGCAGCGAATTCTAGGCCCGTGCTTTTCTGAACGCATCTTCGCACAATCGAGAACGCGCCCCTGCAACGGAAACAAACCGACTGAAACACTTGTTAGGCCAAATAGCCCTAGGGATATAAACAGTCGAATGCCAACCTATGTATGTACAATCAATCCATGCGTATATTTGTGTGTGTGTGTAACACTGCGTATGTACGTGTTTACGTATCTATGTATGTATGCATGTAGTAGAAATTGTTGCTTCTGTTGTTATTGTTACTATTATTATTATTATATTATGCATTTAAGAAGTGCCACTATCTAATTACCCAGCACAGCTGATAGCGCCAGGCAATTGCTAGTGAAATTTTGCTCAAGGCCTCTACACAGAAACCATCTCAAGGGGAAGGTTGCAACCCATATTCTCTGCATTACAAGACAAGCACTCTAACAAGTAGGCTACCGTATCCCGTGTATATATCAGTACACCTAATATAGTGCCTTTTAAGAGCTTTGTTAAACCACTGCACATATCACAATTAAGCTAATCGAAGCAACTGCCTTTGAAGGTGGTTTGACAGTGTGCTGAACAGAGTCCAATGCAACAGTTGTGTATATTCTGCCAATAACACTAGCACCGTAAGTTATCTACACAAACGCATTTCGGTAAAGATCTCCATCCCCCCTCCATTTTGAACCTACAGTATCAAAAGCGCCGCCAATAACACCAGTATCATACACATCACAAGCATACCACGAATGTTTCTCCGATTCTCGAACTCTGCTTCTGCCTTCGAGAGACACTTCACAACTCATTATTTCTCATTCACGTTCAAACATCTCGATATCTAACTGCTCTTCACACGGCCACTGACTAACCGTGGCGCCTCAGATTCGCATTTCTCAGTGACTTTGGGCATGTTAAACATGTTGGTAATAAAAATATTGAAGATGATGATAATGATAATCATATTATAATAATTATGATAATAATAAGAAGATGAAGAAGACGAAAAATATAAGTGGCAATAGCAGTAGTAGCAGTAGTAGAGTAGTAGTAGTAGTAGCAGTACTTAGTAGCAGAGTAGTAGTAGTAATAATAATAAATATCCGTGTTTAGCCAACCCAGATGCTTTATCTTTACCCGGAACTTTTTTAAATCCCGAGGGATCATATGTACTTCCGGATATAATAATAATAATAATAACAATTATTATTATAATTATTATTATTATTATTTAAAGTTTGCAATACACAAATGGCGTGCATATAAAAAAGACTTTACATCAATAAACTTATTAACTTCGGCCGCTCTCAAGTCAAATGTTTACATGTATTCAAAGTAAACTTTAAAACGTTTTTACAAATGGCAATGTACTGTAGAACAGGGCACAGGAAGACTCCTGCCAGAACTTCCTCTGGGAACAATCCTTCGTTAAATGCACATGTGCCTACTGTTTAATGTGATTCAGCTCAACATGCATTCTCTGTTTACATTAACTCACTCCTGTTTAGATCAGTTCGACTTCGGTTTTAGCAGCAGTATGTGAGGTGCTATATAAATGTTTTGATACATGATACATACATACATATACACATACACACATACAGACACACACACATATATACATACAATGTCATGCACACATACATACATATACACACCTTCGTTAAAACATGGAAATTCATTCAGCTTGGACTTCGTAATAAATAAGTAGTGCAAGACAAAAAAACAGGTGCACACAGAACAATCAGCAATGCATGAAATACAGTAAACAACAGTAAAAAGAACGTTATTATTATTGCAAGCACATTATTATAAATTATTAATTAGCAACTTCTCTGGACCCGGTGTCTAACGCACAAGGCTTCACTTGATGGCGCACTAAAACCAAGTCATAATCAGGTCAACGTCCAGAAGATCAGCTGACTCATCTTCTGGATATTGACCTAATTAGGGTCAAACTGTTACAGCGATTACATACATACATACATACAGGCTGTAGTGGTAAAAACTGAGGTGAGTATACGCTACCGGTTAGTTTTCCACACAAACATAAAGGTGAGTACAAACTACTGGTTAGTTTTCCGAACAAATTAGAGGCGAGTACAAATATTTTTGTGAGATGAGTATACAGTCTCTAGAGGTGCGTACACGCTGTACACCTGCGTATACCTTCGACTACAGCCCTGCATACAAATATACAACTTCCTTAAAAACTTTTCGAACAATCATAAACATGCCAATCCATATATAACAGTTCTACCACATCTTTAACAGCAAGGTCAAGACTGAGTTTAGTTTCTGTAGGGCAATTAATTCTGGGATAATAATAATAATAATAGGGGGTGGAGGGGGATAGAGTGGTGGTGGCACTCATGGCCAAGAGAGCATAAGGTACGCGGATGGACTCCCGTAGCCCCCCTCTAGGGCGGCACCTTGCATGGCTGCCAAACCGTGTGTTAATGATATTGATTGTACTTTCATGTTTCAATGTAATCTTACTGCGTCTGTCGGTTTGAAATAATAAAGAATATAATTATTATTATTATTATTCATAACTGCTGTTGTAAACCCCAGGTGGTCTGATTCACTTGCTAAGAGCTCCATTAACACCAAATTTCAACAACCATTAAACACCATAAACAAACAGATAACAAAAACAGGATACACCCATATTTAGGTGTAATTTTGCCTCTGGCCGTCACCTGAGGAATTCAGTAAACAATCTGCTGAACTTGGTTTACGAGGTACAGTACACTTTAGCCTACTTGTACCAGTGCTAAGGCTGGACACAGTGGACAGCATTTGAAAGAGGCAGGTGTCATGTTAAAGAGATTGGGTCAATTAAGATGACGTTATGTTAAAATAGAGGGTGCTCTTAGTTTAGTGGTTATGGTGCTGGACTGTCAATCGAGAGGCACAGGGCAGAAATTGGTTGGAGATTTGTTTCACCTGCATCCCTAGGCAACTCGACTATAGAGTACACTGACCGTACACTGTCGGTGGAAAGATGAGACAGCGATAGAGAGGACTGGCCACCCAGCCTCATATGCCGAGCCTAAGAAAATGAAGTCACTAATGCTTCATACCCATGGCTGCCTCAGGGCTAGCTTAAGAGACTGCTCTTCTTCTTCTGTGTTAAAATGAGGTTCCATTAAAATGAGTTTGTGTTAGGATGCGGTTGATATGTTAAAATGAGGTCAAATTAAAACAAGGTTGCGTTAAGATGAGGGTATGATAAGTTAAAATGATGTTGCTTTAAAACAAAGTAATTACATAAAAGGCAACTGTTATTCACAGTTCGCATTCAATTAACATCAACAGCTCGAACAAAGGGCTATAGAAAAGATTCATGAATGTTGAGTCCAATTTTTAAGCTAATTTTTTCACATAGGCCGATTATATACATAGATAAATTCTAATTCAACTGCACATATTACAAGAATGAACTGGTGACTCTAATGCAATCTCTAATGCAATCAGTGCTTTTCTTAGCGACACAATGGGGAACTGAATACAAAACTGCAGGCATCAATAAGAAAACCCAATGGACTAATACAGTTTATCAAGAACAGGCCAGGCAGGAGGTATGACATACAAAAGCACTAAAGAACATGTCAAAGAACACACTGGCACAGGCTGATGGATTCAGTTGGGTGCAATGGGGACATACACCCTTTTTTGCCCCAACACAACCACAAACACACACACACACACACACACAAATGCACAGTGAAAGGAACTGTCCTTTGTCCAGTTAGCACATTTAGAACAAGTCAGGTACAATACTCGCATCCTAGAAAGCATTCCAGAAGGAACTTGCTACTGACGGTGCTATACAAATTGTCGAAATTACCGGTAATTATCTCAAAAACGATATGAGAACAAAGTCATTTCTTTGCACTTCAATGGTGAGAGAGGGAGCCAGAGTGGGAGAGGGACAGGGCCAACGACCATCCAAGGTTGTAGCTAACGGGACAGGCTAGTATGCATTTAGAATGCAGCATCGCGCTCTTCGAGCCTCAATCCAACGCAAGCCGTCTGATAAAGTGCGGTCAGGGACTTCTATCTGAAATCAAATCAGTTTTGAAAAGCTCTGGCAATAGACGAGTACATAATACGGCTCCCCAAGGCAGCATTACAAGCACGTTCCTGTGTAGCCGTTACAAACAGCCCCACTGGGATACCCGGCACAACAATCTGTATGGACAGTCGTTTAAATATTTTTCTGTATGGTTGATACACAGCCTTAGGAGCATCTTTTGAATGCACCAGCAAGATAAACCTAAGTTTTAATTCTAAAGTATAAACTATTCCTGGATATTTTCAAATCATACTAGCTCAATTCGCCTTTCAACTTGACTCTATCTGAAACGCATCGAAACAGTCAATTTTAACCAAAACCATCCAATTATAAGATAATTGATAGTTTTGTCTGACATTGTTCTTCAGTCTGCGGTACATAACGTGACTAAACGATCTAAACAAAGAGCACGGAATGAACTGCGAAGCATCTTGCTCATGCCAGATAAAACGTGAAACGGTTCGCCAACTCTCAATTAATTCTTGTTATCTGCCGATCTGTACTCTGCGGACCTACAGCGACGCAGCGCATATCCCCAAGTACTGGATATTCTGAAGGTTCTTCTTTTTGCAAGCTGAACCGATTAGGCTTCAATCAAAAATCTCCTGTGATCAAACAATCAAAGGCAACTCTGAACGCAACTCGGTGTTTTTAATAGTGCAAAAGTAATGGCCTGACAAACCGGTCTGAATTCAATCTGAATTCGGCGATAATTCAGTCTTTTGAAATGGAGGAATCTGATATAGTACATCCCATGCAGCTGAAAAGTCATGAGGTACATTTTCTGAAGTCAAAAAGTATGATCACATCTGCAAAGAAGAATCACAGTCCCTCAAGCTAGCCCTGAGAGATAGCCATGGGTATGAAGTGTTAGCGAATTCATTTTTCCTGGCCTCGGCATACGAGGGCTGGTGGCCACTGGCCAGCCCTCTCCCTCACCATCTGATCTTCCCACTGACAGTGTACAGTCAATGTACTCGGCATAGCTGAGTTGGCTCGGGAGTGCAGGCAGAGCAGAGCAGAAATCGGGAAACAACTTACTGCTGTGGCAGGAATTTAAACCCCTGTCTCTTGATGGACATTCCAGTATGCTAACCACTAGACCATCGCCCCACCCCATGTCTGTAAAAGTAACTGGCAACTTAAAGTCAACTGACGGCATTTGACAACAAAGAGTCATGGCTTGCAGAAAGGAGGTAAGGTAAGGTAAAGTACAGTAAGCTCAGGTAACGATACAAGAATTCACATCGACCACTTCAGAGCATACCCATCGAGAAACCACACTCAATCCACTCCAAGTGTCTGGTCAGAGTCACGACTCGAAGAGAAACGGCAATGTACAGCACATTAAGATAAGGCAAGGTCAGATAAAGTGAGGTAAGGTATATCATGGTAAGGTAGTATAAGATGTGGTAAGGTATATTACGGTTAGACAAGATAGGTAAATGTATGGTAAAGAACTGTAAAGAAAATTCAAGTACAGTGAAGTCGTGCACTTTGTAAGGAGGGCATCATCAAACTACAGATGCATTGCAATATTGCATTGCATTGTATTTTATCTAAACATTTATAAAGCGCCTATCACAGTGTTCGCTAATCAGAGGTGCTAATCAGTGCGAAAGACCCAGTATTATGATAATACTGTATAAATCATAGTTGTTAAAAACGATAGAAACTAAATAAAAAACTTAAAAAACGTCTTTTTTTCCAAAAAATAAAAACGAGAAAAAAAACGGGAAAAAACGATAAAAGAAAATAATTTGACTTTCTCGCATCTTGTAGGCCCTACTGCAATTTAAAATTAAAAACCTTATTTACAGAATTTTATTAGCAAATAACACAACTTTATTAGTAAACACTAAATAAGATCAATCTACAACAATTATTTTATTTCTTATAAGTTTGGTTTAATAAGAAATTGAGAAATAAAAAAAATGTAAATCTTTTCAAATTTAAATTGTAAACCTAAGTCCACATAAGTCCATGCTGACTAAACTAACACAATTAAAACCTAAACTTTGTAGGTATAGATTATACAGTGTAAACTTTCTCACAGTAAAGGCATTTCAATTTAGCCAATGCTGAGTTTTTGTCTTTCTCGTTTATCAAAGTTACGTGAAACCATTCTGCACCCTTTTCTTTTGGCATTTTAGATAACTTAGAAATAACTTTTTTAAATTATATATCTGTACTGTACTATTTCATAAAGTATTTATTTCTCAAATGATGACATAAATAATGACATAAGTTAGCTTAATCCTTGAAAGTACGGAGACAATGCAAGGGACATCAGACAAAAAATTAAACAGAAAATGAAAAATTAACAGACAGTAAATAAATAAATAAAGTTACATAAAAAATAAAAGACGGAAAAACGATAAGAAAAATAAAAAACGAAAAAAAACAGGTTTTTGGAGAAAAATAAAAAACGGGAAAAAAAACAGTTTTAACAACTATGGCATAAATTGTGTTTATTGTTATTTGGGCAATTCCATCGTTAGGGACGTGACATTTGCACAAAAATGGGCATGTATTATTAAATTTGCTGTTTGTACTGGAAACAATAAAGGAATGGTTATGGTTAAGAGTAGCATTGGTATTGTTATCCAAGGTAATTCATGATAATAAGATACTGATAACATGCTACAGGATATACATTACAATCAGTGAAACGCAATGCAGAACTCTGATCGTCTCAGCCTTCCTTCTTATACTACAAGTGCCATGAATATTTCACAGTCATTTTTCATCCGATGGTCGCCAGGTGGTGAAGCAACAAACTCGGTCCCACATTGCCCTCTAAGGCGAAATTGCCTCTGCCTTGCCATCAAATATTGACATGATTTCAACCGCGATTTGAAACGGAGTTCAGATTCGGAAATAGGCACACTGGGCCAGATCTCACAGAACCAGCGATGGCTCCGAGTGTCAGTTTCCGTACTCCTTGTCCACTCCGAGCGTATTCTGAGCGGCTTCAACAGATGCGCCCCATGTTCCGCTGTCGCTTGGAGTACACTCGAAGGATGCTCGGTGCATACTCAGAATTGAGGCAGAATGCAGATAACGCATACTTTTCTAAGACCGATGACTTAAGAAACATTTTAAAATCATATAACATTGCATATCTTTAGCCGAGTCCGATATCCATGTTCTAACGAATTTGCAACATTGCAGACGTTGTATCAATAGCCATTAATGCATACATGATGTGGCAACCAATGATGCTATGTGACGAGTTAGCAAGCGATGCTATGTGACGTGATGTGATAGCATTAGCACGTGATGCTACACGATATGATAGCATGTCATGCTATGTGACATGTGATGCTACGCAACTTAATGTGATAGTCCTAATCATGTGTACATACATACACACATACATAAAAATAGTCAAATGAGCCTCGAAACAAAACAGTTTATAAATGCAACGGTTCCACGCACGCTAGTGTCTGTCCTTCACCAGACATGACTGTTAAGAGAGCAGACACGGAAAGGGCCCTCGACTCCTTCAGCCGATCGTCATTTAGCCGGCTCTAATTAATCGTCAAAGACCAGGCTAAGGTCAGAGGTTAGACTGGCAAGCGTCTGCACTTATCGGAACGGCAACAGATTACGACGAGGATTTTATCATTTTCCTTTCCCTGGTAGTCCGTGTTCGTAAATGACGAATTTGAGGGCCTGGACGGTAGGCAGATTAACCGACATCGCCAGTACCCCCGAGGGTTTCACATTCACCGCACCTTGTCTGCCAAACATCACCACTGCCAACATCCGACGGTTCAAGTTGCCGCTCTGACTGCCTACAGAATTTGCCACAAGAAGTTCCGATTGTATCAAGTTCCCTCTGACCTGCCTGAGGAACAGAACTTTGCAACTGCAAGTTTCCAGTAGTTTCAAGTTACAATTTTGCATGGCCCGAGAGCGCCTCTGAGTAGAGCCCTTGAAGAGGCGCTATATAAATTCTATGATTGATTGACTGATGTGCCCGTACAAATGATTTTAAACATCTACACAGCGCTTTTCAGAAGAAGAGCAGTTGCCTGAGCTAGCCCATGAGAAGCTACCACAGGCATGCAGTGTTAGCGACTTCATTTTCTCAGCCTCTGCATGCATACGAAGCCGGATGACCAGTCGTGTCCCTTACCCTCTGATCTTCCTACCGACAGTGCATGGTCAGTGTACTCATTATAATAAGTTGGTTATGGTACGCAGGTGAACCAACGTCTCTAAACAAATCTCCGTCCAGGCGGGGATTTTAACCCATGACCTCTCGGATGACAGTCACGCTTTCAAGAACCTGAAACAAGGAGCCTGTCTAACTGATCGAACTAGAAGCACCTTAAGATTCATAACGGACATTTATATAGCGCCCCTTCAAGAAGAACTACTCAGAGATAAACCCACCTTAGCTGATTACGGTGGTCAATTTCACATTTTCAGCTGAGGACTGATTCATAAGGGTAGTCCAAGAAATGATAAAGCAAAGCCAGCACTGCTCGCTGTGCGGAAACGCAGGGCTCGAGACCATCCCCACGTGCTGCTGAGCGCAGTATTCGTTGACCTGGCTCAGCTGGCTGGCTAAACCACTCCAGTGATGTCCAACTCTACCCAGTGGAATTGCCACACCAAATTCCTGACAAGTTCTGTTACCCATAACAATGATAACATGCATTCACATAAAATAGATGCTATGGCGATTTCAATTTCCCTGAAGTTTCTGCTTCCCTGTAACACCTCTCTGTTGCAGCATATTGTATGTGCATACATACACATGTATGTACATATGTACGGATGGATGAATGAATGTAAGTAGGTAAACAGGTACGTATGTATGTACATAAGTGCATATGTAATTATGCATATATGTATGTAATATGCATGTAGTGCACAGATGAATGTATGTATGTATGTAGGTAAACACGAACGTACATATGCACGTACACATGCATGTGCGCATGCATGTATACATGTAGTGTCTGAACACTTATGAAGCGCATTTCAGGCACCGTCCAAAGGTGCTGCAACACCTTTCCCTGTCTACCCACTCGACCGTCGGTCAGTGAGTAAGGACCTTGAACAAGTCCTTCACGCACAACCGTCTAGTATATATAATCAATACTGATGCCCCGTGATTAGATAGGATGCTGCATAACTAGCAATATCCACGCAGATGTACAGGTGGGAATAGGCAGACAGACACTGTCAGAGGCAGGGACGAAGACAGAGACACAGGCAACTGAAGAATGGGACAAAAGGACAGGATCTCCAACTGAATAAAACTGAATTCTTTCATTCGTTAACTGACCTCCGTTACAGGTCATCGCCAGATTTAAAAAAGGTCATTATCTGTGGAAAACTGCATCATGGACAGACACATAGACAGGCAGGCAGACAGGCAGACTAACTCAGATCAAGACAGTCAGAGAGACAGGCAGATTGACTGCAGGAAAGAGACAGACAGAAAAACAAACATACAGAAAGACAGAAAAACAAACAGACGGACAGAAAGACACACAGGCATATACACAGCCAGACATACAGAGTTATAGACCCACAGAGACATGCAGACACAAAATGATAGCTAAAGAGAATAATACATACATCAGAGATAATGAAAGACATCTTTATACATACAAAGAGACAGGCAGGCAGACAGACCGACACACATATCTAAAGAGAGCCAAAGCTGCCAGAGTAGACACCATGTCGACACCTAAACACCAGCCTAACACCAAAGCTGAAAGGTCGAGGATTATAAACCGATTCATCATCTGGATGTGACAGGCTCCACACAAAGGGGTCGGCATCACCCTGCAGCAGTAGCAGCACCACCCTGGCAAATGTTAACCCATTGCCCTGGCAACGGCAACCCATGGCAACCCAATCACCAACTGCTCAAACACAACGGAAATGACCAAAATCCTACTTCACCACTCGTCCAATAACCTGCTGCTCAAATCCCCCTCTCAAATTCGCCAATCCTTAAATAACCCCAAAAATTCACCCTTCCACACGAGGTCTAATAAGGTACAACCAGGGTACGGTAATGGTAAAGATGATGGGTGAGATAGAGGTACAGATGATTGGTAAGGTACGGGTAAAGATGACGAGTAAGGTAATGAATAAGGTAACTTAGGTAAGGGTAAAGACAATAGGTAAGATAAAAGCACAGGTGATGGGTAAGATAAGGGTAAAGATGATGGGTAAAGATGATGGGTAAAGATGATGGGTAAAGATGATGGGTAAGATATGGGTAAAGATGATGGGTAAGATAAGGGTAATGCAGTCTTGTTGTCAAGACCTTAAACCTCAGGACCAAGACCAAGACTTTGAACCTCAAGATCAAGACCAAGACACCAAGACTTTAAAACCCAAGACCAAGACTTTGAAACTCAAGAACAAGACCCAAAAAATCACAATCATATCCAGACTTCTATTTCTAACTAAAAAAATTGTCAAGTTGGACTACTCACTATTTTAATGAAAGCATGAGTCTTTTATTTTATTCAAGCAAAACAACTCTAAATGCAGACTGCAGAAAATTCTGAATTAGTATTTACAAAAGTTCTTCATGCAAAATGTTATTCCAAATGCCTGTTGTATTTAATAAAAAACAATTCACTCAGAAGTTTCTGACCCAAGACGTGACCTGTGGGCCTCATAAAAATTCTGCCATGTGAAAAAATACGTTCTACAGGTGCTGAAATCGCTGGCACACACAGCAGCTTTTCAAACACTGGATGCAAATGTACAAATCATGAGTCTGTTTTGAAATCATTCCATGGTAAATAACCGGAAGTCAAAATAAATGTCCAAAACAACAGTAAAGCCTCATTCACACATGTAAATACTAAAGCAATTGTATTAGTAATTATTGGACAAATCTTTACAATTCTTGCATTATGTTAACTGAATGTTCATATTGACAAAAGTCTTGGTCTTGCAAGACCAAGACCAAGACTTTGAACCTCGAGACCAAGACCAAGACTTTAGTCTCAAGACCAAGACCAAGACTTTAAAAAACGATGATGGGTAAGGTAAGGGTAAAGGTGATCGGTAAGATAAGGGTAGAGATAACAGAGGAATGGAAACGTCATAGTTGTGGTGTTTTAGCGGCAGAGGTGGGCATGGTAAGATATTAAACAGATTTAAGGTAAAGTAATGTATCATAAGCAAGATTTCCTTAGGCTGCACAGAAGTGTTGTGGCTCTGCACATGCCACCAAACAATGGTCAGGTAATGCACATACATCCAAACAGACTAATCCACGATTCCACATTGCAAACACCGAATTTTCAGCTTCGACTTTACAGCACACACACAGTCGTTGAAAGTAAGGGAAGGTAAGAATACGACAACTCAAGGTAACGAAGGTAGAATAGAAATAAACACGGCAAGAAAGTGCTAGGTACGGCAAGTCAGAAACCAACGGTCTGTAAGACCCAAGGCTGAACCGACAGAGTGTGCCGCAGATATAACCTTATTGATAAAGGCAATGATTAGACGCCGTTAATACAATTGCAGCTGGATCGCAAGGCATTCATTCATAGTATATCTTCTTCTTTAGACATTTCTATTAGACATTTCAATTAGACTAGACACATATGTACACATACACGTCTACACTCAGTGCAGGAACAAGCACACATTCAGGCATCATCTGGAACTTCTGTTAACGAAAATGAGCTTCATGAACAGATGTTTAACTCCGCCACTGTCTTGTATTCGGGTGGTGCCAGGGCCAAGCCATACTAGAGGAGGAGGGCGACGCTGATCATTTTCATGGCAGCTTCATAAAACGGAAACAAACTACCTGAATAAGGCCCTACTGGGCCACTGCTGTTTTCTGGTGGCGCCAGTCCCAAGCCTGGATGTAGGAGGAGGACGGCGTTGATCATCTTCGTTGCGACGCAGCATCTTTAAACAGGAACTACTAACTGCCTCGCCGCCCTCGCGTCCTAAATATTTCATGAAAACCTGCTGTGGTCTTCAGAAAATGCTCATTAAGGAAAGCACGAGGGACAACTGAATGCAAAGAGCTGTGGATTGCCTTACTAATCCCACGTATTCGAGAAATAAGAGACCAACAGATTGAAGAAAGGTAATGATCGATCTGCCATTGGATGCCATTTCTAAAGAACACTGAGATTGAGAGATCTGCAGGTGGAGTAATGCGCCTCAGATTCACACTGTCCACCTCCAATTCAAACTGTCCACCTCTGAATAGGCTCTGATTCACACTGCTCACCTCAGATTCACACCGTCCACCTCCGATTCACACTGCTCACCTCCGATTCACACTGCTGTGTGACTTTGTTTGTGTTATAAAGTTTCATAATTACAATTTCTTAAAATCTATTAAGCTTATGAAGCCCCTTCTGCTGAAAAAGCGACTCAAACAGACGAGAGAACAATTTCTTTGACGTCTGAAAAACACTGCCACAGACACGACCTTGGGCCTGAACAAACCAGGACAGGGACAACGGTAGACCAACGGGGGCGGGGTTGATGGCCCATAGGAAGGAAGCACAGGAAACCCTCTTCACCTGCCTTGGGGAACTAGATCACAATTCAAACCATTTGGGGCGATAGATCGCCAGGCAACACACCCCACTAAATCACACCAACCTATCCCCAAGCACACAATGCGTCTGCGCTAGAAGGCCTGCTTGTACCACCGCCGCCAAAGCCCCTATTTACTTAGCCCGCCTGAAGGCTTAATTGAAGAAGAACGACATACCTAAAGTCTTCTCACCCATACAGACAACACTCATAACCATCCACTGCTGACGACATGAATAAGAAAAGAAAGGTCAACAGTATCAAACGCAACAGGCAAATCAAAAACAGAATGCGAGTGGTGGGATTTCGCCCACTTGACCAAACAAACGGATTTAATGAAAGCAAAGAGTTTTTCAGTCTGCTAGACTTCATAAGAATGCAACTGAAAAGGATTACAAGTAACTGTAATTGTAATGGAACTGCTTCAACTCTGATCAAAACATTTTCACAGCACTGTGTGTGTATGTATGCGAGTAAGTATATGATATATGTGTACCTGGTATGTGTGCATGTATGGATGTATGTATTGTGTACACATGTAACTATGAACATAAAATGTATCACCTTTTAAAAGCCTCATAAAAGCACTGGCTGCCTTGAAGAAATTATTAAATGGTTGAACTCTGAGCTTTCCTTTTCAAATAAGTGGATTATAATCATTATTATGCATTTTATAAGCATAACTATTTAATGATCAAACATCAGTCGATGACACTGAGCAATTGGGAGTGAAGGACTTGCTCAAGGTCCCTACACAGTAACTGTCTCAGAGTAGGCTTCAACCCGACCTCTCTGCGCTACAAACTCTGTCACCTCAGCATGGATTTCATGCAGAGGCAAAAGTGCTAGCCAACTCAAACAAATGAGAAACGACTTTATCAGCAAATAACTCATACGGGTCCAATATTAGTTTTTAAATCAATGCCATCAATTGACAATCATCGATTAGATTTTTTCGCTCTCCCTTCGTTAAATACACTTAAACGAACTGGGACAGGATAAAATCTGGTCGTGACATACATGCAGTTCTGCACAAAATCATCTGATAGCAGGCTACAGTGCAGAGTGTCTCCTCACATCAGACAGCCTAGGTCTTTGAGCTCTCTAGCTACACTAGACAAAGAGAAGAGCAGTCCCTTGAGGCAGCCATTGGTATGAAGTGTTAGCAACTTCACTTTCTTAGCCTCGGCATATGAGGGAGGGTAGCCAGTCCTCTCTCTCGCCGTCTCATCTTCCCACCGACAGTGTACGGTCAGTGTACTCATTATAGCTGAGTTCGCTAGGGGGCACAGGTGGAGCACAAATCTCAAAACAAATTTCTGCCCAGGGAGGGATTGAACCCCTGACATCTCGATTGACAATCCAGAATGCTAACCACTAAACTACCCTGCCTTTGGCTCCCAGCGACTGTGCATAAGTGCGTCTGCATTGTATTTGTCAGAGGCTCATAACACAGACGCCTGCAGCCGGCTCTCTCACAAATCTGCCCAGAACATGAGTTCATACACATAAATTGTCTGATAATATGGTTATTCGCTGTGAATTTCAGTCATAACCGACAACAAAACAGATAGTGTGGCCAATTATCAGTTAGTGTGGCCTACAGTTAGATAGGAATGTGTTTTAGACAGCAGGCTAACATTAATATATATGTGCTAGACAAGTTTTACAGCAATAAAAGCATGATCATAAGAAAAGTGCATGGAGGTGACCCCACATAAGTGGACTGTTGGCACCACCCAGAGTATGTCAAAACTGGAAATGAAACTGAAAGTCACATGTGCCTTACTCATCCATCACCTGCTTCCTTACAAATGTCTGATAGTGAAAGGTCCCACATAAATGCCCAAATAAATACACAAATAATCTAAATACCTTGTTCATGTCTCATTTTTAATTACAAGCTCTTTGGGGCATAAGAACCATTTCACATGCTCGAAGACAAAAGCAGTCTGCTGAATTAACCAAAAGAGGCAGCCATGCATTTGAAGCGTTTACAACTTCATATTTCTTAGACTCAGCATATCAGGACGGATGGCAGGTGCTTTCATCACCCCCTGTCTAACAACTGTGTTGTCGATGTACTCGTTCTGTAGCCGAGATCGAGCACTCTGAGACACAAATGGAGCAGAAATCTCTAAATGACTTCCTGCCTTGGCGATGATTTCAACCCCCGACCTGTGGGTTGACAATCCAGAACGCTAACCATAATTAAACCATCACACATCCAACTGCATCACAACAGAATCTGAATCATAGAGACATGTTATAAGCATTTCAGCTGCAAACACGACACCAGGGAGTTCATACCTCCTCCTCAGCCAAGCGAACTGGCTAAAGCGCTCAGCGTGAGAGCACAGAGCACAGGTTTGAACCTCTACCCAGGGTTCTATGACGGTTCCTATGTAGGGACCTTAAGCAAGTCCTGTATGCAAAATTGCTCAGTATACCATTGATGTTTGATGTATATATCACGGTTCCCAACCTGGGGTAGGCACCCAAAGGGGTGAGAGATGGCATTTCAGGGGGTGCGACAAAGAGGAAAGTATGTTACTTTTGTACTGTATGCATATTTTTTCTAATTGCTCAATTTATATTTGCATTTTATGCACTGAGGTAATAGCTTATTTTTTAGTTCAATTTGTTCACCCGCGGTACCGTATGAATGTATGTGGTTCAAACAATAGAAATTTTACTTATTCATCTTCAAATGTGATACTACTTTTGTAGGGGTGCGAACATTAATCAAACATTTCCTAGGGGTGCAAGGCATAGAAAAAGTTGGGAGTATATATGGTCGTGTGTGCACAAGTTTCTGAACTTTGGAAGGAAGGCAATATCAAAAGGCGTTGCATCGTATTGTATTATATACTGTATCAGACTTCTTTACTTCAGAATTTACTTCAGTGAATCAAAGCAGCAGTGGTACTTGAGTAGTAACCTTACAACTGTGCAGGTTCAAACCACTGTAGCCTGACTTCCTGTTCATAACAGACGGGATACTTCTCCCATGGATTACATTTAAAACAATTGCTTGATACCTCGAGCATTGCGCAGCCACTCATCCAGCCATCAGGCTGCATTAGATTAGCATTCAGTTATCCGACTGCATTAAATCAGAATTGGAATCATAATTAGACGCATCATACGGGGCGTGGTGGCTCAGTGGTAAGTTCGGCGCCTTGTGACCGGAGGGTTGCAGGTTCGAATCCCACTCTAGCCGCTGTGTACAGACCTTGGGCAAGTCCTTCACTCGCAATTGCTCGTGGCGCTTCGGCGTGAACATTCCGGCACAGTATCAAATGCTGTAGTCGGGAGCGCCTCTGAGTAGTAGTTGACTTTGAGAGGCGCTATAGAAATATCCGGAATGAATTATACAAAGTTTCAGCTGCATACATGATGTCAGCTCAACAGTGAGCAAACTGTGCTCAGATTACATTTCTAGCTATCTGAGCAGAGTTTGCTTACTCATGCTCTTACTGTTCTTAATGAACTTTAATGCTGTGTAAGCATTACTAAGCAATCATAGGCCATGTCTGTAGTAGCTATTGAAGAGGCGCTACATAAATTTGTTATTACAGTTACAGTCACAACCTACAGTAACTGTTAAAGCAGTCTGAACACACAACTGGAATGACAACTGGAATGACCAGTAACTAAGACAGTGATTCTATTTAGATGCTGGAATGACCAGTAACTAAGACAGTGATTCTATTTAGATGCTGCAATGACCAGTAACTAAGACAGTGATTCTGTTTAGATGCTGGAATGACCAGTAACTAAGACAGTGATTCTATTAGATGCTGGTACAAGAACCCAGTCGACCCTTGGGAAATGAATCGTACAAAATACATCCCAAAGGATTTGGCATGCCATCCGTCAATAAGTTGTGCATCAGACACCAGTCTGACAGATTAAAAAGAAGAATGAATGGATGAGATCAGGTCAGACATTTTGGCTGCAATGGTGGCAGATTGAAATATGCGCTTGCCTTTCACCTCAGTGTTTGGCATTAGAATCCCAGTGCAAAGAATGACACTTCGTTAAACAACAAGTCTAGACATGGAATACTGGTGTTCTGCTCAGAACAGTGTCAAGCTCTCCTCAGTGTCATAACACTCCAGTGTCATCTTAAAAGACTTACCTCTTTCAGCCTCAACTTTAAAGACTTACCTCTTTATCACTCATTGGTGTCATATCATTCCAGTGTCAACTTAAGACTTACCTCTTTCAGCCTCAACTTACAAGACTTACCTCTTTTAGCTGTAGGCTGTCTCTGTCCAATTGAATACATGTACATCTCTCTGCTGTAGGCTTTCTCTCCTTCTCTGCAAACAGACCTTCTGACTGTTGACCTAATAGTGGCTTGGTTTTGGAGCGCAATCAGTTGATGCCTTGTGCATTAGATACTGCCACTACAGAAGTTCTAAATTAATATTAATAAAGAATTCATAAGGAATCCTAGTCCAGTTGTTGAATAGCCGGTGTCAGGTTTGCACTTTGATTGCAGGATTTTGCAAACAATGGACTATTCCTAGGAGGTCTGTTGTTGAATGAAGCATGCAATAAATATTTATTATCTGTTTATGTATTTACCCACGGTAGGAACGATTCCTCAGGAATAGGAAAATAGGTTAAGCAGCAGGAAACAGATCTCTGCTCTCGTCATACCTTTTGCGGCTATCTCGAAAGGTGCCTGTGAAGGCAATGGCGACATTCATGGCATCAGAGATGGAAAGGCAGAGAAACTGAGCCCCCATGTCGATCCGAGACAGTGGACATATGACAACCTACCTCATTAGTAAATTCCATACCCCTGGCATTTTATTTATTGTGTCCAGCTACAAGATACTAGAAGCATTTAACAAAATGTTTTCTGCGATACATTAGGCAGACCAAGAAGGGTCATAGGTTCTGCTTAGGTCACAGGCCGCAAAAGTCATATCATATTTATTACTTTACCTTACCTTACCTTACCTTAGCCTTTCGAAGCCAACCATCAAAACAGAGAGAACCTGTGTGTAGCCACAAGAGCAATCAGTATATTATCTTTCCAATTACACATTAATTACTTGATACACAACTATAAGAATATATGTCACAGTTACTGTTTGCACAACTCTATTAATAATAATTAACGTGGCAGATAACAAACTTGCCAGCGTAATAATCACAATTTATGACATAATTATTTGGCAACTCTTTGGTTAGAACAGGACCAGACTGTCTGGTGTAAAAGCAACCAGACTAAGACTGGTCATACACACAAAAACAGAAACAAAAATAAAGAGATCGAACAAGACTTAGCGATAATATGTATGTATGAATAATACCGTTATAAGTATCTGGATATTTTTACGGGACCTCTTAAGAACCTTTCAAAGGCGTTGCCTAGCCTCAAGGCCAGCGAACTGGTTGAACACAGAACTAGACCAGAGTCATCCCGAAGGCACGGCAGACGAACTGGTAGTCCTACACCACGACCGCATCCACAACCTGGCATTGCACTCGATTCAAAAAGATGCACCGCAATTCAAAGCGCAGTAGCTGAGGCAAAGGTTTGCATTCAGGCCACTAGGCCAATAACACCACCTACAACAATTTCTATCACTCCAGCAGTGTTTTTAAGTCTCGTTTTTCCCTAATTAAGTCCTAGTCCCGTCCAAAGGCCAACGCCTAGAAGTAACCACATCATTAATATTCGGCTATCAGCTGGGCTTACGGTCACAACCGAAACACCTGCATTTTCATTTCTAGAACCACCGTTACGCGTACAAATTCCTTCATTTCCCCACAACTTCCGAAATCGTCGAAACCTGCAGTCATACGTCGGAACGCAAAGCCTAGCGCAACATAAATTCACACACCAAAACACGGCCGTTCCACAGCGGCTTTTTTCGGCTTATCATACTAATAATAATGTTCAGCCTCAAATTTCCGCCGTGCGGGTCCACCGGACCGGTTTTCGTCCCACAAAACATCGCGGGGCCTCCGTAATCGATAGAAAACACGTCCGATCGCACTTACTTGCCGAGTTCCTCTTTCAGTTCGTATAAATCGCTGATTTTGGCCGCTGTGGTCGTGTTGCTTTGACCGGCCATCTTGTGTCCTTATGTACGGTCGTCCCACAAGATGTCGCTCTAGCTGCGCCCAAAGCACCTTGCCAGATCGATAGATGGTCTACACACGATGCAATGTCTACGGTTTTCGCCCAACGCCCAGCCCCGTGTTGGCTAGGAGCTGTGTGTACGTATGTGCGCACGCATCTCCCGTGTCCTCGGCTCATCATCAGTCTCACCTTTCGGGATGTCGAGTAAGCAAGTATGAAAAATTCTGTCTCCGTTGTCATACGTTGACGATTTGGAGTAAGCAGAGACGTCCTGTGATCGTAGCATGACCAAAATTACAACCGTATACCAATCTTCATTTACCGTTAATAAGCCTGGCCTGCTATCCTGTCATGCCAAGACGGCGTTTTCCTAATTCCGGACAAATTTATGAGCCGCCATAGGCCCTACTTCGCCCGTGTAGGGGTTAACAGCGGGAGCACTGATTGACCGTCACCAACTGCTGTAGGCCTATCTGACATCTGTCGATGTTTGATCACGCAAATGCAGGCCCTATGCATGACGTTCTGTGTGGCGATCGAATTGCTCTGTGCATGACTTTAGACAATTTGGTGCAACTAGGCAGGAGGTCGAAGGCATTAATCGACGACTCTTACGCCTCAGTATTATTGTCAGTCACCATCACCACCATTGTCATCATCATCATCATAATTATTAACAATAACACCAATAACTAGATCACCTATATTATTAACTTCAGCAATATCGTCAGTCGCTAGGCCTACCACCCTCTCATTCTCAATTGCTCACATACACACCATCCCTCATACACACGCACTCTTCAGTTATCTGATGCCTCCCTCTGAGCTTCCTTTCTGCGCTGAAAACCAGGTCAGATGTCCTAGGCAGCTAAGCTCATTCGGCCCACAGCTGCTGTCCCTGTCTGGCCAGTGGCCGAAACCTAGGACCATCTACGGGTCCAACGTGGACCCAATGAACGTGGCCGACGGGTATCCATCCATCCAGCCAGCCAGCCCTCAGTCTATTAATTCATCCATCCTTCCATCAACTCATAGAATTCATCTATTAGTCCATCCATGCACCGATGCAGCCACTCATCCATCCATCCATCCATCCATCAATGCATCAGACCGTCGATCCATTAATCCACCAATCCATACATCCATCCACCCATCCATCTATTCATCTAACAGGCACTCTGTGGAAGTGACAACAGTATTGCGTCTCCCATGCCTTCAGAGTACTTCTATGCCAGCGACACCTAGTGTCAGTTCCTGCAACCGTTCTCCAAGTTTGCAACGAATAATATTATTCGTCCAGCATCATCGTACGCGTACTTCACGAGGGCCCACCTCTGTGTCACGGTCACTGACTGATTTTCCATTCGTTAACCTTACCGTACAAATAGAGTACTAGTCACGATCGAGGGCTCCCAAAAAGTATTCTGAAATCATAATTACAGCCTACAGGGAACGCGATACTTTACACGTTAATTTAGAATCCAGGAATATTGGCGTAGGCCTAATGCAACATAATCTCGAGATTCCGACAGCGCCCAGAAACGCTCAGTCAAAACAAAATCGATAGGCAAATAAGGTCGAAATCTGTTTCGGATGAAGATCCTAAGGGTCAGCCAGGCAGACAGTCAGACGTGTGAACGTGGTTACTCTAACGATTGAAACTCTGGCTGTTGCCGTTGAAGCTCCTCAGGCACTTACCGTTATCTGCTATCTTACTTATCATCCGTGGTTATACTAGCATCTTAAGTATACTGCTTCTGGTACACGTCTTGGCTTTGTCCGGCGTTCATTAACTGCTGCTCGCTCTTCCATCTGGCGCCCTCTGCCTCATCATGTTCGCAACTCTTAGCTATCTTTCGCTCTCAGCCGATAACTTACAATACTCTCCCAGTCAGTTTCATGTTCTTAATGTTTTTCCCGTTCCCCGCCTTCAATGCATTATGAACTTCGTTAGTTGGGCATTATCATCAAATTTGACACATTATTATAGTTGTGGTATGTTATGTTGAACTGCTAGCGTAGAATCATCGTGTACGTATCGCCACCTATCGAATGTCCTGTTACTCAGACGGGCTAAGCGTCGCCATCTACTGAATACTAGAAGAACTTAGACAGCGATGGCAATTCTTGCTTTACCTATGTAATCGTAATCGTAATCGTAATCTCCAAACTTCTAAAGCGCCACTCGAAGGCCAAGCGCAAGGCACCAGCCTATTAACGAGCGCTGAATCAAATCAGAGGGGTTTTCCAAAGAGTAGTGCAGAGGAAGTCCGAGTCCGGTTACCGTGGAGACAAGATCAAGTGAGGAGGCAGAGTATACCTGTTAAGGCGGTGTCCATGGGCGGCGATCCCGGGGGGTCGAGGGGGACAAGACCCCCACCTTTAGGAGTGGGGGGGACACGCCATGCATCGGCCCCCCCCCAAATTTCGAAGATACACCAAAAAAGGTCAACAAATGCAACTGTGTGTGAGGGCGAAAACGAGTTTTCAGTAAATTTTGAGCAGAAAAGCAATCTTTTGGCAGAAGTGTCCCCCCCAAAATTGAATAAAAGAATAAAAGAAATAAAATTGTGTAAGAGAAGAAAAGAAGGGAAAAAAGGAAGAGGAAAAAAATGTATGAATTCGGGGAAAATAAGGTTGTTGACATAAGGAAGGGTGATTGAGGAAGAAAAATTCATGAAAGTAAGGTTGAGGACTAAAAAAACGTCATAACTTTTTTCGAAGATGAGATGTGATTTTTTTCGGTTTCTGGAAGACGAGATCGTAGAAATATCACAGAGTAGATTTAGGTAGGTAATATTAATAATAATTGTAAGTAATAATTGCAGAAGAGAGTTAAGTAAGTAGACACATAGTCAGGCGCCTTAGAAGCTGTAGCAGTTCAGAATAGGATTCGTTGTTATGACTTCTCCAGATTAACTGTATCCACCTGGTCAACTCCTAGAAAGCGCCACCGTCTTCAAAGATAGGCTGCGAGCGAGGATTTTAGTTATTGACAAGTAGATTATTTTCGTAAAACAAATTAGTCAACAGCTGGAGATTCTTGGAAGCTTCCAGGAGGTTATCTATCCACGTCAGTAAGGCCAACCTACTGGTTTTCTATTCGTCAGTAGATTTAGGTAAGGTTAGACTAGGACAACCTTCCAGTAAACCTTATCTGATGCCAATCTAATAATCTAAGGTAACGGCCTACAGGGAACGAACCAATGAGGAGTATACCTTTACCATGGACCTCAGAGTAAGCTAGGTTAAGGAAGTCTGTAGGACAGTCAGCAAGGAAGAATGAGTCTGGAGGTCGTTCAGAAGAGTCAGCGGTCAGGAGGAAGTTGTTGAGTGATCAGTGAGAAGACAGGAACGCCAGCAGCTTAGATGGTGCGTTCGGTATTAGGCTGACATGTCTAGAGCTAACAGACACTAAGCGTTCCTTCTTAAGAGTTTAGTACAGAAGTTCTGTAGATGTCGCAATCTCGTAGTCATCGCATCGTCTGTGTAACTGAACTATAATCTGCTAGTGAAACGGTATCTGTAAAGAGACATTCGAAATGAATGACAATAAAGACGTTTCTACAGAGAGAGTCTGAAGATAGATCATCTACAGAAAGGTAGCAGAAACATTTCTCTGTCATAGAAAGATGAAAGGGAAATTTTTGGGAGATGAAGTGGGAAAAAACATTTTGGGGGGACAAGATTTTACAAAAAGTCGCCGACTTTGTCCCCCCCTCCTCTCAGGCAATATCGCCGCCACTGGCGCCGGTGTCGTTTAGGGCGAGAAGAATTGGAAGGCTTATGAGTCTGGGTAGGAGTAATTGAAAAGGTCAGACTTCAGTTTTGAGTGGAAAGCCCGGGGGTGATAGCTAGAGGAGCATGAGGAGGAGGATAGGTTACAATAATGATGGAGGAACCGAGAATCTGTGAAACTGAAGTGGGAGATCTTCCCGAGGCGTGGTGTTGTGTTGGATATGGCTCGGTTGGAGAACTCGAGATGTGTAGTGACCGGGGGTCGATAAAAACTGAGAAAGGAGGATGATCGGGTGGAGCGGGTTGCCTGGATGGTTAAGAGATCACGGAGATACCTGGGCTGGGTATATTGTAGGTTAGTGATAGCTTTTGAAGTGGATTTGCTCTGGGATTTTTAACCAATGAAGTGATTCGAGGATGGGAATGATATGATGATGTTTGGACGTTCTAGTGACAGCTCTGGCTAGTGAGTTTTGGATTAGCTGCTGACGATTGATTTGGGTGGATTCAAGGTGGAGGAAAAGGGAATTGCAGTAATCAAGCTTTGAATGAACAACGGAGGTAGCAATAGTGTAACGCAAGAATGACGGTAGTTTTAAGGTCGAGCATGGGTCGGATGCGGCGGAGGTCACGAATGTGCATGAAGCAGGAGCCAGAGAGGCTGGAGATGTGGTTAGAGAAGGAGAGGTGTGGATCAAAAGTAACACCAAGATTGCGAACGGGGCAGTCGGAGCCTGGGAGGTGAAGGTAAGAGACGAAGAGTTTGTCGATATAGGTGTGTGGAAAAGTCAAGGATTTTCTTGATTTTGCCAGGAAGGCTGGAAGGCCTATGGTGATGAGGAAGGGTTAAGGCAGAGGAGATTGGATGACATCCATTGAGATTTGGTTTACACTTTACCACGTTGAGCAATTGTGTGATGGAGGTGGAAAAAGAGCTTGAGGAGAAGGACGTAAAGAGTTGGGTGTCATCTGCAGAGATGGTGGTTAACAGAGGAGGTTATTATGAGATGGCTTATAGGTGTGGTATACAGGACGAAGAGTGGACCCAGGACGGAGCCTTGCAGGCCCGGCTCAAGACATTTGGCGGCCCTAGGCAAACCGGCGGCCCTAGGCAAACCGGCGGCCCTAGGCAAACCGGCGGCCCTGAGCAAACCATCCGAAAATTTTTAGATTTTCGTTATGGTAATTTCGTCCATCTTTTTTTGAATTTCATCTTACAAAAAAAGTGTATGACTTTTTTAGGAATTCGCCTCACAAATGAATGTCATGACCTTCTTTTTAGGAATACACGGTTACACCTGCGCGATTTATTACACCAACACTATAAACCAACACTATAATACTTCCATCTAGCGAATAATAATTAATTTTTTTAAATGGAAAATTGGCGGCCCCTAAAAATCGGATGCCCTAGGCGGCTGCCTAGTTTGCCTAACGGACGAACCGGGCCTGGAGCCTTGAGGGACACCACAGGAGAGAAAGAGGGGTTGCGAGCAGTGGCTATAGACTTTGAAGACAAGTAGGACTGGAACCAGAGTAGAACAGTGCCAGAGTCGCCAAACCAAGAAGATAGTTGTTGAAGAAGGAGGCTGTGATCAATGGTGTCGAATGCGGCGGAAATGTCAAGGAGACAGAGGCAGGAGACTTGATGATGGCTAACGGAGGAGACCAGTTTATCGTAGAGAGATGCAAGTAAAGTTTCTGTGGAGTGGTGTTTAGTGAAGCCAGATTGGTGAAGGTTAGCGTGATTGGTGATACATATGATGTAATGTAAGTCTATGAAATTTCTAAGAGCCACATAAAAAAAAGACACGTCAGGGAGTCCAGCTTATCCACCAACGCGATATCAAGTCAAGTCCGTAAAGGTCAGTTAGTAAGAATATTCTTTATTAACCTACTGCTAATTGCACTTTGTTGGGACAGTACAGACATCTAAAAGCCTGTCGAATAGGCTATGTCTATATTTGGCAGGTTGACGACGGTCTGTCTTTTTTTTAGTAAGTGTAGATGCAAGATTATGGGCACGTATATGCCCCGGCATTGCTCGTGTTTCCATTGATTTTTCGGGCGAGATCCTTCACCACCTCTGCCCGTTTGAATGGGTTCCACGCCATTCAAGGCCCCCAACTCCTCGAATACGGACCGTGCTGTTCATCTATTCATTCTTTCGTTCGCTCGTTCATTCACTCAACAATTTACTTCATATTACCGTTACATGAAAGTAAAGGCGCTTATAAGATGGGATTTTTAATGATAATAGTGAAAACGACGAAATTAATAATGATTGATTCATAATGACCAACGACGAAGACGATGATGACGATGACGATGGTGACGATGATGCTGAGGAGGAGGAGGAGGAGGAGGAGGAGGAGGAGGAGGAGGAGGATTAGAAGTAAGCAGGAGGAAGAAGACAACTTAAGACGATGAGGATTATGATGACGATGATGATGACGATGTTGATGCTGTTGCTCATGAGGATTACAATGACGATGTTGATGAAGACGAGGAGGAAGGAGATATTGACCACGACAACGGCGACGATAAAGGTGACGATGATAACGACGACAAAGGCGACGACAGAGATGACGATTGTCCTGAATTTGGTTCAAAATGTTACAGCGCAGACCTAGAATCCAGCCTAGAAGGAAGAAAGCGACTCACACGATGTCTGCTCCAAACACCAGAAGTGAGTCATTTTTTCACACTGTGCTCCCTGCCTCCCTCATTCTCCGCGTGCCAGCCCTGTTTCTGGCCCTTTCGCACGTGCCAGGTGCGTGCACGTAAAGGGGTGACGCACTCTCCCAACAGTAGTGTATGGAAACTACACAGGCTAATGTGGCCAGAACATTTCCGCGCCCAGATTGGTCGTGTTTAGCCTTACGCGGGCAATTGTCAGATTCTTTGATTCTTCGCCTTGTGTGAAATTTGTTCAATAATTATTCTCTTATGTTCTGACTTCTACTTCGACTGACTGCATTTCGGTGTTTCTTCTCGTTTCGGTTCCTGTGGTATTTGGACGGTGATCCCTTTTGCCACATGATGATACTTCGCCGCCAAATGGATCCGTGTGCTATCACTGAGCGGTGATGGGTTCCAACTGGACAGTTGAGTCTTTAGACCGCTACTCCGTTATCAATCGACACAATCTTGGATTCGGTGAAGGAAGACGATAATAGTCTCATGAGGTGTAGACTCGACCGTCAAATGGAAGAGGCCATATAAGTGCTATAACGAGTCGAATGAGACGGATTCAGCGTCATCATTATTTATACCATCTGCGAGAGAGTGCTGGACGGCGAGACGACCTTGTGCCATTGACGGCGGATAACATCGCCTGTGTTAGTTCAACCGGGAACGCTGAGCATTCTGTCAACCATCAGCTCCGTTTGGAAATCCGTTGGTTGGGTTCTGCGAGTAGTGTACAGAAGTCCATCACTGGTGACTTTCCTCTAGTTACCTGAGCATTGTTGATGACATTCCTGTTCTCCATTATATTTAGCATCGCTTAGGCTAGCATTGCGGGCGCGACTAACTATACGGTTTCTCCTGAAGCTCTATTGCTGTATGAATGTCTAATTAGCCTACAGTTACAATTACAAACTTATGGTTGCTAACCTTACTTAGCAATCATCTTCTGTATGTCAGTCATTAGGTTAATAATTTCTTAAGCTATCGTCTAAGCGTAATATTAGTAGCAGCAACAGCAGCAACAGTATCCAGTGTTGAGCGCTGTCTTAGACTGTACATGTCAGGGCTGTTGATGACAACCCAACCTTTCCTTTGTCCTTGCTCTTGGCTACTCAGTGTTATAAGCAACGTTCCCTCTAAGCTGCGCGGCTGCGCGGCCGCGCAGCTCATTGGAAAATGCCGCGCAGCAGTTTCAAAATTCCACGCACAAGTTTTGATAGCAAATATATATGAACTAAAGTTTTGTTTAACTTAAGGTAGGCCACTGAATTATTAACCTACTTACTTATCTTTGCGTCAACGGAAGGCCAAGATCTGTGTGCGCCCGTAGAGGAGCATACCAGCCACTACCGTTGGTCACAACCACGGATTTCTATTAATGGATCGGTGATCACACCTCCACATTCAGTGTCTGTCTGTGTCAATCTCTCATTAACTGGGACGTCCTGCGTTGACTCCTAAGCAGCAGACTAGCTTAGTGGGTCAGCCTATGGAGAGGGATGCTGATAGCCCGAGGTTTTCTCCACTGAGTGGAAAGATCTTGCTGATAGTCTACTGAGATTTGAGAGGGATGCTGGTTGTCCAAGGTTTCTCCACTGACTGGAAAGATCTTGCTGATAAACCTAATGCTAGAGAGCTGCCTAGCCGCTCTGCGGCTTTGCCGGCTAGCTAGCTTCCAACCGAATCACCGATGATGCCTTAATTACTATAATTAGGTCAGATTATCCCTATAGGATTCCACTTTGAAAGTTGCTACCGGTTTCATACAGCATAATATTTCTTTGTGACTAAAATTTGTAACCGATGTCGAAACGTAAAACGAACCAGACCATATTAGATTAGACAGTTTTTCAAGAAAAAGTGTAGTTCTAAGTTTAAAACCGAATGGCTTAGTGAGCTGGTAGAGACAGAACTTCCAACGTCAGCAGAACACAGACGAAGGAAATTGGACGATGTCTTCATTTATCGTGAGAGAACTGATGATGTCGTTTGTCAGTTGTGTCAACAAGCTCGTGCTGTTGGCGATTTCAGTAACGGGAAACGCTGGGACGATTGGAAAATGGATTACTTGAAGCGCCACCTTACTCAGAAAATTCATTTGGATTCGGTGTCTAAACTAAAATGCCAAAAGTCCAGAAGCCTGCACAGACTACTAACTGGAAGCGCTGAAGATCGAGAAAAAAGAAAAGAGTTTTCAAAGCGGAAGATTGCTGACATCAATGAGGTAATAGTTTTGATCGATTATAACGTATTGCTGGCCATCTCTATGAATGTATCGTGATCTCAGATTCGTAATTTCTGAAAAAGCCCGGTTTAATGAAGACAATCGACGACGTAGTCCATTTTGCACTCAACGATGAACAATTTATCATGTTGGCTCGTCTACTGGATGTGTGTGCAACGTTCCAGGCTTCAAGTGCAGACTGTGAACGCGGTTTTAGCCATCAAGAATAAATCTCGGAACCGTCTGGAAACTGACCACTTGGACATGATGATGTCTTTGATGAGGATAAAGTCTTATCAAGGTTCAGAGTGTTTCAAATATGGTCATGTAGGCCTATAGTTTATTTTATTTATCGCATTCGTAATCGTAGCATAATATTTTCACTGCGATAAAGTATCAAAACTAGGCCCTATACGTAATTTATAAGCCATACATGTCTTTAATAAAAAAGACATTATTACAAACGTGTAGGCCTAAGTAATTACAACTTAGAATTACAACCACAAATGTTTCTGAATAGGCCCCATGTGTTGCTCACGTGGAAATGAGGCTGCTCAAACACCCGCCAGTTCCGCGCACGCAAGAAAAAAATTAGAGGGAACGTTGGTTATAAGTCTCAGTATTACAACTTCGCCGTGTCATATTGTGGAGATTTTGCCGGCCTGCAATATGCCAGCAGTCTGCCAATCGCGTGATCAGCCATAGACCAGCCATAGACCAGCCATATGCCAGCAGTCTGCCAGTCACATAGACCAGCAGTATGCCAGCAGTCTGCCAATCGCGTGATCAGCCATAGACCAGCCATAGACCAGCCATATGCCAGCAGTCTGCCAGTCACATAGACCAGCAGTATGCCAGCAGTCTGCCAATCGCGTGATCAGCCATAGACCAGCCATAGACCAGCCATATGCCAGCAGTCTGCCAGTCACATAGACCAGCAGTATGCCAGCAGTCTGCCAATCGCGTGATCAGCCATTGACCAGCCATAGACCAGCAGTCTGCCAGGCGTCTGCCAGTCACATGACCTGCCATCTGCCAGCAGTATGCCAGTTTGGACAGTATAAAAGAGAGAGCGGTCAGTCGAAACAGCAGTACAGTGCAGTCAACAGTCAGTGGGAGTTCGGGAGCTGAAGTCGTCGTCGTCAAAGAAAGTTGTAGTTGTAGCGAACTACACGTCGTCGACAGAACGTTGCGAACTTAACTGCGCAATAGAAGTACTGTGGACTTTGTGGCGTGAATGAACTGTTGCGAACGACACTTGGCGCAATAGAAGCGTTATAAATTGCGTGGCGAGAAAGAACGTTGCGGACTTCGATTACGCGAATTCCTACGGACGTTGGCGCTACAGAAGCGAAGTAATCTCTGGCGTTAAACGGGTGACATTAATTGCTCATCGGTAACTTGGAACTCTGTGAGATGTGCTGCGTCACGTGTGGTGGCCGATGGACATTGAATCGTCAATAACAAGAATCAAGTACATTGTCGACTGTTGAACTAGTTGATTTCATACAATTTAATTACGACGGATAGTCGATTTGTTTGGTTTAATAAAGTGCGTTATAGAAGTCGCTCAAGTCTTCCGCTTGATAAGGGAAGCCTTACTCCACGGACTTACAACTCAAACACGGATACCGGGGCTGGGCCATCCTGGTAAAATAGTTCTGCCCCCGGGTTCCGCTACAATATCAAAGATGATTAGCGTTACCCTCCTCCTATATCCAGGCTTCGGATTGGCACCACCCGAAAACGGCAGTGGAAGTCATCTACCATGGCCTCTAGAAGGGGGGGGGACAAGGGGCATTTGTCCCCTGGATTTTGAAAATTGTCTCGTTTTCTGTGTTCATGAATAGCTATGCAAAAACGTCATTTTTCCCCCTTCCCCAGAAAAATGTTGTCCCCTAGAAAAATCTTTCCCCTCTGGCCATTGAATTACAGGGTCTAAAAAAGCATAACATTGCTTACAGCTTTTCGTGTTTAATAAAATCTTGTGTCTGCACTCCGTTGATGTCGACCTTAACATGCCAACGTCTGCGGCTCAACTGTATTTTTCCATTGCTTAACGACACATTGTGTCTGCCATGGCCGTTGACGTCGACCCTATCTTATCCCTGTTCAAGGCAGACACAACTGAGCGTGGACGGTCCTTTGTTATATAGCGTTGGGGAAACTTTCTAAAGGTGTCTAATCAACACAACAATATTTGCAGTATTTACTCCATGCAGACATAAATGCGTAATTCTAACACGTAGGCCTATATAGATATATGACTGCCATGGGCGGCGATCTAGGGGGCGGGGGACATGTCCGCCACCTTTAAGAGTGGGGGGACACGCCATACATTTGTCCCCCCCCCCAAATTTAGAAGAAACACCCAAAAAAGGCCAAAAAATGTAATTGTGCGTGAGGGTTTCACAGCCTTTTTGACCAGATGAGGTAAAAATTCAAATTTTGAGCAGAAGTGTCCCCCCGGAAATTTTTCAGAAAGCAAGAAGAAATAAAAAGTAAAAAAGTCAAGAAATTTTCGAGGGGATGAATTTGTTAAAAAGGTTATCGATTTTCTTGCGAAAAAGGTAATTATTGGATTATTGCTGGGAGACCGGGAAAAGGAGGTAAAAAGAGGAAAAGAGGTCGATGACTAAAAAAAGGTCATCAACTTTTTTGGGAGATGAATTCGTAGAAAAGTCAATAACTTATTCCTAAGAAAGTAAAAAAAATTTGTTGGACATGAATTCCTAAAAAAAGGTCATCGCACCAGACCATGGCCGACTTTGTCCCCCCCCCACCTCTCAGACAAGAGCGCCGCCACTGATGACTGCGTTATTCTAATAAATAGGCCTACTAATAATTTTCGAGCGCGTATATTAGAACTATAATATTATAATATTAGTTATAATATTATAGCCTACGTTTGGATGTTTGGATATAGCCTCTGTTTGGATGTTTGGTTATATTTGCCTAACGGCATCTTGTGACTGTCCGAGCCGTGGCGACACCTCCTGGCATTTAAGGCAACTGATCGCAAAAGAAAAGTCTCTAGAATCT
>OY744603.1:63977729-63987729 GCA_963556255.1 Allolobophora icterica
TATGCTGTGACTCCTCCATATTTGCCTCAGTGCTGCCCCTGTGCTCAGTCCCCTTGCCTATCCTATCCTAATCTATCCTAATCTATTCTAATCTCTCCTATCCTATCCTAAGCCCTGAAGGCGAAGGTAAGAAGACTTGACCAAACAAAGGAAGAAACGATACTTTTTGTGACTTACAGGCAAACAGACATACAGCCAGACAGTCAGACAGACACAGAAAGACACACATACAAACAGACAGGCACACAAACATTTCTTAAAAAAACTGAGGGAAGTGAACATGCATCCATCCATCCGTCCGTCCGTCCGTCCGTCCGTCCGTCCGTCCGTCCGTCCGTCCGTCCGTCCGTCCGTCCGTCCGTCCGTCCGTCCGTCCGTCCGTCCGTCCGTCCGTCCGTCCGTCCGTCCGTCCGTCCATCTATCCGTCCGTCCATCCGTTCATCCGTCCATCCATCCGTCCGTCCGTCCGTCCGTCCATCCAAATGTGCTCGAATATTGATAAAAAAATGTATGTGAATATATGGCGTGTACATAAGATTTATTTAGCGCCTTTCCAGCTCCTCTAAACATCACCCGTCCATCCATTGATCCATCTATTCATCCTGGACAGCAGCAGCAGCAGCAGCAGCAGCAGCAGTTGCTGCTGCTTGTGCGTCATCGTCATCGTCTTCGTCATCATTGAGGGATGACTGGAACGCTTGGCAGAACCAAACAAAACAGCGACCGTAGCAACTGGACCAAACCTATTCACGATTCACATACATAGACAAACAGACAGAAGGACAGACAGACACGCACAGACACGTGCACACAGAAGTACTGCATAAGATTGGATTGGGTTGGACTATAGGTAGGATGGGATGGGTTTAGATTGGATGGGATTGGATAAGAATGAGATAGGATAGAATATCATGTGATAGGATTAGATAGAATAGAAAGGGATAGGAATAGTTGGGAATGTAAAGGATGGGTTGGGATAGGATGGGGTGGGATAGCATAGGACGGGAATATGATGGGACAGGATGGGATAGGTTTGGATGGGATTAGATTAGATAGGATAGGACGGGATGGGATAGTACGGGATAGGATGGGATGGGTTAGGATACCATGGAGTAGGATAGGACGGGATGGGAATAGGATGGGATGGGATGGGACAAGGATGAGAGATGATAGAAGATAATGCGATGGAATATAGTGGCATAGGTTAGGATGGGATGGGATTGGATGGGATAGGATTGGATAAGGATGAGATGGGATAGAAGATGATAGGATAGGATACCATATGCCGGGATAGGACGGGGTTAGATTGGATGAGATACAATGGTATGGGATGAGGATAAGATAGGATTGAATATGGCGGGATATTATTGGATGGGATAGGAAAGAATCGGATTGAACGACCAAAACGGACGGGTCTAGCCGGAACAGGACACATTAGCAATGGATGGGATAGACAGTCACATAGATATACAGGCCTTAGTGCCCGCTGTCACCAGACATAACTTTAAAAGCGTTAAGCAGTGGACCAAATAATCATCCACACATGTTTCAGCCACTGCTAGACATTTCTATGAGTGTGCATCGATGCATCATTCTAGAATCCATTCACATGTCAGGTAATTGTTTGCGTACAACCCATCAGAGCGACGACGCAATTGTGACTAAGGCCTGAGAAGGGTACAGCTAGCCACAGCTGCGCAATTCTAGTTGCCACTCATTTTCGGATGACTGTTGTCTCAGGCATTCGCCAGATGTCGACGTGAGGTCGTTCGCTTGTTTACACGTTTTCCATCCGTGCGAGTCAACCGTTTGTTTGCTGAGGGGCGGTTGTTTGCGTTTTGCGTATCTAATCACGTGATTTATTGCGTTTTATTAATGTTTTGGTTAATAGTTGACACGTGGCAGTGGAAATGATGCGGTTATCTGAATCACCGCACGTCCGCAATGCCTTCACGAGAGGTTTGTTCTTCGGAGCATTCGATAGAGGGCGGCAGCTTTCGCCTCACGTTACTCACAGCGACGGTAAGCAAGCTTGACAGAATCAATTCGCTAGGTGTCGCTTTAATACAGACACTCCTGCAGGACGGGTTGTGTGCATCAAGTGAGAGCCATTCATTATCGGTCTTTAAATTAGGAAGCGCTATACAAAAGTGTTCTCACAATGGTATGTACGTATGTTTGTATGTAAGTGCGCATATGAACATTTATGCAGCGCCTTTCAGGCACTTATAAACCATGCTGAGATACCTAATACAAAATCCAATATGAAATACAATTGAACAATAACAATTGGTTATAGGCTAAATGGAGCTCTGAATCATCGGAAGGTCTGACTCCGGTCTCCACTAGACATTTTATATCTATCCACCTTAGTGTCTGCCATTAGATTGAAACATTTTGATTAATAGCTACACCTGCAATTGAACGTGGACAGCATGGAAATTTCTGCAGCGCAGCAGGTGACGAATACATGGGCAAGCACGGATAAGCGGTTCGAGGGTAGGACGGATCCAAATCAAGGGCGGATCCCGTGCTGGAATCTGGTCACGTCCTTACTTGTTGTCTTTTGGAGGCACTCCATTGATTTGGTCCACAAACTGCATGCTGAGAAAGAGTCTGCAAACGAAATCGTTGAGTGATAAAGGCAGTGATGGGCAATAGTTAGGCCTAACTAAAAAGTTGCTAACTTTTAGTTAAACTTAAATCCTTTAGTCAAGGATGAAGTTTAACTAGAAAAAATAATTTAGTTAAAACCAAAGTTTAACTAATATTTTTTAGCTGCTAACTAAAAAGTTTAACAAAATCAGCAACTACGTAATTATTTTCCGTAATGAGCACTGTCAACAACTCAACGCAACGTTTACATCAGTAAAAATGAATAGTTTAGGTCTAATAGTCACTACTTACTTCACTAAAGTAGCCTAAAACTAAAGAAGACAAAAGCAAGTGTAAGAACTTCAGTGGAAAATGTCAATGTTGTGTGAATAATAGGATCTCTGGAAATATTACGTCTACAACCAACTTCCTGAACCACATCAAGCATGGGCGTCCGGAGGGGAGCGGAAGAGGGGCATTTGCCCCCTCTCTGGATTTAAAATTTAAAAAAAATTACCTTTTTTATTATTAGGATTATTCCAACAGTCTAAACACGAATTTCAATGCT
Source organism: Allolobophora icterica (assembly GCA_963556255.1). Lineage (NCBI taxonomy): Eukaryota > Metazoa > Annelida > Clitellata > Crassiclitellata > Lumbricidae > Allolobophora > Allolobophora icterica. The sequence goes on from OY744603.1 coordinate 63,980,893, forward strand.
AAAAAACAATTACTTATTTAGGTAAGCCAGCTATTCTATGCAAAAACGTAATTTTGCTCCCCCTAAAAATTATTTGCCCCTGTAGAAAATTTTGCCCTCCCCCTCTAGAAATATTTATCCCCCTGGAAAAATTCCTGCGGACGCCCATGCATGATATCATGGTCTAACGAAACACTTGATCACCTTCTTTTCTTATGATCCAGATACAAATTTGACAGTGGTCTTGCTGTTGCTGATCATTACTGTCATGAGTAACTGATTTTATTACTCAAGTCAAGTGAACTGCATTGTATTGCATGATGCATCATCATTTACATTAGTAACTGTCTTAATTATTTTCTGGTAGAACTGTAGTAGGATATTACATAGTACACATTACACAGATTGAAATAGTCATTGATGCTCTGCATTATTACACTTCACTTAACCTCTGTTATTGTGAAAATGTTGTAATAAAATGCTGGAAAAAAGTTGGAAAAAGTTTAACCAACTATTTTTAGTTTAGTTAACTTATTTCCAAAATCAGTTGACAACTTTAGTTAAACTATTTTATTTTAGTTGAAAAATAGTTTAAGTTTAACTAAACAAAATTAGTTTAGTGCCCATCACTGGATACAGGCCATGATGAACACCACCGTCAAACTAACGACGTCAAAATTATCTCGGTATCCAAGTCGTCTAAATATCCAACATTAAAAGATTGTTACAAATAATTCAGACCAAAAAGCTCGTTAAAAACTGTTTGGCAAAGTTTGGTCCACACGATAAACGCAGTGCATGGTTGAATTCAGCTATAGGTCTCAGATCTGGAGCTTCTGATTAATTTTGAGATTTCGCTACGGCTACCTGAACTATCTGTCACTAAAAGACGAGACCCGACGTCTAAACGTTTCGTTGCAATAAGCAATAATCGATTGTGCAAGCATGTTTCACGCAGTTTTAATTTTATCTAAATAATGAAAATATCAGTTATATATTAGCCAGAATGACTTAGGTTATAGTTTTGAGAAACATTTGGAGATCCTCCACCTCTATACAGGGGCACAACAACCACTGGGTAACGTACCGATGATGCACGCAGTCCTCGAAATGCTCATGTGATGGTTCCAGGACTTGGCTGAGTCATTCTCGGGGTGTAGCTTGTGGATCTATCAACGACAACTGCATCCATTGTCTTCACCATTGCAACGTCCTGCAAGATGGAGACTCCCCAACTCTTGGTCGTCTTCAGAGAATCTATTCAACATTTGACGGTCATGTCTAATCTATAACCTTATGATTTGTATAGCGCCGTATTTTAATGCACGAAGTATCAACCGATGTGACGTGATGTAATATAATATGGTATGATGTGATAAGTGCAATGCACACGGTGTATATTAAACTGTTATGACATGAGAAATGCGATGCAACGTAACATATATAAGCTTACATGATATGATGAAATGTAAATTAATGTGACTATATGGTCATATGCACGTTACTTTCCAGGTATACCTAAAAATATGTTGAGTTTTCTGAATTTATTAAGAGCCACTATATTTTGACTATATAAGCATCAGTCGATGAGCAGTTGTAATTGAAGGACTTGCTCAAGGTTCATATATATATATACACATCATTATCCGTCTCATGCATGGAAGGCTTGAATCCATATATATATATATATATATATACGCAGCATAAGATGCGACTTCTGTATATATATATATATATATATATATATATATATATATATATATATATATATATATATATATATATATATAATCTCTGCAATTTTCTCTGCAATATTCAACAGACACTACTTTTTCTTTGGTTGAGACACTATCCATAGTGTATAACTGTATATATACAAAGAATCCGTCTAAAGTATATGCGCCTCTGAGTAGTTCCCTTGAAGGGACGCTATACAAATCTCCGAATGAATGAATGAATGAATGAATGAATGAATATCAGCATAAACTAAGATATTTCTCTGGAAGTGTTAACTAGCGCAAAATAATTTTCACTATATATCTAATCTAATCTAATCTAATGACTTCTCAAGCCACAAATCGACAGGTTAAAAAAACCAGATGTTAAGTATTTTGACATGATAATTATATACTTTATGCGTTAATATATTCTCTCTTGTTCTCCGACAGAGAGTATAGGCCTATATATAAGTATATATACACAACGATAGAAAATGTTAGGCTTACATGCGTATATACATGCACTAATATCAAACACTGTTATAATATATAGGCCTATAGTTTATATAAGCGCACACATCTTTATAATTATATATATATATCTTTCATGTGTGAATGCATGTGCGTGTCTGTCCGTGCATGTGTGTGCTATACATGTGTATCTCGTACTTCATATATAGGATATATATAATATTATACCGCTATAATATATGTATACATGAGCGTGATATATATATAGCATATATATACGTATACACACAGACGATTTTAACTCTTTCTCTTTTGGATTATCGACTATGTATATATATCTGCTTCTGCTTCTCTGTCTCTGTTTCACTTTTTCTGTTTCTTTTTCTCTGTTTGCCTTTCTCTGTTTCTCTGTTTCTTTTTCTCTGGTTTTCTTTCTCTTCAGACTATACGCGTTTTGTTCTCATTGATGTATAGGATATATGTACAATGCACATCCGCTCATTCGAACCAAAGTATCTGAACAATCTTTCTGTCTTACTAGAATATTAGCCTAATAATGAATATATGTATAGGTCTATATATAATTATATATTTAACCTATAGTTTATGCAGATAGGCCTAACGCCATGGCCTCGTATATAATGTAACCTAATGCTGCATGCCATGTGTATATATACAAATGTATACATATGATTTACACTTTAGTTCTCACAGATTTCCGGTAACCTATTTCAGTCCTCCCTTTACATTTCATTCTGCTTTAACACTTTAACGACGACCGTGTATATAACAGCGACTGCATGCATGGGAACCAGTGCAGCTCGTCGTTAAAGTGAAAGACCTTGCAATCAATCCAGTCAGTTCAGAGGCAGGTATACAACCCAAGCATGTCTTTCTCTTCACGTTCAGTAGTTTATATATAGGCAGGAATCACAATCCTATTATATATGTATATCAGACAGAATTAGACCTCTTGGTGTCAACACTGATTATAACTCACTCGCTGCATATGTATATGACTTCACACGCATCTTAACTTGCAGGTCGTGTTCTGCCACAGTAGCGCATTTCGTCGCATTATATATATGAGATGCTCTTACTGATGACACGAATAAAACAGTTGCTTGATGGTTATCGATTATATAGACAATGCCAATGTGGTGCTATACGCTATATATAGCCTATCCTCTTGTAATCTGAAAAGCTGCAGGTGGTGCCAAACTCTCCATCTATATAGGTCTCTATCTTGGTTTGCTGGAACTTGTTGCATGTTCTTCTTCTTCTTCGCCAAAAACATTGGCACGCCTTCGTGAACTTCACTGGTTTCCTGTTGAATGGCGTATCAATGTAAGCTTGCATGATGCATGCTTTACATTTAAGGCCCATTATACCGGCTTTCCATCATATCTTAATTGCTTATAACTCCATATACTGCATGTCCTCCTATATATTCTGTTGCGATCTTGTAACTGATACTGCAGCTTGTTAACTTGGATTCGGAGCAGTTGTAAGATCACATGCATGCTTTCTTCTGCTCTGCTCCTCGTATACTTGGAATCGCATATAGCGCAAAAGGTCCTAATTGCTAACTCGAATATAGCCTACATAATTTAAATAATTTGTTAAGATTCGCTATTTTACTCTGGCCTGTAGATGACCTCGTCTTGACCTCTAGCGAACGAAGATCAGCAGATTCGGATTTGCTGACCTTTCGCGCGTAATAAGTGCTTTAAGTAAATAAAATAAAAAATAGCAGCCAACCTCTCCTTACCTTAACGAGTTTGGGGGATAAAGTCCATGTAATGGCTTGACCCTCAACCTCGGATGCTGCAGGGCCATTGATGGGTTGCCCCTAGACCCGCCTTTGACTACATGGCCTTGCCAAGCGAAACGGAAACGAGTTTCCGTTTAACTTTAAACCGAAATGAAGCCCTATAAAGTTACTCCCAGTTGTAGCCTGACTCTCTATCGTGCAAATTCCGTTGGGGCTTGTTAACGCCCACGTGTCTGGCCCAGGTCGTTAGTTTGGCCCAATCTACCTCATGAATATTAATATTGATGACGTATGTGATTCGGCCGTGCGATCAAAACACGCCCCTTCTCCCCAACTAGTCACGTGCTCTAAAACTCGCCATCTCATAGGACATCTCAAGCAACTTGGCTCTAGCCAGATCTCGAGATTGACAGTTCCTGCGGACCCCCTCGCTAGATGTAGGCCTGTATGAGGTTGGGCTGCAGTGGAACGCATTCTCAGTCGGAGCCGATTTAGGCGCGCATGCAGTCAACGAGCAGAGAGGGTTCAGACAGAGCCGCGGATGGACGGAACCGCAGAGGTCGAGAAACGGACAGACAGGCAGACAGACGTGCAGAGATTTGGTCGCAGTTACTATTGTCTCTAATGACCGTTCGATGAGTGGCTAGTATAGACTCTGTACAGATACGATGGTCTCGTAGGCCTATACATGTGCACACACATAAATCCTCCGTTTGTTGTATCGTTGGCTTCTGCGCACACAGTTTCCTTCCCTTCGTGGCCTCATTCGGTTTGTATACATTAGCGCATTCTTACATCTCTCCATATTTAGGCCATGCAGTGTGTATATAGGCTATATAGTTCCGTTTAAACACGCATTTATAGTCGTAGACCACGCCTTGATCGATGTATATGAGGCCTACATTATAACCTGTTAACAGCAAACGGTGAAGGAACAACAGGCCGAGCTGCGTGGCCTCGCGGAACGCCATTGAAAATCAAGATGGCTACCGTAGTATGGCTACCGCGCCTCTCTTCGAATATAATGTGGAGCCGCTATACAAAAAGATGGAACCGTTGAAATCGCTCGATATGCGATACAGACCTTTGTTTCATGCGAATGTAGATTATGTAGACCTATTTATACACGGTCTGTAGGCCCTATAAATAGGTCTGATCAGTTTTTGACACAAAGAAAGTCGAACAGCATTGCAAGCAGAAGTGCATGGACGCTGATTATGAAGATTTCTGACGTGATGATTAATGGCTATATATATATAGGTCAGACTGGTGGTTAATGGTCGTCTTATTCCGATGGGTTATAAAATGGCCGACGACTGATGCCATGGATGGATGGATGGATGGACGGCTGTATGTGCTATATATGGACGAGTGTGGTCGTGATTGGATCATTTGAACGGGTGTGATACGGGATCTCAGTGGGCATTGTCTTCAGTGTTCGAAACAAGAATGCCCTGTGAAATCCTGTCTCTCTGCCTGTCACGTACAACGATCCAACCAACCCACTATGCAGACAATGCAAAGTCCGTTCAGAAATGAATACAATACAATACTATAAAATATATTACAATACAATAGTATAAAATATAATACAATATTACAATACATTACAGTACAACACAATGCAATACAATACTGTCAATACTATAAAAAACAATGCAATACAATACTATAAAATACAAAAACAATGCAGTACAATGCAATATCATAAAATACAGTGCAACGGAATGCAACATTTTGCATTAATCCTCATTTACATTGTATGTACATGTATAGCCTAAACGTATGTATGTAAATATGATAATACTGGGATGCAAAACGTTGGATGTTTGGCCTATTCACCCATAGCATAACCACATGTCTGTCTTTCTCTGTCGTAGGCCTAGGCCCTATATATAGGCCAAGGGACATAGTTATATCACTATGCATTTATTAAAATAAATTTTATAGGCCCATAATAATTTTCACATGTCTACATGCAGAGATTTGCTTTGACAGCGACGATATTAAATTTAATATTAAGAGAAACTTGCAGGTAGTATATATTGGATAAGCATTCTGTGTTAACTTGCAGTTATACCAATACAGATCATGCATGTTTATGATTAAATATATATATATATGTAGATAAATAAATTATAAAACGATAAATATATCGAAGTAAGGTTACTTTATATCAGAGTGGTAGGCATATATATATATAGACCGCGTGTTCATGTATTTAGACCTCTTGCAATATATACAACTATAGCTCTATTTCTCTCTGCCTCTGCGTGTAGGTATATATGTGTTTATATGTATGCACCTAAAAGACAAACCACATGCATGCATGATAATATGCATACAAGGCATATACACTGTGCCCCATAAAAAAACACACCAAAAAACTTTGTCATGAAACGCTTGTAAGTCTAATGTTAAATAAGAAAAAGTAATGTTTCATTTAAGAAGATGTTCGAAGTGATGTCCCTTCGCTTGAACGCAGGCTCTCAGCCTTGGCCGCCACTGTTCAATAGCTTTGTCAATGACACTCTGCTTCAACTGTGCCCACACAACGATGAGGCGCTCCTTCAACTCGTCGATGTCCCGTATTGCTGTCTGGTAGACGCGTTCCTGTATTAGACCCCAAATTCTGTAGTCAACGGGATTGAGGTCTGGTGAGTTTGCTGGCCAGAGTTCCGGTCCAATGAAGCTTGGTGTTTCACGTCGCAGCAACGCAATGGTGTCCTTTGCGCGATGTGCTGGGGCGCTGTCCTGCTGGAGAATAAATAAGTCGCTTGACATCCCTCTGATCGCTGGCAACATCTGCTCCATCAACAGGATATTCCTGTAATATTCGCCGTTGACCTTCACCCCAGGTTCCACGAAGAACAATTCCGTGCACCCGAGCTTCGA
>OY744603.1:64610229-64670229 GCA_963556255.1 Allolobophora icterica
GTAAGTAAACAATCAATTTTATTTAATTAAGAATGCAAGAAGTGACTGTTTAAACTTTAGTTGATGAGCGTATACTAAGAGGAAAATTAATTTGTTTCAAATTATGAATACCGTAGATTTTATAGAGAAGCCAAGTATACATATTAAACAGCACGATAGGAGTTAGAGCCTCTCGTTGAGTAAGGGTGGATATCCGAAGCTGACTGAAAGAAAGCCTCAAAGTTTACTGGCAGTGAATCATGCCCAGTTGCGCATAGCAGTACACGAAAAGGCCAGTCTGAAATGTGCGAATCTGTACTATTGCCAGTATATTTAGGTCTATATATAAGAGTCCCGTATGCGTTCTCGGAGGAACCCCAGCAACCATACGAATCGCCCATTTTTGTAGAATCACAAGTGTACGGAGTCTCGTGGCGTACGTGTAAGCTCATACCATGATGCAACATGCACGGTAAGGATTATACAAGGGTATAAAACAATTTAAGGATGGAGGAGGGCAGGAGATAGGACACTCTGGATAAGATACCAAATCTCTTGGCTGTCTTTTCGGAGATACTAACTTGTATATGCTGTTTCCAAGACAGGTGCTGCTCCACATAGGTGCCCAAGAATTAAATAGAGGTGACTTGGGTGATAGGCGTACTAGCGAGCCTTTCAAGGGATAGTTTTTTCTATAGAATTTAAAGGATATGAAGTTAGTTTTTTCAAGGTTTTTGAGTGAGCTTATATGTGGAGTTCCATCATTTGAGAGAGTTCAGAATTTACCATTTGTACGTATGTATATTTGCGTGCACGTACTTAAGTAGGCCTATGTATGTATGTATGTATGTATGTATGTATGTATGTATGTATGTATGTATGTATGTATGTATGTATGTATGTATGTATGTATGTATGTATGTATGTATGTATGTATGTATGTATGTATGTATGTATGTATGTATGTATGTATGTATGTATGTATGTATGCATGTATGTATGCATGTATGTATGCATGCATGCATGCATGCATGCATGCATGCATGCATGTATGTACACATTTTGTGGCCGCGCTAGATTCGGGAGCGCCTCCGAGTAGTTCTCTTGAAGAGACGATATATAAATCGATGAATGAATGAATAAACATATATGTCAACACTTGTTTCTATAGAGTCGACCATTCTCATATTTTAGTGCCGTAATGGGGGAGACCTGTAATCCTAACCCTGATTTCCCTCCGTCGATGTCCGTTTGACTGTTGCAAGATCTAAACAGCAACGAATTTCTCAAGTAATTATAACATTCGTGACAAGATCGATTCGCCAATCTTCTACAAGGAAACGCGTCGCATCTGCCGAAGAAGCGATTCATGCTTTTCGTATAATTATGATATGCGATTTCAACATTTAATTCCATCGTTTCTAATCTAAGGATTCTGTGAATCAGCGGATAATCTCGGTGAATCACTGCTGCAAGGGGACTGAGTCTTCGTTAGTCAGTGTTTGAGTTTCGACGCTGAACCTTATCTTAGCGAATCTTACAGAAACATTCCTGAATTTGAGTGAATCATCGCTGGATATTGACAGATTGGTTGACAAACTTGGTGAATCGGTTCGGCATCTTGGATGACTTCCTTGCTTCGTGTGTTACTAAGACGGCGCTATATTTATTTTTAAAGAATAGACTAGATAAGATCAGATTTGACTGAGATTGGCCTTTTCCGGAAGGTCATTGTGGAAGGCATCACGGTCGAACTGGAAACAGAGTAAAGGAAGACCAAAGAGTAAAACTGGAGCAAGATCGGATGAAAGGATGGAAAAGATGGTCGGAAGAATGGATGGATGGGTAAATGGATGGATGGATGCATGGATGGATGGGTGGGCTGGTGGAGGGATGGAAAGACGCATGAAGAAAGACCAACGGATGAATTAAGCTGACGGAAAAGGTGATGGAGAGGAAAAACGAGTAAATTGCAGGACAAGGACAAGTGAAGAGATAAAAAAGATGGAATTAGGTTTTTTTAAGCAAGGGATGGGATAAATTAATATAGCGCATGAAAAAAGCAGAGATGCAATAGGAGAAAGAGAGACAGAGAGACAGAGAGACAGAGACAGAGACAAAGACAGAGAAAGGGGCAAAAGGATGCATGCAGAGGACCGAAGTAGGGCAGCATTGGCGGTTGGAGGGATATAGATTTATATAGCGCATGGCCAATGGCAAAGCGTTTGAAAGACGGAAGATAGGAGAAACAAGGAAGAGAATGGACAGAAGGACAAAGGAGGGAACAAAGAAGACGGAAGGAGACAAGGGATGGGGTATAAATTTATATGGCGCATGGTGGTCAATTGGGGAGGCGGTGGTGGGTGGGTGGGTGGCTTCTAGGGCGACCTGGTGTCTGATGGATGAGTCCATCGCGTGACCAGAATGTGGCCCTGGGACGCTGGGCTTGCCTGCTGCCTCCGTAGCGAGATGTGCCCGACAACGCCCGCCTTGCCAAGGGGAAATGTGAAGAGGATGTGGTCAGAAGGTGTCGGGGAGGGGCAGAAGGAAGGATGGACGGATTATCGTCAGTAATGTGATGCGAAATCCGAACAAATCGTGGTCCGTACTAGAGTGAGAACAAGTACTTCTATGTGCAAATCATTTTCAAATAACTAGAAAGGTAACTCATGGGGCACTCGCCGACACGTAGAACACAATCGTCCGAGTCCCGTCGACGGATGACAGTTGACAAAACCTTCAGTGTTTCTGGTACAAGTGGCACTGAAGGCAAGGAATGAAGACCAACCCCTACCATATTGAGGAAAGCTAAGAGGAAGAGGAGGAAGAGGAGGGAGAAGAGGAGGGAGAGGAAAGAGAGCAGGAAGATGAGTAAGAGGGGGAGATGAGGAAGAGCAATAAGAGGAAGAAAAGGAGGAAGGAGAGGAAGAGGAGGAATAAAAGAAGAAAGAGAAAAGGAGGAAGGAGTGATGGAGAAGAAAGGAGAGGAGGAGGAGAAGGAAGAGGGCAGGGAGGATGAAAACGAGTAGGAAGAAGAGAAAGAATATAGAGAGAGTAGTAAGACGAGGTTAGGGGAAGGAGAGGAGGGAAGGTGAAGGATGATGTAGAGCAGAGGGAGGAGGAGGGAAAAGGGGGAGGAGGAGGAAGAAAAGAAAGAAGAAAGACGCGGAAAAGGAGGTGGAGGAGAAGCGGAGTACGAAGAGGGTGTATAGTAGGAGGAGCATGCACGGCGAGAAAGAGGAGAGAAGAGAGAAGAGCAGGAAGAGATAAAGAGAAGGAGCAGGGTCAAAGGCGAAGGAGGCGGTGGACGATGAGAGGGAGGAGGCTGTGTCCAAAGAGGCTGTAGCGCTGGGATGCCATGCAGCATCCTCAGCCGGCGTCGCCGACAGTCTCAGCCTACGATGCAACGATGGCTGCAGCAGCAGCAGCGTCCATCCTCAGCCAAACGACGACGACGACAGAGGCGCACTGCTTCAGAAAAGAATGGAAGGATGAACGGGCGGACGGATGGAGGGATGGGGAGAGGCATGAAGAGAGGGAGGCAGAAAAACTACAAAGAGAGAGAAGGAGACAGGGACTGAGGGAGGGAGTGATAGAGAGAGGGGGATGGATAAAAGAAAAGAGGGGGATTGGAAGACAAAGAGACATAGAGACAAGGAAGCACATAGGCAGCGAGGCAGAGAAGAAGGTAGGCAAGGATGCATGGAGGAAAGGCGGCAGAAATGCAGGGTGGCAGAGAAGCAGGTTGGCAGGGAGGCAGAGAGAGAGAGGCAGGGATGTGGGAAGGCAGAGAGACAGGGAGGCAGAGAGGAAGGGAGGCAGAGAGGCAGGGAGGTAGGGAGGCAGAGAGGCAGAGATGTGGGAAGACAGAGAGGCAGGAGGCGGAGACGCAGGGAGGAAGGGAGGCAGAGAGAAGATCTATATGAATGGAGGGTGCAGGAAGAGAGGGAAGATTGGGAGATATGTAGGACAGAAAGAGGAAGGAAGGAAGGAAGAGGAGGACGCATCAGACGGGAAGGGTGAAAGGAAGGAAGACGTAGGGAGGTAGATAGAGGGGTGAGTAGGAAGGTCGGAGGGAGGGAGGGACGGACGGACGGACGGACGGAGGAAGCAGTGGATGAGAGGAGTGATGGAGAGAATCAAGGAGGGCAGACAGACACGCTTACACCCTGACGCTCAAACAGCAGGGCAATGACAATCAGTCTATCTGTTTGTCTGACTGTGCGCTTCCCTTCACCTCATCCCTCTCGATCCCGCAGTTTCTCCAACTTATAGTATTACAGACAGACAGACAGAGAGACAGAGAGACAGAGAGACAGACAGACAGACAGACAGACAGACAGACAGACAGACAGACAGACAGACAGACAGATCTACATAAAGAACAACCGCTACACAAACAGATATACACACACAAGTGCACACAGATAGGCAAGGTGTGCAGATAGAAACAAGACCAACACAGACACAGGCAGACCAATCAAGAGGCGGATAACCAGACCGATAAACGGAGAATGAAACACACAGACAGACACAAAGGCCGACCGATAGATAGACAGACAGACAGCCAAGTCGGAGATGCGTCGCAGGCTGCAGCGCTATCTTCCGATGATGCTATTCCCGACGGACAGACGGCGCAAGAGGAGGAGGAGGACGACTACGACGGCGAAGAGGATTGGGAAGAGAAGGAGGAGGAGGAGGAAGATGAGGAGGAAGAGGAGGTGGAGGAGGAGGCGTAGGTCCTGCGCCTCAGCGGTCGGCCGCTGTCCATTGCTGTGCGGCCGGGCGTCCACTGCCTTCGCCACAGCTGCCTCCTCTTCCTCCTCCTCCTCCTCGATTGGTCGGTCCGTCTTGGACAGCGTCGTTGCGCCCTGCTCAGCGCTCACCCCCTAAACACGGCCTCGATTAGTGGAACGCCGAATGAACCGGGGTGTTGCCCGGACACCGAGCCCCCTCTAGAACAAATTCGGAATCCTAAGATGCGGGTGAACCACGGCCAATAGTTTCAGCAGCAGCAGCAGGAGCAGCATCAAGGATGTGGTACTCCGAAGACGACAGTACATTCTGGGAGCTGTAACTGCGCTACATAAATACAGAGTTGGCTGTTGCTCGGTCTGTTTCTATCGGGAATCGTCGGGAATGGTGATGCGCTTAAAAATCTGGCACCGACGGTGATATATCGACCAGGTAGTAGAGGTGGTGGTAGTGGTGGTGGTGGTGGTGGTGTCCTCGATTGTGGACATCGTCGTCCGCCATGTTCTACCACGCTGGTGGAGGGTCATCTTCAGGTCGTGGATATGGAGGCCCAGAATACAACAAGAAGCGCGAGGCTCTCAAGCGCGGAGCCCGTCGAAGCTCCTCCGTCCTGGGTAACTCGGTTCAGCCAGTGTCTTCGAGATCGGGAACCCGAGAATCGTCCAAACGCCGCAGCCAGGACCACGCCGTCTGCCCAACCACTCATCGCCCGTCGTCCCCTCACTCTCCCTCGACCGCCGCCCTGCCTCCGAACCAACCTGCCCCGCTTTGCTCAATCGCCGCGGAAGACGACGACGTCGTCTCTGATAGCGGAAGTCAGCCGTTCGTCTCGTGGATTACTGACCGACTCGATCCATCGCCGCCAGGGTTCCTCGACCTCGTGCGAGCTTCGCGGTCACACCCCGGGGGCGCGTCTCCGTCGGACTGGGCCTCATCCGTTCACTCGAAGGAAACGCCAGCTTCCGGCGCCGAATGGAAGCGCGTGACCTTGAACGTCGGCGGGGTCAAGCACGAGGTCCTCTGGACGACGCTGAACCGGATGCCGCACACCCGACTCGGGAAGCTGCACTCGTGTCGAACAGTGGAAGAACTGACGGATCTCTGCGACGACTACAACCTCTCGACGTTGGAGTTCTTCTTCGACCGTCACCCGCGGTCCTTCGCTTCGATCCTCAACTTCTACCGAACTGGTAAGCTGCACCTGGTCGAGGACATGTGCGTTCTGTCGTTCAGCGACGACTTGGAGTACTGGGGAATGGACGAGCTGTACCTGGAGTCGTGCTGCCAGCACGTCTACCACCAGCGCAAGGAGATCGTTCACGACGAACTTCGAAAGGAGGCCGAGAGTCTGATCGAAATGGACGAGGACCCGTTCACCGAAGGAAGGTGTACGGAGTGGCAGCGTAAGGTCTGGGACCTTCTGGAAAAGCCTCAGACGTCGCTCGCCGCGCGGGTAAGTACTCCTCATAGCCTCTGGTCGGAACGGATATTGTCTAGACCAGAGGTTTTCAAACTTTTTGGACCAGGGACCCCTATTTTTGCTAGACATAGCTCGCGGACCCAAGTATTTAAAAAGTAAAATTTATCACTTAAAGTTTAATCAAAATAAGAGGCAGACTATTTCCACAGTACAAGCTTGCCTATGGCGCTGTGGACTATTATAACATAAAAAGCAACACCGAATAAATTGTTATTAACATCCTGCAATAATTATGGAACAGTCATTTTTAAATAAATCAATAACATCGGTTTCGTCAAAAACGTGCAGGCCTAATGTCAGTGGGAGGGATGTACTTGCTTTGCATTGCACAAACTGTCAATTCTTAGAGCCATTTTGGATAAGCACTGTTTTCTTAAGTTTCAAAAAAGTTATTCGTACCGTACTACAAACAGCAAAATTATATAGTTAGGATATTAAAGCGAACTTGAACGAAATAGGAATATGCTTTGCACAAACTCTGTATTATCGCTCATTTAAAGGCTAAAATCAGGTGAATTCCAGAAATTTCTACAAGTCCAGATTTGACACAATCGGGAGAGAGACCAGCATATAACAATACATCGCGCTTATGATGAGCAGAGATTATTTATTAAATTTTACTAAAACACACACGTTTTAGGCTATTAGACTAGAAATGTAACGTGACCATACATTTTATTTACACTACTAGTACGCAAAGAATAACTACCAGCAGCATCACAAAAACAAAAACGATGTCATAACTGTAATCTAATACCCAATCGGAACCGTATGGATCATACAGTTACAGGCATACTATAATTAACTGGCTGTTAATGCTAAAACGACGCAGTGTTAATCATTATAAGCTTAATTAATATTTTCAGAAAGCTCTCGCGGACCCCCGCCATATCCTTAGCGGACCCCTCTTGGTCCGCGGACCACAGTTTGAAAAACTCTGGTCTAGACTGTGAAATGTCTATAGGCCTATTTTTATTATTAACATTTATGAAGCGCCACTATCTAATGATCAAGCACGAATCGATGGTGCTGAGCAATCGTGAGCGAAGGACTTGTTCAAGGTCCCTGCATAGTAACCGTCTCAGAGAAGGAGGTTCGAACCCCGTACTCTGTGCGTTACAAGGCGAGAGGCTCTAACCTTATCTCGTAATTGTTGAGGCTGCAGCAGTTGCCCCGATAGTAAGAAATGAATCCCCAGTTTAATATCTATAGGAACTTACAGAGCATTACTGGACACATGTAGAACTGTCCTTGAAGCTCTTAGGCGCAATATGACTCTTACATGTTATACCAGTACAAATATGAAACTATAGAATGAATGAAAAGTTCTGTAGCTAGCCTACAATGCTTAGTCCCATTGGAATCTCTAGAATTCAAATGTTCGCTTGAATGAGAAGGCATTTTTATTTTTAAATTATACCTAAGATAGAAATGATCTCCTTTGAGTTAAAAAGCCTCCAGCGATTCAAGAACCTAGTCTCTGGAACAGTTACTACACTCAGCGCTCGTCAATAAACTCAGCGCTCGTAAATTGAGCCCAGCAGGGCCTACTCGTGAATAAGCTCAGAGCTCGTAAATTAGCTCAGCGCTCGTGGATAAACTCAGCTCTCGTGAATAAGCTCAGTGTTTATGAAGAAGCTCAGCGCTGGTGAAGCTGGTTCATTCATTCATTCATTCATTCATTCATTCATTCATTCATTCATTCATTCATTCATTCATTCATTCACTCACTCACTCATTCATATATTTACATAGCGCATCTTTAAGAGAACTACTCACAGTACTCAGAGGCGCTCCCGACTCCAGCACGGCCCTACGCTTAGCTTTACGGTTGCGTACTTGCGCTTTAGAAATTTGGAGTTTACGATTTCGATCACGACAGCTATAACTCGTGAAGAGATGGTTACGGAACAGTACTCCAGAAAGCGACAGTCTGCGCTATTTATTTATTTACTGTACACTTACTGTTTAGTTCATTTATTCATTTATTTGCTGTACACATATTGCTTACTTCATTTATTTATTTACTGTACACTTATTGTTTACTTCATATATTTATTTATTTACTGAACACTTATTGTTTACTTCATTTATTTATTTATTTACTGTACACTTATTGTTTGCTTTATTTATTTATTTATTTACTGTACACTTATTGTTTACTTTATTTATTTATTCACTGTAAATTATTGTTTAGTTCATTTATTTATTTATTTACTGTGCACTTATTGTTCACTTTATTTATTTATTTACTGTACACTTATTGTTTACTTTATTTATTTATTTATTTATTTATTTACTGCACACTTATTGTTTACTTTATTTATTTATTTATTTATTTACTGCACACTTATTGCTTACTTCATTTATTTATTTTTTTACTGTACACTTATTGTTTACTTTTTAAAATTTATTTGTTTATTTACTGCATACTTATTGATTACTTAATTTATTTATTTACTGCACACGTTTTGTTTACTTCGTATATTTATTTATTTACTATACATTTATTGTTTACTTCATTTATTTATTTATTTACTGTACACTTATTGTTTACTTTTTTAAAATTTATTTATTTATTGACTGCATACTTATTGATTACTTCATATATTACTTCATTTATTTATTTACTGCACACGTATTGTTTACTTCATTTATTTATTTATTTACTGTACACTTACTGTTTGCTTCATTTATTTATTTACTGCACAGTTATTGAGTACTTCATTTTTTTATTTATTTAATGTACACTAACTGCACACTTGCTGTTTACTTCATTTATTTATTTATTTTCTGTACACTTACTGTTTTCTTTATTTATTTTTAGCACTGTAACTTATTGTTTAGTTCATTATTTATTTATTTACTGCACACTTATTGTTTACTTCATTTATTTATTTATTTTCTGTACACTTACTGTTTTCTTTATTTATTTTTAGCACTGTAACTTATTGTTTAGTTCATTATTTATTTATTTACTGCACACTTATTGTTTACTTCATTTATTTATTTATTTTCTGTACACTTACTGTTTTCTTTATTTATTTTTAGCACTGTAACTTATTGTTTAGTTCATTATTTATTTATTTACTGCACACTTATTGTTTACTTCATTTATTTATTTATTTTCTGTACACTTACTGTTTTCTTTATTTATTTTTAGCACTGTAACTTATTGTTTAGTTCATTATTTATTTATTTACTGCACACTTATTGTTTACTTCATTTATTTATTTATTTACTGTACACTTATTGTTTACTTTTTTAAAATTTATTTATTTATTGACTGCATACTTATTGATTACTTCATATATTACTTCATTTATTTATTTATTTACTGTACACTTATTGCTTATTTTATTTATTTATTTATTTATTTACTGTGCACTTATTGTTTACTTCATTTATTGGAAGTGGATAGACCAACAACTCTAGGATGACTTCACATCTGTCGTTTGAAAATTATCATACATGCATCCACCTGCAACTTGTCTCTTTTTCGGGTTAAATATCTCTCTATGGAGTCTGGTTGCGCCTATATATAGGCCTAAACACAAAACAGTAATATACTTATAAATTGTAATCGTAATCTCAGATTTACATAGCGCCTCTTCAAGAGAAACTCATCAGAGGCTCTCGCGATCTGACGAAGGAAAACCAGGATCGAACAACATGGTTTACGATGGATTATGAAATAGAGATAAAGAAAAATGAAGGAGCTGAGTGTCGTAGACGTAGAGTGCTAGACAACCTATTCCCAAAAGCTGGACCGACCACAGCGAAACTTCTATGCCAGTGCTGTCCAACCTTTTGGACACAGTGGGCCACCGAAAAAATTATTCTTGAAGTCGAGGTCCGCATCAGAAAAATTAAAAGCAACGACTAAAATTTATTGAAAATTATTAACTGTGGAGAACCGTAAGTTTTTAAACTTTAAACAAGTTTAATGCGTCGTGGGAACCGAATGTTGTGTTCACATTGTCAAATAACAAGCCAAGTTGCGAACGAATAGCTATGCAAGCAGGGGCGTCTATTCCCCGTTAAGTCATTGGAGAAAACTTCCCCTCCCTCTCCTCCTCTTCCCCCTACCCCTTACCCCTGTAAATGACGGCACATACATTACAGATCTCCCCCTTATTTCTTGGATGGAGCATTTGCTCCGAGGTTTATATGCCTATTGTGTAGACGCCCCTGTTTGCAAGTAGGCCAGTAACTTTGTCTTGTAAGTTGTAGCTTCATGTTTTACACAAATTGCTAAAATTTGGCGAGCTCGGGCGGGACATTTAAAATCACGCCGCGGGCCTCGTGTTGGACAGCACGGTTCTATGTTTTAGTCTGGATGTTCTGGCTGAGGGAACAACCAGATCACTCTTTACAGGTGAGCGAAGAAATCTACGGCCAGGAATTGATGAGACTGAGGAATAAGTAATTAAGTATTCAACACTTCTTTCGAATACATGGTACTAGCGTATGAAAATATTACTCGACTTCAGGTTGGAGTCAAGTAGTGTTTTCCAACTCGAGTACTCGTACGTACGAATATAAGTAAGTGATGTCTTGTCTAATGGCTAAATGCGAAGTTATAGTTATCGACACCTGAGTCTGTGGCCAGTTTTTTCAAGTTTAGTCATATACTAACCTCAACCGATCGTTTTTTCTACACGAGATTGCTTTGCGATGAAATCTAGGGCTGTACCGAATATTCGCTTCGTATTCGCTTCGGGGCCGAATAGTGGGCCAAATAGCTATTCGGTATTCGGCCGAATAGTAGCGGTCGGACCGAATACGAATAGTGGTCACGTGACATCTGTTTCTGCATATGCGGCTGCTATAGCGAGTGGGAGTGAACGTTAAGTAAGTGACAATTTCTAAGTTTAGTTAAATTAGTTCCATTCCTAGTTTGCACAGAATGGCAGAAAGATGCAAAAATTACAAGTAGTTAACTGTTTACTTTTAGTTTATGTATTAAATTTACTTAACTGAAACTTTTGCTTACATTTGAAATTTTGAATGATATTGGTAGACCTATTTGAACACTATTCATATTCGTATTCGTATTCGGCCGAATCGTTGGTCCAACTATTCGTATTCGGCCGAATAGTGATAATCACCTATTCGGTACATCCCTAATGAAATCTATCATCTGTGGCTAACGAAATATGCAATCTACTATAATGCGAAAAGTCGTAAGTGACGTCACTGTTGTTGATGGCTGTAAAAAATCTGAAAGAAGCTGGCGATTACTAGAGTTCTTGTTTAGCCACTCAACGAGTACTCGAGTAGCCAATTCATCGAATAGCGATACTGTAATATATAAATATATGCATATTTACAAGTATAGGCCTATGCATATACATTTTAAGGATAATACTGCTATATATATATAGTGCAACAGTACTATATGCACAGACATTATGTGTTTGTCTGTGTGTATATGTTTGTCGTGTTTGTGCGTATATATCTGCCCGTATGTGTATATATCTGTATGTGTGTGTTGTCTTTTGGTCTGAAATTACACGTCTGGCCCTTAGATCACACATTTTATAAGTCTGCGGGGGTTCGAACCGGATTCATTTAAGTCCGATAACGCAATCACTGCGCCTGTTATCAGCGCACGGTTATATAGCGCTACAGTACCGCGGTGCTGCCACGTTCCTTGCGGCGGACTGTGAAACTAGGAAAATCAATGCAGAAGGGAAAGCAGAGTAGATGGATAGATGGACGAATGGATGGAGGGAGGGATGGAGGGCGGGAGAGAGAGAGGGATGAATGGATGGATGAATGATTTGGTGGATGGAGGGATGGATGAAAGATTACATTGAGGTAAAAGACGAGGAAGCAGAAATGGCAGAACGACAGAAATAAAAGACAGGCTGAAAGATGATGGGGAGAAAGGAAATAACAAGGATCAAGAAAGGAAGCAAGGAAAGAAGGAACAAAAAAGAGAAGATTTAAACAAAGACTTAGCGAAAGAAGAATGAAAGGAAATACGGATGAATAGTAAGAAGGAAGAAAGGAAGGAAGAAAGGAAGGAACGAAGGAACGAAGGAAGGAACGAAGGAAGGAAGGAAGGAAGGAACGAACGAACGAACGAACGAACGAACGAAGGATGGATGGATGGAAGGATGGAAGGAACGAAGGAAGGAACGAAGGAAGGAACGAAGGAAGGAACGAAGGAAGGACGGACGGACAGAGAGAATACAGACAGAAGGCAGACGGACGGACGGACAGACAGACGGACAGACAGACAGATGGACAGACAGACAGCAGGATACGACAATAGCGTCGATAATCCGAATTCAATTCAAGCAGACCGATAGACTGAGACAGATATGTACGTAGAAATTATTATCATAATTTAAGCAGATATACATATATATAAGAAACTCGCTAAAACGCTGTCTTTGGGAGAATGCAACAACAATCCGGCTGACGACAATCATCACTGAGTTTCCAGCGTTCCAGATCTTTAATCACCTTAGACATACAACGGCTGGAGCCGATCTATGGCCAGCCTGGTTCCTGAGACTGGCCGCGCCGGTATACTCTGGAATCATTGCACACCTTGTCAACCTTTCCCTCTCAACCTCCCACGTTCCGGAGCAGTGTAAAACAGCCATTATCCACCTTTTGGCAAATATCTCAGAGCCTGAAATCCCTTCTGACTTCCAGCCTATTTCAGTCACTCCGGTAGTATTTTCCAGGATGGTAGGAGAAGGAAATAGTGTGCCGCTAAAACGCTAGACTATTTCCACAGATTTCTGTGGGACAGCGCTGCATTTACAGATCCTCCTATTTCCGGTCTCCTCGCCGACCAGTATGCCTTCAGGCCTACGAGATCCACCATAGCGGCGTTGATTTCGATCCTTCACCACGTTGCGTCTCACCTATGGACAAACAATTACGTAACATTGGTGTCGATGGATTTCACTAAAGCCTTCGACATGGTCCCGCATTCAACTCTAGCAGCCAAGCTTTTGTGCCTATAGAAATCCCTGACAGCATCTACAATTAGCTTCAAAGATCGTCGCCATGCTGCACGATATCGGGGAATGCTTTCCAGCGCATG
The DNA here is from genome assembly GCA_963556255.1 of Allolobophora icterica. NCBI lineage: Eukaryota > Metazoa > Annelida > Clitellata > Crassiclitellata > Lumbricidae > Allolobophora > Allolobophora icterica. The sequence goes on from OY744603.1 coordinate 64,623,513, forward strand.
GCAACCATCAACTCTAGTGTTGTTCAGGGTTCTGGAATTGGCCCGCCAATCTTCATTGGATCTGACCTCCATCCAAAATATCCTGAAAATATCTTGATTAAATACGCCGATGACACTTACTTGTTGGTCCTTTCGTCAGTGAGTGCTACTATCGGAGATGAGATCTCGGCCGTTGAGAAGTGGGCGTTGGCTAATGACCTCCGACTCAACCAACGGTGCCGGTGTCACGAAATAGAGTATCCCCCATACATGCGTATCCCCCTTAGCGAAATGGAGTATTCGGTTTAGTTTGCATTTTTGGCGGTTTCTAAGTGTATTCACTGTTCAGTCGTACTGTTTGGACTTATTGCACACATAAAATTTTTGAATTGCGTATCTTTAGTTTGTACGTCGACCTGAAATCAATTTACTTTGTTTTTGGTGATTTTGACTGGAATTTCGTCGAGGTTATCGTGATGCGTATGACGAGGGGGGGGGGTAGAATGGTTCATCCCACCGGATACTCAAAACCGGTTTATTCCATCCGGGGCGATACGCTTTAGGGGGGATAGAATATCTCGGGACACCGGAATGTGAAGCTACCGCCGTTGATTGAGAAACAGAGACGAGTATCGTCAATTAAGAGCTTAGGTGTGAACTGAGTCTTACGCGACGATCTTCGTGCTGTAACCGATGTTAAAGAGGTTCTGGCCTCGTGCAGTGGATCCATGCATGCACTTCGTATCCTTAGATCGCATGGCTATAGCATGGCTATAGCCAAGAGGCCCTGAACATGGTTGATGAAGCAACAACTGTTTCACATATGTTGTACGCTGCCCCCGCTTGGTGGGGCCTGACCTCAGCAGAAGATATATATATATATATATATATATATATATATATATATATATATATATATATTTACATATATATACATGCATATATGTATATATGTGTGCATATATTTTAATGTGTGTGTAGATGTATATGTATAAATATTACTTAAGTATACATGGATATAGCGCCAGTGGTCACCTTCTGTCTTTCCAGTGTCACTGCAGAAGGTCTGTTGACTGATGAGAATCATTTCGACGCCTGTCTCTGCCATGCATCTAAGTCTCTCCGAAATTAATCTCTTTGGCTCCATTCGCTCCTGCCCCCCTTGATCTGCCTAATTCGTCCATTTTTCCATCAATCAATCCACCATTCATCCATACATGCTGCCAACCAGACAGCTTTTCCTTTGTCGTTCATGCATGCAGCCATTCATCCATCCATTCATCCATCGCTCCATCCAGCCACCCTTCCATTCATTCCAGCCGCTCATCTATCCATCCATCTATTTAAATCACCCTTCCATCCATCCACCCAACATCCCATCCAGACATTCGGACATCTGCATGTATGCATCCATGGCACTGCATCCATCCGTCCATCCATTAATCCATTTCTTTGTTTATACTTCTACACATCCGCAAAGGTTCACCAGTCACTCTAGTACAGAGTAAAACGGGGAGGCGACCTGACCGACGTCTCTGTTGAGCGTAGACTCGGATCCGACCTGGGCTGGTGAACCAAAGTCCTCCGTGCCCACCTTCTCGTGGTGCGGACCGTTGGTACTCTTCCTAGGAAGGGGAACGAACGGGCACGGCAGGCAAAACCAGGGGAAGGCAATGGCAAACCACCCCTGTTAACTTGCCAAGAAAATCGTCATCGATCGCTAGAGCTCCACGAGCTGACAGCACAAGGTGACAAGGTGACACATCCACCCAACTACCCTCCTCACTGAGTCCTCAGTATACACCCACCCATCAATTAGTTCTTCCTTCCATCGATCTTTCAATCCATCAGTCCTCTACTTGCCTCTGTATACATATATATGTATATAATATATTATAACGTATTATAATATATGTATAATTATGCACTCTGGCTATATAATGTATAGTATATACATATATTTCATTCTCTCATGTATATGTAATTTTTATGTATACGTATGTATATATATGTATGTATATATATATATATATATATATATATATATATATATATATATATATACGCTGGATAGAGGGACAGGATCCTTCAGCTGCTTGATTAGATTCTTCAGTCTGACGCACTTGGCATTTTGCGAACTGCACTTAACTGAACTGTTGAATAAGGAAATTGCTATCGATCTCTATACTTTATCGGTCTTGTATTCAGATCGATCGGTCAGCGGAACCGGCTTAGTTCGGCTTTTCTTTAACGATTACTGTCGGATGGACGGAAGAGAGAACTGGGCCCTGACGGACGAATGAAACACTCTGTGCTGCGTTCCTCCTTCAAGAGGCGTTTGAATCAACGTTCGGTGGAATGTCTTCTAGTTTCATTCGTTCGTTCGTTCATTCATTCGTTCGCTCAATTCGTCTCTCTTTTTTTCCTTCGTTCAATCAATCGTTCCTCTTCTCTGTCTCTTTGTCTCTGTCTCTCTGTTGCTTCATTTGTTCGTCATGTCATTCTGTCACTCCCAAACACAGTAGTTGAGTCTGCACTTAGTTTTTTCTCGATCATTTTGTCACTCAATCTGTCCACACATCACTCGGTCATTCAATCATTTAGCCATTCTATCATACAGTCATTCAAACATGCTGCCATTCAATCATTCAGACATTCAATAATTCGGTCATTCAATAATTCGGTCATTCAATAATTCGGCCATTGAGTCATTTAGCCATGCAATCATTCAGTCATACAATCACTCGGCCATTCAATCATTCAGGCATTAAATCATGCAGACATTCAATCATTTAGTCATTCCATCATTCAGTCATCCGGTCATTCAGCCATGCAATCATTCAGTCATACAATCACTCAGCCATTCAATCATTCAGGCATTAAATCATGCAGACATTCAATCATTTAGTCATTCCATCATTCAGTCATCCGGTCATTCAGCCATGCAATCATTCAGTCATACAATCACTCAGCCATTCAATCATTCAGGCATTAAATCATGCAGACATTCAATCATTTAGTCATTCCATCATTCAGTCATCCGGTCATTCAGCCATGCAATCATTCAGTCAAACAATCACTCAGCCATTCAATCATTCAGGCATTAAATCATTCGGTCATTCAATCATTCAGCAATTCAATCATTCAGCCACTAAATAATTCAGCCTTTCAATCATTCAGCCATTGAATAATTCAGCCATGCAACCATTCAATAATTCAGTAATTCAATCATTCAGTAATTCAATCATTCAGCCATTCAATCATTCAGTAATTCAATCATTCAGCCATTCAATCATTCAGTAATTCAATCATTCAGCCATTCAGCCATTCAGTTATTCAGCCATTCAATCATTCAGTCATTCAATTATTCAGTCATTCACTCATTCAGTCATTCACTCATTCAGTCGTTCTTTGCTTCAGCCATTCAGTCTACAAATCATGCAGTCCAGCAATCATCCAATCACTCAGTCATTCAGAAAACTCATCTGGCGCAATACAGAATAAATCTACTCAATGCAGCAGCTTATAGTGTACATCTACGCTGGAGAAAGTCTTCGGCAAATAATGGTGAAGTATTCCTCATTCGCATTCCACTTCGCGCTTTCTCATAGTTTATATTTTTACGTCCCTCCCTCCCTCCCTCCCTCGCTCCCTCCCTCCTTTCCTTTCCGGTTGTCTGTCAGTCTATCTGTCTGTCTGTCTGGCTGTCTGTCTGTCTGTTTGTCTTTCTGTCTCCCGATTCTCTCTTTACCGTCAATCTCTCATTCTCTCACTTTCATCCTTTCTCATTTTTCTCCTTCTCTCATATTCTCTGCATCTCTCTCTCCTCTTCTCTGTCTCTCTGTCTCTGCCTCTGTCTCTGCCTCTGTCTCTGCCTCTGTCTCTCTCCCTTTCTCCCCGCCCCGCCCACCATTCGAAACCCAGAGAGGAAATTCCGTTTCCGGGGTAATGGAAGCCCATGCGATATCTGATCATTTCACTTTTATGACGTCTTGGGCTGACGGACGCTGGGCTGACTTTCTGTCAGGCATTTATGCTGCGCCCGTTCGGCGTTCGGACGATCGATGGCAGCCCTGAACAATGTTTCGTCCATCATTGATTCGTTCGATTCGTGCAATCAATCGTCGTGTCGTGCGCAGAGGCATCTGCAGTGTTACGCCGGGGGAGGAGGGGGATGGGGCGCTGGGGGAACGATCCCCCGGTGATTGTCGGGTCTTAGTTCAGTAACGCCCAAGTGGTCGAAGAAAAATGACTGACCGACTGATTGGCTGGTTTTGGATTGATTGATTGAGTGAGTGAGTGAGGGATGATTCATTCACTTAATCACTGATTTATTTTTTGGTTTGTTGCTTGGGTGGTTGATTGACTGGCTGACTCACTAACTGACTCACAGACTGACTTACTGACTGACTTAGTGACTTACTGACTGACTGACAGACGGACTTAGTGACTTACTGACTGACTTAATGGCTTACTGACTGACTTAATGACTTACTGACTGACTTAGTGACTTACTGAGTGACTGATTGACTGACTGCCCACTCACTCAGTCAGTTCATCGATGCCTGGGTAAATAGATGATTAAATGAATGGGTGTGTAATAGGGTGGTCCAACCTACCATGTAAAAAAAATAAATTTCAAATATCAACTTGGGTCATAGTTGCCCTTGTTTCTATATACCAGAGGGGCTTACAGGCCAAAAATGAAACGGATTCAATAATATTTAGAGGTGGCTCAAAACTGAACATTTTTACTGACAATATGAAAATAACTAAAGTTTCGAAAAAATTTATTATTTGCTTACTTTTTTAATTTTAACATTTCATTTAGGTTGGTTTTTAGTTGTTTTCACTTCTGTTATGTTTCACTTCCTTTTACGTGTTTGATATTTGAAAAATTACAATTTAATTTTATAAATTGAAATTTTTAATAATATTAATTAGTTATGCTATCCAGCGTTTTTGCTTCCACAGCCTTCGGAACTACCAGTGGACCAGATGTAGGCTTATTCAAACGATTTCAAAAAGAATGACCAAAGTTTAACAAAACCAATTATTACACTGCTGACGAAACACTCTTCAGTTGGTCCATGATGCGTCTCCATAATGAGGTGGTTACGAGGTACCAAGCTGCTGTGAAAAACCAGCACCAAGATTATGGCGAACTTCTGCAATTGTGTCTCATCTTCCTTGGTTGGTGTTCGAGAGAAGAAGTGTGATTTCGAGCTCCTGGGGCAATACACCATGTAAGGTGGATGGCCAAAGGCATCTCTCAAAATCCTTGTTTTCAAGAATCAAATGACTCGAGAAACAAGGGGGAGAGAAGTTTTAACAGATGTCAGCTTTTTTGTCTCCCTTGTCTATGGAAGATTTTGGCATGCAGTTTGCCAGGCAGAGATAGCTCCATACAATGACTTGAAACTGTTGAACTTGTTGGACATCTTTACCCGCAACAATATTGTGAAAAATGCAGCCATAACAGCTTTCAGGAGACGCCTCTGGTATTTTCCAAGCATTTAATTGGCTTGGCCTTTTTTGACCACCGCGTTAATGTTAATACAAGGGCCACCATGGTCAAGAATCTCAAACGTCCTGAAAAGCAGATACCATCAAAGAGGATTGACAGTAAAGCATTCAACTTGGGAAATTCACTAGAATCATTATATAACAAGCCGAACATCTTGGCTCTTCGACCTACTCATTGACAGTTGGGCAGAAAAGGCCCAGACTTTCCTCTCGACACTGCAAGACTTTTGACAGCTGGGTCCAACTTATCTCCAATTGACAGAAAAGCAAGGCAGATGAAAGCAGTAAATGACTGTACATAGAGAAGTATTTCTTTTATCTAGATGTTCAACTTTTCTATAACAAAAGACGAGAATAAAAAACAATACCTTCTTCAAGTTGTCAGCGCTCATCGGAAGGCCGTTCCAGAGCCATCAAAGTCTCTCATGAAGAATACCTCAAAAAGACTCATTTTTAATGTTGTTCTTATCAACTATAAACTTACTACTATTTAACTATAAACTTACAAAACAGTAAACACTAAACAGTGACTTTATTTTTGTTTTTATTTCATTTTGAAACGTTTTTTGTTCAAAAATTTGAATATACAAAATCTGAGGAAATTTCTTAGTAACAACATTTATCGTTCAAAATTGAGCCACCCCTAAATATTCTTCTAGAGACACAAAAATTGGTCCAAACATTCCTTAAACTGAATCGAACAAGGACAAATGTGACCCAAATTAGTTTTCTAAATTTTACTTTTTTGGACCAGTCTAGCACTGTGTAATGAATAAATGAATGGATGAATGAATAAATGAATAAATAAATGAATGGATGAATGAATAAATGAATAAATAAATGAATGGATGAATGAATAAATGAATAAATAAATTAATGGATGAATGAATAAATGAATAAATAAATAAATTAATGGATGAATGAATAAATGAATAAATAAATGAATAAATGAATAAATAAATGAATGGATGAATGAATAAATGAATAAATAAATGAATGGATGAATGAATAAATAAATGAATGGATGAATGAATAAATGAATGGATGAATGAATGAATAAATAAATAAATGAATGGATGAATGAATAAATGAATAAATAAATGAATGGATGAATGAATAAATGAATGGATGAATGAATAAATGAATGAATGGGTGGATGAATGACCGATTGAACGAATTATCAAAACATGATCAGATCTGGGTGAACAGAAGTGACTGAACACCAGCATCGATAGCCCCGATGTTTTTTATTCCGATGTACGAGAGGGTGGTGGCTGTGGTGGTATAGAGAAGGGAGGGAGGGCAGCGTATGGTTTTGATGTTGTCGAGCCCATGAAGTCCGCCGGTCGGCCGGTGGGCAGCGTTCTCTTGTCGCGGCCTCCGACGGAGACTGGTTCTGCACTGGCCTCCTGGCGAAGCGGAGATAATGCGGGGCTTGTGACGGCCGGGGGGTGATCGAGACGCTAGGCCATGCCTCTGACTATAGGCGCAGATGACAGCCGATCAGATTTATACGCCATGGCGATCCGAATTGGGAGGACCGCACGGCAAGGGAAGCAACGGCAGAGAGGGAGCGGGGTATCAGAAAGGGTGGAGAGAGAGAGAGAGAGAGAGAGAGAGAGAGAGAGAGAGAGAGAGAGAGAGAGAGAGAGAGAGAGAGAGACAGAGACAGAGACAGAGAGACAGAGAGACAGAGAGACAGAGAGAGACAGAGAGAGAGAGACAGAGAGAGAGACAGAGAGAGAGACAGAGAGAGAGAGAGAGAGAGAGAGAGAGAGAGAGAGAGAGAGAGGAAGAGAGGAAGAGAGGAAGAGAGGATGAAGAGGAATGAATGGGTGTGTAGAGCATGCAGTGGAGATGTAGAGGAGTGGATGAGGTGGAAGAGAAAACGAATAGGATGAGGAGGGTTAGATATGGAGGAACAGGAGGAGGAAGAGAAAGCAGAATGGGAGAAGCGGATGAGGAAACCGATGAGGAAGAAGAAGAGGCGTGTTAGTTGAAGAAGATGAGAAGATAGGCGAGTGAGAGCAAGGAAATGGTGCGGAAGAGGAAATGAGGAAGATGGAATGGTGGTGGAGGAGAAGTAGGTAAGGAAGCAGGAGGTGGAGGAGGAGAAGAAGAAGGAGTTTGAAACAAGAGAAAGAGCAGAGCGACAGAAGAAAGGAGGAGTTGAGAGAAAAGGAGGATGAGGAGGAGGAGGAGGAGGTGGAGGAGGTGGAGGAGGAGGAGGAGGAGGAGGAGAAGCAGAAGGAGTTTGATACAAGAGAAAGAGCTGAGCGACCATAAGAAAGAAAGCAGAAGGAGTGGCGAGAGGAGTCGGAGGAGGAAGAAGAGTAGAGGAGAATGGACGGGAGTAAAGGAATGATGCGAGTAAGTGATGATTGGAGAGGGAAGGTAAGTCTCATACCAAACCCTACCATAGCATTCAACACCCCCACCAATACCATACCATATCAATCCATACCAAACCCTACCAGAGCATTTAACACCCCCACCAATGCCATACCATTCCATACCAAACCCTACCGTAGCATTTAACACTCCCATCGATACCATATCGTATCATAGTATACCAAATCAGACCATACCATACCATACCATACCATTCGTGGTGTCGTTCCTTGTCCGGGTTGTCGCTGCCTCCCTCGTTTCTTCTGCTCATCGTTGCGAACGAACTGTGGCTACGAGCCACGCACGAATATCGATCGATGAACACGCAATTCACATACATACGAATACAGTCAGATACAGACCGATAGATACAGACAGACAGACGGACAGATGCGCACAGACAGGTACAGAGGAAGGCAATCAGAGGGAAAGACAGATGAACAGACAGGCAGACGAACAGACACACGAACAGACAAAAGACAGCGACGGATTTATATACATACATAGTATTACATACATAAATACATACATACATACATACATACATACATACATACATACATACATACATACATACATACATACATACATACAGACACACGGTCTGGCTGGCGGCAGAAGATAAGAAACATAATGCGAGATTGAAACAGACAGATAGACAGACAGACAGACATAGCACCATTAGCGCTACAGAAAGACACAGACAAAAGCAAACATAGAAACGGACTCATACACAGATAAGCAGACGTACATGTAGACGAGAAAGCCTACCATTAAATCTGTCGTTCCCATGACTGTGTCCAGGGACAAGTAATTAATTGCCATATCAACTTAATTAATTATTAGAACAGCGTAATTACAATTAAGCTTCAATCTGTTTGTACCTGGAATGATGGTCGCGGTTGACTTAGTCTTTGCCATGCTAGGCTACGTTTCATTACATTGTACGGCGCCTTTTTCTTCGGTCCCGACTTTTTACGGCGCTATACAAATCGTCTTATTATTATTATTTTATTATTATTTTTTTAGTACTACTACTACTACTACTACTACTACTACTACTACTGCTACTGTTACTGCTACTACTATAACTACTACTACTACTACTACTACTACTACTACTACTACTACTACTACTACTACTACTACTACTACTACTACTACTACTACTACTACTACTACTACTACTACTACTACTACTACTACTACTACTACTACTACTACTACTACTACTACTACTACTACTACTACTACTACTACTACTACTACTACTAGGTACAGACGCAATAGTAATGTCCAGTTACGTTACATCGTTTGATACATTACAACTGTTGTTCAGATGCAATAGTTTCTTTGCCGTTAATCAGTCTTGTTGTCAAGACCTTGAACCTCAAGACCAAGACCAAGACCAAGACCTTGAACCTCGAGACCAAGACCAAGACCTTGAACCTCGAGACCAAGACCAAGACCAAGACTTTGAACCACAACACCAAGACCAAGACCAAGACTTTGAACCTCAAGACCAAGACCGAGACCAAGACCAAAAAAATCCCATTCATTCCTTACACAAAAAATTGTGGAGTCAATATTTTAATGAAAACGTGAGTCGTTTATTTTATTCAAGCAAATTAACTTAAAATACAGACTGCAGAGAATTCCGAATTCGTATTTACAAAAGTCCTTCATGCAAAATGCTATTCCAAATGCCTTTTGTATTTCATTAAAAAAACAATTCGCTCAGAATTTTCTGAACAAGACGTGCCTCATAAAAATTCCGCCATGTTAAAAAGTACTTTCCATAGCTAGGTGCTGAAGTCGCTGGCACATACAATAACTTTTGAAGCACTGGATGTATTACTGTACAAATCGTGAGCCTTTTTGAAATCCTCCCATGGTTTATCTGGCTTCAGAAACAAGTCTCGGCAGGGCTTCCATATACAGCATAACTTAGTTGCTGCTGCTGATGGGTTTTCCTGAATAACAAGACTTGCATCCGTCCTTAGGTATTTGTTGTAGGTTATGATGCAAACAGGTTTGATAAGTTTTTAAATTCTTGAGTTTTGTTAAATGACTGTTCATATTGACAGCCGGTCTTGGTCTTGGTCTTGCGAGACCAAGACCAAGACTTTGAACCTCAAGACCAAGACCAAGACCAAGACTTTTGGTCTCAAGACCAAGACCAAGACCAAGACTTTTAAAAACGAACTCGAGTGCACTCGAAACCAAGACCTCGGTCTCGAGGACAAGTCTGCTGTTAATTGATCTTTTGGTTCAAAGTGCGAACAAAACCCTTCTGGACTTCCATTTCCAAGTTTGAGGAGATAATCTCCCTGCATGGACACCTGTGTCGACGCCCTTGCACTCTATTAACACCAGTCTTTGCACCCCCTATGTGATGCATTTGTTGGCTGTGGGGTCATGATACTGACTGATCGTGTGATGCGCCGTTGGAAAGTTGAGGTGTAGGGCAGATTACAAATTCTCTCTTGTACTCGTAGTCGTAATTATAAATTCGAAATTTGTGAAGCTTTGCTCAGAAACTAAGCTCATAGTATAACCTGTTCAAAGTGCTGCGTCAAGTCAGACGAACTGTCCAGTGATACTGTATGCAGGTCAAAATCTGGTTACCAGGAAACCAGACAGAAAGACAGACGATTTGCATTGTATTATACTGTATTGTATTCTATTGTACTGCATCGATTTATGGTCCTAAAGGGATTTTCAAGGCTTCCTTAAATTCACCATGTACCCTTAAACGAATGACGTCATCCGACCAGCATATCTAGGCGCCATCCAAGCTCCTTGCCTATTTGTTAAATGGACGCTAGGGGTGCTCATCGTGGAGTGCGTCTCTTCAACGTCATCGCGCTCCCAATAGAGAGAGCCTGTGCTGGCGAGTCTCCACGAGCCGAAGCGCCGCCATGAAGCCACAGAAAGAAGTCCAGTAATTGATGGAAACGCCTGTTTACTCCGCGTCCTCGGTCGGGCTCGGCGTGGCAAAGTTATTGTTTCGCGCCAAAAATTACGCCGCCAAGCGACAGCCGAGGAAACTAGTCGGCAGACGAACGTTAGTTTTGCTGCGCTCCCGTTACCTGCTGAGAATCGGTTGTTTTTGTTTAATTTCATTACCGGTGTGAAAGAGGATTTGGGAGGATAGGGAACGGTAGGAAAGTTCCCCTCTCTTTCGTGGTCAGAAGGTCGGATAAGTTGGAATTACCGAATCACAGGGTTACCTTTGAAGACCGATTGGTTTTAGAAACCCAACGAAGCGAGTGTAGGCGTTACCGTGCTTCGATCGACTGGGGTAGGGTGGGGCAAGGTGAGCCATGCTTCAAAGAGAAGCTGTTCGAGACATACTGTCAAGTCACTCAATCACTCATACAAAAATAGATGCTTGTATACAAACATACGTATTTATGCAGTCAGATGTTGCCTAACTGGAGCACAGGCCTAATTCGTGACCCGGCTGTGCAATTAGACGGTGAATAGTTATCAATGGTTGGGGTACGGTGGGGCAAGGTGAGCCATACTTCAAAGACGTACTTCAAACTCATCGCCGCAGTTGGGCTGAGACAGCCGTTGAGTAGGCATCTTTGAGGGACGTATTATAAGTCCTCTGAAGGAATGAATGAATGAATGAATGAATGAATGGCTGATCTCGCCAATTCGCTGTTCAGAGTTGCGTCAGATGAGGGTCATGCGGGTCATAATCTTAGTTCATTCATTCACACCGACGCGAATGCACAACTCCAACTCGTGCACCCTAGAAGGAATGCCAACGTTCACAATACGGCAGCTAAAGTCGCTGCTCAACCGTGCTGTCCAAGTATACTGGCCACTCAACCAAAATACATCCGTCTGAATACATGCGAGACAAGCTACGCTGGCTCCCTGTGGATTCGATTCAAGATCCTCCTATGTGGACCAACACCAAACAGTCCATCGCAGGTTCTGTTTCAGGTCAAGATCCAGTACGGATCTTTCTCTGGAAAGTACTGAAATCCAATCCTTAAAGTACTTAGAATCTTACTCTGTATGAGATGATTGTAGAACTCCAGGAGGGCCAGATATCTGAAGACAAGCTTCAGTTACAGAAGATCCTTAATCAATAAAGCTTTATCAAATGGCAGCTTATGCTTTCTTAGAAGAGATGACGACTAGAAACCGAACTGTGGCTAAAGTGCTCGCAGAGATATTGTAAGCTGTCTGGTGTCAAAGCGCATTTGTTGTCGTCTGAGTAAGACATTTTTGTCTGATAGCATGAAAATCCACATTAATGTATAGCTGTAGGTCACTGTGACTATTCTGTTAGTTCCAGACAGTTTCGGAGCGTTCTTGCTTTGTTATTGTTTGATGTTCATTTATTCGGATCCCCATCCTGCACCTCCGACTTGAGATCCGCCAGTTGAACTAATTTGGGTCCGCAAGCTAAAGAGGAGACCACGCAGTCACCGAAAAAGGGAGATACTCCAGTTAAAATCCAATGTTGTCACATGTTTTTGTATGTTTTAACATCTAACATATTTTCTCTGTAGTTCTACTCTTTTGAAGGATGTTATTTAGTGTTTCTATCACGTGTTTATGGTTGCAGTAATCCGCAATGTGCAACGTGTTTTGCGCATGTTATGTTTCATCCGACCAGTGAGTGTCGATATATGCGTTTTATATGCTCCAAATAGATATATTGACTGGCAAAGATTTGAAGAGCAGTCATCTTTTGATGAGCAATCTAATCACATAGGCGTGGAGGCCACAATGATTTTTCCTTCATTATCAGAGAGTCGATGTTTGTAAACATTTTGGCAACATTATTTATTTCCTGATGATCACAGAGTGGAGTGTGGTCTTGTAGGGATCGGAGTGTGGTCTTGTAGGGATCGGAGACATGGACCATGAGGAAGGAGAACATCTGGAGGCATTCTAGATGTGGACCCGGAGAAGAATGGAGATCAGCTGGACGGAACGTATAGCAAAATGAGGAAGTGTTGGGAAGGATTATAGAAGAAAGATCCTTGATGCATACAATAAGAGAGAGAGAGACAAAGGAAATAGATTGGGAACACGCTGAGAGGGTGACTCCCTCCTAAGAAATGTCATCGAGGGAAGAATGGAGGGGAGGAGGACAAGAGGAAGACCAAGACAGATGATACTGGATTGAATGAAGGAGGGATAAGGTAGATTTAAAGAAGAGGCTCAACATCGAGAGGAGTGGCGACGTCGGACTTATGAACCTGCCTGAGGGCAGAGAACCCGAAGAAGTAGACCCAGATATTACTGAGTGACTGTGCTCGATTTACCAGAAAGTTGATTTCACTAAATGTTCTTGTCGCTGTCTCTGGTGTTTACATATATTATTAAGAAAAAGTTTTTAGTTAGTAACTTTTATAGCGACGGAACTAATGCACAAGGCATTAACCGATGGCGCACCAAAACCATTTCATAATCAAGTCAACATCAAGAAGAATATGCCTAAATGCCTGTCAAGACTTCAAGCTATCCCCGTTTCAAGTTACCCCTGGTAATCTGAAATCGATTTCATATTACCCTCGGGGGTAGCATGAAGCGATTTCAAGTTACCCCTGCGCTGTCCAATTACCCCCTATCTGATTTAGCTAAAATGATAAAGTCTTATGCTCACCACTCATGATATACGTTTATTGAATAAAACACGTGAAACACACAAGATTGAAAGTTAGTCTCAGTATCTAAAAAAATAAAAATATGCGTTTTGGCTTCCTCATGCTTTCATGATAGCACAACAACAAAATAACGCAGGTAGTTACCATAACATTTGGTTAATGTACAAGATTTGCATGTTTCATATGTAGTTGATGTATTGTAGGTATGATCTACAGAGAAAGACAACCTATCGTACATCATGCACTAGGGGGTAATAAGAGTTTAATGATAAATATTAGCAATTATTGTTATATGAGATGGTCGACAAATGGGCCCGATTAATCTGAGGGGTTATCTGAAATAGTAGGGGGTAATCTGAGCACGATTTCAAGTCACCCGAGGGGAGTGGGGTAATGTGAAGTGGGGGTAATCTTAAATTGCTACACCGGTCAGATTTGTGTTTGCTGTTCCAGACATGGCTTTCAACATCGTGTGAACATTCTTTCCAATTTACAGTAGGCCTATGCATCCTGGCTCCATATGAAACTCTAAATAATGTATGAACTTTCTTGCCATTGGAGCAGCGGTGATGAAGGATCTCACCAGATGACTTCGTTGAAAAATGAGCAGGCAGTTCTTGCGATTTAATGTATGCACGCTGTTTTCCAAGCAATACTTTGAACAACGTACTAACATGATTGCCACTCTAATGTACGCTGTTCTCAAGACAACATTACTCTGAACAATGTATGGACGATATATTGCCATTCTAATTTATGCTGCTCTCATTATTGCCACTCTAATTTATTCTGACCAATAATACTCTGAACAACGCATGAACAATGAACATTCTTGCCACTTTAACGTATGCTATTCTCAAGGCGATACTCCGAACAATTTATGAACATACCGGTCACGCTAGTGTCTAATCGTTCCAGATATAACTCTACAGAATGTCTGCTGGGGCGATCAGTGCAGACAGGCGTGCGTGCATCCTTCTAATGGACGCCTCACACTCCGCACTTTTTCTCCGCGCATGACAGACCACGTTGTCAAGGAATCGATAACCATAGCGACGGTTGCCGTGGCGACCGGCCGATGAAAGTGATGGGTCGCGGGTCAGTGCGTCTGTCCACTCGAGCCGATTCTCCCGGCTGAAAGGAATCGCCAGTGAGGCGGATATTGCGCCATATAAATGCCGATTTACATTACGTCTGAGACGTTTTAGATTGTATTCTGGTTTCGGCGTTCGGAGGACGAAGGAAAGGTTTAAATAGGTCATCGCAACACTTCCGGCGACACTTGTGCCTCAGTAGCGCTATATCAAAGTTGCATTTCACAAGGTTAAATTCGATTCCTCTGCGGTGGCTTTCCACATCCTTCTCCCATTCTTCCGTCCGTCAGTACTGCAAATCGTAAGCGGAAAAGTATCGAATGGAAGAGCTTCCCCACATTCCCTCCCAAAGTATGTATGAATTCCTGTCACTGTTCCTGAGTTTGCCCCAAATATACTATTAGCAATATCTGAAGCTCGACCAAATATACATGAATTAAATATATGCGCTTGCCTTGCATTCTTCCGTAGTCGGTAGAATCTCTCCGCAATTTCTTCTTCCGTTTGGGGTGGAATATCCAAATATTCTTCCCCATAATAGGGATATTATTTCTCCGCATTCTTCCCTGTTGTTGTGGCAACCTCCCCGTACTCTTCGTTTCGTATTGGCGAAACGAAACAGTAAAAAACAGGAGGAGCAGCTACGACCATTTCGTGTGGCATTTTGACGGCACCATTCGACGTGGATACGCGACGACCTTGGTCTCTAAAATTGCAGCGTCGGCTAATCACGTGTGCGGGGTGGAGACACCTAGTGGCCGCTAGGGGACCAATTACGGTCAACTTCGGGACGTGATAAATCGATTAGAAGCGATTGGGTGAGCGGAATCTATCACCGACTGTCCTTCGATGCGTTTCTCGCTTAGCTCTACTTACGGAGTTCAAAGCCTGGCATGTCATCATCGTCATCGTCGTCGTCGTCATTACCATCATCATCATCATCATCATCATCATCATCATCATCATCATCATCATCATCATCATCATCATCATCATCATCATCATCATCATCATCATCATCATCATCATCATCATCATCATCATCATCATCATCATCATCATCATCATCATCATCATCATCATCATCATCATCATCATCATTGTCGTGGTCTACGCGGGTGCATGCATCAAGGGAAGAAAACCGACGTGTCAACAAGCTTGTTTACAACGCACGGAAAATTCTGCAGCAAGCTGTCAACATTAATTCGGTGCATGCAACAAGGATATACGTGTTCAGTAGGACTTTCCAGGGAAAAGTACAGTGACGTCACAGAACGTTCTGGAATCCGGGAGAACTCTATATAAGATAGACCTGCTGTACATTAAGGGCCTTTTGACGAAGATTTGTAAACGTTGAAACATTGATCGTATAACGTTCAATCGAGACCAGCCAACCTGTGTGCTGTCTACGATTGTGATATTTGATAGACGAGTTGACTTACTTTACACTTAATCGACTTTATTTTTAATTAAAGATCTTTTAATAGTTCCTTCGTTGGTTCGTCGTTGCGATCGAAGGAGTCGACCGCGACATTATTGGTGGCAGCGGTGGGATCATCGGTGTTGGATCCGGTGAAGAAGACGCGAGCCGGCGGAGGAAGGAGTCAACCCGGAGGATCAAGAGACGGTCTGTTCCAGACAGCGAGCGGATCGAGACGCCTTTCTACCGTGGGAGACGGGTGAATCGGCATACGACAGTCGGACGGACGAAGTGCGTCGTTCGGCTGAGACAGCAGAAGACAGCAGTCAACATACGGGTAAGATCCTAGGTGTTGTCGTGGCTGAGAAGGAGAAAAGAGAGTGGAGTTGCAGCCGAGTGGGAGGCAGCCATTATTTCTCTTTCAATATCTGCTGATTATTTCTTTGAAATTTGATCCATTGTTGTGATCGAGGCCAGACTTGCGTGAGCTTGTATAGTTTTTGCGTACTTGGCGAGTGTACTTCTTTGGATACTGCATAGTTGCACTTTGGGTTGTGGAATTTTCCTTTTGTGTGGCGGGTTTGCCGCGTGGTGTCTGTTTTTTTTTGTTGTTGACTGACTGTTTGTAAAAATGGAAGCGTTGACAACAGAGATGCAAGCGAATATTCGCAAAATGTCGTCTGAGCGCCTTAGGGTGTATCTTATGAAGGCAGGAAGGGACGAAGATGATGTTATGTCATGGGATCGAAATCAATTAATGGAAGAATGGGCCATGGAGATTGGAAAAGAGGAAGAGGAATTTAAGGGTAGTCCAATATCTCCAACAGGAGTGGATTACGAGCTGCAGAAGCGCCGTCTGGAGTTCGAAATCCGTAAATATGAAGAACAAAGGGAGGAACGGAAGGAGAAGGAAGAAAGAGAAAGGGAGGAACGGAAGGAGAAGGAAGAAAGGGAGGAAAAGAGGAGAGAGGAAGAAAAGAAAGAACAAAGGGAGAAGGAAGAAAGAGAAAGGGAGGAACGGAAGGAGAAGGAAGAAAGGGAGGAAAAGAGGAGAGAGGAAGAAAAGAAGGAACGGAAAGAGAAAGAAGAAAGAGAAAAGAAGGAACGGAAAGAGAAAGAAGAAAGGGAGAGGAAGGAAAAGCAGGAAGAACGAAATGTTAGAGATTCTTTAGCAAGTCGTACTAAGCGTTATAGTGATGCCCTTAAGAATATTCTTTGGAAATTTCCTTCCGACCCTATAGAAATTCCAGGTTTCTTTGATCACTTGGATGGTTTGTTTAATGTGTATGAGGTGGATGAAGATGTTAGAGCAAAATTATTGCTAGCCATTTTAAGTGAAAGAGCTAAGGCATTAACCATGCGCCTTACTGAGGCACAGCTCCATGACTACAAATTCCTGAAGGAGTTTTTGCTAAGGGAGTTTAAGATAAGCCCTTCAAATCTTAGAGCCCGATTTTGGTCGTTGCACAAAGCATCGGACGAATCATTTACGATCTATTCATCCAAATTGCGTGTGGCTCTTATGTATTATTTGAAAAGTAGAAAGATAACTGATGAGTTTGATAAACTTGTAAGTTTATTGGTTGCGGATCGGCTTAAGGAGTCCTTGTCGAAGGCTTGTTTAGATTATATCTTGGCCCAAGAAAAAGAGGAGTGGTTGAGCTGTGAAGACATAGCTAATGCGGCTGACATTTATGTAGCGTCGCATGATGGTGGGAATGACTTAGTATGCCGTAGTCATCCGACACCGAAGTATAACAATTGGACGAGAGGTCAATCACAGGTTCAAGTCAATAACCAGACAGCTCAACCCAAGTCTCCCAAACCGGAAATAAGGGGTGAAGCCAAGATAGGTGCGAGGGTGTCTCAGGAGGAGGCCAAGGTAAAGGGTCTCTGTTTCCTATGTCATCAGAAGGGTCATAGGGCAAGGGAGTGCCAGACCAAACCAAGTTCTAAAAAGGTGAGTACTTGTATATTTGGGAACCCAACTGAAGAAGTGATCGACTTATTTGTTGAGAAGGTCAACGTGTTGCATGAGATACCTGAACAGGTAAAGCAAGGGAATTTATTGGATAATTCTAAACCAATAGGGTTGGAAACTGCTGTAAGGGTATACGAGAATAGTATTGATGGATTACACGAGAGGTCGTATATCAATGTACAGATTGAAGATCTCCCTTCTCAGCCAGCATTATCTGATTCAGGAGCAGAAATTTGTTGTATTGATAAGAAATTAATTGAGTCATTAAACTTACCCGTGATTAAACGGATTAATATAATTGGTTTTCAGGGAGAAGGATGTAAGGCAGATGTAGTATACCTACAAATGAAATTAGCTAATTCAATGGAAGGAACGACAAACATTGCGCCATCTTTGTGCGTCATGTTCGCTGCAGTCCCTGAACTAAATGAACGGGTTATTCTGACACCCCATGTTGTGGACCTATTAAGGGATAGTTCACAATATGTAGTGATGGTAGCTGGCGTAGATCGATGTGTACAAATAAATAAAGGGGCAGAAGAAGATAACTTAGAAGTTAATATCGAGAAAAGTAACAGCAACGAATCCTTGCCGTCAGAAGTGAATGAATATTCTCAGGAGCAACTAGTTGATGATTCAGATAATTTTCTTGATGTTGAGTCAACAGAGTTCAAGTCTGATGAGGGAGTAGCGAATAATGATACTTTATTGCGTGAGCAACAGAATTGTCACAATCTTATATCTTGCTGGCAACAAGCGAGACAGAATAAAAATAATTTCTTTATAGATAATAACCTCCTGTACCACAAAGGGGAAATTATGGGACATAAGGTTAATCAATTATGTTTACCGGAAGATAGAATCGAGGTTGTCTTGCGAGTAGCACACGATGCCCCATGTGCTGGGCACATGGCTTTTAAGGCAACGAGAGCCAGGATCAAATTAAACTTTTGGTTTCCAAGAATGGATGAGAGGATTCGCGAATATTGTGCGTCTTGTCAAATTTGTCAACTAAGAACTCCAGTTAAAGTGGCAGATCGAGTCCCGATCACTCCTATTCCGAGGGCGGATGAACTCTGTTTTAACCATCTAAATATGGATTGTATTGGCCCTATGGTAGTGACTGGAGAATCCAACAAATCGAAACCCCAGTACAATTATGCTCTGGTTCTGGTGGACAAATTTTCTCGTTGGCCGATGGCGTATCCTCTTAGATCGCTGAATGCAAAGGGAGTTTGTGAAGCTCTGTTGCAAGTTTTTACAACTTTTTCTATTCCAAGGATCATCAGTTCTGATTGTGGTACCAACTTTACCAGTCGTTTGACGAAAGAATTCTTGCGGCGAATGGGTTGTAGTCCCAGATTTAATACCCCTGGACATCCTGAGGCAGCTGGATTGGTTGAAAGATGCAACCAAAGCTTGAAAACCATGATCTTTAAGCTTGCTCAATCTGATCCTCGTGGATGGCACCAATTGTTACCGTTTGTTCTGTGGAGCCTTAGAGAAAAACCTTCAGGCACGACTCATATTTCGCCATTCACTATGGTTTATGGAACTCTTCCTCGGGGTCCACTTAGTGTGTTGAAGGAATCGTGGGCTGGCGAACGAAAAGTACCTCTTAACTTAGGTAAATCACCCGAAGAGTATCTCCAATCACTGAAGGAAAACCTCGAATTCGCGAAAGTTTATGCAGATTACTATAGTGATATAGAAACAAAGCGGTATGCAGATTATTATAACTTGCGTAGTACTGACAGAAAATACGAAGTTGGAGATAAAGTAGCAGTATTAGCACCAGATTTTGGTAGTTCTAAATTTTATAGTCGATGGCAAGGACCTGCTACCGTAGTCAAGGTTAAATCCCCATATTCTTATATAGTAGAAATAGAGGGAAAACAAAGACATTTACACGCAAATAAGATCAAGCGATACCATGAACGACTCGAACAAGCGATGATCAATAGCTGTTCAGTAATTGTTGATCAAGATGAAGAATTTGGTATAGTAGAGGTTGTAGATCAGGAAGAACGTGAACAAATAAGCCCGAGTAAGCGAATTGATCCTCTGATTATAGCGCATCTTTCGCAAGAGGAACAGAAGCAACTTTTTGAGGTTTTGGATCGGCACTCGGCAGTATTTGTGGATAAACCTGGGTATTGTCCAGTATTAGAACATGAAATTAAGATAACTCATGATTTCACTCCTAAGCGTTTAAGGGCATATAAAGTACCTGAGCTACTTAAACCTGAAGTACAACGCCAGATAGAAGAAATGTTGGCATTAGACATCATTCGACCATCGAAAAGTGAAATGGCCAGTCCGGTAGTTTGCGTTTTAAAGGGACCCAAAGGTCAAAATGGCGTTCGATTGGCAATTGATTATCGCCATGTTAACAAATATTCTCTAGGTGATTGTTACCCGACCCCAGACATTGCTGACATCTTACAAAAGGTGGGACGGGCAAAGTTTATTAGTGTTTTCGACGCGAAATCGGGGTATTGGCAAATTCCAGTTCGGAAAGAACATCGATGGCTTACGGCATTCGTATGTGATGCAGGACTTTTTGAGTTCACAAGAATGCCGTTTGGACTCAAGTCCGCTAGCAATACCTTTATTCGTGCTATGACCCAAGTTTTACATCCAGTGCGAAGTTTTACCGAACCATTCGTCGATGATATGGCAGTGGTTTCAATGAATTGGAATGACCATTTAGAACATCTAGAGAAATTCTTGCAAACTATTGAGGAAGCAGGACTCACTTTGAATTTAAAAAAATGTAATTTTGCACAAAACAAAATAAAGTTTGTTGGCCATATAGTAGGGTCAGGTTGTATTGAACCTGATCCAGGTAAGATCGCTACGATCAATGATATCCATCCTCCAACAACAAAGAAAGAAGTTAGAAAGGTTATGGGTTTTTTCAGTTACTTTCGAAATTTTATACCTGCTTTAGCTGAAAAAGCACGGGTAATAACTGATTTGACACGAGATAACATACCTACGAAGGTGCCTTGGGAGCAAAAGCATCAAGAAGCACTAGATAAGTTAAAGGATGATCTCAGTAAAGCTACACAGTTGCGTGCCATTGATTTCACTAGGGAATTTGGTTTGGGTGTTGACGCGGGTGCCGCCGCGGTCGGGTGTTGCTTGTTTCAGTGGACCGAGGAAGGTCAAGGGAAACCAGTTGCTTTTGCTGGCCTTAAACTTACAGATACACGGATGCATTGGTCTGCAATTGAGAGAGGGGCTTTCGCAGTGATTTGGGCGCTTGGGCGATTCAAGTCATGGATGTTCTTGTCAAGGATAATCATTTATTCGGATCGTGGTCCTTTGTCTTGTCTCACAGATGCAAGCCCTAAGAGTGCGAAACTGACTCGTTGGGCGTTAGCATTGCAAGAGTTTAACGTGGACTTTCGATATCGTCCTGGACGTCAGAACACGGTGGCTGATTTCCTCTCTCGGTTGTGACTCGGATGGTGAAGGGGGGAAATGGCCCGACACACAAGGATCGAGCCCGCAAATTGTATAGATAAATTGACTAACTGATGTGTTTTGTTTTGTTTGTGTATGCTGTGTCGAGATGGAGTCTGGAGGCCCGGCTTGATCGTGATGACCCGTTCGGGATGGTGCTGAAGACGTGTCATCATCTGAGGGCGGAGGGAATGTCGTGGTCTACGCGGGTGCATGCATCAAGGGAAGAAAACCGACGTGTCAACAAGCTTGTTTACAACGCACGGAAAATTCTGCAGCAAGCTGTCAACATTAATTCGGTGCATGCAACAAGGATATACGTGTTCAGTAGGACTTTCCAGGGAAAAGTACAGTGACGTCACAGAACGTTCTGGAATCCGGGAGAACTCTATATAAGATAGACCTGCTGTACATTAAGGGCCTTTTGACGAAGATTTGTAAACGTTGAAACATTGATCGTATAACGTTCAATCGAGACCAGCCAACCTGTGTGCTGTCTACGATTGTGATATTTGATAGACGAGTTGACTTACTTTACACTTAATCGACTTTATTTTTAATTAAAGATCTTTTAATAGTTCCTTCGTTGGTTCGTCGTTGCGATCGAAGGAGTCGACCGCGACAATCATCATCATCATCATCATCATCATCATCATCATCATCATCATCATCATCATCATCATCATCATCATCATCATCATCATCATCATCATCATCATCATCATCATCATCATCATCATCATCATCATCATCATCATCATCATCATCATTATCATTGTCATAACAATTATTGTCATCGTCAATCTGAATCTGATTCTGAACCCGAATACCTTCTTCATCATGACCACGATCATCATTATGATCATCATCTGAGCATCGTCACTATGGTCATCATCATCCTCATCGTCATCTGAACATTATCACCACTGGAGCGTTGTCATCATCGTTAAATGAGCATCATTGTCATTCATTCATTCATTCATTCAGAAATTTATATAGCGCACCTTCGAGAAACCTACTCAGAAGCGCGCCCAGCCCAGCCACGGCAATAAAGATTAGACTTGAGCAGCTTGTAAAAAGCAGATGTGTTACCCCTGGGGAGAAGGCGAATCTATAACGGAAGACCATTCCAAATGGAGGCCCCAGCTATAGAGAAAGCCCGGCGTTGCCTAATTTTGGAGCGAACCCGAGGAACTAAAAGTTCTCCCCCAGAAGAAGAACGAAGAACAATCATCATCTCTTCAACATCATTTCCACTCTACCAATATCATCATCTGAATATCATCTGATCATCGTTATCACCACCACCAACATCATCATCCACATCTGATAATGACAATCAGTTGCTGCAGCAGCCGTCGCATCCCAAAAGCATCGTCTGATTCCGCTGCGGATTCTAGTTACAACAGTAGCCAGACTCAGTCCACCAAGCGGCAGCAATCGAAAGTAAATACACCCCTCCACGGCTCTAAAGAGCCTCTGGATATATGCCTCCCTCCTCGGAAGATTGAGGGAGTTGCGAGTACCCTGCAGCTGCTGCAACCCGATGCCAGCTATCCCATCTCATGGCATCCTATGAACTATATTCAGAAAGATGACGACGTCTTACAGCGGCGCTATATCAATAGTCTGCCACGGTTACGACAATAATATTCATACAAAGGAACGCCATATCACGGCCGTCTGTCTGTCTGTCCGTCTGTCGTTTTGACTGTCTTTGTCTGTCTGTATTTGTCTGTCTGTCTTTGTCTGTCTGTCTCAGTCTAACTGGCTGCATGTCTTTCTTTGTCTTTCTCTGTCGGTCTGTCTACAGAAAGGCTTTTGAAATGTAATGTAACCACTGGCGTAAACTTCTACAAAATATTGGGGGCATTTTCCCGAAAAATTTCTGAATTTCGAAAATCTTTTCCCGAATTTCATCTTTCAAAAAAGTTGATGACCTTTTTTTTAGTCATTCGCTTCTTTTCTTTCTTTTAGGAGCTCATAACAGACATTAAACACTATCATGAACACTTTTTTTTACCGATTCATCCTCACACTCACACTGTCATGAACTTTTTTCCGATTCGTCTCGAAAAAAATTTCGTTAAATTAAATATACCTTCTTTATATTTTTTTCTTTTCGTCTCGATTATTGGGGGGGCATTGCCCCGGCTCCTCAATTATTGGGGGGGCACGTGCCCCGGCTGCCCCCAGAGTCTACGCCTATGAATGTAACCAATCGCTGACATGGCGTCTATCAGAGAACCACACTCCCTCAAAGCGCTGCTGGCATTGATGTCTAACTGATTTAAACAAGTGCAACTCATGTGAACCAAAATGGCTGCTCAGCTGAATCAATTGGAACAGTATATGTATGTTTAATGGAAGATTTGTCCAATAGGAAAAGGCGTAGAACTATAAAGATCGATTAGCAGCCTTCGTATACATGCGGACAAGAACGATACAATACAATGCAATACAACTGCATTCGAATTGCCCTCCATCAAAAGTTCAGATGTGCACCCACGATCATACCATAGAACATCAATGGCGCTGAGCAAATGTGAGTAAAGGGCTCCTGTTCAGGGTCCCTACACAATGACCGCCTCGACAAAGGATCGAACCCGTACTCTCCGCGAATAGCACACGTCTTATTCATTTTAACCAATTCTTAGGAGTGACATTTGATGAAGTACCTGCAAGTTTGAGCTAGGTAATAATATTTGTCCGCTATGGATGAACAGTTGGAGGTAAAACTTAATTAGCTCAATAACCTCTGCTTAATTTGGCAGGTTTTCCATTACTGAACAACCCAGGGTCAAAGACGAAGAGAGGAAGGCAAGCAGGAAAGGGAAACAGTTTTAAATACAGATAGTTTGCTTTAATAGTCTTGGTATATTTAGTATACGTCTTGCTGTTGTTAAGTCTTGATCGTCGTAAAACTTCGTAATGGTATATCTTGATGTGGGTAGACTATTGGATGATGGTAATAATAATAAGTCATCTGCAGAGAACTTCTGTGGTCATGGTAAGTCATGATCCTGCAAAATTTTAAATACTGGTAAGTCTTGGTTTCGGTAAGTCTTGATGATGCTATAAACTGCGATGCTGGTAATAATCCATGATAATTAGTAAGCAAGCAAGTAAGTAAGTAAATAAATAGACTTTATTTTGCATCTGACTATCGCACATGCATGATGCATTACATTATACACAACGAAGCAGATTGTAAAGATACATCGATTAAAAAACTTATTTTAAACAGTTTAGATTTAATTACAGGTAGCATGAAAGGACGTCCTCTCTTGCGAAGTAAGTACTTGTCCTCACGAAGAGGTGGCAAGACATGTACTTACTTCTATTAAACTTCTATGATAGTCATGATCTTGAAAGGTCGTGCTGATGGTAAGTCATGTTTCTGCAAAGTCTTGATGCTGGTAAGTCGCAATGAGTCCGCCATACGCTGGTCGGGTGGCTTTTCTGGTCATTAGGCTATATAGTCCTTGACCTTGAGTTGCCGCGGGTCAAGGTCACCTGGTTTCTCTAAACCAGTTCGACCATGGCCGACAAATCAGCGCCGCCCGCCAGCAGACCGAGCACATTCGGAATCAGACGATTTCTGCTCTGGTCTGGTTCGGGAAAGTTTCTAAATTGATAAATCGCGAGGTGACTTGAAGTATATGATAGTCGCACGAACCATTGGCAAGATTTCAAAGGACTGTATAATTCGCCGGCCGATGTCCTAAGGCAGGCCACACCAAACAATTGTTCGTTTCGCATGATACACGGCCGGTGATTCGCAGACGCGGGTCTTTTTGGCCTTAAATAATAACGGCGGAAGTAATAAAAACGCCGGCGGCCGGCCAGCCTTGTCACGTGACCCAATTTCTTGGCCGTCGGCCGTCGAGGAATATGAAGAAGAAGACGATGACGATATTGAAATGATAGAAGTGATAATGATGTCGATATTAATAAATCGTAAGGCGACTTGCAGTGATATATAATTATATATATATATTTATTTGTACGAAAAACAATCAATATATATATATATATATATTGATTGTTTTTCGTATAAATATTTAAATTAATGTAAGACTAAGGTGACAATGATGCTTTAATTTAAGCAGTAGAAGTGATAATAATGTGGTTATTTAGTAGTTTTTAATATAAATATATTAGGGCTGGTTCTGATTTTTTAAAATTAATCGATTAATCTCCAGAATTTAACTTCGATTAAAATTTAATTTTAACGATACAATTTAAACGATTGTATTCGATTAATTTGTTATCTGCTATATAAAGCGAGAAAACTGTTTAAATTTTAGTCACTGAGTCAGTTACTATTTTTTTTACACGGTAAGCGAACTGCGATTATCATATTGCAATGAAGACAGTTAATTTTTCTCACCATCTTCGACTTTTCCATCAGGATTTACCTTAAATGCAAATCATCACATAATTTTCCACTCAAACGTTTCACATTATCATTGTTCGTCATATTGATTACTCCGGAAATGCGCCGCTTGACATCATGAAATAAGTAAAAAAAATTAATCGACCAAGCTGAAATTAATCGATTACAATTTTTAACGATTAATCGGATAAATTAATCGTTAAAATCCGCAGCCCTAATACATATTTATTTATTTCTTAATATAAGACTATAGGCATAACGCATATATAGTTACACTCGAGATTACGATGCTACTATATGAATGTATTAAAATTTGATATATGATAAAAAAATGAAGCTTTTGCGAGAGATGAAGATCCTTGTAAAAACTGCTAATGATGTTGCAAGCAGTAAATTGTTTATGATGGGAGATATTTTAAGTACAGAAATCCAATTATGCGATAAGGGTTGATGTCTTTATTTTGCCATAGCAACTGCTATTTAATGTTGTGATACTACTTGTATTTTCTTGCCATCGATTGATTACTTGGGCGCCATAGAAGCATCATTTTATTATGTGTAAAGTAATCTACTATTCATAAACATCATCGTCATCATCGCGGTCATCCTTGTGGTCATCATCGTCCGAAAATTTGCAAAGTCATGCAGCAGAAAACGCGGTCTCCAAAACCCCTCTGATGGTCTCCTTATAACGATGCCAGATAAATCCTCAGCTGGCCACACAAAAAACCACGCGCACACAGCCGTACACACAGGTACAAGCAGACATACTGAATTACTGTCTCGTCGTGCTCAGCTCGTATAGTTCTAGGCTATAGGACCGCGGCGTCGGCAGCGGCGGCGCATGTGGCTTCGACGGTGACCACGTCTCGCCAGACCTTGGACCGTGCCATCTCCATGCGGCCGGCGACTTATATATCGATCGCGTCTTATATACGCGTAGCTAGCCTTCGGGGGGAGGGGGTGGGCTGCGACGCAGGCAGGCAGGCAAGCCAAGGCAACGCATTCGTCAGCCGGACGGAGTATCTGACTCGGATGAGCCCCCATTAAGCGGCCACGGCGTTCGCGAACGCGGCATAAATTTCTCCATCAAATGAACCGTTTCTACTATTCCATTGAAATCGCGCACAAGTTCAATGCGCAGAAAATTGGACGCCCGAATTCGACGGCATGCCCTCGATCCGCTAATCCCCGTGAAATTGAGGCGACTGTCGATCGCCGAAACCACACCCGCCGGGTCCGATTTGAGTCCGATTTGAGTCTGATTTGATTCTAAATTGAACTATTGATTTTAGTTTGATTGCGCCTGATTTTAACTGTAGATGTGAGTCAGCGATGAGTCCTAAATGAGTCCGATACGAGTTTGAATTTAACCTTCGCTCTGGATATGATTTAAGTACCATTTGAGAACCATTGAAGTACCATTTGAACACGATTAGGCCTGATGTTCATGGACGATTTGAGTATTATTTGAGTCTTATTTAGTCTGACTAGGGTTTTATTTGAGTCCGATAGAAGTCTGATTCTGAATATGGCTTTGAGTTCGATTTGAGTCCGATTTGAATCCGCTTCGAGACTGATTTTAAATGTAGATTTCGTTGGAGCCAAATGCTTTTAGATTTGAAGCATGCCTCCAGAAGGAGGCTAGAATCCACTTGCGAAGAGGCCTATGTGTTTTGAAACGAAAATTCTTGATTGTTATTATTATTATTTTTTTTGCCCTGAGGTACTTCATTCCCCCAAGGTCTTAGAAATTAAAAGTGTTCTGTTTCTGGAACGGCTACACCTCATAATTATTATTATTATTATTATTATTATTATTATTACTATTATTATTATTATTATTATTACTATTATTATTATTATTATTATTATTATTATTATTATTATTATTATTATTATTATTATTATTATTATTATTATTATTATTATTATTATTATTATTATCATCATCATCATTATCATCGTCGTCGTCGTCATCATCATCATCATCATCATCATCATCATCATCATCATCATCATCATCATCATCATCATCATCATCATCATTATTATTATTATTATTTACCAGAGGTATCAATGATACTTCAGGTTTGGAAAAGAATTTAGGAACAGAGCAAATGTCTCGAGGGTCATGCCTCGACTTCAGGGTTAGTAGGAAAGTGTTATTATTATTATTATTATTATTATTATTATTATTATTATTATTATTATTATTATTATTATTATTATTATTATTATTATTATTATTATTAGTAGTAGTAGTAGTAGTAGTAGTAGTAGTAGTAGTAGTAGTAGTAGTAGTAGTAGTAGTAGTAGTAGTAGTAGTATTAGTATTAGTATTATTGTATTCACCCCAAGGTACCTCAGATTCCTCAGGAATTAAAAAACTTATACGGAGAAGAGAAAAAAACCATTCTGGGACTGCTAGAACTTTAATTATTATTATTGTTATATTTATTATTATTATTATTATTATTATTATTATTATTTTTATTATTATTATCATCATCATCATCATCATCATCATCATCATCAACACGATCATCATCATCATCATTTTTATCATTATCATTAAATCATCATCATCATAATCCTTAGCATCAACATCTCATCAACAACAATGCATCATCATCAACAACATTATCATCATCACTATCAATATGATGATAATGACACCTCGATGGCTTTGAAACGATGGGGTAATCTCTGCAATCACTGGCGTATGGCTTCGAACCTGCAACATTGGCAGAAGCGGCATGGTGCATTAACTGTACTTATCCAAGGCACCATCCTTAGCCCCTTAGCCTCCTCTAAGTCGAATCTGGGTTCCCGCATATGATGGGCTGGGAACATAGAGGGTCAAACGAGACGTAGGGGATGGGTATCTCATTCCTCCTTGCGCATATTGTAGCACTCTCCCCTACTACGCAACGAGGTGGAGTGTGGTGCGTGGGAGACGGCATTAAGACGACAGCACCATCTGGTGGCACGAAGTGATGTTGTTAATGTCTCCCTGCCTCTGAATCAACGACGTTATTGCCCGGCCGGATGCCATCTACGGGCGGAATGGAAAACGAAAATTCATCTGCTTTTCCACCTATCCTTCCTTCCTTCCGTTCGTCCGCCTTTCCATCCGTTCATCATCCTTTATTTTGTCTATCCTACCGTCCGTCCTTTTGTCTTTCTTTCATACCTTCCGTCTCTCCTTCCATCTTTCTATTCGTCCATCCTCCAGTCCACCCGTCCTTCCTTCCATCCTTCTAATGTTCTTGTCTATAGATTTTGTAATTATTGCTGTGATCAGCAGAAACGCAAACATTATTATTATTACGGGGCGTGGCTATTGCGTGGCTGGGGCGGGGCCTCGTCGTAATGGGACGGTGTAGTAGAGGCGGAGTTATGGGCTGGAACGCAGTTGGAATGTAGCGAAGTGTATTGGGACTTCGGACTGAATTGGAGGAGCTTTTGCTCGAGGTATGTGGTAGCAGTTGTTTCTAGTTTTAACGACTATTATTGCTGCCAGGGCCGTTGACGTCGCCCTCCACTTTTATCCAGACCTGGGACTGGCATTACCAGAGTACGGTCATTAGTGAAGCTTTTGAGGCATGCGCCTTTGCGAAGTCGGTACTGGAGAGTTGAAGCCTATGAAGGAGGAGCTTCGGCACAGCATAGGCGCACCATTGATTAGGAGTGACGAAATAAAGGTGTGCTGCAGCCTAACAGAAGCGGTGCTTCGGTTCAGCATGGACAGAGAAACCGTTACGTTATGCATTGTGGTGAACTGAGGGCGGGGTCGAATCCTAGCAGAGGCGGGGTTTGTGTAGGGCGGGATCGAATCCTAGCAGAGGCGGGGTTTGTGTACTGAGGGTGGGGTCTAATCCTAGCAGAGGCGGAGTTTGTGTTTACTTAGGGCCAGATCGAATCCTATAGCAGAGGCGGGGTTTGTATACTGAGGGCGGGGTCTAATCCTACCAGAGGCGTGGTTTGTGTACTTAGGGCGGGGTCTAATCCTAGCAGAGGCGGGGTTTGTGTACTCAGGGCGGGGTCGAATCCTAGCAGAGGCGGAGTTTGTGTTTACTTAGGGCCAGAGCGGACTTAGGGCCAGAGCGCCTCCTACAGCAGAGGCGGGGTTTGTATACTGAGGGCGGGGTCTAATCCTACCAGAGGCGTGGTTTGTGTACTTAGGGCGGGGTCTAATCCTAGCAGAGGCGGGGTTTGTGTACTCAGGGCGGGGTCGAATCCTAGCAGAGGCGAGGTTTGTGTACTGAGGGCGGGGTCGAATCCTAGCAGAGGCGGGGTTTGTGTATAGAATGTGGATGGGCCGAGGTATAGTATATGGACGTACGGCTACGGATTAAAATCAGATAACGTGTGATTTACCTGGTCAGAGTAGCATACGTTTGGTAGGACGGTTTTACGGTCGTGGAAAATGTGTGATCTATGACACCAAACAACACGATATCTTACGTTACCATGCATAACGTGCAATACCACACATACTGTGCTATGCTTTGTCACGCATCATGTCAAAACGTATAATATGGCATGTATGTAAACACCCAGCATTATAAGACCACAGGACGTGATATCGTCCATTTATATAATGTTAAATTGTCCATATAAGCTTATATATATATATATATTCATTTATTTAATGCAGTACATGTATATATATACGTTATAGTCCTTGGTATATATATATATAATAAATATATATATATATATAAAATATAGACACCAGCCATGGGTTAGCGTGGTTGCCGAGCGTTCCGCGCTTTATCGTGACACCTACGCACAACGTCCATCGGACCATCTCTACCTCAAGGACGATAACTATACATGTACATGTATATATAAACATATATATATATACATGTACTGCAGTCCATAAATAAATATATATATATATATACAATATATATATACAGGCATTAAGTCCATATATTAAGACCAAATTCTGTATGTAAAAGGGCTAGTACCAGTGGCGTAATCTTGTCCAAAATATTTGGGGGAACATTTAATTATTCATTCTACGCTTGTTGCATCGCGTGTGCAGAAGGCTCTGATAGCCTATCATGAGGTGGATGGGAACCTCTTTGCCAAGTACAATACATTGAAAAAACCAATCCGATCATTGTAGTTCTGGAACGAAATATGTAGGCCTTCATGGTGCATGGCTCAATAAAAACTTTCCCGCTAGACAAATGCAAATTTTCAACAATCGATAGAAATTTTGTGACCAAAATTTCAGGATTTACAGATGAGGGATTTTCCAACAATCTCTGAAAATTTAAGTGGAAAATAAATTTTCGTTGCGTCAAAAACTTACAGCTGTTTAAATATTCTATTCGGTATTTTCAAAATTACGCGGAAAAATGGAAGTCACTTGTAATTTTCAATGTCAACTAAAATCACTTTCATTGCGAATTCAAAAATCTGTTAAACAGTTTGCCTCAAAGCATGATCGAAATGTCCACCCCAGCTTTTACACAAGCTTGAAGTCTTTTTGTGAAGCTCAGTATAGGCTATGACCTTGTTGATTGAGTCCTGTGACAGCTGGTCCCATATTAACTGCATGACTTTCTTCAGCTCATCATTGTTCTTCGGCTTAGGATGAAATGACCTGTAGTGCACAAGCATAGCTCCCCAGACGCGATAATCAAGACGGTCTGGGATGATCCGATGAAATTCAGTCTTCCCTTACCACCGTAACACACGCCAGCAGAGACCATGATGTGCAATGAAAGGTGATGTTATTTGACATTGAAAATTACAGGTAACTGTCCAACCATTTTTCTGCGTAAATTTGAAAATACCGAATACAATATTTAAACAGGTGTAATTTTAGAAGCAATGAAAATTTTCCAGTGAAATTTTCGCGAATTGTTGGAAAATCTTTCCCCTGTAAATCCTGAAATTTTGGTTAAAAATCCCTATCGGTTGTCCAGAAATTGCATTTTGTCCGGTTGGACATTTTTCATTGAACCACCCTGTACATAGGAAAGCGCTCAGCTCCTATACTCATTATGAGTTCATGATAGTTATTCAGTTCTTTGTCACTGTTTTTTTCTTCTGTTTTTGAAGAAGTTTGTCTATAATGAAACATAATATTTTAATATTTCAAGAAATTTTCTAGATTTAGAGGGGGCAATGCCCCTCCTCAATTATTGGGGGCACGTGCCCCGGCTGTCCTCCAGAGCCTTCTCCTATGGCTAGTACGTGTATGTGTAAATCCACTGTAGTTCAGATATTTATATTATAGTCGATACATACTTGGAGCCATAATTATATGTTATATGCTTTATATATACGCCCATATCTGCACTCAAACACACGCGCGCGCACACACACGCACACACACACAGTGTCACACACATATATATATACTAGCTGGTTTACCCGGCGTTGCCCGGGGTTATAAGTTTCAATGCCTTTAGCGAATAAGCAAAAAATTTAGGTTTAAGTTTAAATCCGTGTAGCGAATAAGGAAGAAATTTAGGCGACCTGTGGGGGAGACTGCTTCGCAGTCTTGTGTACGCCTTCTGGCGTACAGCGGAGACTGCTTTGCAGTCTTGTATACGCCTTCTGGCGTATTGCGACCTCTGCCGTGGACTGACCGCTTCGTAGTCGCCCTCTGGCGATGACTGCTTCGCAGTCGGGGAGACTGCTTCGCAGTCTCCCGTGGACTGACTGCTTCGCAGTCGAAGAGGGTGAACCCGGCGTTGGCGGGTTAAAGAAATTACACAATAGTTATTTTTTTAATGTTACTTTATTTTAAATTTAACTGTAGAGCTTGGAGATAAACAACATTAGTTGTCTTGCCATTTGGTGCCAGAAGAAACAGATTCTTACTGGCCCGAACTGGAGAGCAGGCAACGTACAGCGGAGACTGCTTCGCAGTCTTGTATACGCCTTCTGGCGTCTAGCGACCTCTGCCGTGGACTGACTGCTTCGCAGTCGCCCTCTGGCGGCGACTGCTTTGCAGTCTTGGAGGCGCTTGTGGCGTCTGGCGACCTGTGGGGGAGACTGCTTCGCAGTCTTGTATACGCCTTCTGGCGTCTAGCGACCTTTGCCGTGGACTGACTGCTTCGCAGTCGCCCTGTCTGTTTGTGTTTGAACCTACCTGTGTTACAATTTTGCTGTAAAACGATTAATATAGTTCGAAGCGATCGTTATTAAATTCTTTCCGAAAGTAAACAACGACGCTATGGCCATTATTAATGACGTTGGGGAATACCGGCGCCGGAAATTTCCAAATCTTCCGTACGCGTCCCTGGTGCTATTTTTAGGTATAACGTCATTGTGCTATAATTAATTTGTAGTAGGGAGTGGAAATTTCCTATGCCGTGGGGCGAGTTTTTGGCCCTTTTCACCATGTTAGCGGTGAAAAGGGGGTACGCGAACCCCTCCACTGGGTGTCCCATGCCGAGGCCGACACAGTAGTGAAGGTTTGGAGTGAAAAGGTGGAAAATTGTAGAAGTTAAGCCCGGTCAAACAGACAGAGAGACAGACAGAAAGCTGGCTTTATTTATATAGATATACATAAACACTACACTGGAAAATCATATATAATAAATGTACATGTGTGTAGGTGTGTGTGTGGAAGTACATAAGAAAGGCAATATGCAATATATGTAATATGCAGACATAATTAGTATGACACATAGTGTGGGCAAAAATGAGTTGATGTTTCTGAATCGCCTTCTTTGAATATTGAGGAAATGTTCGGCAGATCTTGTTCCCTTTTTATGTTCCCTTAATGCACCGGAATGAGATGCTGTATGTGCATTTAGGCTGCCATCTGTGTATACTGTGTAGTTAGGGTTGCCACCTCTCCCGGATTGGGCGGGAGTCTCCCGTATTTCGATATGATCTCCCGTCTCCAGGAATTAATTTGGAAAACTTTGAAATATCCCGGAATGCTGAGAAGTCCTATTCCCTAGAACAACTGCACAATGCGTCACTGCTCGACATCGAGTCAGAGACTCAGAGTCTGAATGTCTTATCGAGATTGTATTTTTTTAACTTTCAGCGGAAACTTTTCAAATTCAATTTATATATCTCTGTATTTTTCTAACTATCTGCTGACACTTTTCAATTGAGATATCTATGATAATGACTGCGCGTGCAGTGTGCGCGCGAAGTTCGCAATGGCGAATTCAAATTCTGACTCTGAGTCTGAGTCTAATCCAGAAAAATGTGTAGTTAAGAAGAGAAAGGAAGTATTACTGTTCATTCAACGATGAGTGACTCAAAGAAGACGATTTTAAGGATTGGTTGGCTAAGAAAAACGAGTTGGAAGCAGAGTGCAAAATTTGCCAGCAAACATTATCAGTAAAATACGAGGGACGCAGATCGGTAGTAGGCCTACAGCATGCCACATCGGAGAAACACACTACAAATGTGAAGCAGATGAAGAAGAATACAATCGTGACGAGCTTTTTTAGACAACAGAATACCAAAGAAGACGATCTCATAACAGCTGCTGAAGTAAGTCTAACTTACCATAGCGTTAAACACATAGGCGTAGGAGGCGGGGGGTCAGGGGGGGCAAGCGCCCCCCCAAATTTCGGGCGTTCCTGTTTTTCGGGCAAATTGGCACCGGGAAAAATGCTGAACAATTTGCCCGAATCGGAATAGTATTAGACTGTTAGTAGCTCTAGCTCGCAAACACCATAGCATTTGTCACGGCTTCGTCTTCCGACTTGGCCTATAACAGAAACTCCCAGCGCATCATGGTGATGGAAGAACAGCAGATGCCTCAAACTAGGCCTATATCACATTTCGCAGGAGGCCACATCAACCGAAGAGTGCCCTCCATCCACCCCCTCGCCGTAATCATCCCAGAGGTGAGGAATCTGACATCGCCCGACTGGTCTGTATACGCTGGGCAGTTGCCTGCCCTCTGTTTGCCTGCCTTCCTGCCTGCGTTCGACCCTACCGGCTTTTAGTCGGCTCAGTACAAGGGATCGTGGAGGAGGGGAGAGGAACACATAGGTTGTGGAACAGGGAACAGAGGTCAGACTGACTTGGAAGGCGAACGGTGAAGAGTAAATGGGATAGATAGAAACGATAGTGATTGGTACGTATATATGTAACCTGTATTATGTAGGTTGTTACATTAAAACTCTAAAAACCTCCTTTGGTCCGAGATTGAATAAATTATGTCGCGCTTTCAATTATAGGCCACGACAGGGTTTAGAGAGACGCGACAGCATTTACAGCTTTATTCAATGATGTACTAAATAATTACTTACTTACTTACCTACTTATAACATCCAACATGTGGGCTGGATACCGACTTCAGAAAAGAAATAAAATAATTCAAGTTCTGTTGCAATCCACATTTCGGCGTGCAGTTCCAGGTTAGCGTTGTGTGCAGAAATTTCTCTCATGTTTGATAGGCCTATTTACTTAGTTGTGAATTTGTGACTTGAAACCAAGTGTTAATTGTTAGCATCAGTTAGCAAGTAAGAATTATAACTCTGTAATGGATGAACCTTCGCGGAAACGAAGGTATCGACAGCGTGTTACGTGCAGTGAATGTGGTAAGGATTCAGACTACGCAGATCAGCATGGTAAAAATCACCAGAGTAAAAACGCTAAGTTCATCGCTGTGTGTGAAAGTCCCAAAAGCACCGAACTTTTTTCGTGCAACCAAAGCAAACGCAGTCTCACAATCTGCCTCAGATAGACCTATTCTCAGCACCGGACACATCTGGTGTAAGCTTACTGACGACGATAGTTGTGTCAAACCAGCTGTTTGGTGAAAACGACCCTAGGGTAAGTTCAAGTTTTGATGAAGAGGATGCTGACCAACCTGACTCTGAGAATGAGAACTTCAACACTCCCTCTAGCGATGATGTAATGAAGGATGGCCAGCAGGGACGTAACTAGCGTTGGGCTTGGGGGGGCTTAAGCCCCCCCAAACGAAGTTGAAGCCCCCCCAAACAAGTCAAGCCGTTGTATGCTTACGGCTAAAATTCGTATGAACACTGTATAAATGTTGCCATGTTCAAGGTTTAAGCCCCCCAAACGAAAAATCCTAGTTACGTGCCTGATGGCCAGCCTTGCCCAAACCAACCAATGCTCAAAGAGTATTGTCCAAAACGAATCGGACGTGTAGAACTCGAAGGGATTTTAATCCTGAATGGTTCAAGAGCAGGCCCGCCGAGAGGGGGGCAGAGGAGGCAAATTCCCAGGGGCCCGGCGACATTTTGGGCTGTTCTAGAGAGTGACTGTTCTACTGTCAGTGATGCACGACGTCATGGCAATTACTCGGAAATTTTTTTCGGGCAGAAATAAAATCTTGCCCCCCCGCCGCTGAAATATCCCCTACGCCTATGGTTAAACATCACCACAGCTATAGTAGTCAAGATTGCGGTAACAAGATAATGCGGACAATTTTTCCAGACTCTACTATTGCCAAAAAGTTTGCTTGCGGCAGAACGAAAGCAACTAGCATTATTGAAAATATCCTCGCTCCAGCTTCGCAAGAACAGTTGATCAATGAATTACAAGGATCAAAGTACTTTTCAATAGCAACTGATTCTTCAAACAGAGGAAGTGTTAAGCTTTTTCCAGTGCAATTTCAGTGCAATTGCAAATGTTAAAAATTTTTCTTGAATCTCCCGGATTCGTATCCTTAGGAGGTGGCAACCCTATGTGTAGTGCAATGAGTGCAAGGTCCACTGAAAGTTATCAGTTGAACAGGAAAATTTTTATCAATTGATGTATTGATGCGTGTAAATGTATGTATGTATGTATGTATGTATGTATGTATGTATGTATGTATGTATGTATGTATGTATGTATGTATGTATGTATGTATGTATGTATGTATGTATGTATGTATGTATGCATGCATGCATGCATGCATGCATGTATGTATGTATGGATACATGCATGTGTTTCTGTGTGTCTGAATGTGCGTACATGTATGAATGTTTATATGTAAATAAGCGTCTGTATGTTTGTGTATATATGTGTGTATGTACCTATGTATGTAGGTATGTATTAACATACATATGTATTGTTTGGCGACTGCGTGTATGTAACTCCCATCGACCATCCTCTTCTCTCATCCGTAGCTCCATCCTTTGCCATCCATTAAGATCGTTCGTGCAGTCAGCCACCGATACATTCATCCAGCCTCCAGTCAATCACCAGATCGCTGAATCACTCGGCTCTGACAGTGTCATTCGGCCGCTCATTTGACCATCAGTTCGTCCATCCATCCATCCATCCATTCATCCATCCACTAATCCACCCATCAGTCCATCCATCCATTCATTTATCCAGTCATCCGTCCGTCCATCCATCCATCCATCCATCCATCCATCCATCCATCCATCCATCCATCCATCCATCCATCCATCCATCCATTCATCCATTCATCCATCCATCCATCCATTCATCCATCCATCCATTGGTTCATCCATCCACTAATCCATCCATCGATCCATCCATCCATTCATTTATCCAGCCATCCGTCCATCCATCCATCCATCCATCCATCCATCCATCCATCCATCCATCCATCCATCCATCCATCCATCCATTCATTTATCCAGCCATCCGTCCATCCAGTAATCCATCCATCCATCCGTTCATCCACCTGTCCATTCATTAATACGTCCATCCATTCATCCTTCCATCCAACCACTCATCCATCCGTCCATTCATTTATCCATCCATCCATCCATCCATCCATCCATCCATCCATCCATCCATCCATCCATCCATCCATCCAGCTATCCATCCATCCATCCATCCATCCATCCATTCATCAATCATTCTTCCACTCGCTCACTCAATCAATCAATCCATCATTCTCACTCAATCAATCACTTGCTCTCTTACTCACTTGCCCACTCGCTCGCTCATTCAATCACACACTCACCCTAACACTCGCTCAATTATATAATCACTCACTCACTCACTCACTCACTCACTCACTCACTCACTCACTCACTCACTCACTCACTCACTCACTCACTCACTCACTCACTCACTCACTCACTCACTCACTCACTCACTCAATCAATCAATCAATCAATCAATCAATCAATCAATCAATCAATCAATCAATCAATCAATTTCACTCAATCAATCATTCGGTCGCTTACTCACTCGCTCATTTGCTCGTTTGCTCGCTCGCTCACTCACTAACCTACTCACTTGAGGCTAATTGAGCCGATCTGTTACAGTAACGCGGTCTTGTCGTATTTTAAGGTGGGGGTTAGGGCGCCTTATCGGAGCATCGGGAAAACTGGTCTGGAGTGCGACCATCGAGCAATCAGTCGGAGTAATTAGGGGAAGTCACAGCTCACACCCGAACATTATACGGCTTTCACATATATAGGCGCTAGAAAAATTTCGATTTCAATAAACTTCCGTGTTGTTCACAAGTGAATGCATGCGGGATACAACTGATCGATGTAATGTAACGTAATCGAAGATTTATATAACGTCTTCTGGGTTCTCCTGGCTTCAGACTATAGAAGGGCCTACTGGTTAAGCCTAAAGGTTGCAATATCTTTATTAGTTGGATATAGCAAAAGATGTCTTTCTAAATTGAACAGTACGAGTGTGTCTCTGCCATTAGGAGCCTACTAGGGTGTCTCTGCCACTGGGAGCCTACGAGCGTCTCTGCCACTGGGAGCCTACGAGCGTCTCTGCCACTGGGAGCCTACGAGCGTCTCTGCCATTGGGAGCCTACGAGCGTCTCTGCCATTGGGAGCCTACGAGCGTCTCTGCCTTTGGGAGCCTACGAGCGTCTCTGCCATTAGGATCTTACGAGCATCTCTGCCTTTGGGAGCCTACGAGCGTCTCTACCTTTGGGAGCCTACGAGCGTCTCTGCCATTAGGAGCCTACGAGGGTGTCTCTGCCATTAGGAGCCTACGAGCGTCCCTGCCATTAGAAGCCTCCGAGTGTCTCTGCTATTAGAAGCCTCCGAGTGTCTCTGCTTTTAGAAGCCTACGAGGGTGTCTCTGCCATTAGAAGCCTACGAGTGTATACCATTCGGAGCCTACAAGGGTGTCTCTGCCATTAGGAGCCTACGAGGGTGTCTCTACCATTAGGAGCCTACGAGAGTATCTCTGCCATTAGGAGCCTATAGCGTCCCTGCCATTAGAAGCCTGCGAGTGTCTCTGCTTTTAGAAGCCTACGAGGGTGCCTCTGCCATTAGAAGCCTACGAGCGTCTCTGCCATTAGGAGCCTACGAGCGTCTCTGCCATTAGGAGCCTACGAGCGTCTCTGCCATTAGGAGCCTACGAGCGTCTCTGCCATTGGGAGCCTACGAGCGTCTCTGCCATTAGGAGCCTACGAGCGTCTCTGCCATTAGGAGCCTACGAGCGTCTCTGCCATTAGGAGCCTACGAGCGTCTCTGCCATTAGGAGCCTACGAGCGTCTCTGCCATTAGGAGCCTACGAGCGTCTCTGCCATTAGGAGCCTACGAGCGTCTCTGCTATTAGGAGCCTACGAGCGTCTCTGCTATTAGGAGCCTACGAGCGTCTCTGCCATTAGGAGCCTACGAGCGTCTCTGCCATTAGGAGTATACGAGCGTGTCTCTCTCATTGGAAACCCGCGTAGGCATCTTTCGAAATAGGACAGACGTGTTCTTGGTAATTTATTATTAATATTTATTATTATTATTATTATTATTATTATTATTATTTTTTTTTTTTTCTTTTTTTCCCGAGGTAGTAAAGATCCCTCGGGTTGTAAAAGAAGATTAAAAACAGTTTATTGGTTCTCGTCTCCGACTTCGTGCCCAAAAGTGCCTCTGAATGCAACGCCATTGAACCGTTGCGTGCAAACTGACAAACGCTGGAACAGGTGCATGCTTTCTCTAGGGTCTCCCGTTGCCTCTGTCATGCGGCGGCCCAACTCCTGGAGAAACTCTAGTCCTGTCCGATTGATGGGGCCTAGTGATTCAAATGCCACGGGGATGAATTCGTGCGTGGCGGGGAGAGATGTATATTTCATGCTTTTTCGTTCAGCAGCTTGCTCCACCCGTTACTGTCGACGTCAGATGAAGATACGATGACGCGCACGTATGGACTGCTGTTGCATCCCATGCAATGAACCTGCCTCTTGTCCATGGGACCAGTGTGGCTCCATCTGGTCTCTTTCCATCGGTGCGGCTTAGTCCTGACGGTTCTTTAGAACTAGGAATATCCGCCTTCGACAAGGCTCTCCAGATAATGTCATTTAATGCAGCGTGTCGCGCCGCCCTTCCCGTCGACCTTCTGCAGACCAGTCCATGATGTCCACCTGGATCTGCGATCTCGCCACACTGGCACCGATGTGATGCACAAAGAGTTAAACCAAGGCGGAAACCTACAGCAACCCTAACCGCCTCATTGCTCAACCCTAGGCCGCAAGCAGCCAAAGGGATGGTCCCGAGCCAGTCTCCGGCGTGTGCAGCTGTCAGTGCTCGAAGTCTTGCCTGGCTGAGTGGATCATCGCATCCATTGCAAATCTTCATCTTATCGCTGTCGATGAGCGGTCGATCCCAGGTCTTCTGTTCTCTCGGGATCGGTTCCATTACTGCGGGAAGCGAGTCTTTGCGAGCTTCCATCATCTCATCCCGGTATGCATCGCTCCACTCATCCGCGACCAGGATGGCGCCCACGAGACCGGCGGTCGACGCAGCTGATGCCAAATAGGCTGATGATGCCAGCATCGATATCCGCCTGATCCCCAGGCCGCCATCTCTGATCGGGAGAGAGGCCTGCAACCACTGCACGTCGCTCAATTCGTTGTTGATGATCTTCTCCAGTCCTGTCTTCGTTAGCTGGTCCATTTCTTATTATTATTATTATTATTATTATTATTATTATTATTATTATTATTATTATTATTATTATTATTATTATTATTATTATTATTATTCGCTTTCTTCTCATTGATCCAAAGCTAGCTTAGAGTAGCTACTTAATCGGTGTCGTTGCGAAGGATTTTGCTGTTTTCTTTTGGTGTTTGGATCAATACAAAGTCATCGGTGACTTCATGCATGGATCTATGAATAGTAGATTGAGGACAGTCATGGCAGACACTGTAAGTTTGGAAGGGCGGGGCATAATATCTATGAATAGATGACTGGAGCAGAGGAGGACCGGGCCGTGGTCGCTCGGTCGGTCTGCCCGATGATCGTTTAAGGGGACATATCGATCCCAGCGGCGGGGTTCTTGGGAGTATTAGCGTGGAGAGGGCTTGGGTTTACGTTGGTGAATGGGTGGATGAATGGATTGATGAACGGATGTATATGGATCGATGGACGGAGAGGTAAAAGAAGGATACGGAAGCAGACGCAATGGTGCATACAACCGCGGTTTTCGAGGCATTCACATGGCGACAAAGTATAGGATCTTAAAGGAAGAGGGGTCAAAAAATGCAAGGAGGGGAAACGGGTGTTTAAAGGGAAGAATGGATGCAAACATTGACCGAGTTGTAAAAAAATGGCGTCGCCGCGGAGCATTGTGGGACTCCTTGTCTTCAAGAGGCGACGCCTGTTGCCAAACATTGGAAGCGTTGGTGTCGATTTGTTTACCAAATGTGAGCCAAACAATCACGGAAAATCCCCAGGATTTCAGTGGAATTATTCGAAACTCCGGCACCCAA
This sequence comes from Allolobophora icterica, assembly GCA_963556255.1. Lineage (NCBI taxonomy): Eukaryota > Metazoa > Annelida > Clitellata > Crassiclitellata > Lumbricidae > Allolobophora > Allolobophora icterica. Next base: position 64,665,044 of record OY744603.1, read on the forward strand.
CAACATCCGTACATCAGTGTCGCGGTCGACTCCTTCGATCGCAACGACGAACCAACGAAGGAACTATTAAAAGATCTTTATTTAAAAATAAAGTCGATTAAGTGTAGAGTAAGTCAACTCGTCTATCAAATATCACAATCGTAGACAGCACACAGGTTGGCTGGTCTCGATTGAACGTCATACGATCAATGTTTCAATGTTTACAAATCTTCGTCAAAAGGCCCTTAATGTACAGCAGGTCTATCTTATATAGAGTTCTCCCGGATTCCAGAACGTTCTGTGACGTCACTGTACTTTTCCCTGGAAAGTCCTACTGAACACGTATATCCTTGTTGCATGCACCGAATTAATGTTGACAGCTTGCTGCAGAATTTTCCGTGCGTTGTAAACAAGCTTGTTGACACGTCGGTTTTCTTCCCTTGATGCATGCACCCGCGTAGACCACGACATTCCCTCCGCCCTCAGATGATGACACGTCTTCAGCACCATCCCGAACGGGTCATCACAATCAAGCCGGGCCTCCAGACTCCATCTCGACACAGCATATACAAACAAAACAAAACACATCAGTTAGTCAATTTATCTATACAATTTGCGGGCTCGATCCTTGTGTGTCGGGCCATTTCCCCCCTTCACCATCCGAGTCACAACCGAGAGAGGAAATCAGCCACCGTGTTCTGACGTCCAGGACGATATCGAAAGTCCACGTTAAACTCTTGCAATGCTAACGCCCAACGAGTCAGTTTCGCACTCTTAGGGCTTGCATCTGTGAGATAAGACAAAGGATTATGATCTGAATAAATGATTATCTTTGATAAGAATATCCATGACTTGAATCGTTTAAGTGCCCAAATTACTGCGAAAGCCTCTCTCTCAATTGTAGACCAATGCATCTGTGTATCTGTAAGTTTAAGGCTAGCAAAAGCAATTGGTTTTTCTTGACCTTCTTCGGTCCACTGAAACAAGCAACACCCGACCGCGGTGGCACTTGCGTCAACACTTAAACCAAATTCCTTAGTGAAATCAATGGTATGCAACTGTGTAGCTTTACTGAGATCATCCTTTAACTTATCTAGTGCTTCTTGATGCTTTTGCTCCCAAGGCACCTTCGTAGGTATGTTATCTCGTGTCAAATCAGTTATTACCCGTGCTTTTTCAGCTAAAGCAGGTATAAAATTTCGAAAGTAACTGAAAAAACCCATAACCTTTCTAACTTCTTTCTTTGTTGTTGGAGGATGGATATCATTGATCGTAGCGATCTTACCTGGATCAGGTTCAATACAACCTGACCCTACTATATGGCCAACAAACTTTATTTTGTTTTGTGCAAAATTACATTTTTTTAAATTCAAAGTGAGTCCTGCTTCCTCAATAGTTTGCAAGAATTTCTCTAGATGTTCTAAATGGTCATTCCAATTCATTGAAACCACTGCCATATCATCGACGAATGGTTCGGTAAAACTTCGCACTGGATGTAAAACTTGGGTCATAGCACGAATAAAGGTATTGCTAGCGGACTTGAGTCCAAACGGCATTCTTGTGAACTCAAAAAGTCCTGCATCACATACGAATGCCGTAAGCCATCGATGTTCTTTCCGAACTGGAATTTGCCAATACCCCGATTTCGCGTCGAAAACACTAATAAACTTTGCCCGTCCCACCTTTTGTAAGATGTCAGCAATGTCTGGGGTCGGGTAACAATCACCTAGAGAATATTTGTTAACATGGCGATAATCAATTGCCAATCGAACGCCATTTTGACCTTTGGGTCCCTTTAAAACGCAAACTACCGGACTGGCCATTTCACTTTTCGATGGTCGAATGATGTCTAATGCCAACATTTCTTCTATCTGGCGTTGTACTTCAGGTTTAAGTAGCTCAGGTACTTTATATGCCCTTAAACGCTTAGGAGTGAAATCATGAGTTATCTTAATTTCATGTTCTAATACTGGACAATACCCAGGTTTATCCACAAATACTGCCGTGTGCCGATCCAAAATTTCAAAAAGTTGCTTCTGTTCCTCTTGCGAAAGATGCGCTATAATCAGAGGATCAATTCGCTTACTCGGGCTTATTTGTTCACGTTCTTCCTGATCTACAACCTCTACTATACCAAATTCTTCATCTTGATCAACAATTACTGAACAGCTATTGATCATCGCTTGTTCGAGTCGTTCATGGTATCGCTTGATCTTATTTGCGTGTAAATGTCTTTGTTTTCCCTCTATTTCTACTATATAAGAATATGGGGATTTAACCTTGACTACGGTAGCAGGTCCTTGCCATCGACTATAAAATTTAGAACTACCAAAATCTGGTGCTAATACTGCTACTTTATCTCCAACTTCGTATTTTCTGTCAGTACTACGCAAGTTATAATAATCTGCATACCGCTTTGTTTCTATATCACTATAGTAATCTGCATAAACTTTCGCGAATTCGAGGTTTTCCTTCAGTGATTGAAGATACTCTTCGGGTGATTTACCTAAGTTAAGAGGTACTTTTCGTTCGCCAGCCCACGATTCCTTCAACACACTAAGTGGACCCCGAGGAAGAGTTCCATAAACCATAGTGAATGGCGAAATATGAGTCGTGCCTGAAGGTTTTTCTCTAAGGCTCCACAGAACAAACGGTAACAATTGGTGCCATCCACGAGGATCAGATTGAGCAAGCTTAAAGATCATGGTTTTCAAGCTTTGGTTGCATCTTTCAACCAATCCAGCTGCCTCAGGATGTCCAGGGGTATTAAATCTGGGACTACAACCCATTCGCCGCAAGAATTCTTTCGTCAAACGACTGGTAAAGTTGGTACCACAATCAGAACTGATGATCCTTGGAATAGAAAAAGTTGTAAAAACTTGCAACAGAGCTTCACAAACTCCCTTTGCATTCAGCGATCTAAGAGGATACGCCATCGGCCAACGAGAAAATTTATCCACCAGAACCAGAGCATAATTGTACTGGGGTTTCGATTTGTTGGATTCTCCAGTCACTACCATAGGGCCAATACAATCCATATTTAGATGGTTAAAACAGAGTTCATCCGCCCTCGGAATAGGAGTGATCGGGACTCGATCTGCCACTTTAACTGGAGTTCTTAGTTGACAAATTTGACAAGACGCACAATATTCGCGAATCCTCTCATCCATTCTTGGAAACCAAAAGTTTAATTTGATCCTGGCTCTCGTTGCCTTAAAAGCCATGTGCCCAGCACATGGGGCATCGTGTGCTACTCGCAAGACAACCTCGATTCTATCTTCCGGTAAACATAATTGATTAACCTTATGTCCCATAATTTCCCCTTTGTGGTACAGGAGGTTATTATCTATAAAGAAATTATTTTTATTCTGTCTCGCTTGTTGCCAGCAAGATATAAGATTGTGACAATTCTGTTGCTCACGCAATAAAGTATCATTATTCGCTACTCCCTCATCAGACTTGAACTCTGTTGACTCAACATCAAGAAAATTATCTGAATCATCAACTAGTTGCTCCTGAGAATATTCATTCACTTCTGACGGCAAGGATTCGTTGCTGTTACTTTTCTCGATATTAACTTCTAAGTTATCTTCTTCTGCCCCTTTATTTATTTGTACACATCGATCTACGCCAGCTACCATCACTACATATTGTGAACTATCCCTTAATAGGTCCACAACATGGGGTGTCAAAATAACCCGTTCATTTAGTTCAGGGACTGCAGCGAACATGACGCACAAAGATGGCGCAATGTTTGTCGTTCCTTCCATTGAATTAGCTAATTTCGTTTGTAGGTATACTACATCTGCCTTACATCCTTCTCCCTGAAAACCAATTATATTAATCCGTTTAATCACGGGTAAGTTTAGTGACTCAATTAATTTCTTATCAATACAACAAATTTCTGCTCCTGAATCAGATAATGCTGGCTGAGAAGGGAGATCTTCAATCTGTACATTGATATACGACTTCTCGTGTAATCCATCAGTACTATTCTCATATACCCTTACAGCAGTTTCCAACCCTATTGGTTTAGAATTATCCAATAAATTCCCTTGCTTTACCTGTTCAGGTATCTCATGCAACACGTTGACCTTCTCAACAAATAGGTCGATCACTTCTTCAGTTGGGTTCCCAAATATACAAGTACTCACCTTTTTAGAACTTGGTTTGGTCTGGCACTCCCTTGCCATATGACCCTTCTGATGACATAGGAAACAGAGACCCTTTACCTTGGCCTCCTCCTGAGACACCCTCGCACCTATCTTGGCTTCACCCCTTATTTCCGGTTTGGGAGACTTGGGTTGAGCTGTCTGGTTATTGACTTGAACATGTGGTTGACCTCTCGTCCAATTGTTATACTTCGGTGTCGGATGACTACGGCATACTAAGTCATTCCCACCATCATGCGACGCTACATAAATGTCAGCCGCATTAGCTATGTCTTCACAGCTCAACCACTCCTCTTTTTCTTGGGCCAAGATATAATCTAAACAAGCCTTCGACAAGGACTCCTTAAGCCGATCCGCAACCAATAAACTTACAAGTTTATCAAACTCATCAGTTATCTTTCTACTTTTCAAATAATACATAAGAGCCACACGCAATTTGGATGAATAGATCGTAAATGATTCGTCCGATGCTTTGTGCAACGACCAAAATCGGGCTCTAAGATTTGAAGGGCTTATCTTAAACTCCCTTAGCAAAAACTCCTTCAGGAATTTGTAGTCATGGAGCTGTGCCTCAGTAAGGCGCATGGTTAATGCCTTAGCTCTTTCACTTAAAATGGCTAGCATTAATTTTGCTCTAACATCTTCATCCACCTCATACACATTAAACAAACCATCCAAGTGATCAAAGAAACCTGGAATTTCTATAGGGTCGGAAGGAAATTTCCAAAGAATATTCTTAAGGGCATCACTATAACGCTTAGTACGACTTGCTAAAGAATCTCTAACATTTCGTTCTTCCTGCTTTTCCTTCCTCTCCCTTTCTTCTTTCTCTTTCCGTTCCTTCTTTTCTCTTTCTTCTTTCTCTTTCCTTTCCTTCTTTTCTTCCTCTCTCCTCTTTTCCTCCCTTTCTTCCTTCTCCTTCCGTTCCTCCCTTTCTCTTTCTTCCTTCTCCTTCCGTTCCTCCCTTTCTCTTTCTTCCTTCTCCCTTTGTTCTTTCTTTTCTTCCTCTCTCCTCTTTTCCTCCCTTTCTTCCTT
>OY744603.1:64675229-64712729 GCA_963556255.1 Allolobophora icterica
TTGCCGCCCGCATCCGTTATAACTTATAAGATCCTCCTCCTTGTCTCTAAATCTCAGCAGGGTACTGCCCCAAAATATCCCTCGAACTATCTGCGAAAGCTGCTATCTGCATCTTCTTCTCGCCCATTGCGCTCTGTAAATCGGCTTGATCTTTTTATTCCCAGGGATAAAACTGCCTTGGCCCAGCACCGGGCGTTTGCTGTAGTGTGTCCCACGATCTGGAATGACCTTCCCCCTCTGCTGAGGGCCGAACTAATGACTGGCTTTTCCTCATTGGTCTCGCGTTCCCTAAAGGCACTTTTGTTTCCCCGGGGCTTCTGTGATGAGAGCACTTCTGAATAGTTATTCTGCGAGAGGCGCTTTATAAATTTATAGATACAATACAATAGAATACACAAGACAGCTTTAAATATTGAAGTGACAGCCTCGTTTGCAATCACTACCGCACAGGGAAAATTAGGTGAATGTAACCGGAGCGCTTACGTCTGTCTGCACAAATACATGCATACATACATACATACATACATACATACATACACACACATGCATACATGCATACATACATGCATACATACATACATACATACATACATACATACATACATACATACATACATACATGCATACATACATACATACATACATACATACATACATACATACATACATACATACATACATACATACATACATACATACATACACACACATGCATACATACATACATACATGCATACATACATACATACATACATACATACATACATACATACATACATACATACATACATACATACATACATACATACATACATACATACATGCATGCATGCATACATACATACATACATACATACATACATACATACATACATACATACATACATACATACATACATACATATGCACATATACATACATACATACATACATACATACATACATACATACATACATACATACATACATGCATGCATACATACATACATACATACATACATACATACATACATACATACATAAATGCGCGTAAGTAGACTAGTATATTTGGAAATCACTAATCATGCTTGGGACGGTCTCTGTGCACATGTGACATTAGGCACATCGAAAGTCGCCCCAAAACTTAACTGCCATATATCATAAATCAGCTGACTGAAGTTTCCTCTCTAAGAAAATCGGAAATCGATAGATCGATTGATCGATAGATCTATCGATCGATCAGCCGTCGTCCGTTCGGTCAGAGTCTGGGACGAACCAACAGCTCATTTGCATATTATCGGTCGTGCGCATGTCCCGCGGCTGCGCACTCGTCCGATGATCTACTCTGGGAAAACTAATATTTCATCTGTTTATAACAGATACTAGTGTGGCTTTATTGCTGGCTGCAGCAGAAACGAATGTGATTAAGTACTGGTAACAACAGCAGATATTAATACGCCTATGGCTTACTGTTTCATAACAGAAGGTACCAATGTCGCTCAGTGTCTTGTAGTAACAACAAATACTAAAGTGGCTTAATGCTGTGTAATAGCAGATACTAATGTGGCTTGATGCAGGGGCGTCTTCACCATAAAAACCTTGGAGCAAATGCTCCATCCAAGAAATAGGGTGGGGGAGATCTGTCAGTGTGTGTGCCACCATTTTATGGGGGAAGGAACGGGTAGGGGGAAGAAGAGGGGGAAAAGTGACGTTGCTCTAATGACTTAGGGGGATAGACGCCTCTGGCTTGGTGTATGGTAATAACAGCAGGTTTCAATGTACATTAAACTGTCTACTGTAACTTCTGCAAAAACTTCTAAATGCCATGTCTAGTAGCTTTAAGCTCACATATTTTTGAATATCATTTTGAACTGTACAGCGCTTTTGCATCAATATAGCCAACTGTCTTTAGTTATAAAAATATACCTAAATACTTGATATTACGTCATGGTGAATTAACTATTATTAGACTCTATCCTGTGATACACTGAAGAAATTCTATAATATGTTGCCGTAAAACTGCAACGTCGTGCCAGCCTATGTTAATTGTAGGCCTACATAGTAAGAATAGACAATACACCTATACCATATATGTAGATCAGTCATATCTATTTATATATTCATTCATTCATTCGAGGATTTGTATAGCGCCTCTTCAGGGAACTACTCAGCGGCGCTCCCGACACCAGCGCGTTCAAATATTACAGTTGTAAGATTAGTAAGAAAGAGGCCACCGGCCCACCACTGAAAAAGCTGGACTTGTTTGTATTGTATATATACACCGTGAGGCATAAAAAAGGAAGCCCCTGGAAAAATCGTTATTATTGTAACAATATTCAAACAATGTCAATGAAATTCATGAAATTTATAGCTAAATAGCAAGCAATGTAAAAAAATTTACAGTTTGTACTCAAACTGTCCGCCTTCAGCTTCTACGCATGCGCGAAGTCGCTTGCGCCATTCACGCACCGCCGAGTCAATAATTCGTTGGTCAAGATCGTTCCAAGCTTGCATGATTCGCTTACGAAGATCTTCAACATCACGGACCTTTGTTTTGTACACCATTTCCTGCATGCATCCCCATATTTTATAATCTACGGGATTCAGATCTGGGCTGTTAGGGGGCCATAGTGTAGGAATTATGAAGTCAGGAGTTCCATTCGTCAGAAGTGCAACCGTTTCTCGAGCTCTGTGCGCTGGAGCACCATCTTGCTGGAAAATGTAAAATTCAGAGAATTCTCGAATTTCAGGTAGAAGGTCTTCCATGAGTAAAACATCTCTGTAGTATTGGCCGTTGATTTTTACCCCCGGTTCAACAAAGTGAATTGACGTGCGCCCCAGAGAAGAAACACCGACTGACACCATCAGGGATTTGCTAAACGTCGGACGTGTGCGTAAAAGGCGGTCGGCTGCAATATCTCTCTTTCGAGTTCCAACTGCTACATACAGACGATCATTTTGAGTATTGCTAGGAGAAGCAACTGTGAATAATTTTTCGTCAGTAAACCAGATGAAATGCACTAGGCTAGCTGGGTAGCGACGCAACAAAAGGCGACTGCGGTCAAGTCGAGCTTGTTTGTTGGCCACGGTCAATTCATGTGCCCTACGTTTTTTCATGCATATCAAACGTGTCTTTCTTCACAATACGATTAACGGAACGTTGAGATATACCAACTTCCCGAGCAATTTGTCTTTGAGTACGGTGTGTTTACGACAAATCTTCGTGGCTCAAAACAAGTGTTTCAACTTCTTCAATTTCGTCAGCAGTTCGAGCAGTGCGCGGACGACCACTGCCGGGAAGACGTTGCGAAGTTCCAGTACTATCAATCTTGCGAATAATCTTGTCCAATCCACTACGAGACCAGCTTTTATGAGGAAACTCTTTTAAAAATCTGTTTGCTCCATAATGTTTGTTTTGTCTTAAAAATTTTACTTCCTCACTGAACGCCATTTTCGTAAATGGTGGAAAAATTAATGACGTCATTATTATTATTACGTCAACGATTTAGCGGAAATTTTTATAGGGCCTTTTTAAAAATAAAATTATTGATTTTAACGATAGATGTTTTTGCGTAAATTGCATTTGTTTTGATCAATTATTGAATGAGTTATAACGATTTTTGCAGGGGCTTCCTTTTTTATGCCTCACGGTGTATATATGTAATATGATATATATATATATATATATATATATATATATATATATATCATATAACAACAATATATATTGTCAGTCCGTCGCGTATGGCCCAGACAGACAGATGCATGGACAAGCAAAAACACAGAAAGATACACAGACACGCAGACTGAGACACACAGACAGATACACAAAGGTAAGCAGACAAGCACAAGGACACACACTCGCACACAGTCGTACAGATACACGAAGACATAGACATACAAAAACATACATAACAAGACAGAAACACACGGCCAACATTGACACACCGGACACACAATCATATCCAGGCGATGCGGTCTACGCCCGATCACGTGACGACGGCGCCTATTAATAGCCGTGCTTATAGTGCCGCCTAGCGGCGTCAATCGACTCCGAATGGGTTTCGATCAACCGACAAAATCTGAGATTTTGCGTCGCGCCTCCTCAGTCGAAGAGGGAATGGCGGCGCAGATAAAGAGATGAATGGGGGCAAACGACCCACGATAAAGTCCTCTGTAATTAAGTATTGAGCGGTCAAAGGGGCGGGGGAAGGGAGAAGCCAGCGGGCGGGGCACGGCAGGAATGCAAAGCCGCCATATAAATTGATAAATGGATTGACGGAGGGAGCGTGGCGACGGATGAACGAATGATTGGCAACTAGCGCCCTCTGTCCGCTGGCGGTTACAGGTTGGCGTCGCTCCATGTGCGAGATGTTTATGGCGATTATTCGGTCGTTTTAATTCAATTAACTCGTTCATCCGTCCATCCATTCATCCATACATTTGTCCACCCATCCGTTCATTCATCCACCCATGCATTCACTCATCCACTCGTCCATACATCAATCCACCGTACCTTCCATCTGTCTAGTCATCATCCCATCATTCCAGCCATCATTCCATCATTCCATCCATCCGTCCCACATCGCATACATTCATACAAGAACCCATACAATCAATCCATCCATATATTCATTCCATCAATCGCTTCATCCATCCATCCATCCATCCATCCATCCATCCATCCATCCATCCATCCATCCATCCATCCATCCATCCATCCATCCATCCATCCATCCATCCATCCATCCATCCATCCACCCACACACCCACCCATCCATCCATCCATCCATCCATCCATCCATCCATCCATCCATCAATCCATCCATCCAGTCATCCATCCATCCATTCGATTGTTCTTTGTATTCCACATTTACGTTTCTTCCTTTTTATTATTCTTTTTATAAACCTTTTCTCTTATCTGTCTGCTTATCGTTCCTTTGTTTCTTTCATTCCTCGTTTCCTTCTCTTCGTCCTTCTATCAATCATCCGTTCGTTGTGTGATTCGTTCGGTCGTTCCGTCCATCAGAGGAAGAGACTGAGGAGTGCCGCCTGAAGATCAGATCGCGTGTTTAACTGCGTCGAAGGCTTTCGTGGCTTCTCGGGACGCTGACTTGGCTGATGCTTCTGTCAGTCCAGGGCCCTCTGGGAACGGAAGATGTGTACCAGATTCGGAGGCAGAGCTGACTGGTGTAGTCATTCAGTTAGAAGCTTGGATGGCTCGGTGCCCGGACAAAGGAGAATTGGACAAACACACACGCACACAGACACACACAAACACATAGACAGAAACACAGAGACACAAAAACACACACACACAAACACAAACACAAACACATAGACAGACACACAGAGACACAAACATACGAACTCAGAAACCGACAGTAAGTAAGTAAGTAATATACCTTCACAAGGCTTTTGTGAGGTACATACATACATAACTTACCTCATTATACCAAGTAGTACAACGCCATACTTTATACCTTACCATGGAAAGCACTGGATTGGCATCGCTTTCGTTGCAGGTCGTAGCAATAATCTCGATCCTCTTCGTGGTCGTATCAACGATCGGGTTGACGATCAACACCCTACCGTCGATCCAGGGCGAGGACGAGAAGGGGGCGCCGACGGACAACGAATACCTGGCGATCGTCGAGGCCGTCTGCATCAGCTGGTTCACCCTCGAGTTCGTCCTTCGCCTATGGGCCTCTCCCAGCAAGTGCCGCTTCTTCAAGGCCGCACTGAACATCATCGACCTGCTGGCCATCCTCCCCTACTATGTTGGACTGTGCCTCGGGGAGTCCAATGAGAGCACCGAACAGTTCCAGAACGTCCGACGGATCGTCCAGGTATACGAAATGCTTACTTAATAACTTTCTTCCGTGCTTATTTACTAACTCACGTGCTTACTTGTTTACTTGCTTGTAACTAGCAAACTATAACTGATTAGTATGTTAGTTACTTACTCACATTGATACATATAAGTTAAAACAAATAAAAGTTGAAGAAGCCGTGCAACAATATTTTATCGCTAAATTTGATGAATACAAACATAACATAAAAACCTGGAATATTGTCCAATCATTGATTGGTAAAGGCAGTGTTGACATCTAATTGACTACATTAAGACTGATGAACTCATCACCGATCCGGGCTACATGACAAATGAATTCAACAACTTTTTCACTGGTCTTGGACAGTTGTTGGCTGCAGATAAACATGCACTTGAAAAACTCGTCTTCAAAATTATGTTAACTGTCCACCACAGTGTCTCACTCATTTATATTTTTCACAACTTCTACCAAATTACCGTCTTTCTCCGCTTCCCTATCTTTACCCCTAATTTTTTCCCTCCCCTGCGCGTCCCTGCCTTCCAGTTCCGCCCTATCGCCACCATATTTCCTGCCTTCCCCTTCCCAAACCCTTCCCATCCCCTCCTCAGCCCCTTCCCTTTAAGCGGGGACTGTGGGTCCGGGGTATCACCTCCGGAAAATTTTTATAATGTAGACACTCGTAGGTGAGTTTAGAACATTTTAAAGCCAACAAAAGCAGCATTTTTTTTATTGTAATGCCTAAATAAGTAAATATGTTTTGGAATGTTCTGTAAAAGCCTGTCTGCAAGAGCAACTATGATCATAGGGCCTACCTGAAGCAAGTTTTTGAAGTAGGCTAAACATTACATTTTGTGGATTTTTGCAGAACTCTAATTGTGTTGTTCAACTTGTTCTAACGTCTAAAGTGTATTAACACATTTCAGTTTACTACATAACAAACACTGTTCAAGTTGTGTTACACAAAAGAATGTAATGTAACAAAATAAAAAGTTAGTTTTTAATATTCGACAATAAAAAAAACAGAAACGTAGTCGTTTTGTAGGATGTCGACTCGTCATGATCTTGTCCTGTAGCGGTGTAGCCTACTAAGTCTTCTAATCCTAGCTTATTTGAAGTTATTTCTCAAACTTCATTCGTAATAATAATGATTTTGAAACAGATAGCTAATCATTTAATCAAGATTCGATTACCGGAACCTACGAAAGAAAGCAAAATGACGATTTGAAATTGCTCAGGCTGGTTCCATATTTACCTAGAATGCATTCCTACATATAAAGGTCAGCAGAGGTGACTCAATAATATTATTTAGACCAGACGAGTGGAGAAGAAGTCAGACAAGGTAATCGTAATCGTTATCTCCAAACTTCTAAAGCGCCACTCGAAGACCAAGCGCAGAGCACCAGCCTATATAACGAGCGCTACATCAAATCAGAGGAGGTTTTCCAGAGAGTGGTCCAAAAGAGGTCCGAGTCCGGTTCCAGAGGGCCAGATCAAGAGAGGAGGCAGAGCAGCTGTTAAGGCGGGTTTCGTTTAGGGCGAGAATTGGAAAGCGGAGGATCAGATTAGTCAGGGTAGGAGTACTTGAAAAGGTGATACTTCAATTTTTAGTGGAAAGCCCGGGAGGTGATGGGGAGGAGGATGGAGGACGGGTTGTAATGATGATGAAGGAACCGAGAATCTGCGGAATTCAGAGGGGAGATCCTTCCAGAGGTTTCGCTCTGGGATTTTTAGCCAACGGAGTGATTTAAGGATGGGAATGATATGATGATGTTAGGGCGTTCTATAGTGACAGCTCTAGCTAGTGAGTTTTGGATACCTGGGTAAGCTGCAAACGCTTGATTTGGGTGGATTCAAAGTTGAGGAAGAGGGAATTGCAATAATCAAGCTTTGAATGAACAATGGAAGTAGCAATGGTGGAGGCAGTTTGAAGGGCGCCGTAACAAAACGGCGCAGGACAAAACGGCGCAGACATAACGGCGCAGACAAAACGGCGCAGACAGAACGGCGCAATTCAAAGTACCTCGACAAAACGGCGCAGACAATACGGCGCAGTACAAAGATTATGATACCCGTCTAGTGATTGTTTGCTCATTAGCGATCAAAAAGTGCCGTTCATCCCGCTTCTAGTTTAATTTACATTTTAATCGTTCATCCCGCTTCTAGTTTAATTTACATTTTAATCGTTCGTCACGCTTCTAGTTTAATTTACATTGTAATCGTTCATCACGCTTCTAGTTTAATTTACATTTTAATCGTTCATCCCGCTTTTAGTTTAATTTACATTTTAATCGTTCATCCCGCTTTTAGTTTAATTTACATTTTAATCGTTCATCCCGCATCTAGTTTAATTTACATTGTAATCGTTCATCCCGCATCTAGTTTAATTTGCATTTTAATCGTTCTTCCCGCTTCTAGTATAATTTACATTTTAATCGTATAATGTCGGACTTCGAGAAGGCAAGTCAGAATGCCTGCGCGATTGTCTTCCCGGATACACGACTTGTTGGATGCTTTTCCATCCCGGCTAGAGTATGTGGCGAAAGGTTTAAGACCTTACCCTTGCAGCGTCCTACCGTGACGATGAAAATCTTCGTATATGCGTGAAGATGCTGTTAACTTTAGCCTTCGTTCCGGTTGCTGATGTTCCGGCTGCGTTCGACGAGTTAGTTGAGAGCTTTTCACCTGTTCTCGCACTTTTAGCGGACTATTGGGAAGATACTTATATCGGCAGGCAAAGAAGGGGTAGACGCGCAAATATTATGACAACGTATGAACTATGAACTAAAAGACTTTATGAAGTTACACAGTTATTTCTAGTATATATTTTAGTATATATTAAACTACTATAAACTATTGTTTTTTAGTTCAGTTTTGCGCCGTTTTGTCTGCGCCGTTTTGTACTGCGCCGTTTTGTTGCCGCGCCGTTTTGTCTGCGCCGTTATGTCTGCGCCGTTTTGTCCTGCGCCGTTTTGTCGGCGCACCAGTTTGAAGGTCGAGCATGGACCGGATGCGTCAGAGGTCACGAATGTGCATGAAGCAGGATCGCGAGAGGTTGGAGATGCGGTTAGAGCAGAGGCGTAACTTTGGTCTAGAAAGTGGGGGGTACCAAATTTCGCATCGTTTCCCCTTCAAGACTGTTAAATAATTATAATAATGATGATGATGATAATAATACTAATACTAAATACTAATAATAATAATAATAATAATAATAATAATAATAATAATAATAATAATAATAATAATAGTAATAATAATATCTTTTCTTTAATTAAGCGCCTGCTAACCGCACTGCGCTGTACAGTGAACATACATATAGTAGAAACGGCAGCCACGCAGAGCGCCTTACATACATGTAGGCCGATACAGTAGAAGCACATGATAACAGTTTTACAGGAGTCGAATACAACTGTTTTTAACGGCAGCCACGCAGGGCGCCAACCACGGCCTAACACTCACTTAACTACCGCCGCCATCTAGCGAGTAGAAGGCTGAGTAAACCTTATGGAGGGCTACGGGATTCGATCTTGGTACCTTCTGCACTTCACGCCAGTGTGTTATCCATTACTCTACGGCCCCCCTCCCAATGAATCTATATTTGGCGCCATTTATGCGCAATTCCGAATAATGATGATGATGATGATGATGATGAAGATGATGATGATAATAATAATAATAACAATAAAAATAAATAGAATAGGCCCTTAATAATGATAATAAGCATAATAATAAATATAATAACAATAATAATGATAATTATATAATAATAATAATAATAATAATAATAATAATAATAATAATAATAATTTATAATTACTAACCATAGACGTTTTCATTACTGAAGAGACGTGTTTCATTCATAATCGAAGTGACGCAACAAAGGCCTTTATTGTCTAAATCTAAAAATTCTAATTATAGACGTGTTTTTCTTCATTGAAATGACGTAGGCCTACGTAACAATTGCTAGTTTTTATTCTATAACTTTAAACAATAACAATAGACTTTTTAGTAATTTAGGTAACGTAGCCAAGGCCTTTATTCTCTAAATCCGAGAATGAAAATAATAGACGCTTTAACAATTAGAATGACGTAACAATAAACCTCTATTTTCTAACTTTAAAGTTATAATAACAGTCGACTTTTTCATAGATGAAGTGACGTAACAAAGGCCTTTATTCCCTAAATGCAAACATATAATGAAAATACACTTTTCGATTACTAAATAATGTGTTTCATAATTGAAGTGACGTAACAAAGGCCTTTATTCCCTAAATGTAAACTTATAATGACAACACACTTTTCGATAATTGAAGTGACGTAACAAAGGCCTTTACTGTATAAATCTAAAAGTGACTAAATAATGTGTTTCATAATTGAAGTGACGTAACAAAGGCCTTTATTCCCTAAATGTAAACTTATAATGACAATACACTTTTCGATAATTGAAGTGACGTAACAAGGACCTTTATTGTATAAATCTAAAAGTTACTAAATAATTCAATTGATGACCACCAAAATGCGATTGGAATTTTTCTAGATCTATAGTCAAGGCTTTTGACACAGTTAATCACTCGATTTTAATATGAAAAAGCTAGAACTCTATGGGATACGTGGGCTATAATGGCTATCCTGGTTTCATTCATTCATTCATTCATTCTGAAGATTTATATAGCGCTCCTTCAAGATACCTACTCAGGTGCGCTCCCAGCTCAGCCACGGCTAAAAAAGAAAGATTTGAGCGATTTATGAAATGCAGGCAAATTATTCAGAGGTAGTAATCGCAGTTCCAGCGGGAGCCCATTCCAAGTGGAGGGACCCACAACTGAGAAAGCCCGGCGCTGCCCAATAGAAGAACGAGCACGCGGGACCAAGAGCTCCCCTCTGGCCGAGGAGCGTAGTGCCCGACGCGCTACGACGTCGGACACCGGGCGGCAAAGGTCACGAAGGTAAGATGGAGCGCAGCCTAGAAGACAAGGTTTATGAGCTATCTGGACAATATATAGCCAACAACAGTTGCTGTAGTATGAAGAGTTTTCTGAAGTTAAGATGCTCCATTACGGGGTTCAAAAAGGGTCTATCTTGGGTCCTCTTTTATTTCTGTTATATTTAAACGACCTCCCAAACTCGACCAAATTGCTCCATTTCATATACTATTTGCAGATGATACAAATGTCTTTGCATCGCATAAATCACGCAATGTCCTGATAGATTTTATTAACACAGAGCTTTCATTAGTGGCCGACTGGCTTCAATCAAATAGATTCTCTTTAAACATAAGCAAGACCAACTTCATTCTATTCTGCTCACATAGGAAACTTATCCCTAATATAAACATAAATATCTGCATTAGCAATCAGCAAGTGAACTCTTGTAAATTCCTCTCTCTCTCTCTCTCTCTCTCTCTCTCTCTCTCTCTCTCTCTCTCTCTCTCTCTCTCTGACACTCACACACACACACACACACACACACACACACACACACACACACACACACACACACACACACACACACACACACACACACACACACACACACACACACACACACACACACACACACACACACACACACACACACACACACACACACACACACACACACACACACACACACACACACACACACACACACACACACAATGCCACTATGGGTCTTGTGCATGCTTTTGTCAAGCCACCAGTAAACTTGATCACTGCAGTGCGGTACTTGTAGGCCTACCTCTTATGTGAATTGAGCGCCTTGATAGGATTCTCCGCTCAGCGGCTCGCCTCATTTTCCACCTTCTTAAACATGCTACAGTCTGTCTCTGTCTATAATTATACGTGATGTCCGTCACTGGCTCCCTGTTTCTCAGCGCATCTACTTACGCATATACACGCTTGCTTGTTTGCTTTCTTAATCAGGTGTTCCGGATAATGCGTATACTTCGCATACTGAAGCTGGCGCGTCACTCGACTGGTCTGCAGTCGCTCGGATACACGCTGCAGATGAGCTACAAGGAGCTCGGTCTCCTCATGATGTTCCTTGCCATCTCTATACTCGTCTTCTCCAGCCTCGCCTACTTCGCCGAAAAGGACGAAGACGACACCGAGTACGGCAGCATACCGGCAGCCTTCTGGTGGGCGGCAATCACCATGACAACGGTCGGCTACGGTGACGTATACCCCAAGACCCCGTGGGGTAAGGTCGTCGGGGCGGCGTGCTGTGTCAGCGGGGTGCTGGTCATCGCCCTGCCCATTCCGATCATCGTCAGCAACTTCGCCGAGTACTACAAGGAGCAGATGCGGCGGGAGAAGGTCCAGAAACGGCGGGAGGCTTACGAAAAAGCCAAGCGTGACGGCAGCATCATCTCGATCCACGTGACCAAGGACAACTCGATCAACCATGACCTGGCCGCTGCTGGTCAGTGTCCGCCAGCGTCGCATCAGCTGACCACAGTGGCTGCGGAGCTGGAGCAAGTGACCGTGGTCGACTCCGTTCCTTTGAAGTCTGCCGACACTGGCATCGCATCCTTCTCCGGCGATGCACCCGCCTCCTCCGTTCACACTCCGCTGACGCCGAACGCAGGCTCAGCAACTGAACGACACTTCGACTTCGAGGGCCTCGCTGATGACATTCGATCGGATGAGGTAACGACTGTAAAGAATGGGTGGAATGAGACGGCGAGGGAAGAGAAGAAAGGAGTAGGAAGGAAGGACGGAGAATGTAATATCAATCTCAGAAATTTCTCAGCACCGCACACAAGCTACGTCAAGAAGATCATCTTAAACACCGGCGCTATATTAAACCAAGTTCGCAGGGTTGTTTGGTCCGTTTCTGTGCCTGGTCAGAAGCCGGGGGAGGCCAAGCATCAACACTTCGGTGGAGACTGTTGGTGGTGAAAAGCGAAGATAAGGGAGAAAGAGTGCAGGAGAAAAAGATGAGAAGAGGGTAGATAGTGAAGAAAGCAAAGGGGAGAAACAGGGATGATATAAAGCGGGTATAGCTATAGGGAATGCCAGAGGATAAAAGGGAGAGAGGTTGAGGCATGGGGTAGGAGAAGAGAAGTAGATGCGGGTATCTGTGGAGGGTAACGCACAAGGATAAAAGGAAGGAGAGGCACAGATCGAAACAGATGTAGACACAGAGGCAGTTGGATGTAGAAACGGAGACCAGTAGTAGGTGTCATGCAATATCTTACCTTACCATACTATGCCTTACCATGCCTTATATTTCCTTACCTTTCATCACCTTACCTTGCCTTATCCTACCTTTTATCTTACCTTCCCTTGCATTACCTTATCTTACCATAAGTTACCATACCATGCAATACCTTACCATTCTTTATCTTACGCTACCTTGTCTTACCTTACCTTATCATACTTCTTACTTTTACCTTACCTTGCATTACCTGACTTTCTCTACCTTACCTTACCTGACGACGCCTTACCCTATGTTCCGTGGCTCCTGTAGGCGACGTTTGAAGAGAGCTTTACGAGACATTGCAAAGATAGAAACAGCGACAACAGCGTCGACGAATCGCACAACAGAGACGAAAATAGCAACAGCTACAGGCAACGAACGACAACAACTATGCAACGACCGACAACAGCTCATAATATTCACGGTTGGACTATCTTTTCTCGTCTCCACCATAGGCGCCGACTTTTGCTATTGTCTCTGGGTGCCAATAGGTGCATGGGTCTTCCCTCCCTTCCCCTACCCCTCCCCTTAGGTAGGTGAGTTTTAGCGGATGTTTTCAGAGAAAGAAAATTGCTTTCTTGTCAAGGGTTTCAGTGTTATTATTTATTATTTTAAATGATAAATAAATAAATATATAATTTATTTATGTACGGGCTGTGACTTTGAGATCATGCAATGTTGGGTATTTGTGTTGTAGTTGTACTTCTCACGTTGTGAGATCACTGCTTAGGTGTAAAAAATTTCAATTTGGGGCCCGAATTCTTCTGGGTGCCAGGCACCCACTGAACTTTCTCTCTGGGTGCATTGGCACCCAAGGCTCCCAAGAAGTCGGCGCCTATGGTCTCCACGATCAAATAGAATAATTCATCTAATCTAATCTAATTACTCATCTATCTGATCTAACCAAGTCCACTGCAATCTAATCCAATCTAATCACAAGTATATCTAATCCACTGTAATCTAATTAGTAATTACACATCTATTTAATGTAATCACGTCCACTGCAATCTAATCTACTCATATATCTTTTTCAATCTAATCCATTGCATTCTAATCTAATCTAATCTGATAGGATATAATCTAATGTCTGTTTTTATTTCTATTCTATTTTATTCGACGATGTTCGGATTTTATTTTCTACTCCTAGGTTATTCTAATCAAACCTAATAATTTTAATTACTTTTTCCTAATTAGCCCATTCTAGCTATTCACTTTTACGGTTACCTAACTTTTCACTATACTGTTTGTCCATCCTGTTGCTTGTCTGCGTCAGTCAGTCTGTGCTTGTGTGTGATGTTTGTCTTTCCCTCACTCTGTCTGACTCTCTGCTTGCCTGACAATCTCTGTCTCCCAGTCAGTCAGTCAGTCAGTCCCGTCCGTCCGTACGTCGGTCTATCTGTCTATTGGTTTCTTTCGTTGTCTCCAGATTCGTTCGCTACCAACAACGGCAACAACAACGGCAGGAAGTCGAAGCCTTCATCGAGTGGCGGCGGAGGGTCGTTGGGAGGAGGAGGAGGAGGAGGGGGAGGTGGTGGGATGGGGGTTGGAGGGGGCAACCGACGCAAGGCCTTCCAGTCGAGGGACGCCCTTTGCCACGAAGAGACAGAGCGTCTCCTACCGGCCGAAGAGACAAGCGCTGGCGGCGGATCACCCGGACCCACGAGGTCAAGGGTCAACTCCGAATACTGCCGTCTAACGATCGCCGACGAAACGACCAAACCGTCGTCGTCGTCATCGGCGCCCCACAACAACGACGACAACGACGAGAGTCGTCGTCGTCATCATCATCGCTCTCATCACCGCCACAGCATTCCGTCTCAACTTCCGGCTCAAGCCCTCGAGGAACTCAACGTCCGGTCGCTGACTCGACTTCCGTTTCCGGTTTCCGAGGCGCGGACCTTCCTTCCGGACAAGAAGAACTTCTCGCTTCGACGACCGATGTCCAAGGCGGCCACTCCTCCTCGTCCTCCTCTCCAGCCCTCTCACTCGCCCGCAGTCTCCTTTCCGCTTCCGCCCCCTCCTCCCTATGGGGCGCACACCTCCCTCGCCCCCCGCGAGAACTGTCTACTAAGGGACGGCCTCTGTGCCCCGTCCGGGGTCAAGACCCGCCAGGCAGAGGTCGCCAGCGCAACCGCTGCTGAACACCACCTCGTGAGCTCAACCACAATCACCCGACCCCCGACCAGCGATCGCGTCACTACGTGGAGCAACAACAACAACAACAATAACAACAACAACGACGCCAATAGTAACAACGTTAACATAAACAACAGCACCGTCGTCTCGGACTCAGTGGACAGTCGGATCCTTCGGACTGAGACGGTAACGCCCTGCTGGAACCAGACGGATAGCGGAGGACGAAATTCCTCTGGAATGGCCGCCGCGCATATGGATCGCTCCAGAATAAATTAGCCAAAGCATTACGGAAGGACTGACTGGCTGTCAGCCGCCGTCGCCTGTCAATCCTGCCACTGTGTCAGCCCGACTCAGCCCGGCTTAAGATGTCGGGAAATAGTACTGCCAGCAGGGCTACGCCAGAGGAGTTTGCTACTGCGACGCCTATTTGACAAATACATCCCGGTTTAATATATTTAATCGGGTTTACCTAATGCAACGGGGTTTACTGAATTCAACCAGGTTTGCCGAATGCAGCCGGATTTAATAAATTTAACCGGGTTCGTCTAAAGCAACTGGGTTTACCGACTTCAACCAGGTTTGTCGTATGCAAGCGAGTTTAATAAAATGTAACCGGGTTAATCGAATTCAACCCGATGTTTCAAGCCGCGTTTACCTATTGTAAGTGAATTGCGCCCGTGTCGTCTTATCTTGCAGGTTCAACCATAGCGACAAATATGAGCGGTTTCCGACAAGGCATAAATTCTGTACTTTCTGTGGTTGATACTCAGCAGTAGTTCCATAAAAAAACATAAACAGTGTGTTGTTTGTTCCGGAGAAAACGACAAGCAGCTGCGGCATAATAGTTTAATGATAAGGCGTTTTTGGTCTTGAGTACAGGTTAAAACTTAAAACCTGTCAGAGAGGTTTTGTTGAAATTAAGAGACAATTAGGCCTATTGCTTTAAACAAGGTGATAAGAACTTCCTGAAATGATAAGCAACTTAAGTTTTGTAAAATATGCAGCTGTTTAAACTTAAGTGATACGCATATATAAGGTTTTCTAATGAATGTGATAAGCAAGTACAGTTCTGTAAAGTTATTTAATCTATGTGATAAGCAACTACAGTTCTTTAGCGACAAGCAAAGAGACGTGGACATCTTCTCAGCTATCAGAAAGCATGAAGAAGACTATGTTGAAACGTCTAGAGGAAATTCAAACAGGAATTTTATTTGAGGGACGTGTTTTGAGGCCGTCTGGTTAAATCTTTGGGACTAATCATTAACTAGGCTTACAGGCCTACATAAAAGGAAATAACAACACGATATAGCATCGCATCACAGCATAAATAAAATTTTAACATAGGCCTAAGGCCCTAAGTAGCCATAACACATAGCAAAGCATAAAATGGCGTAGAAGATACTTCGATAACAAAGAACTTTAAAATACAGCTCAATGCGCTAAATAACAATAACATTTGATCACAGTAAGCTGTAAAAAAATAAATAACAATAAAAATTGACACTCTAGTAGTTTAGAAAAGCTCGGTATTATCTATGATGCTATGTAAATTGTCGCAATTACATTACAAAACATGGTGTCAGTTGATAGCCTACAGCACGAAGCGCATTTATATTGTTTCGTTAGTGTGAAATGTAAGAATTAGGCCCACTCAGATTTGCCCCAAAATTACAGACATTTCATTTAGGTGGGTTGTGTCAAAATTGGAAATGATTTGTGTGTAAACACACCCCTTTGAAAGGTTACATTAATGTCAGAATTGAACGATCTTCCTTACTCGGAAGGATACTGAACTAAGTTTCAATTTAAAATGTACGTCTTTTTAGTTACTCCTTCGGCTTTCTGTATGCAAAGCAACACGCCCATCGACTTGCCTTCTTTTCTATACGAGGTCCTGCGTAGCATGCTCAAGACACTGCAAATGGAGTTACGCTGTAACTTTGTACATATTCATCGTCATTTACGAACATTGAACTATAATTACGGACGAATATGAAGCGACCTGGTTTTATCCACTCACAAGTTAGTGTTGCAGTTACGTGACGTATCTATGACCCAGATATTTGGGCAAACTACCGCGGCAGGATACAAACGTCACTCGTTCGTTGCAGTGTGTGGTAGGCGTAGGACGAATATACTCAACATTATTTACGTTTTGTTTTATTTTGCTTTGGAATTCAATACTCAGTTTTGTGCGTTCTGTCGGTTTTTTAACTCAATCCGAATTAAACTTAAAATTCGTTTGTTCCAGCTTGCTTACCATCTGTAACTTGACTTCTGGTTTCTCTGAGTTAGCCTAACGGATTTCCATCTGACTTCTTTAATGGAGTATGACTCTCTCTGACTAGGGTTTCACTCGAAGCGTCCATCCATTGATGCTTTGTATAGTATGATAACAGCGCTATAGAAGTCATTGGATTAGATTAGTATTTGATTTGTTATGTTAACCATTTTGTATTATGCTCGCAGTCAGAACAGTTGAATCTGCAGCGCGGATGAATTTTCACTAATGGCCATTAATCAATACGAATCAGTTAAGATTAAATCTAGCCCTACTGTCCATGAGTGACACTACTAACAACGACCAGTATTGGTCATGCAGCAAAAAGAATAAGCTTTTAATAGTCCGAATTGAGTGAACATCTTTGTATAGGGTATGCAATGCATACGCCTGTGAGTATATATACGTATGTATTATATAATGTATACATGTATAAATGTATGTATGCATGTATGTAGCATATATTTGTATGCGCACCAAAAATTTTATATAGGATCTTTGAGAGACTTTCAGAATAGCTGTTCTGAAACCTACTATAGATTCTCGTCGAAACCGTAGTATTCCACACGTTTAACACTCGTGTGTAAGAGTCACGCACGTAATTGTGGAGTTATTATTCTACACAATTGCCTGGCAATTTTCGCAGTACCTCGACATCAGTGTGCAGCTATTCTAAAGTTGTTTGGAACTTTTTACTGCACATTAGCGTGGAGTTATTCTACACAGTTGCAATGTGTTGACCTCTTTTCCGCACATTACAAATGCAAACTATTGTGTTATTATAGAGTCCCCATTAATTTTCAATTTTCTTCCACAAGTAAGTACACACTGTGCATTTAACTGTGTGCTAAGGAGCACGCTAATCATTGCAGATAATTTATTGCACAGTCCTCTGAGCAGTTATTACACAACCCCACATAATGTGATTAGTGTTTTAATCAACTCCACCTTCCACTGGTCATTGACATCGTAATCATGATCGTAAACTGGAAATTTATAATGCGCTAGTATACTCTAAAGCTAAGCGCAGGGCACCGGCTTATTCACGAGCGCTGCGTCGTGTCAGACGGGTTATTATATAAAATATTAAACGACCTGAATATTTTCGTCGCTTCTTATTCCTCCGTGGTTACAGTCGATCGTTTGCGCACATTCTAAAAGTTTGCTCAGTTACATAGGTGTAGATCATCATATCTTTAATTCTGTGAACAATTTTATTAATGTTTATATTAATAAATGTATATGTGAAAGAATTCACGTTCGCTTTCAAATATTAACGGTCATTCATGTCAAAGTGTTCACGTGAGAAAAAACAAGTTTCTACTGCCGAGTTGGTTACGTAGTGTCTTTCAGATCAACCATAGTTTGTAAGTACTTAAGTACAGTGACGTTAAACTCGGTCGTATCCCTCCCGATCTGAGAACGAAACCTGATGTTAGAGGTTAGATACATATACCCCTACAGCCAATGCTTTTGGCAGGTGCTTGAAAGGCGCTATATAAATGTCTTGCTACATCACATTACACACATACGAATATGTAAGCGCCACATACTGCGATTTCACTTGAAGCGATTCTGGATTGATGCCTCATGCGAAGTTCCATAACGCGTTGTCATGACAACAGATTAGTCTGGAATAGATTGGATTAATACTAGGAATGCTTAGCGCCAAAGGGCTTTCTATCCGGAACCAGACATTTGTATGAAAATCCGTCAGTGCCGTTTCCTGGTGGTGCCAGTTCCAAGCCTCGAAAGAGGATTTGGGCGACCGACACCAATCATATACGTTAGGACACAGCGTCATTACACGGAACCTCCCACCAGCAGCACCCGAGTGTCATTCATTGTTGTTGGATTAGATTAGATCAGATCAGAGGAATGCAGACGGATAACCTTTAGTTCGATCGATAGGAAGACCGTGCATGGGAAGGACCAGACCTGCGTCTAGACCAACCGTAATGGATCCGAGATACGGTCATTTGAATTCCCAACTGCCGAAGACGGTCCACCGTCCGTCTAAACCGTCGGCCGGCAGACCGACCGAAGACGACATGAAAGCAGTCGTTTCATCTGTTGCCTGCGAATCTCGTTGGCTGTGCCTCCCACCTCGCCCAGTGGGAATGCGCCGGGTGTGAGGCCAAATGAGCTTTGGCCGAAATATATCCGAAAACATATTGTGATTGGTTCACGTGACCGGGACAAAAGACCAAAGGAGCTCAGGCTAAACATTTCCGAAAATTATTGTGATTGGTTCACGTGACCGGGAGGCGAATATTTGTTTCTGAAACATGTTGTCAGTACCGTTTCCCGACGTTTCGTTTGTCAGAATCTTGTTTGACCTAATCATGAGTGGATAAATACAAACTTCCCTAGGCGACTGTACCTGGACTTCTATTTTACTGACACCTTTACAATCAAAATCTTCTTTCGGGGCAACGGAAGGCTTTAAATTCGCCACACATGTTGTGCGGTAATGTAATGACTACGCCACTGCCCGTACTCTGATAGTGTCAATTCCAAAGCCTGGATAAAGTAGGAGGGCGAAACGGCTGATCATCTTTGTTATGAATCAGCGTCTTTAAACACTAACTAACCACAGAAGCCACAACATCGGAAGCTGAATCTGAAAAAAGAAGGGTGCGCTCAGGTTCTGATGAAGTACGAACTTTTACTTTTGAGTAGGCCTAATGGGGAAGGGGGGAACGAATTGTGAAGTTACACCACTGGTATTTTGCCAAAATGAGAAGTCGGAACTGTTATCGTCCCGGAACAGATTTGGCACCACATCGGCCAGAACGCCTGATCCATCGTCTATGTTGTTGCTGTCATTATTATAGATAGATCTACGGCCGTATAAATCTACACTGTTGCGTGTATGAACGGCTCTCCTAGTGACATCGTCGGCGCTGTTGTAGCGATCTATTGCCGACAGCGGACGTCGGACGTCGGAAAAAGACGACATAAGCCGAGAATTAATTACTTCGGGATGCGGCCCTTGTGGCTTGTGCTGCCGGAATAAGCCCGCGTGTCCATGACACGGTTTCAGCGTGGTGCCGAGTTAATTGCGCGTTTTAACTTTACGTGACACGTAATTCGGGTCTCATGGTGACATGCTTGCTTCCTCGGTGACATGCTGCTCCACTTGCAGCCAGTACGAATACCGACGGTGTCTTATTTGGCCCAGTTAGCTACACTGGTTAGATTGTTCGTCCAGTGCATCTCTATGCGTGCGGAGCCGGTTAGCCTCCCGATGGTGACTGATAGCAGAGATTTGAATCTCGGGCTCGCACGGTTCGTACATCAGGACCTTAAGCGGCATGGTACCCATTCAGACGGGCTGTGGTGGTTAATAATCACACCCGATCAGTTCACTGAAAAGCGAGCAGGGTCGAGGTTAAACGATGGCTATTATAGACCTATATAAAAACGTGTGACCTACATTTATAGGCCTATCAACCAGCCCCTGCAGTAACGTGCTTGCTCCCCAGTGATGTCGAAACCCACGACTTTCAAAGTGGGAACCTGGGAGGACTCATTCTTCAGCTGAAGAACTCTGCCACTGCCATGCCAGTACTCTGGTAGTGCCAGTCCCAAGCCCGGAAAAAGGAGAAGGGCGACGTCAACGGTCGTGGCAGCCACAAGATGTCGTTAAACACTGGAAACTACTTAGCTGAAGAGCGTGAATCGCCGAGTCGAGGCGCCTTTAGGGCTTTTAAAAAGATCCACCGGGTATCACTGATTACAAGAAGACAAAGTAGCTAATATTGTTTTGTTATAACAACACGTTAATTGGGCCACTGCCGTTCTCGGTTGGTGCCAGTCCTAATCCAGATATAAGAGGAGGAGGACGTTATAATCATCTTTGTAGCGTCGTTAAACATAACCAACATATCTAGCTACACATGTAGGTCTGTTGCAATGTTACTGACATGCATGCAGGTCTGACAGATTAGAAATCTACTTTAAACCGCAACCGCAGGCGAAATCGATCCTTTGGATAAGCCCAGTCGTTTTCCGATAGGCTGGGAAAATGCCTAGGTCAGGCTACTGTGGTT
The DNA here is from genome assembly GCA_963556255.1 of Allolobophora icterica. NCBI lineage: Eukaryota > Metazoa > Annelida > Clitellata > Crassiclitellata > Lumbricidae > Allolobophora > Allolobophora icterica. The sequence goes on from OY744603.1 coordinate 64,696,697, forward strand.
CTTCCATTACTCTTCCTCTTCTAAGTTTCTCCCTCAATGTTCTCCAGAGCGAGTTGACAATAACCAGAGCACATACGGTGTTGAAGGATCTCACTCGATGAATTCATTGAAAAATGAGCAGGGTCGAGGCCATATACGGTCGCTATATAAAAACGTTTACATTATATTTATCTGCTTCACTCGAAAGTAATTCTGTTCAAAATATGCACGTAGACCTGTTTGAGACACGCTTTAGTCTGCCGACACCAAAACCAAACCAAGGCCGAGTTTTGTCAATAGTGCGGTGGAATAGCACTTAGGGGTCGTCCATAAGGGACGTCCGTAAAGAAGGAGAGGGAGGGGTCATCTCAATGCGGACAAGGGGAGGGGTTATTATAACCAGTGCAGACGTCCGCATCTGCGTTAAACACCAGTGAATCAGTCAGTCAATCAGCAGTCTTGTTGTCAAGACCTTAAACCTCAAGACCAAGACCAAGACCAAGACCTTGAACCTCAAGACCAAGACCAAGACCAAGACTTTGAACCTCAAGACCAAGGCCAAGACCAAGACTCTGGACCTCGAGACCAAGACCAAGACCAAGACCTTGAACCTCAAGACCAAGACCAAGACCAAGACCCAAAAAATCGCAATCTGGTCAAGACTTCTAAAAATTGTCAAGTCGGAATATTTGCTATTTTAATGAAAACATGAGTCTTTTATTTTATTCAAGCAAATTAACTTTAAATGCAAACTGCAGAGAAATCCGAATTTGTATTTCAAAAGTCCTTCATGCAAACTATTATTCCAAATGCCTTTTGTATTTTATAAAACCAATTCGCTCAGAATTTTCTGACCAAGACGTACCTGGTGGGCCTCATAAAAATTCCTCCATGTGAAACAATACGTTCTACAGGTGCTGAAGTCGCTGACACGCACACAGTAGCTTTTCAAGCACTGGATGTAAATGTACAGATAGTGAGTCCTTTTGAAATCTTCCCATGGTTTATCATACCGTCTGATACAGAAAAACTGTTGCTGCAGCCAATGGGTTTTCCTGACCAACAAGACTTGTATCCATCCATAGATATTGGTCGCATGATGCAAGCAGCTGGCTTGATACAGAATTCTTGAGTTCTGTTAAATGACTGTTCATATTGACAGCCGGTCTTGGTCTTGGTCTTGCGAGACCAAGACTTTGAACCTCAAGACCAAGACCAAGACCTTGAACCTCAAGACCAAGACCAAGACCAAGACCTTGAACCTCAAGACCAAGACCAAGACCAAGACCTTGAACCTCAAGACCAAGACCAATACCAAGACTTTTAAAAACGAACTCGAGTGCACTCGAGACCAAGACCTTGGTCTCGAGGACAACAAGACTGTCAATCAGACAGTCCGTATTCAATTGTTTCGTCATTAATGTTCCGTTGTAGACGCGCATCTTATTAACCCTTTCATCACCGTGCACAGGGACTGTGGAAAAAAGTAGAGAATGATGATGACATTTAAAAGTAAATTCGAGTTTAGCAAGCAAAAGCAGCAGAAATGAAAAGTCGGTTGATGGGTATTCGAATCCGTTGCAGCCACACCGCAGGACTCTTGTGTAGCCTGTCGTCCTCGGCTGCGGACGTCCGCAAAGGGGAGGGAAAAAGAGTAAGGCCAAATGCGGACAAGGGGAGGGAGGGGTCCAAAGTAGGTCATCTATGCGTACGTCCTTTATGGACGACCCCTTGGTCGCTGAATAAGGCACGGTAAAATATGAAGGAACTATCGGAAATATCGAGGAACTAGAGACCATATTGCCAACCTAAGGTGGATAATGGAACGGCAAAGGGAGTATGGACAAGAGGTGCACATCTGCTTCATTGATTAATTATAGTAAGGCATTTGACTGCATTAACCACGATTTAATGTGGAAAACCCTACTTGAGATGGGAATTCCGAAACACTTGATATGGCTATTAAGGGGACTATATGAAGATCAGATATCGGTGATAAGAACAGAATACGGAGACACTGATCAATTCAATATCAGAAAGGGGTGAGACAGGGATGCATTTTGTCTCCATTCCTGTTTAACTTATATGCTGAAAGAATAATGAGAATGGCGGAAATGGAAGGGGCAAAAGAGGGAGTAAAAATTGCGGGAAGGACATTGAACAATCTTAGATATGCGGATGATACAACACTAATGGCAAAAAGAAAAGATGAGCTGATAGAATTAATAAGAAGGGTAAGGAGAGAAAGTGAAAAAGCTGGCTTATACTTCAACATAAAGAAGACAAAAGTCATGACAACAGCAGAATGGGATACTTTTGAGATTGACGGAGAAGAAATAGAGGTGGTAGAAAGCTTCACTTTCCTGGGATCATTGGTCGAAAAAGAAGGAAAATGTGATACAGAAATAAAACGAAGGATTGCGATTGGGAAAGCTGCAATGATTGGACTGGAAAAAATATGGAAGGACAAGCATGTGAGCATAGATACAAAAAAAGGCTCGTGAGAGCCCTAGTCTTTCCAACGGTTCTGTATGGGTGTGAGTCGTGGACAATGACAAAGAACATGGAGAAAAAGGTCAATGCATGTGAAATGTGGATATGGAGAAAGATGTTGAGAATATCATGGACAGAGAAAAGGACGAACGAATCAATACGAGTGGAGATTGGTGTCGAGAATGAAGAGTCATTAAAACAAAAAGCGACAAGATTGAAGCTTGGATTCTTTGGTCATGTTATGCGATCTGATGGGCTAGAAAAGGAAATGATGTTGGCTTGTGGTGAGGGGAAAAAAAGATGGGGTCGACCAAGGAAGAAATGGATGGATGAGATTCACGATGTTACTGGCATGAATCTGGAAGCACTAAGGGACCTGACTTCGAATAGGAAGCAATGGAGAATGTGTGTCATGGCAATCGCTAGAGCTCCAGGAGTTGACAGCACAAGGTGACAAGGTGAAAATATGAAGGATTCTCCAGCTTTGACAACCCATAAAACTCTGGAGAAATGGGTAACAGTTTACAACTCCAGCAGATGTCCTATTGATACCTCAATTATGGCACCAATACACGTTGCACATTAGAACGAAAGTGTGAAGTAGCTCACAAGATATCTCAGATAAAATTAATTTGAAACTACCCTCTGCCATATGGAACCAACAGTCCCATAATTATGTAACCTATATAGAGTTCAAACTGTAACTGCAATTGCTTATTTATATAGCGTCTTTTCAAGAAAACTCAACGGAGGTGCTCCCAATCTGACTACACAAGACCAAGATCGAACAGAATGGTCTTCAAACGCTTGCGAAATAGAGGCAGAGAAAGTAGAAGAAGCTCGTGGCACGGATTGAATTGGAAGCCTTTTCCAAAATGAGGAGTTGATCACTGTAAAGCTTCAACATGTGTCCCATCAAATGTTTATGGGCATGCTGGCAGAGGCTTCTATCTCCGATGTTGCTTTTTCGTTCAGGCGTGCACCGCATAATGTTGCAAGCTTTCTAAGAACGAAAAGGCAATATCGGAGACCATGTATACCAGTAGTTTTCAGTAAGTATTACTGGTTTCTGAAAGATGTTCGAAAGAGATGGTTTTCCGGCTAGGCACCTACCAGAAAAAACGGCTGTTTACGATGCAATTCTCAAGTTACGGTCTTCGACAAAGAACCTTGGACGAAGCAGATAATTAACAGTGTAGGTATCATCAATACAAAGCAAATGGGCCCAACCGGTGTTGTGCAAGATCAATTCACGGGTGAAAATGGTTCCCACTCTGTCAACAAAGTGAACAGAATTTTTAATTGTGAACAAAATGTCTGCAGCTCCAACAGAAATTCCTGCAGCTCCAAAGAAATTCAAGTCGGTGGAATCAGCTTATTCACAAGCCATTTGCAGCTGTGAAGACATGCAGCTGTAACACGCTTCTGACTGGCATGCTGCATTTACTGTTGTCCAAAGGTTAATTCGAAGTTAGGTTAAGACAACATTTTTATCCTGATCCCAGTCCTTTGTCTCATCTGACTTGCACTGTATTTTAGTAAATGTGGAAACAGACGCCCAAGTACTAGTCCTGAAAGGAACTCAGTAATTACTCAGTCATAATTGGGACAAGATTTTAATGAACGAAGCAACAGGAAACAGTATCGACAAAACAATTTCTATTTTTTGACAAATTACCGCTTCCTATAACATCACACGTGAACCAATCAATATTTTACGGAACTCCTGGATCTGACCTCGCTTCACACCGACCAAACGAGAGGCCTGGCATCGATGCGCGGTTTAAGTCGGTCCCAAACCAGTACAGCCTTGGTGAAGCCATAAAACATCCACGGGATTGTGTGATGGCAACTCCATACAAGAAACCCTGCTGGAGATGCAGGAATTTCAGCGAAATGGGACAATAATGGTGATGTACGTTAAAGAGTTTTCTTTTTGTATAGGAGGCTGGCGTTGTTTTTGTGGACCAGTGACTAACATAACAAGAGTTTCTCTTTAAAAGACACTATATAAACTCACAACATACAGTATTCGGGTGGTCTTAGCTGCCTTCGTTGAATAGACCACGAAATACATAAAACATGCAAACCAATAACGAGTCCTTGAACAAGCCGTTAACACACAGTTGATTAGCACCATTGACTGATGCTTGTCATTACATACTGGAGCTACATAAATGTTGGACATATGCACCTGAACTTGTATAATGCCTTTTAAAAACCTCACAAAGGTGCTCAAAATATAAGCCCTGCTTAAGCTAGGTCATAACATTAATGTGCACAAATAGGCCTAATGTATGCTTCTATGAACCACTGTTGCAAGAAAAAAAAGAGAAATAATGGCTTGCATAGTTTCATAACTTACTTTACACAGGGAGGCCAACAAGGCCAGCGGATTCCAAATGCCTACCACTAGACATCACGAACCCATATCCTATTATAACAATAGTAATTTTTGTGGTATTGCCAGTATTAAGGTTGGACTGTGAGGTCAGTGCAACTGTATGTGCAGGATGTATAATATGGAGAGGAATTAACTGAAAATTGACACTGTGTGCAATGTACATATTACAAAAAGGGACGCTTATTATTAAGCACTTATTAAGCGCCACCATGTACTGAAAAAGCATCAAGTGATGGTGCTGAGCAATTATGAGTGAAGGACTTGCTCAAGGTTCCTACATAGTAACCATTCTCAGGGGAGGCTCGAACCCGTATGCTCCGCGTAACAAGGCAAGCACTCTAAACAATCGGCTAGCATATCCAATATCTACCGTAATTGAACTATATCTCAGGCAGAAACTGTTACCATGATTCATGCTACCTGAAACTGTTACCATGATTCATGCTATCTGAAACTGTTACTATGATTGAGTCTTCATGCTATCCCTAGAACAGTCGTCCAAAGCCCTGGAATCATCCTTAGGATCTGTGAAACTGGTACATGCTTCTCCTGAACTGTTCTGAGACTTAGCAGAATCATTCTCACAGTCGAAAAAATTGTTCTGATCTTCAGTAGAATTATTCTGAACCTCTGCTGAGGACACAGTTGCATCGCAGATTCGTTCTGTTGTCTTTGGGTGAAATTCGGCTCGAAACTTTTCCATGTTACGTCTGCTCTCGACTCTCTTCTTGTGCCGACGACCAAAAATATGAGCTACAAAAGAAATGCAAACAGTTTGCATTTTCAATTACCATACCACAGATTACCTTACCTTACCTTATCACAAATTAAACTACATAACCTAACCACAAATTAAAATAATTTACCTTACCAAAAATTAAATGACCTTACCTCACCACGTATTACCTTAGCTTACCTTTCTCACAAACCCTTAAGCTGAGAGACAGCCACGAGTATGAACTATGAAGTGTTAGCGACTTCATCTTTCTTAGCCTCGGCATATAAGAGCGGGTGGCCAGTCCTCTCCCTTACTGTCCCATCTTCCCAACAACAGTGTATGCTCAGTGTACTCATTATAATAAAGTAGGCTGGAGGCACAGGTGAGGCAGAAATCTTGAAACTCATTTCTGCCCTGGCGAGGATTTGAACCCCCGACTTCTCGGTTGACAGTCCAGCCCGCTAACCTCTAGATTATCATGCACCCCCTTATCTTAACCTTACCACAGATTAAATAATCTAACCTTATCAGATTACATTACCTTAACTCGCCTTATCGTAAGTGCCAACTGGTAAATATGATGACAGCAATAAAATCACAAGCCACTCTTCATTTACACATTTGTTTTTCAAAGGAATCATCATCACTTTAGAACATTTATATATACTTTACTTAAAGAAACGAGAATTCCAAATGTCTCACCTTCCCAGATTGTTTTCGTAACCAACACAACATCACAGTCAGGGCAGTGTCGAAACATCGGTTCATTTGTGTTGACCTGCGCTGGCAAGGGCTCTACGCCAGTGTTACCACCCTACAGCAAAGACACATCAAACACGATAGTAAAAAAATGTTTGGATACTTATTACAGAACATATTTTTGACTCCTTCAAAGGACAGCAGAAAGTGACATGTTAGAGAAATCGTAATTTTTTACAAGGCCAGATTTATCAGGAGAATACAAGTTCATCAATTCAATCAGGGCATTTATATAGCGTCTCTCCAGAGACGCTGGATAAATGCTCTGTCATTCCAAACAAAAGTCTGATGTTCAGTTGCTGAGACTTCACCCTTTTGCTGTTATTAGCACCATATTAACAGCTGTTTGGAGTAATAGTAGTATATTCGTTTATTCGTTTATAGAGCAAAACTGGTTGGCACACCACAACCAGGAACAGATGAATAAGTTGGAAAAGAAAAAAAATAACGTAAAGTAATAATAATAAGGACTACAACTGATAACTAACAGTAATATAACTTTAAATAATAATAATAAATAATAATATAATTTTAAGCATTTCTCTCATTCTATCCCAGAAGATTCCGTATAAAATTAAGCATAATTACTTTAACAACTTATATTAAACTCACCTCAGAAAAATGGAATTCATAATTCATTAATAACCAACTTAAATTAAGGCTAACCAGAAGTACGTTAGTTTCTAAAGATAACTCATTAATTCACCTACCTCTAGGAAACCTGTGACAATAGCGACAGCTATATCAGTTACATCCGACTGCCACTTGTCTATATTCGTAGAGTCAACGGCAAAAATTGGTGGCACATCAATTCCTTTTCCTGTAGACACAGAAAAAACTTGAAGTGAATTAGCATGTTGCTCAATCATATCTTATTATTATTATATACCTTACTTTAAAAAACTTAAACACTCTACTATTATTATTACAACAATAACTTGATTCATAGAGTCACAAAGTGAGAAATGCAATTCTGGACACAGTAACCCAGATCCCCGTTAATCCATATTCACATTAATCCAGATTCACGTTAATCCAGATTCACATTAATCCAGATCCACGTTAACCCAGATTCATGTTAATCCAGAATCACACTAACCCAGATTCACGTTGATCCAGATTCACATTAATCCAAATCCACGTTAACCCAGAATCACATTAACCCAGATTCACGTTAATCCAGATTATATTTTTATCAAGATCCACATTAACCCAGATTCATGCTAACCCAGAATCACATTAACCCAGATTCACGTTAATCCACATTCACATTAATCCAGATCCACGTTAACCCAGAATCACATTAACCCAGATTCACGTTAATCCAGATTCACATTAATTTGCGTCTGAGAGCGTTATAAGGAGTACTTGCGTTTGATGAATCGGTTCACAATCCACTTGAGCTGTCGTCGAGCATAACGTCGTGTGGCCGCTTTCATGTCGTCAATTCCTAAGAGAATAAAACATTGCGGATTATGACCAGGGTGTGATTGGTATATGATTTAATGGCAAAATTACATTATTAGTATTATCAATCAGTAAATGCTATAGCGCTGGTGTCTAATGCACAAGGCATCAACTGATGGCACACCAAACCCAAGCCACAATCAGGTGATTATGCAGAATATCAGTCGTGAGAGGCAGCATATGGCTGATAAGCAATCGGTAAGTCTCAAGTTTGACAATGAAATAGCATAAGCGATGAACAGAACAAACAGATTCAAGGACAGATTTCAAAATTTCAGGTAGAACAACCGAAATAGCTTACTTCACCAAAATTATAAGCACATGTTCAAGATCCATACTACTGTAATCCCAATTTCAGAGACCCTTTATTTCCATTGGATTTGGGGAAAGGCTGACGTTCAGATGCCTACTGACTGGAAAATATATCCCCACATGACGATTTGTTTGGCATAAACTGAAGGGAAGGTACCGAATCCAGCTTCTACACATTGTGCCATGGTTATGCACAATAACAAAGATATCTAACTTCATGATTTCAATAGCAGTAATAAAATGCATTACAGAGCCACATTTCCTGCATTTTGCTTAGATCAGTAGTGTATGTAGTGCACTAAAACAGTTGCCAATAGGTAAGTAGCCTTTATTTGCACCTGACAAGCACACAGACCTGTGCACAACACAGTTAGTAAGCGTAAGTAAGTAAGATCAAGTGTGTCTAAAACTCGCGCTTGAGCGCTCCAATGTCCGTCTTTCCGTGCATGGCTACAGGCAGGGAGTTCTAGTTGGCTAACAGTACCTATGTCACCACACCTTACATTACTCTTTCCCCTTTACACAGTATATACCTTACCTTACCCTAGAGTACCTTACCTTGCATTAATGCATGGCCTAACCAAGCAAGTTACATGAAATTCTTTTAAAAGATGGTTCTGTAAGGCTTTTACAAAATTGTTTTTCTACTCAATTAAAAATACAGTAATCCTGTAAAAATAGTCTTTATTACATTACATGACACTGTTCTACAAAACTATTAGGTAGACCACAGCCTCTGATCATACTCAATGGAGACAAACGGCAGCAAAGTGCTAACCTTTCTCTAGTAGTTTTTGTCCCGTTTCTGAAGCTCTTTCGTCCTCTGACATCAACAGGTAGTCATGGAATTCCTTGAAACCAATCGACTGGAAAATGCCCAGCGTATAATCCGCCTCTCTGCACACACCACCACAACTTAACGCAAGGTAATAATCGGTATACTTGAAAGTATACATAATTACGGTGAGGTAATAGAAATAAACGGTAACATAATTTTGGAAATCATAAAATAAGATAATATAAGGTAACGTACAATAAGGTAAGGTAAAATATGGTATGGTAATATGGTATGGTAATAATATGGTTAGGTATTGCAGGGTAACATAAGGAATAAGGTAAGTTGATATATGGTATGGAAATATATGGTTAAGTTTGGCAAGACAAGGTAATACAAGGTAAGGTGACATATGGTAAGGTAATATATGGTTAGGTATTGCAAGGAAGGTTATATAAGGTAAGGTAGTATAAGGTACAGTAATAAACAGTTAATCATGGCAAAGAAGGGTAACAAAATTTAACGTTAAAATTTATAATTTAGTTAGCTAAGATAAAGAAAAACAAGGTAAAATAATTATAAGAGAAGGTAAACATCAACATGGTAAGGTAAGGTATGGTAAAATAAAGGTAATAGAGTGAGTTAGGGCAGCTGTCCATTTCTTACCTGCCTCACCTCATTTCATACACATGACACAACTGGCCGTCGGAAGATTTATTAAATTACTATATATCGTTAATCTTTTTAATTTTGGCTTACATAATACTATGACATGGAAACAGTCCTACTTTCCATCGATCAGTCGATCAGCATTGTACTGTCTGTGGAATTCCGTGAGTTCTGCCAAAAGCCCCTGCCTCATCATTTCATCGACACGCTTCTCGACCCGTTCGTCCAGAACTAATAAAGAGAATCAGTCATTTTAAAAGGATATATAACAATGTAAACAGACTAACAAGAATTAAGAGCAAAACCAAAAACACAGATTAAACTCTTTTGCTTCGGAAGAGCCGACCAAAATATAGACAACAAAAATAAAGAGAAGGAAATAAAAAAAATAAAAAGATGACAAAGTTAAGAGAAGATAAAAAAGATTATAAAGGAGAAAAGATCTAAAAGATGACAAAAACATAAGTTCAAATTTGTTGATTTGTCAATAAAAGTTTTGCTACATATCATAAGAGCAAAGATATTTCCGTGTCTGAAGAAGTCCAGAACTACCTTCCTGTTTACACTGGACCCATATCATGCAGACTTCCGAGTATCGAAGAGGACCACTGATTCCTTCAATAGAAGAACTGTTCTGCTGCTCATGAAGATGGCGACTCTTTGTTCGGCCAGTCTGCTCATAAACTTTGAGTGCCCTGAAATCACAAACAAATGTTTTCAAAACTAATGGATACTTCTTTATTGATTTAGCAGTTTAGTAGTAATTACTGTGTGATGAGAATAGTTGGCAATGACGGAGCATGGCCTAAGTAGAACACAAGTACATTTAAAAAAAATGCTTAATATAAGTCACTTTTCAAACAGTAGTAGTTGAGTTTCACATTGCCTTCAATTTTCAATTTCTCTGTGTTGCATTACACAAGAAGGTAAACGACCTTCTTACTTAAAGTTATGCAAGTCTGCTTTCAGAAAAACTAAATGTTCTTTTACAATTTGTATTCAGTTGTAAAAAGCTATTCCGCTGAATATGAATAAACTATTCGGAGCACTATTCGGTCCAAAGTGAATCAAATACGAAAATTCAGTACAGTATGTATCTATGCATGCATGCATGTATGTATGTATGTATGTATGTATGCATGTGTGTATTTACGAGTTTCAACATTTACACAGCACCTGAACCTCACAAGAGTTTAATATTACCAACCGAATGATTTTTCGCCGGTCCTTAGGGTGGATCCTAGAAGCGCTTTCTGGGTCTACGGTCAAGAGGCGCTGGTGCAGAGTCTCAGAGGAACAGTCCTCAAATGGAATGGGATCCATGTCTCTCGGTTCTTCATCGGCTGGCCTGTCTATCTCTGACTCGAAATTGATGTCTTCCGTTGACTCACGTCTTGGCGCTTTCAATGGCATCTGTAATTACCAAAAAGTGTTTGAATCTGTGTAGCTAACTATATTGTGCCTTTAAGAACCTCAAAAGGATGTCAACAACAGGTGTGCAAACTTCTGACCTTCATCCTCAGATCTGAATCCTGGCATTTCAAGTTATACTGCTAAACCATATAATAAGTTATACTTGCTAAACCATATAATAATGACAATATTAAAGATAACATCTAATGGATCGATTCTTCCCTACGTAAAATAATAATAATAATAAATAATAATAATGGTGATGATGATACTGTTCCCATTAAACTCCCCAGACAATGCTCCACTAATTGTAAATTTAAGTGTTCATTTATATATGAGCCTCTTCAAGAAAACCCATAACAGGTGCTCCCAAACTATTCTATATAAGACTGTGATCAAATAAGATGGTCTTCAACCGTTTGCAAAAAGGAGCTGTACAGAGTAGAACCCATGGAAGCCTGTTCCGGAAAGAGTAGTAGAAACAATACTAAAAAATTCTAACAATAGTAATTGTGTTAAAACTATTTATACAACTACTAATATACCAATACTACTGCTACTACTAAGAACAACATTATTTATAATTTGTGATACTGTAAAGTCGTTCACTGCATATGTAACAGTAAGGTGGATGTACCACAGCATCAAGAGTGAATTTCCAGAGAAGAGACTCGATGTAATAATTGGTTCCGCCAACTATGATCGGCAGTTTTTTCTGCCGGTGCAGATCGTCGATCTAGAAAGACAAGTTCAAACAAAAACATAACCTTTGGATGGAAGGATCAATGGATGGATGGATGAATAGATGGATGAATAGATGGATGAATAGATGGATGGATGTATAGATGGATGAATGGATGGTTTGATCAATGAATGGATAGGTCGATGGGTCAATAGATGGATGAATGGATAGATTGATGGATGAATGGATGAATAGATTGATGGATGAATGGATGGATGAATGAACTTTTACTCAGTAGCAAATCTATAGAATTATGTGTACCTAGTGTGTTAATTATGAGATTAGATTAGAATGATGTTGATCAGGAACTGAATAATCCCTACAGAATTCTGAGATCAGCTTATACTGCAGCACATGCATAGAACCCATGATAATTTCCAAATACCATAAGTGGCTGTACAGCAAATCAGAAATCCTCTGCACTTTTGGCCAGTGCTGCAGGTTTACTCAGTAGTCAACTATCAAGAACCGATCAACATCTATACAGCATTCTGAAATTAGATAATGTTGGATACTTTGCAGCACATACCAGTGGCAAAACAGCATCCCTGAAATCGTGGACCGAGTAACTCGAGACAAGAGGGCTGACGCAGTCGATCAGGTGATGTCGACAGGCTGCATGCTCTTCCTGCGTCACTTTGTTTGTCACGATATCCAAACCTTTGTAGATCTGGAAAACATTATTATACAATTTTCCCATAATCCAATTACTTCTATATAGCGCCATTATTATAAAGTCCAAGACTTCAACCTATTGCTGAATCAAGTGAAATCACAATGAAAAATCATAACCAATTAAAAAACCACGACCAATTGGAGAAGCGAGGTTGAAACCAGAAGCCAGGCTATGATGCATATGCAAACTGAAGAGATGAGTCTCAAGTTTAGACCCGACAATTGCTCAATTTTTGTACCTCCTGCAACACCAGTCCTTAGTCACAGAGGCACACTGTCGCTTTACATGGCTCAGTTTGAGGTATGGCCCTAATTTATTCTGTGTTTATGTTACATGTCAGCCAATTTTTTTATTCACGAGAACGTATTTACTAAGAAATTACAAAGCCAGTCATTCTCCAGTTTAGCTTAGAAGAACAGCAGTCCTTTGAGCTAGCCTGAGAGTCAGCCATGGGTATGAAGTTGGTAATCCTCCAGTTTAGGTGCTTTAATTATTTTTCATTGGAATCCTATGCATTATTCTTTGGTCAATATTTTCATCGATCTTCCAGCTTCCAGTTTGTGCTCCATTTTAATCGCTAATCCAGCTTCTAGTTCGAGTTTCAAAGTGAAATGTTTTCATCGCTCATCCACGGCAATGATATCGGCGCTAAACGATATAGTTTCATCACAATTCCAACTTCTATTTTCAGCTTTATTATGTAATATTTTCATAAATCATCCAACTTCTAGTTTAAGTTATATTTTCATCAATCATCACAATTGTTGATAACTATCCACTATAAAAGTGTACATTAATTAAAGCACCTAAAGTGGAGAATAAAATGAAGTGTTGTGTTAGGGGCCATCCATATATTACGTACGCATGGAGGGGGAGGGGGTAATCGAAATACATGTGTTTGCATATGCTTGCGAATGGGGGTGAGAGGGGCCTACTGATAATGTCCATACGAAAATTGATTGGCCTTCAAGTGAGCTAGAGTTCACTCTTTCCAGCTATCCGGTACTACCTGAGGAAGTATGACTGTGGGAAAGGTGTCACTTATGCCACCTTACCTCTGAACGCTATTATTAAACTATCAAACAACTCGGCACTTTCAGCAGTAAGTCCATGGATTACTCATCCTTCAATCTGGCCTAAAGTGCAAACAGTCTCTGTCTGGACCTGTGTAACTGACACATTCTGCAGCTGGTCTTGGGGGGGTGCGTCAAATGTACGTACGCAGGTGGGGAGGGGGGTGGAAAAAAGTATGCGTGCGAACAGGGAGGGGTCCAATTTTCCCGGATATTTGCGTACCGTGTACGTAATATGTGGATGGCCCCTTAGCGACTTCGTTTAATTCGCTGCAACGAAACGCCGTCATTGGGCAACTTAAATGACACATGGAGTATACATGGAGTATACATGGCTACACTGACCCAAACCCGAAGCCATAACCGACCCTCACGACGCCTACCCTGACCATAACCGACCCTCACGACGCCTACCCTGACCCTAACCGACCCTCACGACGTATACCCTGACCCTAACTTACCCTCATGATGCAACATTCTGCGCCATATTGCAGGGCCACCGAATGTTACGAAGGAATCGATAACGTCCAGTGTTGGGTATGAGTTAACTCAGATGAGTTTAAACTCATGAGTTAACTCACTTGCTGTGATTTATGAGTTTGAGTTAACTCACCTTAAAGAGTGTGAGTTATGAGTTTGAGTTAATTCATATTTTCTGTGAGTTTGAGTTGTATCTGTCAATTATTTTAAACTCAACTCACTCTTCGGCACTCGGCACATATTATGTTGAAACAAGCCTTTTTTATATCGTCGGCTTTCCATACTGGCGAGTGGTGACAGCAGGGAGGGTCGTAAACACTGCTAGCGGACAGTGTTTAAGCACTGCATATTTTGTATATTGTGAACAGCCAAGAACAACATGGCTGAAGTACCGTGTATTCTTGATGGAAAATATTTTTCTGTTACAAGTAGGCGTGATGGAAAAATTGTTGCTCGATTAGAACGTGCTAGTATGAAACGTGTGAGTTTATGAGCTAACTCATTTAACAACTGAGTTTGAGTTAACTCATTTCACTTAGGATGAGTTGAGTTTGAGTTTAAACTCATTTTGAGGTGCATGAGTTGAGTTTTGATTTAACTCATTTCTTGTGTGAGTTTACCCAACACTGATAACGTCATATGAAACGGTTACCTCTGTGTATATTTAGTCCGCGTTTATTGAAGCCGTTGGTAAATCTTAGGCACCCTGATAGTACATGTATGCCCCAGATAGTACATAGGCACCCCAATTGTGCATGTTCGCCAAATAATCTTGCCAATTTTTGGGCCAAGTTGAAGTTCAATGGACATGATCGCCGTTTAGTGGGTACACGTGGTTTCTTTACATCCCAGAATTACAAACAGTCACAAGCAATACCTGCATTGAATCTGCGCTTATAATTTCTCCATTAAACCGCGTAGCAATTTCTATGGCTAGTTTTGATTTTCCGGTCCCTGTCGCCCCTAAAACCACAACGATGGGAGCCATTTTTCGTAAAGCGCGCATGGACGTCGACATATTTTTTTACTAAGCCACAGATATTAAATTATTGAATGTACCCTATTTGACTAAGCAGCTACGTTTGCTAAGCCTTACTATTGCAAGTCGCACAATAATTGACGTAAGGATTAAACCGCCCAACGCTCGTAACGCTCACAGCAGTAACATCACAGTATAAATAATTACATTTATACTGTGGTAACATCATCTAATAATAATAATAATAATAATAATAATAATAATAATAATAATAATAATAATAATAATAATAATAATAATAGTAATAATAATAATAATAATAATAATAATAATAATAATAATAATAATAATAATAATAATAATAATAATAATAATAATAATAATAATAATATGTTCTTTAATTAAGCGCCTGTACATTGAATATACATATAGGCCTACCCGGGAGTAGAAACGGCAGCCACTCAGGGAGCCTTACATACATGTACATACAGTAGAAGCACGTGATAACAGTTTTACAGGTCCCTGGAGTCGAATATAACTGTTTTTAAGCGGCAGCCACATGGCGCCATTCATAGCGCCTACTATTCATTTAACCACCGCTGCCACCTAGCGAGTGGAAGGCTGAATAAACCTTACGGGGTCTGCGGGGTTCGATCTTGGTACCTTCAGCTCTTCACGCCAGTGTGTTATCCTTTACCCTACGGCCTCCCCCAATAATTCAATGACTTCTATGGCGCCGTTATTATAGTGTCAAAGACATGAATCGATGGTTGCTTCAATAGTTAAATCGCAATATAAAATCATAATCCATTGGAAAAGAGGTTGTTATCCGATGGATCATAAATTACCACAGATAAGTAGCCTGTGTGCATCGGTCGGACAAATGGTTAAAGACAACATGGCAGAGACTTTATTTCCAGAACACTTTGCTCAACATTGTCTACTTCTCAAAACTCTATCTAACTTTGGTGCGGTTTTTCAGCATGTGTTTACTTTATAAACAATAAACGAATATCAGCAGCAGCAGGTAGGCCTAGATAAGAAAACGTAGGAGCATTCCCGTGATGGCACTTGAAGTGTCATATTCTGTTTTC
>OY744603.1:64717729-64887729 GCA_963556255.1 Allolobophora icterica
CCGTTGATGGTACAGGGGCTGAGGGATAGGAGGCAGATGAATGGGTCGCCGCGTGGCCTGCCTCGAGCGCTTCAGCGTCCTTCCTCATGGCGTCGATGCTGCTGCACAGTTACAAGATTGTTAAAATGTATTATTGTGATATTATTGAAAATGTTTAATTAAGGTCTATCGATGGGCATTTGTATAGCGCCTTCTAGGAACTGGTTGAGCGTAATTGGCGACATCTACACGTAGTTGCAGCTGCGGGTGATGATGATGATGATATGATGACGACGATTTACTATAGTATATATTATTTATTAGTTTAAAATAATAATAATAATTTATGATGTTGTTGATGATGACGATGATGCTTGTGATAATAATAATAATAATAATAATAATAATAATAATAATAATAATAATAATAATAATAATAATAATAATAATAATAATAATAATAATAATAATCATCATCATCATCATCATCATCGTCATCATTAATTTCATATAATTATATTGATGCTATTTTGTTCTTTTAAACATATGTTAGGCCTATTATTAGTTTCCATGTTATTATCCTTATACCAAAAGTAGTAATTGTAACTACAGCCTACCTGTGCAATAGAATATACAGGTGAATCCAACAGCAGGCCTCTACTGAAGACTCGTTCGTCTAAATTGTATACTCTACAGTCTTTCCGTCTACTTTTACTTATCAAGGATTGCGCTTGGCCAAGCAAAGTTTATATAACATATTCTTATCTGTTCATTGACGTATAGGCATACACACGCGCGTGCACACACACACACACACACACACACACACACACACACACACACACACACACACACACACACACATTTGTAGGGTAGGCTAAAGCTATTTCACCGCAGTCGAGAGATCGACATAAATTTCATTAAGCAATTGAGAATTTCTTCTGTGGTTTTCGATGTCGTGACGCCACTGATAAGTCGCGTATCGGGCATGGACTATATATTTGTCGCTGTCAGCCTCAGGTACTCGATCTGCTGAGCCTGGAGACCAGTTCAGAGCACCGCCGTCCGGGCAAAGGGCACGGTGACTCAGGTGCGCAAGTGGCCGATTAGACATATGCAGGCGGGTCGGCAGATATACGAATCATGTGATTGTGAGTAAAGTTACGTAGAAGTCCTTTGGATGCGTAATCGTAATCGTCGTATCAGAGGCGTTGTCCAGACTCCAGAGATCGATGTCCAGTGGAGGTCCGAATCTGGACGAGATACTGCAGAGGGAGGAGGCAAGGCTGTTGCTAAGGCGGGTTTCGTTGAGGACGAGAAAGCTTCGAAGGCAAAGGATCGAATGGATTAGGGTAGGAATTCTTGGAGAGGTGAGACTAATACTTGAAGAGGTGAGACTTCAGTTTGGAGTGGAACACCTGTAGGGTGATAAGTAGAGGAGCCTGATGCATGCGACGATGGATGAGTGGTGGTATTGGTGCAGGAACTGAGTATATGTGGAACTCAGAGGAAGTTCGTTCCAGAGTCGAGGTGCAGTGTGGAATATGGATAGATTGGAGAACTTGAGGCGAGTAATGACTGGGGGACGGGAGAATGTGAGATATGAGATAAAGATAAGATAGAGCGGAGTGGAGTGATGGTGAAGAGTTCGCGAAAGTACTGTAGCTGAGAGTATTTTAGAGAGTTGTAGCTAAGGGTGAAGTGGATGAGCTCAAAGATTTTCAACAACATTTACGGAGGAAGTGATATGATGCTTATAGGTGTAGGCTACATGCATGTCCTGGTGACAGCTCGGGCTAGTGAGTTTTGAACGAGTTCTCTAGCTCTCTCTTTAACCGTCCTCGATACGAGGGTTGGTCGCATTGTAGACGATTCTTCTCCATCCTTTCCTGTCCTCGGCTACTCGCAGCAACCTCTCTGTTGATAATCCCAACCATTCGCCAATGTTGTCCATCCACCTCTTCCTTGGTCTTCCTCTTGTTCTTGTTCCCGGTACCGTTCCCTGCATAATTTCTTTCTCTAGACAATCTCCCTGTTTCCTCATAATGTGCCCAAAGTATGACATCTTTCTTCTTTTGATTGATTCCAATAGGTTCCTTTCCACCCCCGCCGTCTCCAGTACCCATTCATTTGTTTTCTTCTCTGTTCATGATATTCCAAGGATTTTTCGTATGCATTTCATTTCAAATGCCTTTGAATGAGTTGCAGACGTTTAATTTGGATGGATTCGAGGTTGCAGAAATGGGAATTACAGTGATGAAGCTTGGAGTGCACAATAGAGGTAGCCATAGTGGATAGAGTTTCAAAATCAAACATGGGTCAAATGCGACAGAGGTCACGGATATGCATGGAACAGATACCCGAGAGGTTGGAGATGTGAGCTTTAAGAGGCCAGTAATATCTGGAAAGCTAAAAGGTAATAAAAAATCCGGGAAACGAAAACGATCATAAAATGTGGAAAACTGTACACACCTTGCCAATTACTCCCCCACCCTTTGCAAACTTAAAAATTCGTCGATGGGTGATGATGACGTTGTTGATGATACATCCATCCTTGTGTGAGGATGACGTGCGTGCAAGCCAATGTTATGTCAACAAAGCAATCGCTATACATGACGTGAATGCATCTTAAAGGAGTTTGTCGAAAGATCTTGAGACTCTATCAGTTGTGTCACTACCATCTTTTGTCATGAGACTATGAGTCACAACCATTGAAGTCGCTATATATAGACCTAAGACTTCTTCACCAAAACTCACTTGTTGCTTATAGTGACTACAGCTGGTGACCTATATGTAGGCTATGCTGCCTTTTCAACTCGAGCTTTCTGACCGGTCTGCTGAATTATCAGACAGCCCATTGCAGGACATATAATTGGATGATAAGGTCTGAACGACTTTTCAGACATTGTGTAGGCCTACCTAAAGCAGAATATCTATCAATCAACAGCAATAAGTTATAAAACTACACTTTTAAAAGTCATATAAAAGTCATGATCGGGTAGTAACGGACCATGGTCAGTTTTGGCTGGATGCTCATAGACATAAACTATCTGGCTCCATGCATGTCATGTATCAATATTAACTACTGCCAGACATTTTTGTCAGATTACTTGAATAGATCACATTACTGTTTATCGATTGTGCAGTATTTGCCTATCTTTATTGCCTATAAGTTGACTCGAGGTAAAGGTATTTTGCTTCGTTATTTATGTTAAAATCTATGTTAAACATTGGAGTCATGCGTATTATGACCTACGCCTCCCTCTTGGCAACGGCCGTCCGCAGGAATATTTTAGGGAGGGGGGCACAAATGTTTTTGAGGGAGCAAAATGACGTTTTCACATAGAAAAAAGTGCATAACAAATTTAAAATAAATAATGATCAAGGACTCTACCTAACTAATTAAGTGTTTTTTCGCATTGAAAATCATGCTGGGACTGCTGTAATGATAATAATAATTAAAAGATTTTACTTTTATAAAATATTAGCAAAATCCAGAGGGCAAATGCCCCCTTGCACCTCTCCGGACCATGTCGATTGCACCTAACCAGAATCTTATAATCAAATTGTTATTATATACCTTATGACCAAAGCTAACCTTCCTCAAGGTATAAAGTCGTTCACTCATTCATTCATCTATCCACTTCCATAGACTCCGTACCACCATTCATCAATCCACGCCATCAAAACATTCATTCATTCATCCATTCACCCACGCACCAATCAACTGGTTTCTCTGTCCGTGTATCAATCCATCATTTATCCATCCATCCATCCATCCGTCCGTCCGTCCGTCCATCCATCCATCCATCGATCCCTCCATCCCTCCATCCATCCATCCATCCATCCATCCACCCGTCCATCCATCCATCCATCCATCCATCCATCCATCCATCCATCCATCCATCCATCCATCCATTAACCCGTCCATACGTTCGTCCGTCCGTCCTTCCATCCATCCATCCATCCATCCATCCATCCATCCATCCATCCATCCATCCATCCATCCATCCATCCATCCATCCATCCATCCATCCATCCATCCATCCATCCATGCATCCATCCATCTATCCCTCCATCTATCCCTCCATCCATCCCTCCGTCTATCCATCCGTCCATACGCCCGTCCGTCCGTCCTTCCATCCTTCCATCCATCCGTCCGTCCGTCCGTCCGTCCGTCCGTCCGTCCGTCCGTCCGTCCGTCCGTCCGTCCGTCCGTCCGTCCGTCCGTCCGTCCGTCCGTCCGTCCGTCCGTCCGTCCGTCCGTCCGTCCGTCCGTCCGTCCGTCCGTCCATCCATCCATCCATCCATCTATTCATCCACCAAAAACAACAGCCAACCGTCAGACTATCCAGCTATGCATCATTCATCCACTCATCAATCCCTACACATCTATCCTCCCATCAAGTCATTCATTCATGCATTTATCCATCCATACTTACATCCATTCACTCATGATCAAACCATTCATTCATCCACCCGCCCAACCTGTTTGAAGACTGCAATTCTAGATTGAAACCCAGCCTGAAGATCCAAGCCTTAGAATGCCTCAAAAGAGAAAAAATCTTTGGGTTGTGTTGTTAAGTTACCGTGAAACTGTTCTTGCTTTACGCTGGGCAACACTTTCTCATCTAATGATACTTTTTCTGGTCAACATTTTTTATGATTATCTGCAGTGGCGGCGATCTTGTCTGAGAGGTGGGGGGAGGGGGACAAAGTCGGCCTTGGTCTGGTTGATTACCTTTTTTAAAGAATTAATCCCGAAAAAAAAAATTTTGGGGAAAACTTTTTGACTTTTATATAAGTTCATCTCCTGAAAAAGTTTATGACTTTTTTTTTAGTCATTCACCTCTTTTGCAACTTTTTCACGGCTCTCGATATACCCATATGCGATATGATCACCTTTTTTCGGAACGTCCTATCATCGCCCTTTTCATTTTTTTTACTGTTTTTACTTTGTAGATATTCTTCTCAAAAAAAAATTTCTTTTAGGAATTTCTTCTTACTTTCTAATTTATGAGATTTTTTGGGGGGGGACACTTCTCCTTATAAATGGAATTTTTACCTCGTCTGCTCAAAAAAGGCTATGAAAACCATCACACACAATTACATTTTTTGGCCTTTTTTGGTGTTTCTTCAAAATTTGGGGGGTAAAATGCATGGCGTGTCCCCCCACTCTTAAAGGTGGGTGGGGTCTTTTCCCCCGCGACCGCCCCTAGATCGCCGCCCATGATTATCTGTTTGAAATGACATTGCAATTTCTTGCCATGATTAATTTCTTGATCGATTTGTGTCTTCAAAAAATACAGTTCTTTAGTCGAATTTCGAATGTCAACTTTTCTGCTCAGCATTTTCTATGACTTTCTGTTAAGTGACAATTTCTTGTCATAATTCGATTCTTGAACGATTTACTACCTCAAAAATGCAGTTCTTTCATCGAATTTCGACTTTTCTGATGACATTTTCGGTGATTTTCTCCTCGAAATGGCTCATCTTGTCTGAGCTCTTCGAAGTCGAGTAATCAAATGAGACTCGTCTCCAAGCATGGGCGGCGATCTAGGGGGGACGGGAGACATGTCCCCCCACCTTTTAGAGTGGGGGGAACACTCCATGCATATGTCCCCCCCACATTTTGAAGAAACACCAAAAAAAGGCGGAGAAATGTAATTGCGCGTGAGGGTTTCCGCAGCGTTTCTGACCAGACGAGGTGAATTTTTTTTAGCAGAAGTGTTCCCCCAAATTATGAGAAAGAAGAAGGAATTCGTAAAAAAGTCAAAAGAATTAAAAGTTTTTAGAGGAAATCATAAAAAGAAAAGGGTTATGAGGTTATTGTTGGGAGACGGGGAAAAGTTGTAAAACGTGGTGTAAAAATAAATAAATAAAAGGTCATCAACTTTTTTGTGAGATGAAATCGATATTTTGCGGAGGCGAATTGGCGAAAAGGAGAGTGTAAGAAAAAGTTGTAAAAGAGGTGAAGGACTAAAAAAAAGGTCATCAACTTTTTTCGGAGATGAAGTGGCAGAGAAATTTTTTTGGGGGGGAAAGATTTTCCAAAAACGGTCGTCGACGAGATCGTGGCCGACTTTGTCCCCCCCCCACCTCTCAGACAAGATCGCCGCCACTGTCTCCAAGGCACGAAACAATCGGTCAAAAGACGATCGTCATCGAAGCAAAAATCGCAAGATGACGTCTTTATTTCATTTACGTCATAACTATTGCCGTTTATTCTTCAAGTAAGTAAGTAATTTACCGGCCATGGCACGCCCTGGCCATGGACGCCTGTATAGAGGTGTCTATGCTCTGGCCTATTTACTTTTCTTCTATGTCCAAATCTTTGCTGGACGTAAATTGTCTCCTAGCGTAGCAGCCTACCAGCGCGCCCTCAACGATTTGAAAATACTCTGCTTGCAGCTCAAATCACGTGTACCCATGGGCGTAATTTCGTATGGTACGATGGGTACCCATACCCCACTTTTTTACTGGATGGCACCGTACCCCCACTTTTCATACCCAGAACAAACAATTAGTATTTCTCGGAGCAAGACCTTTATTTGAGCCCTCAAGATTCAAAAGCAATCACTGAGCATCATCAGTGTGATCACCATCATTATCAACTGCATTATTATTATTATTCGCGAAATATAAACGGCGCCATCATAATTATTTCACAGTCGCAAAGGAAAAATGACACGAAAATTGAGCCCTCCACCATGGGTGTCTGCAGGAATTTTTTAAGGGAACATTGGGGGGCAACATTTTTGTTAGGGAAGCAAAATGACGTTTTTGCATAAAATAACTATTCATGAACAGAGAACATGTGACAACTTTAAAATAAACAATAGTCAAGGACTTTACCTAAATAATTGTGTTTTTAGCATTGAATATTGTGTTGAGACTGTTGTAATATTTATAATAATGATTAAATAATCAAAAGATTTAAGTTTTGAAAGATATGCGCAAAATCGAGGGGGCAAATGCCCCTTTGCCCCCTTCCGGACGCCCATGCTCGTGGAGCTTACGAGTGAAAAATCAACAACTAGTAAGGTATTTTGACGTTGAGTAAATTTTTATGACTTTCAAAGCTTAAAACCCTAACGGAAGAACAGATATGCTTCAGTTTGGTACTTATGGAAGCGGCAAATCAATTTTAAAAGGCGATTTAACGAGATAAACATGGAATATTCAGATGTAAACAGTTCAAAATCGATAGATTAAATAAATTTTTTATAGATTAAAAAAATTATGGAAATCACGAGATGCATAAGTATGAGTGTGTGAGTGATGAGTGAGTGAGTGAATGAGTGAGTGAGTGAATGAGTGAGTTTGAGTGAGTGAATGAGTTTGAGTGAGTGATGAATGAGTGATGAGTGAGTGAGTGAGTCAAACAGGCAGTCAGTTAATCAGTCTACGGCCAGCCACCAAATGAACACCCAGGGACATTGGATCAATAGGTTTGCAACCCGCTTTACCAAATTGAACACAATAAAATTTAACACAATTGAAGCAAAACTGCACAACTGGTCATCAGGTGGCAAACATCCAATATGACCTGGAGGCCATGTACTGAGGGGAAGAGTAGAATTATATCATCCTCATATAAAAAAAAACAGCCGTAGAAATAATTCTTCATATGACAGCCCACATCAGCGTTTTAAACTAAAAATGAACATATGCATGAGAAGGTTAAACAGCGTAGGGGAGAAGGAGCTTCCCTGCCTCTCTCCACTGCCAACATGGAGCTGCAGGGACACACTACCACACCATCTAATCGCGACAAAAAATGTACTATACCAATTACAGATAATGTCAACAATGGGTACCGGTACATCATGATTAAGCAACTCTTTAAACAGATTAAAATCGTTCACACTATCAAAAGCTTTGCTTAGATCGAGCGCTGCAGTGTACACGCAGCTACCCTAGTGTTAAAATAATAAAATTGCTAACCGCCTTCAAAGCAAAAATGGCATCGGTGCAACCCATCCTAGGTTTAAATTCAAACTGTAGGTCGTCCATCGGTAAGTGTCCCTGACAGAGATTCAGAAGCAGAGATTAAAAAAAATCGAAATCACAGGTATTAAAGTAATGGGTCTATAATTCTCAATATCATTCAAGTTCCCGGTTTTCCAAGCACCAAAGCTGTTGAACAAAGCTATGTGATAAATAATATGCTATAGAAAACAAGAACTTAAAATGAACAGTGACGCCAGGGTGAGCAACTGAGCATAGATTGCTCATCACTGAGTGTCTATAGACAAACACTTTTCCTGGAAAGAGCATTAAAACTATGTAAAAAATTGCCAAAAATCTTGGATACTATCTCGTACTTTGCAGTTAATACTATCTCAGATTCGAACAACTTTAGATGGAACGCAGATGCTGCCAACTATCGCCACTCCTCCGTTCGTTGCCACGGACGCCTCGTAGGATGGCGGAAGCTGCTGCTGCGCCGGGAAGTTGTGGTTTATCGGAAGCACTGTCATCAAAATGAAACTCACTGGTTATCATCATCATCATCATCATCATCATCATCATCATCATCATCATCATCATCATCATCATCATCATCATCATCATCATCATCATCATCATCATCATCATCATCACCACCACCACCACCACCACCACCACCACCACCACCACCACCACCACCACCACCACCACCACCACCACCACCACCACCACCACCACCACCACCACCACCACCACCACCACCACCACCACCACCACCACCACCACCACCACCACCACCACCACCACCACCACCACCACCACCACCACCACCACCACCACCACAATCTTCATCAGCATTATCATCTTTATCACCATAGTCATCATCATCAGCAGCGCAGCATCAGCATAATCATATCAGACGTGCAGTCATTAGAATGAAATTCACTGGTTATCATCATCACCACCACCACCACCATCATAATTATTATCATCACCATCACCACCGCTACTATCACTATATCGTCGTCATCATTATCATCACCAGTACCACCACAATCACCACCATTTTGATCATCTTTTTCATCAGCCGGATCATCATCGCAATCGTCATCATCATTAGTGTTTCCGTCTTAATTCTTCTAATCATCTCTTCCTCCTCGTAGGCATTATCATCAATGTCATAATCATTAGTCATCATCATTACAATCATATCACCATCACATCATATCACCATCGCATCATATCATCATCACATCATATCACCATCAATATAATCATCAGTCATAATCATCATCATCAGGAGCGTAGCCAGACTTAAATTCAAGAGGAGGCAAAAAATCTTGAAAAAAAATTGGATGACTTTTTTGGAGATTGCTGCCCAAAGAAATTGATTTTTTTGGGAGATTTCTCTGTCAAAAATTTTGATGACCTTTTTTGGGATTTCTCCTTAAATTTCTTCTCTTGGGCCAGGATTCACCGTTCAAGAGGAGGTAAAATCCAGGTGAAGGGCTATAACCCAAGGACAATTTTTAACTTTATAAAACCAAGAGGAGGCAACTGCTCTTGCATTTTTAGTCATTAGTCATTGAGTTCAGTCTTTGTTGTACGCAGTCAGTTAAGTTTGATCAGTCCAGTTTTAGTCTTTGCTGTGAGCCTGTTTGTGCTGTATGGGCGACTGACGACGTTATTTTGCACTTTGAGTTGACTGAAAAGAATCGTTGAAAAGAATTCAAGTAGTTGTCTCGACTGTGAGTTCACGTTGCCTCAAACAGCTAGGTGTCGATAAGTCCTCCGCAGACCACAGAGGTCGAAACCTAAACGCCTTCCGTTAGCAGTGGAACCCCCCGCAATACACTTGTATGGACACCCGGCCTGGTAGCAGTCAAGGGTGCGTTTTTGCGACAGTAGGATAGAATCAGGCGCGGAGGCAGTTGACGCCATGGCTTATGAAATGACGCAGGTAGAATGACTGGTCAGCCAAGAAGGAAAGAAACCAGAACATAAATGGTCATCTAAAAGGCAGCACGTATAGCTGGTAGGATGTGCTACAGGCCGAGAGCAGGTAGTCCCAAATGAGGAAGAAGAGTAAGCCCAAGGCTGAGGATAGGGTAGCCTAGTGGTGTCCTAGGGATTGATTGACGAAGTAAGAGGTATAAGTTCGGGAGACAAGACAAAGCGGCATTATGTGCTGTCAGACTGCCACTAGATATGCACAGGAGTTCTGGCATCCTTGACGACGAGAACAGATTCCAGTTTCTTTTTGTATGTGTCTATGGTATGTGCTTTTTATATCATATCTTGCAACCAAGCGGAATGATCTTTCTCTCCTATAGCTAGTTCCCCTTGTAGGATAATATCATCATAATATATCATCGTCATCGTCATCATCGTCATCGTCATCATCATCATCATCATCATCATCATCATCATCATCATCATCATCATCATCGTCATCATCATCATCATAATCATCATCATCATCATCATCATCGTCGTCGTCATCATCATCATCGTCATCATAATATTCATCAATCAAAATCATCATCGATGATGTCATCATTGTCATCAATTATCTTCAGTCGTCGTTGCATACCAGTTCCAATCTGTGCCTGTGGATCGAGAATCTCCCTTCGGATGATGGTCGTTGGATGAACTCCGAGCTGCTCTCGTATTTCGGCCAGGACGCGTAGTTCCTCTTCTATTCGCTCGTTGGCGCCACTGACGAGGCAAGGCATTCGGTAGAGGTCGACGAGCCAGCCAAAGCCGAAGAGACCGAGGGTGAAGAAGTAGAGAACTCCCCAGATATGGCGCTCCAAGTAGAAGTGGTGCAGGCCAAGAACGCCGAGGGGAAAGGCCAGAACGTAGGCATCGTCCAAAAATTTATGTCTAAAGCGAAACAAATTATCAAGCCACCGAGCTTCGAAAAATTGTGTGATGAGATTTATTATTACTAATAATAACAACTTTGCGGTAATCGAAAAGCGTAGGTAGGGGAGGGTGAGAATAATTGGTTGGGAGAGGGGAGGAGTGGATAGGGAAAGAGGAGAGGGAGGAAGATGAGAAACTCTGAGACCAACAGAGGATTTTCTTCAAAAATGACATATAACGGCGAACTATAGGCCTATACGTTACATGATTTAAACTAAGTTCGTATTTTGAATTACTGGCAATTTTAGTTTACATTTGATCACATGCATTAATATTAACAACTATACCTGGTTCCGAGCACTTTTTCCTCAGGATGGTTGGCCCTATGGACCAGCGACTTCATCCGGAACCAGTCAATGATCCAACCGATTCCGCAAACCCCAAGGGTCAGCGCATAGAAGAACCCAAAAAGAGTGCGGCCCATGTAGATATGATGGGCCCCAAAAATTCCAGACGGGGTGGCTCCAAGGGCATAGGCATAACAGAGGTTTACTTCCCGAGGTATGGTGTTCATTCTCTCCACTTCCAGTCGCTTGTTAGTGGAGCGGACCAGTGAAGGAATGCGGAAGACGTCGATCAGCCAACCGATGCCGAACAGACCGGCGGTGAGGGTGTAGGCCACTCCCCAAGCCCAGTTACGCATGTAATAGTGGTGCATACCTTTCAAAGAAAATAAAGAACAAGTTTACAATAAACAGCCTATTGGAAAAATAATTCAATATTATAAATGCACGCTTGTTACGGCGTCCACGTAAGGCAACGCAATCAAGGTAAAATATACGCTAAAGTTAGGAAAGGTAATAAAGTAAGGAAAGGTAAAGTAAAGAATTATAGAGAAAAGAAATGTAAATTAAGGAAAGGTAAAGTAAGGAAAGGTATTGTAAAGAAAGATAGAGAAAGGAAAGGTAAAGTAAGAAAAGGTAAAGACAGGAAATATAGAGAAAAGAAATGTAAGGCAAGGAAGGGTAAAGTTAGGAAAGGCGCAGAGTAAAGAAAAACAGAGAAAGGAAAGGTAAAGTAAGGAAAGGTAAAGAAAGAAAATATAGTGTAAGGTAAGATGAGGCTAGAAAACGCAAGGTAAGTTAAGGTGAGAAATGACGTACAAGGTGAGTTAAACGAAGGAAAGGTATGGACCGTATACAAAAACGGTAAAACAAGGTAAGGAAGCTATATGGCAAGTCTTGTCAAGTAAGGTAAGTTAAGGACCGGTGGGTCTCTCCTCAAGAATGTCACCGTCGATGCTGCTATATATACATTCAGCTTGCAGTCAGATGTATGACAGGTCAGGCCAGGTGACGTCAAGTCCGACCGACCGATCAGATCAAATTGGGTCAGGTCAGATTATGTCCAATTAGGACAAATCACTGACAGTAGACTAAAGTAAGGCAAAGTAAGTTAGACTAAGTTGGCATAAGACTTCACCTATGATTCCAAGTGGGAACCACGTGACGTAGGCATCACAGACGCTGACAGTGGCGACATCTTCCTCCGGATGCAGAATGCGACGATTCGCCTCCTTGACGAGCTGCGGCATCCGGATCAGGTCAACGATCCAGCCGATGCCAAAAACCCCTCCAGTCAGGAAGTACAGCACCCCCATTCCGTAGCGCCTCAGGTAGAAATTGTGGAAGCCTAGCAGACCGAAAGGGAAGCACAGCAGGTAGGCTTCGAAGAGGGACTTATGAGCCGGTGGGTGGGCGATCACGATCGTCACCGTCTGCCCCGGCATCACACCAGAAGAGCCTGCTGGATAGGGATCAGGCCCCGTTGATGGTACGGAAGCTGAGGGATAGGACGGAGGTGAAGGGGTCGCCGCGTGGCCTGCCTCGAGCGCTTCAACGACGTCCTTCCTCATGGCGTCGAAGCTGCGGAACAGTTACAAATTATTAAAATGTTTTACTGTGATAGTATTATTTCAAATGTTTTATTAAGGTCTATCGATGGGCATTTGTATATGGCCTTCTAGGAACTGGCTGAGCATTATCTACACGGAGTTGCAGCTGTGAGTGATGATGATGATATATTATGACGACGATTTATTATTATATATTATTTATTAGTTTATAATGATAATAATTATGATGATGAGGATGATTGTGATAATAATAATAATAATAATAATAATAATAATAATAATAATAATAATAATAATAATAATAATAATAATAATAATAAATTAATAATAATAATAATAATAATAATAATAATAATAATAATAATAATAATAATAATAATAATAATAATAATAATAATAATAATAATAATAATAATAATAATAATAATAATAAGCTAGGTTATTTGGATGACCTATCGTTGGTGCGATGGTCACAGCCAGGGGATCGCATGGTTTGGCGTGCCCCCTGGGTTTTGGACGGATGGCACGACACGCGGCCATCAACGACCTGATATGCCGGGCGCTCTGAAAGGCGGGCTTCCCGGCGGTCAAGGAGCCATCAGGACTGAGTCGCTCCGATGGCAAAAGGCCTGATGGTCTCACTCTAATCCCATGGAAGGCCGGTAGAAGCTTGGTGTGGGATGCCACAGTGGTGGATACACTGGCCCCATCCTATCTTCCTTCAACGGCAGCACGAGCAGGCGCGGCGGCGGAAATGGCAGATGAGAGGAAGTCTCAGAAATATAAGGGCCTCCTGGGAAATCACTGCTTTGTACCGCTTGCACTGGAGACTTTGGGCCCAATCAACGACAAGGGTCTTGATTTTATCACAGAGCTTGGACGTCATCTTGCTATAGTACCACGGGCGAACCAAGGGAGACAAGTTTTTTACATCAGAGAATATCGATCACTATCCAACGGTTTAACGCGGTAGCCTTCAGCGGCTCGATGGTTACAGCCCAAGCTGACTTAGATGAGGGATAACCGTTCCAGAAAAACAACTAATTTAATCTCTAAGACCCTGAGGGAACGAAGTACCTCAGGGCAAAAAAAAAAAAATAATAATAATAATAATGATGATGATGATGATGATGATGATGATGATGATGATGATGATGATGATGATGATGATGATGATGATGATGATGATAATGATGATGATGATGATGATGATGATGATGATGATAATAATAATAATAATAATAATAATAATAGTAGTAGTAGTAGTAATAATAATAATAATAATAATAATAATAATAATAATAATAATAATAATAATAATAATAATAATAATAATAATAATAACTTTCCATCAAATCCTGAAGACGAGCCCTGTCCTCCATATAATAAATAATTTTTCAAAATCCTGAGGTATTATTGATACCTCGGGTAAAAACAATAGCAATAATCATCATCATCATTGATTTCACATCATGGTCTTGCTGCTACTTTGTTCTTTTAAACTTTTATTAATATTGGTTTCCTTATTATTATCCTTATACCCAGGGCTTTTTTTCTAGAAAAAAGGTTCCGGAACGGAAAGTAGGAGTTAAGTAGGCGTTTCAACGCATTCGCTAGGTGTCGTTCTGAAAGCTTAAAAACCGTTACAATGAGTGAATCAGAAACCGGAGTTAACGCATTCGCCAGGCGGCGTTCTAAAAGCTTAAAAACCGTTACAAAGAGTGAATCTGAAACCCCAACCCGTTGGTGCTATCAAGGGCCTGCCAGAGGGGAATGGAATGGTCATTCAGGGTAAAGAAATGAGATTACCAACGTTTGCTGCCGGCCGAGAACCTCCCACGAGGCCGGCCCAAACCGGGTCATTTTTTCAATTTAAATAAAAGAATCTGTTGTGGTATACATAAAAACATAATGTTAGGGCAAAACTTTTGCAAATGGCTTATGATAGGCAAACAAAATCTCTGCCCTCGTCGATGCATTGGGGAGTATTGTTTCAAACATTTAGCACAGCTGCGAAATGGCTACGAGACAAGACCATGCGCCAAATGTGGAAGGGGAATCAAAAACCACTTAGGTGAGTGTATACGTTGTGATTATTACGTCATAAAATCAAGAGTTCGACGCTGCGGACTAACCCGTGAATTCGAGAAAGAATGGAAAAGACTAGCGAACATAGTAGTAGAGTAAAAAATTCTCTATTAAAGAAAGGATTCCGTTATTGTATTGAGATAATACAGATGAGCAAGCGACAATCGAATATCTAGTAAACAAAATTTCATTTTAAACAAACGATTCTGTTATTGTATTAAGAAAAAGTTTGCCATAGTAATATAAAATAATTTATAATTATGGCATTGTCTACGAATGAAAAAATTGAACAATTGTTGGGTGAGTTTACTGGTCCCCCAGCTCTTCGAGCTGTTCTACAGAATATCTTAGACGAACCTATCCCAGATGCAGTCAAAAGGCGCTTACTACAGCCACTGCTTCCAAGGCCAATTCCTCCAGGGCGCAAGCGCAGAGGGGCAAAACGTAAGGCCCTTCTGGCGGAATTCGACCCACTCCTAATTAAGAAGGATAGAGGTGGACCACCACCCTTTCTAGTGCACAGAGAGCTAGCCAATCAGCATCTGAGAGACTTCCGTGCAGAAGTACCTCCTAACCACAGGCTGGAAGGAGATGCGTTGGCTTTCTTGAGTGCAATGGAGCACAACATTGAGGCGCAACTCAACGAAGAGCTGTTGAAACAAGACGGTCTGAAATACTCGCAAGTGTTGACAGTTGAGTTGGAAAAGCCGGCTCCGACTGTTGATAATGTGTATGATGGCAACGCGACCCCGGGTACTATTACCAAGACGGTCTACTTTCGAAGCAAAGCAGTGCCAGTTACCAATGCAGGTAAAATCCAAGGGGCTATACGAAAGGCCAAGGCTGAAGTACTAAACCTCCTCGAAGAGTACACCAATGAGGGATCGGGGTGGAGATTGAGGCGGGTCGTGGGGCTAGACCTCGGTGTTGCAAGATATAAGCCTTTCCGGGGTAAAAGCTACTTTCCCACACCAAAGTACATCCCCCCTCGCACGGTTATTAATGTCAAGAATGAAGATAACCGATGCTTTGAGTGGGCCATTTTAAGTGCCATGTATCCAGTAGAAAAGGACCCTCAACGCCCAACTAAGTATCGTACCCACCTCCAGGAGTTAAACTTTGGCGGTATAGAATTTCCAGTGAAAGTCACAGATATCGACAAGTTTGAGCGTCAAAATCCAACTATAAGCGTCTCAGTCTTCGGGTGGGACACAGCTTTGTATCCAATTCACATTTCAAACCGGGCCAGTGTCCACAATCTTGACCTTCTACTACTGGCCGACGACGCAAATGAAAATTTTCATTATGTCTGGATCAAGTATCTAGCCCGCATGCTTTATAAAAACAGCAAATTTCATGGACGAAAACATCCATGTCGTCGCTGCCTACACGTATTCTGTAGACAAGACTTGCTGGATGCCCATATCAAAGATTGCCAGGGCATTAGTAAGAAGCCTCAGCGGATTGAGATGCCAAAAGAGGATGAAAATATCCTCAAATTCCAGAACCATCGCAAACAGATGCGAGCCCCGTATATCGTTTACGCAGACTTCGAGGCTCTAAACATGCCAATCGAAGGTGCAGCCATGAATCCCAGCGAGAGCAACACCAGACAGATAGCTGAGCAGAAACCGTGCAGCTTCTGTTACATAGTGGTTCGATGCGACGGCCGCACAAAGAAACCAGTTTTATACCGCGGAGAAAACGCCGTGGAAGAGTTCCTACAACGACTACAAGGCGAGCTAGCCACTATCAAACAAAGGCTGGCCACCCCAGCTAAGATGGTTATGTCACCGGCCGATCGCCAATCATTCCGCGAGGCTATCGAATGTGACATCTGTGGAGAAGCGCTCGAAGCGGACAGAGTTCGTGACCACTGTCACATTACTGGTAAGTACCGAGGTGCTGCTCATAACGCCTGCAACCTCAAGCTTCGAATATATCCAGATAAGTGCAAGGTACCAGTGGTCTTCCACAATCTACGAGGTTACGACAGCCACCTCATAATGCAAGCGATCGGAGGCTGTGAAGCCGCACAGGATGAGGAAACTGATATTAACTGCATCCCAAACAATATGGAGAAATACATGACATTCAACATAGGACAACTACAGTTCATCGACAGCCTCCAGTTTCTAAACAGCTCGTTGGATAAATTATCAGGAAATCTGTCGCTAGAGGATTTGAAAGTGACAACGGCATATATAAAGGAAAATTTCGTTCATGATGATAGGACAAAACTAGATCTTTTGAGGCGAAAGGGCGTATATTGTTACGAGCACATTGACGATTACCACCGCTTCGAAGAAGACCGACTTCCACCCAAAGAAGCGTTCTACAGCAGGCTGTCCCGAGAGAACATCTCTGATGAGGATTATCAACAAGCTCAAAGAGTATGGGATGAATTCGAATGTAAGACTCTGGGTGACTATCACGACTTGTATCTCCGTACGGATGTACTCCTACTAGCCGATGTATTCGAGACCTTCAGAAACACATCGATGAAACACTACAGTCTGGACCCGGCTAACTACTTCAGCCTGCCAGGAATGGCCTGGGACGCTTTGCTGAAAAAGACGAAAATCGAGCTCGAACTTCTCACCGATATAGACATGCACTTATTTGTGGAGAACGGTCTCCGAGGTGGAATTTCGATGGTATCTAAGCGCTTCGCAAAGGCTAACAATCCGCAATGCCCAGATCACGATACCACGAAGCCAGACAACTGGATCATGTACCTCGATGCTAATAACCTCTATGGCTGGGCGATGCAACAGTCATTGCCAGTTGGAGGATTTAGCTGGGAAAGTCCAACTCTCGATGAAGTGTTGGAAACTCCAGACGACGCGCCTGAAGGCTTCCTGCTCGAAGTCGATCTTGAGTACCCGGAGCACCTCCACGAATCACATAGCGACTATCCCTTAGCACCGGAGACCCTGACAGTCCAAGAGGAGTGGTTAAGCGACTATCAGAATGTGCTCATGAACGAGTTGGGAGGCAAGTTCACAAAGCATGTGAAGTTAGTACCAAGCCTACGACCTAAGGAGCGGTATGTGGTCCATTATAGAAATCTCAAACTCTACCACTCGTTAGGGCTACGAGTTTCTAAAATTCATCGTGTCATTAAGTTTAGACAGGAGGCATGGATGGCTCCATACATCGAGATGAATACGAAATTGAGAGCGAAGGCAACGTCGGAGTTTGAGAAGGATTTCTTCAAACTGGCTAATAATGCGGTCTTTGGAAAGACCATGGAAAATCTTAGAAAAAGAATCAGAGTTAACCTGGTCCCGACCTCAAAAGTTGACAAACTTCGTAAACTAATTGCGGACCCGGCCTACATATCACACAAAATCTTCAACGACCAACTCGCCGCGATTCATAGTTTGAAGAACAAGCTCAAGTTAAACAGACCTGTATATGTCGGCCAGGCTGTCCTCGACCTCAGCAAGCATCTGATGTACGACTTCTGGTACAACGATGTGAAAAACGAGTACGGTGAAAAAGCCCAGTTGCTATATACAGACACAGATAGCCTCTTATTTCAGGTGGAGACTCCGAACGCCTACGCCGATATGTGGAACAAAAAACACCTATTCGACCTCTCCGAGTTTCCTAGAGACAGCCCATACTACGACGTCGAGAACAAGAAAGTCGTGGGCAAGTTCAAGGATGAATGTAACGGAGTTGCCATAGCCGAATTCGTGGGACTGCGTCCGAAGATGTACTCGATCTTAAAATCGGGCGGTTCAGAGATCAGGAAAGCAAAAGGCGTTCAGAGAGCAGTTGTGAAGAAGGATCTGCACCACGAGCTATACAAGGAGTGCCTGTTCGAACGAGAAGAGATGCGGCACACACAAGTCGTGATTCGAAGCCACGACCACCAGATCGGAGTGCACGAGCAGAATAAGATCAGCCTCTCTCCATTAGACACAAAAAAGTGGATATCTCCGGACGGGATAACAACGGTGGCATACGGGCACTACAAAATCAACGACGGTTGAGTATTCTATCGGGGGGTAACTCAGTGCCCATTGGCACCAGAAGCAGCTCCTCACGTACAAACCCGCGGCCAGGCCCATCAACTAGATGGTATAAAGCCGGTTGACCAGCCCGCCGAACAACATCCAAAATAGCGTGGATGGTGAGCGACCAGTTAGGGTCGGTGGCTCGTTTGCTTCCACCTTCGAGCTCGCCGGGAGCGTACAAATATCGGACGAGAACGTCGTGTCCAAGAATAGGCTCATCCATTCCCCACAAACGAGTTTTCATTTGTGAATGAGAGGGCTTCTGTGTCACTTTAGCAGCTTTCATCGCTTCAACCGGCTTCATGTCGAGCAAGCGCGTCGGCTCATCGTTTAGTGTAGCTACAACTTCAGGCAATCGTCGAACCCATTCCACTGACCGTTCTGATGACCCCCTTGCATCCAGGAGCAATTCCTGAGCGTATTGAGCACCGAAGAGTCGCTCAGCTAGAGTACGGTTGAAACGTTCAACGATGCCCTGTTGGCGATGATTTGCGGCCTGTCCGCGTCTTACAAGAACGTCGTGCTTCGCCAGCAACGGTGTAAAATCACCCATAAATTCGCGGCCAGGGTCGACCTGAAGAAGTCGAGGCCAAGTCAATGGACCCCTCTTATAGATCCGGCTTAAAGCGGCGGCGACTTCGGTCGCACTTTTGTTTATCAACGGTTCAGCTTCTTTGTATCGTGAGGCAACATCAACAACAGTGAGAGCGTATTTATAAGTCTTTCGACCTACTTTATCGTGAGGTAAAAACAAGAGATCGGCTTGGTGTACGGCGTTTGGTCGATTTTCATCAAACTTTGGACGCGGTATGCGGCGTGGAACAGGAAGATAAATCTGCCACACCGCTTGTTTCTTCAACCAATCACGAGCCTCGGCCTCGGAAACTTTGGCGGCTACGGCTAGTTTCTTCACCGCAGCCTTACCTCGCCAGTAACCTCTAGGGCTGTAATAGATAGTTGAAAGGTTCTTAGACATTTCAGTAAAACTATATATTACAAACAGGTAAACACATACACAAATGAAAACTACCGTCGCCGTCCAACACCCATCCCCAGCCTCGACTTCGCTGACATAATGGCCGATACGAGCCGGGCATCTTTCTTCTCATAATCCGGAGTTTCATCGGTCAGTGCGATCTTCGACGCGGCTGCAGCGAGGATGTCATCTGCGTGGTTACGCCCTGGGGTATCTTTATGAACTGCATAAGCCACATCGTGGTGGAGGCACGCACGGTCTAGCTGATTAACACCGTGATAGCGCTGTGACAGCCGTTTATCGAGTTTTGTGAATGGTCCACAGTAAGAGTACTTTCCTGTATTCTGAAAAGAACCTCCCGGATTATCTTCCGAAGACATACCGGATGGAAGGCTCATATGCATTTCTGGTAGAGGTAGAGCGTTGAGGGCCCTATTCAGTAGCGAGCCTCCGCTAGACTCATGAGTCTTGCGCTTCCGCACTTTAGAAGGCAAAATTTGGCTCTTCTTTGCACCGCAGACGGCACAGGTTCCCTTCTTGGCTGGCCGACCGTTTCGTAACTCGACGATTGTTTCATTTGAAGTCTCAGTATGTTTCTTACATCGTAGGCAATACATTGTGTTCGTTGAATACAATCATAACTCGTTGTCTCTATATGGAAATAACAAATTTCGATCTCGAAGCCGACGATGGGAAAAAACACCACCATTGGTTGTTGCCATCAAGCATACGATGCATAATCTGTGGGCCTAGCGGATGTGGAAAAACAAACCTACTACTCAACCTCCTTCTGAAGAAGGGGTACCTACGTTTTGACCGGCTCTATCTATACTCAAAGTCTCTGGGACAGGAAAAATATCAGTTTCTTCGGGACTGGATAACAGAACTCGAAAAAGTTGCCGGTAAGGAAGTGGCTTCCTTTCACTCTTGCTCAGATGAAATAGTTCCAGTTGAATCATTAAATAAGAATGCCAGAAGCCTTCTAGTGTTCGATGACGTTATGCTTGAAAAACAGTCGCCCATCGAAAGGTATTTCACTATGGGTCGACACGGTGGCGCGGACTGCTTCTACTTAACGCAGAATTATTTTCGAATTCCGAAGCAAGCGATCCGTGACAATGCTAATCTTATCGTCCTCTTCAACCAAGACAGTAAAAATTTGCGAGCCATTCACGATACGTTCGTGGGCGGCGACATGTCTTTCGATGAGTTCCGTACGTTCTTCAGCGAGTGCGCTGCCCAACCATATGGATTCGCAGTCATAGATTTGACGTCCAAAGTGTACGATGGAAAATATCGTTGCGGGTTCGATCGCTTCTATAAGCCCAAGGCAAGTATTTAAAGACACGATATAGGCAACATATAGTCGACATATAAACGCGATGTGGACAAAAGTTTCGTCTAAACAGGAGCGAGACGCGTTGACTCAGGACTATTTAGCTCGCAGAAATCGATTGAGACAGCGTTTCGTGGATGAGAAACTCGGTGAAGCCAACCTTCAGTACGATGCGGCAAAGCTTTTCAAACCAATCGCCACAGCCACGGCTGAATCCCAGGCGGCTACGTCTAAGGAGCTGCAGAAAGTTACCAGCGCCTTGCAGGATTTGCCGGCGCAGATTTCAGAGTCTGCTAATTTTAACCCGATAGCGGCGTTGTTCGGTGATTCAGCAGGAACAGCTGCTCCAGCGCTTCCAGCGCTTCCAGCATCCCGAATCCCCCACGCATTGTTAGTCGATCCAAACAAATATCTCAACGTCGAGGCAATCATAAGGCACGGTTTCAGACCTCCGAGCGAGCTCGATTTAGCCGACAAGGCAGGTGCTGAAAAGATAATCGGTGAGGTCAATCACTATAATCGCCACACCCTGGGCAAAGAGAAAAAGATGGCTATAAAGCAAAAAGACGAAGAAAAGGTAGATGCGGTGACTGCAGATATCGAAGCCCTAAGGGAATATAAAAAGCGAATCGATACACTGATAGAGGGCCACAGCCTCATCAAAAAGGGAAAGGGTTTCAGTGTCCCAGCCGTTCCTCTTAAATTACAAGGTAGCGCCTTGGGTGAGCTCTCCGTCGACCCCGTCGCGCTGTCTGCTGGTAGACTAAGAGTGTTTAAAGGTGGGAACCTCGTGCTCGAAGCTCCTGCTGATGAGTCATTGTTCAGCCTGTTAACGAAACGCTTCGTTAAGACTAAGCAATATTCGCCTCAGGCAATTGAAACTTTCAAAAAGCTCGTACAGATGTCTGGTCTGCCTATTCATGGCCGGAAAAGTAAAAAGTTCCAACTGATTCGAGGCGGCGCGGTGCAATTTTACAACGATCCAAACGCCCTGGTAGAGAGGTTGCAGCTTTTGGTGGCCTCTAGGGCCGCGGGAAACACTGGTCTTGGCAACGAAATCTCCGCCATTCTTGACGAGTTACTGCATTCCGGTGCGATCTCCAAAGAGCTGGCACTCGAATTGAATAGAAACATGCTCATAAAATAGAAATAGAAAACAAAATTCATGGCTCAGATGGAACGCTCGGAGAAACTGCTCGAGGAAATTCGAGACCTTTTGCAGCCTAAGGAAAATTTTAGTATAGTTGTTTCCTCAGATACTACAGGGTGGACCACGGCTTTCTCACCGCCGCTGTACCTGGATCCAAAAAGACGCTTTGAGCTTGCTTTGGTCAATCTTGAAACCTATAATTCGATTCCGAACATTGACAGTTCAAATAACAAGTTCGTCTACAGCTCCACCAATGGACAGACCTGGAAGACGATCATTTTACCCGACGGAAGCTACGAGATCGCACAGATTAATTATGAAATCGGCCGGCAGTTAGAAATGCAAAATCCGCCGCCGCCAGGTGTTGCTCAACTCAGCTTTGATTCTCCTATTACTGTAGGAGCTAACGCATCTACCCTTCGCGCCTTCGTAAAGATAACGAAGGCCCGTTTTAAGGTAGATATGGCCGCATCTACCATCAGGCAAACGCTCGGTTTTAACCCTCAGACGCTTAGTCTTGGTTATAAAGAGGGAGAAAATCCAGTCGATATTCTCCGGGTGGACACAATCCTGGTAAATTGTGACATTATCTCTGGATCGTATCGCAATGGTAGCCAGCTGCCAGTAATCTACAGTTTTTTCCCGGATGTGTCGCCCGGCTACAAGGTAATCGAGTCTCCGAAAAATCTGGTGTACCTACCAGTTGCACCGGCTGGTAACGTACAGGGCATTCGTGTGTGGCTGACCGACCAGAATGGTGAACAATTAAACCTCCGCGGTGAGACAGTAACTATAAGGTTTCACATCCGCAGTGCGTAAATGTTCACACTTAAATATTCTAATGTTGGTTCTTGGAATTAAAAAGCGGCGTCGTGTCGTGGGTGGTGGACTTTTCGACTGGATACCCAAAATCGCGGGTTTCCTTGGCCGTGCAGGCTCCTTCATTTCGGCGAATAGAGGCACAATCACAAACGTTGCCAAGGCGGTTGGTAATGTCGCGAAAGCCGGCGCCACAACAGCATCTGCCGTCAGGCAAATTGTTGATGCCGTGAAAGCGAGACGCGCTGCAGCCGTAAATGAAGCTCATTTACGAAATGAAAATTCAGCTGCCGCGCCCGTTGTCCCCGCACCTTTGGAGAAGGCGCTCAGCGACAAGAGCATCGAATACTTAAAACAACTGGCTGTGAGTCCGCCACCCGTTGTTCCGACAATGGCTGACATAAACAGCCGCATTGCTGGATCCGGTTTCAAGACTATAAAGCCGAGTCGTTGTGGTAGGGGTCTGTTTCTTGCAAAATGAAATAAAAATATTCACAAAACGCAATTTAACAAATGTTTAACTCACCACATATGAAATTCATTTACAGCATGATTAATAATTGAAGCTTGAACTTTTTTACTTATAATAATGGCAGCATTTGACGTGCCGAGTGAAATGTTGGACATCGCTTCGGCGGTGCCCGATGACAATAGCATTGAATCGTTTGAATACCGCGAGTATGAATCACAAAACCCTGCGGCTATTAACAACGGTCAGGCCATACAGATAGACATCCAGAACCAAGACATTTTCACACAGCCTTCCAAGAGCTACCTTCTTGTGGAGGGCAGGCTTACATCAACTGGCGCGGGTTACGTCGCAGACTCGTTGGTGTCATTCATCAACAATGCTATCCCGTACATGTTTTCTCAAATTCGATACCTGGCTAACAATACCGAGATAGAGAATGTCATGTCACCTGGGCAAGCCACGACGATGAAAGGCATGCTGGTATACGGCGATGATTTTTCCAAAGGCGAAGGTTTAAACATGTGTTGGCAAAAGGACACGACAGCGGCGGCGGCGGCTGCGAATATCGGCTTCGAGGCCCGTCGACTGATGATCATTGGAAAACCCGTCCCCATCGGCACATTTTCATTCATCGTTCCCTTACGACATCTATTCGGTTTTTGCGATGATTATCACAAGGTCGTATACGGGATTAAACACTCCTTACTGCTGAGCCGGCAGGGGGATGCAGACGCGATCTTCAAGGAAGCCGCTGCGGCCAATGGCCAGATCGCGCTGACTAAACTCTCCTGGTTCATGCCGCATATAATACCCGCTTTGGAGTATAAAAGCATGCTTATGAAGCAGATTGAAGCCAAGGTTAAGGTACCTGTGGCATTCCGCGCCATGCAATGCGACAACATTGCGGTGCCACGAGCGACGACTTTTTCCTGGCGTTTGAGCGTTAAGTCGGGCACGGAAAAGCCACGCTGGATTCTTGTTGCTTTTCAGACTGGAAAGAATGCACATCAAGGCCAGAATCCGGCACTGTTTGACCATGTACAGGTTCGCAACATATTCGCTATGCTCAACACCGATCGCTACCCCGTGGTTGACATGAATCTCGACTTCACCAAGAGGACAACCTCTCGCGCTTACAAGGCCCTACGTGACTTCAAGGAAGAATATTGCGGCATAGACGCGCGTGAATCGTCATGCCAACCGACACCAATCGAATTTGTAGATTTGTTTCCGATCTTCGTTCTGGACGTGCGCAGGCAATCTGAACGACTTAAAACCTCTGTACAGGACATACAAATCAAGGTGGACTTTAACGAAGGGGTACCAAATAATACGGTAGCCTATGCAGTCCTGATCAGCGACCGACTCCTGAATTTTGAATCGGATGGCAGCAAATTCAACGTCGTTTACTAGAAATCGTTTTTCACATTTAGATACAAGGCCCTCTTTTGATATATTTTTTGCAAAAATGAAAACTGAATACGTTGCGTTCGGCCTTTCACTGACCGAAGGGCAAAAGCAAACATTGGCTAAAGCTGCGCGCGCCGGCACTGGTGCCACGATCCGACTCGCTCATGGCCAGCTTCGTGGAGACGATAAGCTCGCGCTTACGAAAGTTCAAGCCGCCCGAATCGTGAAGAAGATTTCGGAAGGCGTTGGCATGGAACTGAGATTCACCAAAACGCAATTGAAAAAGATGACTAAAATGGGTGGATTTCTTCCACTACTGGCTCTCCTCCCGCTGCTTTTTGGTGGGTTATCCGCGGCGGGTGCCGTGGCTGGTGGGACCGCTGGGGTAGTAAAGGCTGTGCAGAGCAAACAGGCCAGCGACGCTGCACTGGCGGAGGCGGCGCGTCACAATCGCGAACTCGAGGCCCAGGTCCGCGGGACTGGTTTATATCTCGGGCGTGAGACTCGTGGTGGTTGTTGCCCAATGTGTAAAGGATCGGGTCTCTACATCGGACAAAAAAACTAAAACCTCTTAGCAACTTCGATATAGAGAAAGTTGCCGGAGCGCTGCCGCATTTCCGCGGTGTTTTCATGCGAGATGGTCTACCCGCCGTAGCTCGTGCGAAAGAGTGCGGAGTTGTTAATTTAGATTCCGGTTCTGGCGATGGTACTCACTGGGTCGCCTATTGGATAGATGGACCTACAGCCGTCTATTTTGATAGTTATGGGCTGGATCCGCCTCTCGAAATTTCTCGATATTTAAAAAATCCTATAAGAACTCAAACATTTCAGCTGCAGGGGCCCGATGATGTGGTCTGTGGTCATCTCTGCCTGACCGTGCTAAGAGAGCTCGCTGCCGGAAAGAATTTTGAAGATATCGTGCTTGACTTATGTTAGACTTCCGTCACCTTTTTGTATATAAAAAATGCCGGTTGATAAATTTGGAAGAGACGGTGGAGGTGGGGTGGGAGGGGGGCAGATAAGCGCCGCTGGGCTCGTCCACAAAGCGGGTGATACCATGATGGGAATTCTGTCGGCTGGAGGTTTTCGACTGACAAACGTGGGAACGCCCACGATGGAAACAGACGCCGCGACAAAGGCTTATGCAGACATCATAGATCAGGACAACTTACAAATCACCGGTGGAACGATGTCTGGTGTTCTAAAAATGGGTGGCCACAAAGTTACTGGGCTGCCCACAGACGCTGGTGCGTCTGAAAGCGACGCTGCGAGCTGGGCACAAGTGGTACGATACGCGGACCAGAAGGCGACCGCAGCCGAAAATCATGCAGACCAAAAGCTTATCGATGCCAGGCAGTACACGGACGAGAAGAATGCGGGGCTGAGAGATTCCGTTAGGCGGTATGCAGATGACAAGGACCTTATTGTTAAAAGTTATGTTAACGAGCAAGATGTTATCGTCAGGAATGCGTGCGTGCTCAAATCCGGCGGTGTAATGACTGGAAGTTTAGTTATGGGTGGCCACCGAGTTACTGGGCTCCCAACAGAAATTTCAGGATCCGATAGCGACGCAGCGAGTTGGAAACAAGTGTCAACAGCGGTCGCTGGCGCTCTAGTAAAACTCGATAGAGTACCAACGGAGTCGTTGCATGTGGTGAATAAGCGGTATGTAGATTCCCGCGACGCTTCTTACAGACAGTACGTGGATGAGAAGGTCACCACCGCTAGAAGATATGTGGACGAGAAGCATGCTATCGTAAGAGGCGGGCATGTGCTCAAAACCGGCGATTCTATGACTGGTGATTTGACCATGGGTGGTAAAAGAGTGACTGGGCTGCCAACAGAAATTCCAGGATCTGATAGCGACGCCGCGAGTTTGAAACAGGTGACGCAGCTGATCAGCAACGCCACTAAGAATAATGATACGGCGCCGGCTGGACCAAAGTACTTGACTAACAAACGGTATGTGGACGCGAAAAACGCTGAGATTGGAGCTTCAGTTAGACTCTATGCGGACCAGAAAGCTGAAGCTGCTAAGACGTACGCCAACGAGCAAGATGTTATCGTTAGGAGCGCATGCGTGCTTAAAGCTGGTGATGCAATGACTGGTGATTTAATCATGGGCGGTAAAAGAGTTACTGGGCTCCCTACGGGCACAGCAACGTCCGAAAGCGACGCGTCGAGTATGGCACAAGTATCGAAGCTGATCGCCGACAACATGACAAAGAGTGATAGAGTACCAACAGAACCGTTGCATGTGACAAATAAACGATACGTTGACGTGAAAAACGCTGAGATTGGAGCTTCCGTTAGACTCTATGCGGACCAGAAAGCTGACGCCGCTAAGAGGTATGCCAACGAGGAAGATGTTATCGTTAGGAGCGCATGCGTGCTCAAATCCGGCAGTACCATGACCGGTGATCTGGCTATGGGTGGTAAAAGAGTGACTGGGCTACCAACAGAAATTCCAGGATCCGATAGCGACGCTGTGAGTTTGAAACAAGTTACGCAGCTGATCACCAACGCCACTACGAAAAATGTTACGGCGCCTGCGGGACCAAAGTACTTGACTAACAAGCTGTATGTGGACAGTGAGATAGCTAATGAAAGGCGATACGTGACGGGCATCAAGATTCTCAACTACAGCGGCCATATTCCGCCCCTTTCCAGAAACGTTTCCGAAACGGGTTTTATTGCCTCAGCCAACGAATCTTTACCCACTAACCCGCCCCATATGGCATTCAACTCGGGTGTGAGAGGTGAGTGGAAGACGGCGTCCACATCGAGAGCCAATATTGCGGGTAGTGGGACTTGGTTACAGATTGAGTGCCCGACGCCTGTGCGAATATGGAAGGTTAGTCTGGCTGGGGGATCTAGTCCTACTGCACCACGTATCACGTCCTGGAAGTTTCATGGGATTCCATCCGATATTGAAAATATGTTTTATGTGCTCATCACCTCCAATGTCGCTTTGACTAATTCTGCACAAGAGTTCACCTTCTCTGATGACGGTGCATACAAAAAATTCAGGCTGTCGGTCGTGGCCACCAGCCCAACACAAGCTACTTTTGGAATATCCCACTTCCAGATCTATACATATTTTAGACACGGGGGACAGTCAGTAGTATAGAAAAGTATGACTGACACGCACTACAAGATTCGGGGGTATCTCCGTCAACACGGAGAAATAGACATGTGCAAATACAGCATAGACAGTCTAGGTGATGTGGGCCACTGGGGGTACGACATCCCGAAGCCCACCGCAGAGCTATTGACCGCGGTGCCTCAACAGCACATCGACTTCGTGTCTGACGATTACCACAACCGCGATATCTATACGGCGGCCGGAACGGTAACCACGACTGCGTGGCAAACTCTTCCATTGACCGCTGCGCGTTTTCCGTGTATAACTTTGCAAACCACCAATCAGGGGGTTTCGTTAGAGGGCGGGTTCTGGAAGCTTACAGTCTTTGGTGTTTGCGGTGGTGATGCAACAGTTCGCGTTATAGCACCGGCAGCTGCTGGGGGTAGCATCGATCGTACAGTTGACATTCAAAGTGGACAATTTGATGCATCTAGGGCAATATTCGTTCCAGGACAAACGAGTTTCCGAATTGAAGGCAAAAAGAGAGGCGTTGAAAGTACTTCATCTATCGACTTAAACGTAACTTTACTAATAGAGCAACTATAAAAAACAATGGCTTTGTATCCAACGCTTACGGA
This sequence comes from Allolobophora icterica, assembly GCA_963556255.1. Lineage (NCBI taxonomy): Eukaryota > Metazoa > Annelida > Clitellata > Crassiclitellata > Lumbricidae > Allolobophora > Allolobophora icterica. The sequence continues at coordinate 64,746,447 of OY744603.1, forward strand.
GCCGACAATTTCGTCAGACACGAAGTCGCAGACGTTTCGTCTGCAGAAGATCGGTGAAGTAGAAGCATTCCTGAGATCTGAGGCGATAAGTCGGGGACAACTGTGCAAAAAGTATAAGAGGGTTGTGGATGTTGCTAATGGGGCCTCGGCCGGCCTTGCTATAGTTAGTCTTGGAACTGGGGTGGGTGGGGCGGCTATGTTGGCCACTGGTATTGGTTTTATTCCTGGTATTGTTCTAGAGAGTTTGGCCATAGCGACGAGTTTTCTGGATATTATTGGAAATGTTGTTAGCCGATCGTTTGTTGCCAAAGCTTCAAAACACGACGAAATTTGTATTTTAGCGGAAAGTAAGCTAAACACTGTTCATGACCACATTTCTAAGGCATTGGAAGACACGGCTATTAGCGATGAAGAATATAAACTTATTCTGGGAGAGGAGGAGAAATATAGAACGATGAAACGTGATATACAAAGCAAGAATGGAAAAAAAGAGTTGCCGAGTCAAAGCAAAGACCAGATGGTGGCAGAACTAATCAAGAAACTAACCAGCGCTGGGTCTTCTCCGCGAACCACGATATAAAAATTTTCGTCGTAGGCGGTTGGAACGTTGAATCTGTTGTTGTTCCGACCGCGCCACCACCATACGATTAGCGGATTTATAATTTTTTATGTGCTCAAGTTTCCGCAGGTCACCGCGCCACCGCCGTACGATTTCCCCAGTTCCCCGATTTCCGTAGTGCCCCGATTTCCGCAGTTCCCCGATTTCCGTGGTTCCAGATTTCCGTATTTCCCCGATTTCCATAGTTCCCCGATTTCCATAATTCACAAGTCCAAAAACGTGACCGAAAAATGGTATTCAGAAAACGACGAGAAGTGTCACGTTTTGAAATTTCAAAGTCCGGCTGAAAATTTTACTCAGCGTAGATTTGCGTTCACTGCACGATTTCGTTCGAAATATTGATTTTGGCCTGATGAATTTTTGACAATGAAAAATTTGTTTCGGGGTAAAAGTTTTTGGGGATGGGTGAAAAAATTTACACAGCGTAAAAACGATTTTTCTGCACGTTTCAGGTGTAAATATTGATTTTGACCTGATGAATTTTTGACAATGAAAAATTTGTTTCGGGGTAAAAGTTTTTGGGGATGGGTGAAAAAATTTTACACAGCGTAAAAACGATTTTTCTGCACGTTTCAGGTGTAAATATTGATTTTGACCTGATGAATTTTTGACAATGAAAAATTTGTTTCGGGGTAAAAGTTTTTGGGGATGGGTGAAAAATTTCACACAGCGTAAAAACGATTTTTCTGCACGTTTCAGGTGTAAATATTGATTTTGACCTGATGAATTTTTGACAATGAAAAATTTGTTTCGGGGTAAAAGTTTTTTGGGGATGGGTGAAAAATTTCACACAGCGTAAAAACGATTTTTCTGCACGTTTCAGGTGTAAATATTGATTTTGACCTGATGAATTTTTGGCAATGAAAAATTTGTTTCGGGGTGACTTGCCCAAGGTCCGTACGCAGCGGCTAGAGTGGGATTCGAACCTGCAACCCTCCGGTCACAAGGCGCCGAACTTACCACTGAGCCACCACGCCCCACAAATGATGGTTGCATCAATTAAGCCCTCGTGTAACCTGAAATGGGAACATGCAAATGTACGTGTTTTATATAGCGACTGTATGGTCTCGACCTTGATCATTGATCGGATGAGAATCTTTATCACCGCTGCCCGTATGGATCGGAACCACGCAATTTAAGGTCCCAGTGTATAATACCAACCGTGATAGACCAAGATTTTAAATTACTAAAGTATTTACAAAAGTCATGCCGTCTTCGGGAGGCGAACTGGGATCGTAACAATCATGCCTAACGCTGTTACCAATGTAGCTACTGTGCCATCTACGAGAAGAACCATATTTCAGTTTGTTATATCTATCGCATTATCAAATGATTCCGCCACACTCGATAGGTGGCTTGTTCTGCAGTCGTTAAGATGGGCAGCTTGGCCCAGTATGTTCTTCATGGCTGAAGATTTAAATGGGCCAGCGCTGCGTTTCTTTATTTATGAAGCAAAGTATGCCGTGTAGGTACGCAAAATTCCGGATTTTTCACCCTCTATCCGATTCTGTAACTTAAAATTTTATGTATAGGCGCCGATCTGTTTATAAGGGCTGGCTGGTCACGAGAAGGCTTGTAATCTCATTTCTTTACCCTGAATGACCATTCCATTCCCCTCTGGCAGGCCCTTGATAGCACCAACGGGTTGGTGTTTCAGATTCACTCTTTGTAACGGTTTTTAAGCTTTTAGAACGCCGCCTGGCGAATGCGTTAACTCCGGTTTCTGATTCACTCATTGTAACGGTTTTTAAGCTTTCAGAACGACACCTAGCGAATGCGTTGAAACGCCTACTTAACTCCTACTCGGAACAATAGGTTCCGGAACGCAACAATTATGGGCGGACTAAAATCACGAGAAAAACTGGGTTGGGAGGGTCTCAATTAACACTGAAAACAGTTCAAAAACACTTAAATTAAATTAAAATAACTAAATTATTGTTTTTATTATTAAAATAAATAAATTATTTTTTAGTAGCTGAAAAAGGTGCCGGAACGCCGTTCCGGCGCGTTCCGGCTGAAAAAAGCCCTGCTTATACCAAAAAGTAGTAATTATAACTACAGCCTACCTGTGTAGTAGAATATACAGGTGAGTCCAATAACAGGCCTCTGCTGGAGACTCGTAGTTAGGCTCACTCTTAAACTAAACCCATGCATAGGCCTACCGCTTGCCGCAGGCTTCTAGTCACAGTCTACTTAACACGGACTACGCCGTTTACGACCGACTACTTTACTTCCGGCTCCATGCGGCCCCAGACTCGTGCGTCGAAATTGTATACTAATCAGTCTGCAAAGTCTTTTTTACTTGGGCGATTCTGAATAGTTTATACTGTGAGAGGCGCATCATAAGTTACAGATTCGATACGACACGATAATGCTTGGCCCGCAAAGTTTATATAACATACCGGTATTCAAATCTGTTCATCCACGTATAGGCATAGGCTATACTCGCGCACACACACATTTACACACACACACACACACACACACACACGCACACGCACACGCACACGCACACGCACACGCACACGCACACGCACACGCACACGCACACGCACACGCACACGCACACGCACACAGGGGCGTAACTTTGGTTTAAAAAGTGGGTGGGTACGAATTTCTTACATACATGAAGCAAGGCGGAGACTGCGATCTCTAATAAAATATTGATTGGCATTGTTTAAAAAGTGGGGGATACGGTACCCCTCGATCAGTCCAAAAAATGGGCAGTACGGGTACCCCTCGTATCCCCCACAAAGAACGCCTATGCACACACACACAAATTTACACACATTTACACACACACACACACACACACACACACACACACACACACACACACACACACACACACACACACACACACACACACACACACACACACACACACACACACACACACACACACACACACACACACACACACACACACACACACACACACACACACACACACACACACACACACACACACACACACACACACACACACACACACACACACACACATACACACACACACACACACACACACAAATTTATATGGTAGGCTAAAGCTATTTCACCGCGTTCGAAAAATCGACATTTATAAAACAATGGAGAATTTTTTCTGTGGTTTTCGATGTCGTGACGCCACTCATAAGTCGCGTATCGGGCCTGGACTATATATTTTCGCTGTCAGCTAGGTGTTCGATCTGCTGAGCCTGGTGATCAGTTCAGAGCAGACCAATGGTTCAGAATAGGCCTACACTAGGTCAGAGAAACCGCAGTCCGGTCTCAGGCGCGTAAGTGGCCGCTTAGACCTATGCGGGCGGGTCGGAAGACCTACTTTAAAGCTAAGCGCAGGACCCAAGCTTATTCACGAGCGCTGCGTCGTATCAGAGGGGTTGTCCGGCGATCGATGTCCAGTGGAGATCCGAGTCTGGGCGAGATACCAGAGGGAGGAGGCAAAGCAGTTGCTAAAGCTGGTTTCGTTGAGGACGAGAAAGCTTCGAAGGCAAAGGATCGGATGGATTAGGGTAGGAATTCTTGAAGAGGTGACAGGTCAGACTTCAATTTGGAGTGAAACACCTGTGGGGTGATACAAGTAAGTAGAGGAGCCTGAGGCAGATGACGGTGGATGAGTGGTGGTATTGGTGGAGGAACTGAGAATATGTGGAATTCAATGGAAGTTCGTTCCAGAGTCGATATTGAGGTGTAGTGTGGAATATGGATCGGTTGGAGAACTTGAGGCGAGTAATTATTGGGGGACGGGAGAATGTGAGATATGAGGACGATAAGATAGAGCGGGGTGAACTGATGGTGAGGAGTTTGCGAATTTACTATGGCTGGGAGTATTGTAGGGCGTTGTAGGGCCTAGCTAAGGGTAAAGAGGATGCGTTCAGGGATTTTCAGCCACAGAGGTGATTTACGGAGGTGACACTTATAGGGTGTCCTGGTGACAGCTCGGGTTAGTGAGTTTTGAATGAATTGTAGGAGCTTAATTTGGATGGATTCGAGGTTACAGAAATGGAAATTACAGTGATCAAGCTTGGTGTGCACAATAGACCACATTACTGTTTATCTATCATTGCCTACACTGACAGGGCCTAACAATTATCACGACTATATGAGCACTCACTAGCCCACATTACATTCTCAGCGACATTTGAAGCGGTAACTTCTATTATTCATTCATTCATTCATTCATTCATTCATTCATTCATTCATTCAGAGGACTTTATATAGCGCCCCTCCACGATGCCTAATCACAGGCGCTCCCAGTCCAACTCCGGTGATAAAGACTAGTTTTCAGAGACTTGTAGAAAGTGCATCACTGTGCATACAGACAGGGGCGTCTATCCCCCCCTAAGTCATTGGAGCAACGTCCCTTTTCCCCTCTTCTTCCCCCCTCCCCGGTCCTTCCCCCCTAAAATGGTGGCAAACACATGGACAAATCTTTCCCCCCCTATTTCTTGGATGGAGCATTTGCTCCAAGGTTTCTATGATGTAGACGCCCCTGCATACAGACAGTCTTGTTGTCAAGACCTTAAACCTCAAGACCAAGACCAAGACCAAGATTGAACCTCAAGACCAAGACCAAGACCAAGACCTTGAACCTCAAGACCAAGACCAAGACCAAGACTTTGAACCTCAAGACCAAGACCAAGACCAAGACCTTGAACCTCAAGACCAAGACCAAGACCAAGACCACGACCCAAAAATCACAATCATATCCACACTATTCCTCAGACGCGTATATATATATATATATATATATATATATATATATATATATATATATATATATATATATATATATATATATATATATATACAGCGGCGTCTATCCCCTAAGTCATTGGAGCAACGTCCCTTTTCCCCCTCTTCTTCCCCCTCCCCGTTCCTTCCTCCCCTAAAATGGTGGCACACACACTGACAGATCTCCCCCCATTTCTTGTATGGAGCATTTGCTCCAAGGTTTCTATGGTGTAGACGCCCCTGTATATATATATATATATATATATATATATATATATATATATATATATATATATCAGACACGATTAACCTTGGTATTAACCTGGTCAAACGTAGCCAAACCGTGTGTACACACACACACACACACACACACACACACACACACACACACACACACACACACACACACACACACACACACACACACACACACATTCTGAGATTGTGAGGGCAATGAGGGTGAGGAGTCATATCAAGGCCACCAGTATGAGAGTAGGTCCATATACGGACTTGACCTACAACTCAACATCCCGATATGACTAAGATGTCAACCATAAGACGGAGAGCGAGGGGTGCATGATGTAAGATATCTCCAAGAGGAGTGTAACTGTGGCCCAGATCTTTGGCGCTTGGCCTGCGCACTGATCGCGGGGATCAGTCTGCCGCGGTTACCTGTGTGGCTGAAAGTCTAACTGCCTGTGACTCAGTTCGTCTGGCTCTCGGTTGACCAGACAAGAGCTATCTATTATTGGCTATGGCCCAGAGGTGCGACCGTTATGGACCGCAATGGCGCGGAAAATTTTAAAATTTTAGGTCGGTCTTGGTCTTGGTCTTGAAAAACCAAGACCAAGACTTTGAACCTCAAGACCAAGACCAAGACCAAGACCTTGAACCTCAAGACCAAGACTAAGACCAAGACTTTGAACGTCAAGACCAAGACCAAGACCAAGACTTTTAAAAACGAACTCGAGCGCACTCGAGGACAACAAGACTGCATACAGAGTCCCTATAGCTAAAAGAACACGCAGATCGGAAGGAAGGTTATTCCACGTGGTCAGCCTAACCACTGAAAAGGCCCGAAAGTCTTTGAAATGCTCGCAAAGGGAACAGCAATTTCACCTCGAGACGCAGAACGACTTAAGATTTCCGTGTCCTGCCAAAACTGAGTTGGGCAACAAAGCTCCCGCAAGTAGGCAGAGGCGTTCCCTAACTGGCGCCGCCAGACCCAGACAGAAATCCTAAATTCAATGCGCTGGGAAACAGCAAGCCAGTAGGGCCCGTCGCGCATAATTTGTAGTGCGAATTGCGAGACATGGCAAAATTTTAAAGTAGGCTACAACCAACAAGCCTAGCGAGTAGCGAAGCACGTAGGCTACTGAAGGTGCGCAATGCGCCCCAAGGGGAGGCAAACATAGATAGATAGATAGATAGATAGATAGATAGATAGATAGATAGATAGATAGATAGATAGATAGATAGATAGATAGATAGATAGATAGATAAGTAAGTAAGTAAGTAAGTAAGTAAGTAAGTAAGTAAGTAAGTAAGTAAGTAAGTAAGTAAGTAAGTAAGTAAGTAAGTAAGTAAGTAAGTAAGTAAGTAAGTAAGTAAGTAAGTAAGTAAGTAAATAAGTAACTAACTAACTAACTAACTAACTAAGTAAGTAACTAACTAAGTAAGTAAGTAAGTAAGTAAGTAAGTAAGTAAGTAAGTAAGTAAGTAAGTAAGTAAGTAAGTAAGTAAGTAAGTAAGTAAGTAAGTAAGTAAGTAAGTGAGTAAGTAAGTAAGTAAGTGTATTCTTTATTAAGAAGCGCTAGCAAACGCACAGCGCCGTACAAGAAAGGTAATACAGCATATCATTTCATATTAGATGGCACTGCAGCAGTCAATCCCTCTACAAACAAACGCACGAACAAGGGCAAGTGCAGCATTGGGTGAGTGAGAACGGAAAGTGACTCGCATTTGCCGCAACTAAAAAAAGCAAGCGTTGCATAAAAGTGTTCATAGAAGGTAAGCCCCTGATCAAGAACAACCCCAAGATTGCGAATAGATGTATACGATACAATGCAACACTGTAGCCTATTTGATATTGCCAATCTTCCAAAGTTCAGAAGTGCACATAATTATACGACCGCAGTACAGAGCATCCAACGACAGCATCAATGGCGATCCGCAATAATTGTGTGTCAAGATTGCAGACCGAGCCCCCGAGCCATCGTGCCGCCTACTAACCCCAATTGCAATCGCTAGAGGACGCTGGTGTTACGACTTTCAGACGGATTATTTTGTGAAATTTCGGCGCAGTTATTTCGTTTTTTATTTTAAAACCCATCCTATTTGTAGCAAACTAATTTAGTGACAACGTACTGCAGGGTACGGGAGTGTACCAGTCACATAAAGTTCGTTGAAAGAAGCGATGAAAGGCACCGCATCAAATGCAGAGGCTAAACATTTCTTGATACACATAAACACCTTATGAAACTATGGCGGCAAGTGTAAAGATAAACAAACTGTGAATCGCCGATATAAACTTCAATTTTGTTCCAATACAAGCATCTAAAGATCAGAAAGTATGTGCTACATATTCGCCTGATATAAATTGGCTGTGAATACGTGTTATTGTGTAGACACAACCAATTGTTTATCCGATACTATTTGTGCTGTCAGGGTTTATAGGTCTTCGGTTGGGATATCAAGACGTCTCATTGTATGCATTCAGACAGGCCCGCATTGGGGATGGGGGGGGGGGAGGTTGCTAAGGGTGCTGCAGCACCCGGGCCCGCAGTTTTGAGGGGCCCGCATTTTCAGAAGTACATTAAAAACATTTATTGTACTTGTAATTGGGCCCCGCGCTGATGGCTATATAAGTAATCACAGCACCCGGGCCCACACTAGCCTTAATGCGGCCCTGCATTCAGAGATAAAAGTTACAGGTTTATACATTTTGTGATCTTTCCAAAACTCTTTGTTCTTTGAATTGGACAAAATCAAATGATGCAGGCGTGCGTTTGCGCTACAGCAGTAGGCAGTGGCGATTCGAAGGAGCGTTATGTTTTGTTTTATCAGCGTTGTAGACGTTAGTTACATTAGAACGGGCCCTAGTGATGGCTAAAACTATAAGTTTTGTGGAAGTATTTGTAATTTTTAATGTACTGTACTGCATTGTGATGTAACTGAATGGTTATATAGCGCATTTTGTCATCCCAGAACAACTGGATTCGGAGGGGTTCTGTTAATTAAACATACAGTATCTACTCATGTCTTGTACATTCATCATCTTCAATCATCTAACCAGGGTTCAGAGTTGCTGATCCAACGATTGGTTCCTTGTAGCATTCACATGCCTGCACAATTGATGGCACTATGGTTAATTGCCTTTCAACTCAATAAATGTAAATTTATGTACAGGATTTTATATACCGGTAACAACCCTGTGGCCTCGACCCTACTCATTTTGCTTTGAATTGATCAGGTGAGATCCTTCACCACCGCTGCCCGTTTGAATGAGTGCCACGCCATATAAGGTCCCCGTGTACGGACCATACTATAGTGCCCAAGATTTAATTCTCTGAAATAAGCCATCTTCGGGAACTCAGTGTGAGACTGGCAATTGCATTGATTAAACCATTTACTGAATCACCAAGAAATTCAGAGGTATCTGAACTATTTTGATTGAAACTTTATATGTTACTATTGAGGTAGAATAAAATACAATCGAATAGAATATTTGTTATTGGAACCAATTGCAAACCACATTTTGGTGTACAGCAACTTGAGCTAATATACAGGTTATATAAAACTAATAATATGCTGATATTAACTGCTAATATTTGTCTCAAATATGCCCCATTTATATTATTTATTACCCATTGGGCATACTAAGCCGCTTATAGCATCCTGATGATAAACGTTATTCTAGCCAAACATACAACAGTGGGGATTTCCAGGTCGTGAGGTGCCATGGAACACACCTAAATGGCCATCGCAACCGATTAGTAATTCAGTGTTGTTCCAATACCAATGATACTATATTACAGGCAGGCTGTCTAATTTTTTAATTTATTTAGCACCTTTTAGGAGACCTCATAATTCTTCATCAACTGTTTGTTTTAACTCTAATGACTTCATCCAAACTACATGTGTCCTTCAACCCCAAGTGTTCTGTATACCCATCAGCCATGATTAATGGCACTATATAAATGTCTTGATGCAGAAACTGCTACAATGAACTGACCTTTCCACCTGTGGGCATTCTAACTTTGCTGGGACTTGATATGGGTGTTAGTAACCATCACTTCTAAGAGTGTACCTTACCCCTTACCATACCTTAACTCTTGCCATACTTTAACTGTTATCATACCTTATAATAATAGCATTTCATTCATATAATTATTTAAACAATTGCTCATGGTTTGTGTTTAATACCCTGAGGATCATACCTACTCTGTGGCTAAACAGATTAAAGTCACATTAATACATTTTGTGATAATAATAATAATAATAATAATAATAATAATAATAATAATAATAATAATAATAATAATAATAATAATGATAATGATAATAATAACAATTCCTTTTCCAACGTCTTGCCATCTGTGTCTAGCGCCACAATGCCATTGCATACAGAGGCACATTTCTGGATGGTTTTGAAGCCTGGGACAAGGCCTAATTTCTTGGAGATCGTAATCATAATCGTAATCTCAAAATTTCTACAGCGCCCACAAAGCAAAGTCGCGGGAACCAGCTTATTCACAGGCGCTCAATCAAATCAGAATCGTTAGGCGGGGTGGGTGGGTGAAATCAGTTCCAGGTCAAGATCCAAAGTGTCAGTCCGGCAGACAGTCAGACGGCTAAGGAGGGTGGTGCTTAGGGTCGGAACGGCGAGTGAGGTAAGGGGAAGATGATGAATCAGGATAAGACTTGTGAAAGAGCAATGTTTTCAGTTTTAAATGGAAGACCTGGGGAGAGATAGCAAGAGGTAAGGTTTTGGTGAGTTCGTAGTATGGGTCTGATATTTCTCGTAGTACTGGTGGGAGTTTGTTCCAAAGAGGTGGGCTATGGAACAATTCGCAAATTTTAGTGATGAGGTGACGGAAGGGCGGAGGAGAGTTATGGCAGAAGAGGAGCGGGTTGAGCGGAGTGGTTGGACCGTGAACAGCTGACGGAGATAGGAGGGCTGGGAGGATTGGAGTGTGTTGTAGGTGAGTGATATAACTTTGTATTCTATTCGTTCGGGTATTTTAAGCCAGTGGAGAGATTTGAGGACAGGAGTGATGTGGTGGTGTTTGGGAGTTTTAGTCACAGCATGGGTAGGCACGAGATGAACTTTTTACTCTTAACATAATTTTTGCTGTTCCTGAGGGATTATTTCTACCTCAGGTTAAAGAACAATAATAAAATAATAAAAATAAAAATAATAATAATGAAAATAATAATACCATCTTCTAGCATATTTTTTGTTCCTGAGAGATTAATACAATTACTTCAGGTAAACGAAAAAATAAAGATTATTGTGCCAGATGTAAAATATGAATAAGAGGCAGACATAAGACTTGCCAGACCTTGCCTCAGTTTAAATTACCATAACTTACCTTAGCCTACCTAACCATAGCTTATTTTACCACACCTTACCTGGCCTCACATACAACTAATCAGTGCCGTCTTAACAGCATTCTAGGCCCTGGGCGGTGGGCAAAGCAATGCACTGGGGTCTGGGCCCCTGTCGACCCACAGGGATAAAAATTTAAATGGTCAATAAAATTAAACCTATAGATATACTGGTACTTTCAGCATTCGCTTTGTAACCAAAATGAATGTTTAAACACAAAGAAACATATTGTAAAGCGAAGATTAATCAACAAAAAGTTTGAACAATATAACATATGCCTTGCACTCGTAGCTAAGAAGTTTCACTTTTCCTGTGCGTGGAGGTCATGCACACATTAAGTTTTAGGGGGCCTCTAGAATCGTGGGGCCCCTGGCGACTGCCCAGCGTGCCCATGCCTTAAGATGGCACTGGAACTAGTACCTTGTTTTGGCTATGCTTTCTACAGGTACACAACTTCTACCTTTAATAGCTTTGATTAATTGTCAACACCTTGTCCATTAGTTTAATGGCGCCATATCAATTCTGTGTCCAAATTTCGGTTTAGGAAGTAGGCCTATGTCAATGGAGGCTTGTTTGTGAGCCCTGCCATTCATTATTTCCCTGTAAATAATCTGGTTGTTGACAGTACGTGAAGACCACTGGCTGCTTCCAGTCATAAAATCCCTCCCAATATGTTGATTACTTTTATGACTATCCTGAGCTCGTAAATTCTTTAACACCGTTCCTGGAGTTTACTAGATAGAATGTGGTTGCTTCTTTGAAAGCCCTTTGCCCCAGAGGTGTCAGAGGCTTAATGGGATGGGGGAAACTTTAAGTTGGGGGTATGGTGTAGTGCTAGAGGGGTAACTAAGTATCGGGCTGGGGCTGGCAAATGATGACCAAGGATGTGGGGTGGGGATTGGAACCCAGAGCTCCAGGTGCAGGTTTTATTGGGCTTTTCATTCACCTGTCCTGTTCATCTAAATCATTTGCATAAGTTATGCGGCTGATCTAGGCCAGTGCAGTGGGATCAACTCCATTGAATCCAGGTCAGGTCATTAAACCTTTGGCTGCTCATGTACCAGCCCTTTCCTCTCCTCTGTAGTTGTTGATGCTTCTGTTAAGAGCAGTTAAGTTTTGAAAGAGGGTCAATTAGTGCGAGAGGAATATTCCCTGTTGTGATGTTCGGGCCGTTTTCTAACAACATGTTTTCAATTGTAAACTAGTTTAGTGTTTGGGAATATTAGAAGGCAGTGTTAATAGGTTTAATACTTGTTTGTTCCTAATATTAAATAGGAGATCTTAATAGGTTTTTAGTAACAGAATGTAATAGCAGCTGATTGTGTTAACACAAGTTACCAGGAGCAGTTCTCAATTTAATAAGTTCCTGTGGTGCTGTTAAACCTCTTAAAACTAGTCAGCTGTATTTGAGGTTACTGAGGTAATTTCGAGCAGTTGTAAGTGACAAGTTGCAGTGTAAATATTGCAACTTTCTGACTTGAGTAACTGGCATTACTTAGGGAGGGTAAATGAGGTACAAAAAGTAGTGAAGCTGGGGTCAAACTGATCAACTACAAAAAGTCTTCAAAGCTGCAGACATTGGAGCTGAGGAAAGATGTTTGGATTTATCATGCAGTCATTGCCAAGAACAGACTTTTGAACAGGCTTTTGAATGGACTTTGAACTGGATTTAAAGTTGCAACTGAACTGACATGAACAGGATTTTCATCACACTTTACAAAAGACTTTCTAAGTTTTTACCAGGCTTTTGTAAAAGACATTTAAACAGAATTGGACAGGAGTTTTGAACATGCTTCCCAAACAGGGTTTGAAATAACTTTTTGAATATGCTTGTGAATGGACTTTTGAACAGGATTTTAAAGAGGTTTATAAACGGACTTGCAGAGGATCTTGAACACGGTTGTAAACCAGGCTTTCTAAATGTTTTGGATTACACTTCTGAACCAGCTTTTAAAAGGATTTTGTTCAGGCTTCTGAACTCTGTTGGAATAAAGACGTCTTGTTTTTGGTGTGGCCGTCTGAATGGAAGGATTTCCGGTCGAGAAAAGTTTTGACAGTTTTTGGATGGTTTCAGGTGAGAGAATGAGATTAGGATGTCATGTGTTTCATTTGAGGCTAATTTGAGGAGATGTTAATAGGCACAATTGAATACCCTGGTCCTTACATACACAATTACGTACATATTTACATTCTTACATATTTACATACATATTTACATACCCACATATTTGCATACATACGTATTTACGTACACATTTACTTAGATACATACATATTTATCTACATATATACATATTTGCATACATACATATTTACATACATACATATTTGCATGCATACATATCTACATACATGTACATACATACATCCAGATTGTTTGGATATTGACCTGGTTTGCAGCTTGTTTTTAGTATGCCATCAGTTCACGCCTTGTGCATTAGACACTGGCACAATAGAAGTTACTAATTAATTTAATTGATACTTACATATCTTACTTTCATACTCACACACATGCATACGTAATTGCATATTTATATACAGACTTGTATACCTGTTACATGCATATCTACTTACACAGAGTTTTTTTCCAGCCGGAGCGGTGTCCCGGTACTTTTTTCAGCTGTTTAAAACAAATTTAGTTATTTTAATAAAAGAATAATTTAGTTGTTTTAATTTAATGTGATGTCAAAACTTTTCTTGGAGAGAGTCTTACTGAGACGCTTCCTCAAACCCCCATCCCATTTTTTCGGGCTTTGCCCTTGATTTGGCCCTTCCATAATTGTTCAGTTCCGGAACCTTTTTTGTAGAAAATAGCTGTGCTTACATAATTTTATATACACTTTCTTGTATTTTAAGGACCAGTCTTTTCGCATTGGACTGATCATATACTTAAGGTCCAGTCTTGTACAGGCAAAAGGCTAGTCATATGCTTCAGGACTTAACTTGTACTGGAGGACCATTTGTGTAGTTGAGGACCGATAATATATTTGTCTGAATTGATCTATTCTGTCTTGCAGTGCAGTCAGATGTTGATGGTGACTTTGAGAAGTTTGAGGAGATCGGAGATGAACTGTTCTGTCAGATATCGGACGATTTCTTCAGAAGCTCTTCCGAAATTAAAGACAACGTCAGACAAGGTATGTCTATGTATATATGCACGCCTGTATGCGTGTAAGCTTAATTGCAATCACAAATTTATGTAGCACCACTTCAGGAGAAACTAATGAATACACTGTCTCATAAGTGATGTTAAATATCATTTATAGGGAAAGTTTATCTGCTACAAAGTAATGATTTTCTGAGGAATAGAAAAACATCAGTGGTCAAATCCTATGAAGATACAGAGCCCAACCAACTGGTATAATTATGCATGCATGTATGTATGTATATGTGTATGTATGTGTATATGGTTTTGTGTGTTATTTATGCGATGTACATGTGTTTTGGTGTGTATTGTGTGTGTATTGTATGTATTGTATTGTATGTATGTATTGTGTGTGTTGTAATACATGTGTGTATTGTATGTATTGTATTGTATGTGTGTGTTATGTGTACTGTAGAGTGTGTGTATTGTATTGTATGTATGTATCTATTGTATTGTCTTGTATTGTATGTATTGTTGAGTGTGTGTAGTGGATTGCATGTGCGTATTATTCATGTATGTATGGTATTGTATGTATTGTAGTGTGTGTATTTGTTGTTTATATGTCTTTATTGCATTGACTGTATGTGTGTGTCTATGAATGTTGTATTTATATATTGTATGTGTTCTGCTTGGTTTGACAATGTGTTGTCAATATCGCTAAGTGTACCTGGATTCAGCATACCTGGATTCAGCGTAACTGGATTCAGCGTACCTAGATTCATTGTACCTCGATTCAGTGTACCTGGATTGAGTGTACCTGGATTCAGCATACCTGGATTCAGCATACCTGGATTCAGTGTACCTCGATTCAGTGAACCTGCATTCAGTGTACCTGGATTCAGCGTCCCTGGATTCAGTGTACTGGATTGAGTGTATCAGAATTTAGTGTACCTGGATTCAGACTCTGCAATCAAGACAAAACCACTGTTAAATGAATTTTTCGATTAAAGCTGCTTTCCGTTTTACGCTGTTTTCAGACGTGAAAGTGGAAGTGCCGCACGCATTTCCATTTCCGTTCCAACCGTACGGCATCCAGTTGGACCTGATGCGAAAGCTCTATGAGGCACTCGAGTTGGGTAAAGTTGGGATATTCGAGAGTCCCACAGGCACGGTGAGTTGACTAAGTTACTGGCCATCCTTGACTAAGTAACTGGGGTGGTTAACTACTTAACTGGCAGTGTGTTTACTAAGTAACTGGCAGTTGGTTGACTGAGTAACTGGCAGTGGGTTGACTAAGTAACTGATGGTGGGTGACTAAGTAACTGATGGTGGGTTGACTAAGTAACTTTTGGTGGGTTGACTAAGTAACTGGCGGTGAAATACAGTGAGAAATAATAGGTTTTAAGACATGTCCTGAAGGAAGAAGAAGAGTTTCAACATAGAAGAGACATTGGTTACCCATTCCACCCCATCAGGGCAGCAACATGGACTGCACGAGAGCCCTTGACAGTTCTGCATTGTGGCTGAGCCAAAAAGATCTGTAATGATTAGATTGGTACACTAGAGCCTCCTTGTAACAAACTTCATTCTAACACAAATTTTCTGATATAACACAGGTTTAGGAAACCTGTATTAATTTGTGCATAGGGTAAATCCTTGAGCCTTATCTGTGGAGCGTTGACGTGGTTGAAAAACTTTGAAGAGCAAAAACAAAGAGAACTGAATGCAATACTCGGCGGACAGTCGTAAGTCAACCTCCTCCTTTGTTTTGTGTGTGTGGTATACATATGGTGGAACCACCTTTGTGAGGTTTTTAAATGTGCTATATAAATAGCCAGATACATACATCCAGACATACATACATACATGCATACATACACACAGAGATGTATGTCAGTGCATTAATAAATACATAATACATATAATATATATGTTAATAATATATTATACACATTCATAATACATGCATACTTGCATACATGCTTGCTAAACTTGACTTCATTGCAGACTGAGAATTTCCCTGCTTACACCTACTCTTCCACTGTCCACGACTTGGGCATCACATTTGACTCCTCCCTCACATTCACAGAGCATATCTCCAACATGACTTGCTCCTGCTTCTTTCAACTGAAGCGTCTCAGGGCCATCAGACGCTCGGTCTCAGCCTGTGTCTTTACCACCATAGTTCATGCATTTGTCTGCTCACGCTTGGACTACTGCAACTCGCTCCTTATGGGTCTCCCTAAGCAGCATCTCTCTCCCCATCAATTTGTTCTAAATGCTTCTGCTAGGCTCATTGCTAGACTCCTCTGCTTTGCCCATATCTCTACTTACATGCTTGATGTCCTGCACTGGCTCCCTGTTGCCATGCGCATCCGTTATAAGGTCCTCTTCCTTGTCTTTAAATCTCAGCAGGGTAATGCCCCGAAATATCTCTCGAACTATCTGCGAAAGCCGCTATCTGCATCTTATTTTCGCCTATGGCGCTCTGTGAATCAACTTGATCTTTTTGTTCCCAGGGCTAAAACTGCCTTGGCCCAGCACCGGGCGTTTGCTGTGGTGGGTCCCACGATCTGGAGTGACCTTCCCCCTCTGCTCAGGGCCAAACTAATGACTGGCTTTTCCTCATCGGTCTTGCGTTCCATAAAGGCATTTCTGTTTCCCCATGGCTTCTGTGCTGAGAGCGCCTCTGAATAGTTATTCTGCGAGAGATG
This sequence comes from Allolobophora icterica, assembly GCA_963556255.1. Classification (NCBI taxonomy): domain Eukaryota; kingdom Metazoa; phylum Annelida; class Clitellata; order Crassiclitellata; family Lumbricidae; genus Allolobophora; species Allolobophora icterica. The sequence goes on from OY744603.1 coordinate 64,763,213, forward strand.
CTTTATAAATTTCTAGATACAATACATGCATGCCTTTGTATACATACATACATACATAAAAAAATGAATACTTACTACATTTCATCCATTCATACATACATGTATATTAGGGTGTTTTTATGATGCACATGATTTTTTAAACTCAAAGATCTTTTAACGGCCAGGTCGAATTATCATGCAAATTAGCGTATAAACGCCATATCCGAAATTATATTGCGATAGCTGAACATTTAGGACTGGCGCAAGGCGACCGAAATTAGGAACCCGGTGACCTGCCTCGGTTTGGCGAAACTTTTAGACGTTACGATGTCTGTTCTTCGTGTTTTCGATCTTCAACATAATTATAGTGATTAATTAAGCTATTGTGGTTTTCTACATCAATAGCATGGTATTTAACGCGTATTTTAAGCTGTCTACCTTGGTAAGAGTATGTGTTTGATCCCCGAATGAGTTTGCCAATCAGATAATGTCGTGGTTTCCGATCGGAGCAATCTGTCTACAACAATAATTCCCTCGCCCATGACGATATCGGGCAAGCATGGCGGTAGCGACGGAGGTTTCTCTGTTGGCAACATCATCTGAGGAAGAGGCGTCATCAAATAGCTCAGAAAGAGAACCAGAACCTTCAACGTCAGCTGGACCACCAAAGCGGCGAAAGGGAACAATCTGTAGTTACCCGTGATGTTGCAGCAGCTCTAGATCGTACCAAAACCAGCAGCAGGAATGCCTCTCACATTTTCTCTGCTCTCGCTGCATCCAATCTACATGCAGCACCAGCTGGTGAGCTGATCATCAGTCCTTCTGCTATCCATCGAGCAAGGAAGGATAACCGTGCAGCCCTAGCAGCTGAGATTCGTGAATCTTTCGATCTGAAGGTTCCCCTTACTATCCACTGGGACGGCAAGATCATGCCAGATTTTAAAGAAACTGGACGAGTGTGCGTTGATCGTCTTCCAATAATGGTATCTGGTAAGGATGTGACCAAACTATTGGCCATCCCCAAACTCCAATCCGGGACTGCTCCCTTCATGGCAGATGCGTGTTTGGCCGAGATCCGAAGTTGGGGATTGGAAGACAGAATCGTGGCCATGTGTTTCGACACAACGGCGAGTAACACGGGTTGCAAGGGCGGCGTATGCATCAAGCTGGAAACGGAATTAGGAAAAGACCTCTTGAACCCTGCCTGTCGACATCATGTTTCTGAAATTGTTCTGGAAAAGGTATTTTCACTGCATGATTCTGTAAGGTCTCCAAACTTGGAACTCTTCAGTCATTTCCGTGACTTCTGGCCGCAAATCGATCAGACCAAGTATCGCACACCAATGGAGGATAAAGACGCAGCACAAAGAGTCAAAGAAATTCGAGAGAATGTCATCACTTTCGCACTGCAGCAACTGAATGCTGAATACCACAGAGACGACTACGTAGAGCTAGAACTAACAGTCATTTTCCTAGGAGGAATTCCACCGAAAGGAATAAAGTTCAGGTATACCCAGGGGCATTTCACCGCGCGCGTTGGATGGCACGTGCGGTTTATGCAATATGTGGCTTTTCAGAGAGCAGTTTCGCATTCAACAACACCAGAGGGCATCTCGACAATCTTACTCTCAAAAGATGTGGAATCATCTACTTCGAGTTTCACTTTTTGTGACCACAACCTACGTGGAGTACTGGTTCACCTGTACATCACCCAATGAAGCCCCAAGGAACGATCTTCAATTCTTGAAGGCAATCCATACTTACCCAGACAAGGAAGTCTCACAGGTCGCCCTAACAGCATTTTCCCGACACCTTTGGTATTTGTCGGAGACCTTGGTTGGCCTCAGCCTTTTTGACGATTCAGTCACCTTCGACGAAAAACAGCGCATGGTCTATAACATGCGCAACAATCAGGGATCCGACGAACCTCCAAAGAGGCTTCCTCCCATACATGATCCATCTACAAAAGCGCTATCCGATTTTTTTACCACTTCTATACCATCAAACTTTTCCAGCTCCTAAAATTCGATTACGCTTTTCTTGATCGAGATCCACAACAATGGGAGTCAGAGAATTCGTTCAATGAGGCGAAAGACATCATATCCGCCCTAAGAGTGACGAACGATTTAGCGGAGAGAGGAGTGGCTCTAATGCAGTCCTTCAATGAAGCCCTGGTTCGAAATGAGGAAGAGAAACAATTTGTTCTTCAAATGGTTGAATACCATCGAAATAGATTCCCAAAAGCACTAAAGGGACTAAGTAATGACAAATAATTGAAGGTTCTTGGTTTGCCTTTGCCTTATTTTTTATGTTTAAGTGTTGAAATTGTTTGGATCTTCGAGAATTACAATGTATGACATTGTTTTCTAAGTGGTAATTTTTCCCGGGCTTTGCGCCAGTTCTAAATCTCTTTTGATTTTCATCTAATTTGGCAAATGTTAATGTTTCTCAAGGTGGAACACAAAAACAACCTGGCCGATGTTAATTTTGAAACTTCAAATTATAGACACACCCTAATGTATATACATATACCTACATTCATACATGCTTTTATATACATACATAAATGCATACATACCTATGTAATGAATCTCTTAATCCAATTACATGACTTTACCAAAACTGTAATTGCAAAGTTATATAGCGCCTCTTCAAGAGAGACTTGTCATAGATGCCCCCAACCAAACACAATGAAACCATGATGTTATAATATCTCGTAATGCAACATTAGCCACTTGACAAAGCCCCATTGTGTCTGTATTGTGACAAATGTTTAATTATGTCCAGATCACGAAAGCTAATTCGTAAAGCTCCCTATCTAACAGCCCTAACTGACTGTGAAATTGCTTGGCCTAGCAACTTAAGAAAACAACTTTTGTCTTCCCTATCTCTAGGTATATACCTACCTTCGGCTTGATATCCTGTGATCTTTGACGACTGAAATGCCACGAGGTATATATACCTACAGACTTGTAAACTTGTCCAAAATATTGGGGGGCATTTGGTCATTTATTCTACACTTGTTGCATTAAATGTACAGTCCATCTCAATTATTGAGGGGCACATGCCCCGGCTGCCCCCCCAGAGTCTACGCCTATGCCTACAGAAGAAACTTTTTTTCTTTTAGTCTGTCAGAAAAAGAAATCTCAATAAAGCAAGAGGGTAGTTTAGAAGACAATTGTACGGGTAAGCACAATTCTTCTATGCTTTGTTATAGTATGAATTCAATTCTGATCTAATCTGATCTATTGGCATCTGTAGTGCCATTATCAGAATGCATAAGACATCGGCGTGGTGCATGGAAGCCAATTGGTTAGAGCATTCAGCTGTCTAGGGACTTTGAGCAAGTCCTTCATTCACAGTACTCTGGACCGTCGATTGATGCTTAGTTGTTAGTGGCACTTAACAAATGCTGAAATAATAATAATAATAGGGCTGATACTTATTTTAAACTAATTAACCGATTAATCTCCAAAATTTAACTTCGATTAATCGATTAAATTTGAATAATTTGGTATCTGTTATGTTAAGAGTGAAAACTGTTAAAAATGTAGTCACTGAGTCAGTTACTACAGTCTTTCTACAAAAAAAACTCCAATCATTCCACATGCTAAAGTTCAAATTTTCAAACTGAAAAATGTAGTCAGTAGTTTCTACTTTCTATCTACAAAATTTCGTTGCCATCTGTGACTTTTCCATCCGCATTTACCGTAAATGCAAAATGATCGCTTTATTTGCCACTCAAATGTTTCACATTAACATTGTTCACCATATTGTTTACTCTGGAAATGGGCTGCTCAACATCATAAATATTCAAGTATGTATGCAAGTGTGTAAGTGTGCAAATAAAATATGTAAGTAACACTAAGTATCAGTTAATTAATTAGTTACTTCTATCCTACCGGTGTCTAATGCACTGATGGCATACTAAAAGCAAGCTGTAAAACAGGTCAATATCCAAACGATATGGATGCATGTATGTAAATATGTGAATGTGAATGAATTAAACTACTGTAATTTCGTTTTGGATTATGAAGAAATTTGTGAAATTTAAGTTGTGCTATATTTAAAATGAATTAATAGACTTCATTTTAAGCTAGGGTCACATTTTGAAGCAATCTGTAATTGATAAATTGTGTTACTTTTGGCATTCTTAAAAGTGACGGTTGTTTCTTTTGACAGGTGACGATTGGATCTCAGAATTTGCCAGAAAGCAAGAACTCGAAGAGAAAGCGAAGAAACTCAAGGTATCTTCCTCGGTCATTGCTGCAGAACATTTCTTAAATATGTCAACTGGTTTTTATCACTGTGTGCATCTGTCTTTGGTTTTAATTTAGGACTTTGGTTTTAATTTAGGACTTTGGTTTTAATTTAAGACTTTAGTAAAATGAGCATTGGGTTTATGTTAATTTTAATTGTAATTTATAACTTCTGTCACGCCTGTGTCTAATGCACAAGGCATCAATCAATGACAAACCAAAACCAAGCCGTAATCAGGTCAATGTCCAGAAGATCAGTGGAAACAGATCCAGAGAATAATGGTTTGATGTGAGACTTCAGTTAATTTAACTTTCCGTTTTTGGGGGGCATGGTAGCCAATTGCTTAGAGCACTTGACTTGTAGTGCAGAGAATACAGGTTCACCTGAAATGGTTACTTCATAGGGACCTTGAGTAAATCCTTTGCTTCTGATTGCTTTGTGCCTCAGATTACGATTTGCTGACCTTGCACACGTGGTAAATGCAGTGTCGGAATAATATTTTGAGATTCGGTTTACTTGAGACTTGTCATAGTTTCAGGCTTGAGTTTATTTGAGACTGTGGTTAATTTATGGCAGTCGTTAAGTTAAGAATTATTTAGATTTTTGGTTGAATTCTGTTGTGAGAGTCGTGTTTTTGTGTTCGATATAGGATGAGCAAGAGCAGAGGTTGAGACGTGAGGCAAAGCTCCAGCAACTGAAGAACAACCTTCGACCAAATCCTGTTGTTAAGCGAAAGGTAAATTTAAGACATTAGACGTTAGAAGTTCTTCTTTGGGGAAGGTGCATATGGCTACTCTCATCTTGTTGCTTTCCACAGGATTTTACTTGTGTTTGCACATATACTGTAAACTAAGTTTATATTAAGTTCAGTTCAGTCGAAACATTTACCAGTGCATAATGATAGGGATACTGTAGCACCCATAATGATGTCTTCCCTTTTCGGTTGACATTTCTCTGCTATGGGTTCATTCAGAGCATTTTCATGACACCTACAAGAGATGCTTCTAGCCCAGCCATGAAGGGAACAGCTTAAAATATGATGAAAAGTATATGTGTTGCTCCTTAGCAGATGGATATGCATTTGATATTTGAGGGAAGCTTTCCAGGCAGATGGCAAAACCACCAAAACACATGTCTTTCCATTTCTGCAAAAGGAACAACAGGTTTAAGTCAAAACTGTGCTATTCGCTGGCATGGTTGCCAGTTGTTTAGAGCACTCTGCTTGTAGTGTGGAGAGTATGAGCTCGAGCCTCTCCTGCACAGGGACCTTGAGCAAGTCCTTTACTCACAGTTGCACTGCACATCAAATACAGATTTACTCATGTTTAACTCATGATATTTACAATAATAATAGTATTTAAAAAATAGTAATAATAATAGTAATAATAACAACAATAATAATAATAGTAATAGTAATATTTGATTAGTTTGAAGACAGTTCACAGATAATCTACCATTATATCTACCAGTCTACCATTGAACATACATACTATTTCCTCACAGACATCTAACGAGACTTTTTCAAACCATCTTAAGACACACCTGTTCAGATCTGTTAGATTGCTATATTAAGCACCTTTGTGAGATTCATATAAGGCGCTTTTTACAAATAGCCAGATACATGCACACATACATACGATCACACATACATACGATCATACGTTTATACATGCACACATACAATCGGGCTTGTCCAATCAATTTCAGTTCAATTCATAAACTTTATTGATCACCAAAGCAAAATGTGTTTGTTTACCACAGCTTTGCTTGAAGCAACCATCGACTGTACATTGCAACAACGTAGAGTAACACTGATTACGTTACATGAATATGTTACAGTTAGTGATGTATGTTTATTTCTGCTGAACTTTGACCTTGTAGCGAAACTCTCTGGACGACCAGTTCGAGGAACTTTTCAAGGACGCCTCTGAGGAACTGAAGAAGAAGTTTGAGTTTGAACTCGCTTCGGGCGACGCAGGCGAAGTCGATGAGGCCGATGATGACTTTGTTGTCGCAGAATATGTCAGCGATGATGATTCAGCAGAAGAGAACAAGAAAGCAACGGAGGAAGATAACAAAGAAGACCATGTCACTAAAGTAACAGAGGATTCAAGTTTTAATGTTCTTACTTGTTGCTATGTTTAACACTTTGACCCTATAGTTCACCAAAAAGGCCTTAAAAGTGCAATTTTTTAGCATATCCACGTAATTGAGCGCGTTCATGACCACCCAGGCCGCAAAGGCCATGAAGTTAAAATACCTTTAGAAAAACAATACTAGTTGTAGTAGTAATAATAATGATAATGACAACAGGGAAACTATATTTCTCTATCACTGCTTATTGATGATCATCCAGTCCTTCTGCACAATTGCACGATGTCATTGAAAACTAGCCAGCCCTGAAAAAGCTGTCTGTAATTTTTGGCATTCAAGTAAACTAATATTACTAATAATGATATGCAATAACTGCTTTACCTCTTTCATGTAAGGATGAGAAGACCATTCTGTTTGTGGCTTTGCGTTGTCATTTCGGGAATTCTGATGATGAGTTTCTCTCGAAGAGGCACAGAATGAATCTGTGATTACAATTACCCGGTACAACATGTATGCATTTATTTATGTTTGTTAAAGTTTTGAAGTTGCTCGTCTATTTTGTGGAACAATATCTTTCAGATCTACTACTGCAGTCGGACGCATTCACAGCTGGCACAGTTTGTTCGAGAGGTGCAGAAAAGCCCGTTTCGAGATCAGACGCACGTGGTTACGCTGGGTTCAAGACAGGTTAGTTACTCAGTCAAATACGACGGAGCATTTGTTTAAATCACCTCGTAATAACAAGATTTCTGTTGCAGAGCAGTGAATTCCAAGTCGAAATCAGTTCTAGAATGTGATCACATTAAAACATAACCTGTTATAACATGATTCTTGTCATAGCATCTGTTGGTTGCATTGTAATGAGTTGCCAGTGTAAAGTGAATTTACTTGTTGGACAGTGGATATTTATATTGATTAATTCATTTGCAATATTTATTATTATTATTATTAATTAGTAACTTCTATCGTTATCTAACCTCATTGGTAATCATGCCTGACTACTCTTTATGCACAAAGTGCAGCAGATCGAGCGGGAAATGCCTAGGATTTGGCCACTTCATTAAACACTACATATATTTTTGAAAGTATATTATTATTATTAATTATTATTATAAACAAGTAATGACATTATTATTATTATTATTACTATTATTATTATTATTAACTCTGAACATCCATCTGTCAACTGTCGGTGGGAAACCGTAGGTTGGATCCACATTGGTGCATGGGCCCGCCGTTGTTGACTCTTTTTCCAGTTTACTATGCATTGTTTTGCTACTTCTGTAATAGTCTAGTTGCAAATGACATTTTACATCATATACACTAGTGCAGAGAGTGCACGTTTGTGATATACTTAAAAATGTGCATATTAAATGTCCTAATACATACATATTATTATTAGGAAAATGTTTAGCGCAAGCCAAGCCACTCGGAAATGTGAATCTGCTGCATGGTTAGTCAGTCGCCAGGTGGAGAGCAGAATATTTTTATTTATCTAGCGATTTATGTAGTGCATTTTAAGAAAAACCTCACAAGCCTTGCAGAGCTCTGTACACTGAAGTGCTCTGTACACTGAAGTGCTCTGTACACTGAAGTGCTCCCAGTCCAAGATTCTTATCTGTGTTAATTGTCTTACCTTTTTGTAATTCTATATTCCAGAATCTGTGCATTAACGAGGCAGTCAAACGATTAAAGTCATTGAGTCTCGTTAACGACAGATGCATCGAATTACAGAAGAACAAATCAGGTTAGCTTTTATTCATATGAACAAATGAATGAATGAATTTCTTAAGTAATAAATAAAGCCCCTACATCCCATGTGGACCATAGTGGAGGCACTCGTTTCCTTCATTCGGTCCTTGAGCCGATAGTGAACGAATCCTAAGGTCCTGGACATGGAGTAAGTACAGGTAATGGGATTTTTTAACTGGGAAGTGTTTACTTGGGGATTTTTTAATTGGGGAGTGTTTAATGCTCCTGTTTGTTTCTTTTTCAAAGTGCCTAAGGCAACAGATGGCGACAAGGTGACGAAGAAGCAGAAATGTTCCGGTTGTCCGTTCTACAAGCAAGAAGCCGTCGTTGAGTTCAGGGATCGCGTCCTCGTAAGAACTTAAAACATGACTCCACTGTAGAATAGAATAGTCAACATGTCATTATCGCTTCTCTCTGAGCCTATTAATGACCAGCTGAATATTTCCGAAAATGATTTTCTTCAGAGCACGTGTATGAATACATGTAAGTGTGTATGTGTGTTTGTATGTATGTATGTGTGTGTGTAATACACACATACATACACACTGTGTATGTATGTGTGTGTGTGTGTATTGTAGCAAGTATGTCTTAAAGAGAAACCACCAAGAGAACCCAGGTTTAAAATAAAATACTATTTATTAAGCTATTTACATGCAGAATATACATTTTTTTGGCCAACAAGACACATCAACAACATCAACCACGAAGCAAATGACAAAACCAGCAAGTCTAACAAAGACTTGAAGCGCCTGTTTCGAAAACAATACAAACGTCATCCACCGTCTGAGACCAAAAAGCAGCTGCTTGATGAGACTGGCAACTAACACAAACCTAGATCCAGTGTGACACGAAAACACAGGTCTTTCTCCCATATTTATACCTATGCGGAACTCCTGCTAAAATTGTAAGGCGTGTAACCCATCCTATTCCCAACACACGTTACAGCCACACGCCTTCTTACAACATTATGTGTGTTTGTATGTAATCTAATCTGATGGCTTCTACAGCGCCATAATCATAATACACAAAGCATCACTTGAGGGTCACGTCAAGTGAATTCGTAGTAAAACTTTAGTATCCGTCGGAGATGCCTAGATGTGTGGTTGTTTGTGTGTTTCTGTAAATGTAAGTATGTATGTATGTATGTATGCAGTGTATATATATGCATGCATGTGAATGTTTGTGTGTGTATCTGTGCATTTATGTTTGTCTTACTTGTTTTACTCAGATTTTCAAGCTTAACCTTGCTCTAGATGTCATGATTTATGGATTGTCATTGCTCAAACCCTGCCTTCGTCTGACTGTTCTGTCTCAATTTCTTTTGAAGATTGAGATAAAGGACATAGAACAACTGGTGACCATGGGCAAACAGATGAAAGCTTGTCCCTACTATGGAACACGCTTTGCAGTTCCATCAGCACAGGTGAGGGGAATGCATTGTCAACAAAGAGGAAAGGTATTTTCCATTAGTTGTGTAGCACTTGGAGAGGTCCTTAAGAGGCCTTACATGAATAGGCAGATAGATAGGCAAATAGCCAGATAGATAAGCAAATAGACACATAGGTAAATGGCCAGATAGCTAGGCAAATAGCCAGATAGATAAACAAATGGCCAGATAGACAAATAGGCAAATAGCCAGATAGATAAACAAATGGACAACTAGGTTAATAACCACATAGATAGGCAAATGGCCAGCTAGATAGACACATAGACAAATAGCCAGATAGGTAGGCAAATAGCCAGATAAATAGGCAAATGGCCAGATAGAAAAATAGCCAGATAGACAAATAGGTAAATAGCCAGATAGGCAAATAATCGAATAGCTGGACAGATAGACAAATAGCCTAGACAGATGCTTTTCAAGTTCTGTAATCTTTTCTGTTGTCTGTTTTGCAGTTGGTTGTCCTTCCGTACAACACACTGTTGCATAAGTCAACTAGGGAGTCGTGTGGTATAAAACTCAATGGTAACGTTGTCATCATAGATGAAGGTCATAACCTCATGGAGACCATTACAAATATACACAGTGTTGAGGTCACAGGGTCACAGGTCAGTCGAATCTGGGTCAGGTTGTGCAGCGACGGTAATGGTGATGAGGAGGAATGTGGGGGTGGTGGTGGTGTTACTAGTTGGGGCAATGGTGATGATGGCTGTGGTGGTGGTCATGGTATTGGTTGAGGTGGTACTGGTGGTGGTGATAATGGTGGTGGTGGCACTGTATACATGGTTACGGTGGTGGCATTAGTGGTGGTAGTGGCGGTGGAGGTGGTGATGATGACCATGACGATTATAGTTGTGATGAGTTGATCTTTTTCCTTGTGGTGATGATGATGATGTTAACTATTTGATGTCAAAATTTCAAGCAAAATAAACAAAGTTCACACTTGTTTATTTACCTACACTGTTATAGATATTTAGAAATACACTTTTAGCCATTATTGTTGTTATTATTATTATTATTATTATTATTATTATTATTATTATTATTATTATTATTATTATTCGAAACATCTTACACGCTGAGAATCAACAAAACTTGCAAATGTATGACGTCAGTCACGTGACCATGCATCAAAAATAAGTAAGACAAAAACATGAAGGAAGCAAAATACACCAAGCCTCCAAGGCACATTGCATACTTATTATTATTATTTTTTTTATTATATAGCAGAAGTTCTCAACCTGTGGTCCACGGACCTGCCTGGTGGTCCGCGAGCAAGGCCTACAATTTCTATTTGTTACAATTAAAAAAATGCAAACAGAGAAATTTTGTCAATTTTAAAATTTTTTGTTTTATTTCAATCACCAGAATCAGCTAGATGGCAGCATGAAACTAATAATATGCAGATTTATGGCAAAAAATGTCTTTTTATTAATTTGTTTTGGCACAATTTTTAGTGGTGGTCGGTAACACAAAATTTATAAGTGGTCCTTGAGTATTATAAGGTTGAGAACCGCTGATGTATAGGATATATAATAATATAATAAATATTATCATAAATAATATGATAAATATTACAAACAAGCACACATCCTCATCCTCCTTCCCTCCTCCACTGTTTCTCCCCCTCCTCCTCCTGCTGCCTCTCCTTTTGTTCCCTTTCCTAATCCTCCCTGTCCTCGTCCTCCCTGTCCTCTTCCTCCTCCTCCTTTTCCTCCTGCCATCCTCCTATCTAACATCTACTACTCCTCTTCCTTGTCCTTCTCCCTCTCCTCCTCCGTCCAGGGCCGCCGAGGAGGGGCAAATGCCCAGGGGCCCGGCCAGTTTTAGGGGCCCGGCCAGTTTTAGGGACCCGGTCGGCTGGGCCCCAAATCAACACGCAAAATAGTATAATCAGTTATACAAAGTTTATGATTTATATTACTGAATGAAATCATAGTTGTATATATATACATAAATACAATATCGTGTGGTCCTACCCACACATTTTATTTCAATTTTTTTTTAAATTTTCTCATAAAACATGAAGATAGTTTAGGGGCCCGTGACTGCTTTGCCTAGGGGCCCGGGATTTCTGCCCTCACCCCTGCCTCCGCCTCCTTCTCCCTATCCTCCTTCCTGTCCTCCATCTACACCTCCTCTTCCTCCCTATCCTCCTCCCTTCTTCCTCCTGGCACTTCTTCCTGCCTCTCCTCCCACCCTTATCCTCCCTCTACTCCTCCCCATCATCTCCCTTTTCCCCTCCGCCTCTCCTCCCTATACTCCTTCCTATCCTCCCTCTGCTTGTCCTCGTCCTTATCCTCCTCCCCTCCTCCTCTCTCTCATCCTCCGTGTCCTCCCCTCCTGCGCTGGTGGCTGGGTTTATGCATAGGAATTAAGTATAGGAACGACGAGAGTTCAAAATAATTTCTGCCGTTACGTCAACGGTCTTCGTTATCATAGGATGTCATTCACTTGCTTTCGGGTTGACTACTGTAATTCGCTCCTCGGTCTCCCCATGCTACGCCTCTCCCCCTCCAATCAGTCTTAAATGATGTTGCTAGGCTCATAGCACGTCTTCCTCGCTTTGCTCATATCTCCACATTATGATTGCAGTCTTACACTGGCTCCCGATTACTTCTCGTATCCAGTATAAGATCCTACTTCTGGTTTCCAAATCCCAGCTACTAAATAGGCTACCTCTCTGACCTTATGCGGCAACCTCTTTCTGCAACTTCTGCTCGTCCTTTGCGCTCTACTAGCCGTCTTGATCTCTTCGTCCCTCGTACTAGGGCCACTCTGGCCCAACGTCGAGCTTTTGCTGTCACAGGTCCCTCTGCCTGGAATGGTCTTCCCTCTCGACTACGAACTAAACTCATGATGGGAATATCCCCAGCATCTACTCGCTTGCTCAAGACGTTTCTGTTTCCAGGGGGCTCATGCACTGAGGGCGCCTCTGAATAGTTTATACTGTGAGAGGCGCCTTTAAATTACTAGATACGATACGATACGATACGATTAAACCGCCTGTGATACAAAGCGACGCAGTAGGCCTATAGAGTATAGACTGTACACATCTTGTCATTACAATGGAACGTGCCCTGTAACGCTGCTGCCATCTATCGAATAAATGTGTGTTTGAACACACCCGTTTTTGCAGTGCACAAATATTATAAAGAGTAAGTTTGCCTTGATACAAGTCGATGTAGTTACGGCGAATATATAGGTTTCTTTTTGCAGCAGGTTTACCTGTGGTACTCAAGAAATGTTAAAGTGATGGAAGATTACTACTAAGTAAAATTGTTTTCAGGGAACGTTAATGTTACTTAAGGAAAGTTAATGTTAAAAAAGGTTGATCTTAAGGAATGTTAATGCTAAGGGAGTTTAATGTTAAGGAAAGTTGATTTTAAGGAAGGTTAATGTTAAGGAAGGTTAATGTTAAAGAAAGTTGATTTTAAGGAAGGTTGATGTTAATTAAGGAAGGTTAATGTTAAGAAAGGTTGATATTAAGGAAGGTTAATGTTAAAGATGATTAATGTTAAGGAAAGTTGATGTGAAGGAAGGTTAACGTTAATTAAGGAAGTTTGATGTTAAGAAAGGTTGATCTTAAGGAATGTTATTGTTAAGGAAAGTTAATGTTAAGGAAAGTTGATCTTAAGGAAGGTTAATGTTATTTAAGGAAGGCTGATGTAAAGAAAGGTTGATCTTAATAAAGGTTAATGTTAATTAAGGAAGGTTGATGTTTATTTTTATTACTATATTATTATTTTAATTTTATTATTATATTATTATTATTATTAGTTTTATATTATTATTATTATAATTGGTAAATATAGTTGTAATCACAAATTTTGTCACTCCTGTTGTTTGTTTTTCATGAAGTGGGACTATATGAATTTGCAATTACAGTTGCAAAAAATTACAACTTCCTTATATTTGTTAATAGCCACTTTAAGTACCATAAGCAGTTCTAGATTTAAATTTATTATTGTAATTATCGATTTTTAATTTTCATGTTATTATGTTTTTCTTAACGTGCTTCAGTTGTGCTGTGCCTACTCTCAACTGTCGCAGTACGTCGACAGATTTCGTCAGCGCCTGAAGGCCAAAAACATCATGTACATTAAGCAGCTTCTCTTCATCCTCAGCAACTTCATCAAAGCTCTTGGAGGTAGATTCAAAAAACCCCATTTCCAAGAAGAAGTGACGAGATCACTGAGTGCAGAACTTGTCTCACTAAACTTAAACTCATCTATTTCAGCTTGCTCGTCCTTTAGACATGGACTGATTTACCATTTGGTCGACTTTTGAGGGAGACGAGCGACTGAAAGAGATGGAACGAGGTTGTCCATGGTGCGCCAATCCACAGATCAAGTGTGGCTTAAGATGAGACAAGACCGTTCGTGGATTGACTTCTGCTTTCTCTGACTTATCGGATTTCGACCGGGCTTCTCTAATGGACCCTGACCTTGACCTTGAATGTCATATGAAGTTACCATTAATTCGTGCCTTGTGCATTGGATCGCCTCTGAGTGGTTCTCTTGAAGAGGCGCTATATAAATCTATGAATGAATGATGAATTATGATGACGGCGCTATAGAAGTCATTTGGATTAGATTAGAATGGATTGATGACACTAATGCTAGTGGTTTAATTGTTATTTCTGTAAAGCGGTTATTAATTGTTGATTAATTTTGTAAATTGTTACTGTGTGTTTGTTCTATGTATGGCGGGGAATTTGTACAGTGCCACGTTTTTGGAACTTCTCTAAGGCAGTTTAGTTTCTGGTTTTGTTTCAGGGAAAGCGGGATCTTTTGCGGATGTCCAGATGGGTAAAACAGGTAGGTAATGCAAAGTTATTAAATTATTAATTAATTAAAAATTATAATAATTATAATTTTTAACTGCTGTATGTCCAAATGATTCTGACAGAAACAGTCTAAGATACATGATTGACTAATGCTGATGATTATGATGATGATGATTATGATGATGACATTGGTGATTTTGTTGCAATTTATGATGATTCCAACTGAAATTATGATGTCAGTTGTGATGATGATGATGATGATGATGATGATGATGATGATGATGATGATGATGATGATGATGATGATGATGATGATGATTGATGATGATTGATGATGATGATGATGATGACGATGATGATTTCATTTGTTGTTTCTAGTGAATAAGATTCAAACGATAAACGATTTCTTGTTTGATACACATCTGGACAATCTGAACCTCTTCAAAGTCCAGAGATACTGTGAGCGCAGCATGATCGCAAAGAAGGTCAGAGTCTTCAAGAACTTTTTCTTGTGTGTAGTAGTAGTTTCAGTTTAACAACACCGTGTGATAACAAAGATCATTAGCGTCGCCCTCCTCCTTTATCCAGGCTTGGGACTGGCACTGCCAGAGTACAAGCAGTGGTGGAGTTCTTGTATGTCCTCTAAGAAAGGACTTGTATAGCACTGCTTGTCCAGGGACAGATTTAACAATCTGCTGCCCTTAGGTCCAGTTTTTTTGCTGTCCCTGATATTTATGTTCCAAAGTCCAATATCATTATAATTATATTTATTTATTTTTGTCTAGCTCACTGTTTTAAATTAAACTTATTGTTGACTTCTTAATATTTAAGTTTTGCTGCCCTTGGGAATGTGCTGCCAATAGGCCATGGCCATTTGTTACTATAGTAAATCCGCCACTGGCTTTGAAGCTGCCAAGTAAAAAACTAAGCAGTTAAGCTGAAGTTAAGGATGGAGCCAAGTAACACTCATGGCAGCTCAATGGTGTATGAATGTAGCTAGGAAATGTATGTGGCATTAGATACTTGCGTCCATGATCTGTATGAACCAGTGCAAACGTTACATACAGAATAGAGTTTAGAGCAGTGCTACTCATACTGTGGTCTTCAGCCTGTTTGGTACTCAACTGAAATATCAAGTTGTAATCAATGTAAAATCAAAAAAATCGAGAACATGACACAGTGTTGAGACATAATAAACAGTTTTAAACACGCAGCAGTAACAAAATCATAGCTGTAACAAACAGTGACAATATTGTGAAATCTAAATTTTAATATAATATCTTATGTTAGCTGGTGTTGAAAAGCAGCTGTCACACGGTAAGGCTGTGAAAACGAGTTGTGGTCTGAAGCATCAGAAAATTTGAGAAGCACTGGTATAGAGAGGACAGAACTGGAATTGTTTTCAGTGCCTCTGGCTAAAGGGGAGCACCAGTGGATTTTCCTCAGCAGGGAAATTTTTGCTGAACTAGCGCACAGATGCTTTGCATTGATGAGGCAATTATTGAAGTATTGTGTTAACATATTTCATTGATTCTTTTGGTATTTTTTATCTGTTCATGTTCAGATGTTTTAAATCTGAAATATTTTCTTATTTGCTTCAGCTTCATGGGTTTATTGAGAAATACCATGGCCAAGTCAACACAGCTGGTATGTTCCTACTTTCGGTTTTGAGTGGCAAAACTGATATGGGTTTTAATTTTAAATGAATTTGTGTATTTGTGGAATGATGTGCCTTTTACGAGTTGTTCTAGCATCTGTGGCTCATGCCCAGTTGGTTGCAAGCATTGTTGTAGTTGTAATTGTAATCGAACATTTATAAAAACGCTGTTCAGTAATTCAGAAGTGCTCCTGACTCAAGTCAGTGCTATCGCTAGCAAATAAAATGGTCTTCAGGCGTTTCCAGACAGGGGAAGAGAAAAACTGAGCAGTTCAAGCCATAATTCCTATGGAAGGTGTTGTCACCAGCAAAATGAAGAGCGTATAGCGTGCAGTTGAATGTGTTTGTGGACAGACATTGGCAATGTGTGCCATGTGTTTCTGTACTGTGCCACAGGCTCGTCCCTTTTTCATTAGGTTGTAGGCGTTTTCAAGGAAATTGTGTTTTAATCTTATCTTCTACTTTGTTTATGATTTGTTTATGCTTTGGAGATCTGAATAAGTGAGAGCGGTTTCCAAGAAAATGGTTTTAAATTTTATTTTCTGACTTGGGTTTTGTTTTTTCGAAAGCCGAGAAGAAGAAAGAAAACGCGGAACCGACGACTTGGGCGCTGTCCAATTTCCTTACAGAAATAAACCAGTCGAAGGAGAGTAGTCATTCAGCGGAGAGTAAGTGAATCGCTGTTAAATGTTATAATGTATTTATTAATTACTTTAATGCTAATAAATAACAGGTAATTGTAATTATAATCAGAAATTTATATAGCACCACTTCAAGAGAAGCTCATCAGAGTTGCTCCAGAACTGACATGTTCACAAAACCAAGTGGCGATGATAACCATCGCCACTTGGTTTTGTGAACATGTCAGTTCACATGGTGGTAGTGGTTGTGGTGGTGATGATCGAGGTCAACATATTGCTGGCAATGGTAGGGGTGGTGTTGATGATAGAAGATAATGATGATGATGATGATGATGATGATGATGATGATGATGATGATGATGATGATGATGATGATGATGATGATGATGATGATGATGATGATGATGATGATGATGATGATGTGATAATGGCGATGATGATGATTGTTACCATCAGCTAAACTTTAAGGTGATTGCCTGATTGATTGATTGACTGTTGAATGTTGACTGAATTACACTGATCGATTTCAGATGAAGAAAAGCGTCAGGATCCGAGCGTGACGCAGGAGTCGCAAGTAGCCATGTCATCGCCACTGATGCACATTGAAGGATTACTCGAAGCGTTGACGAACGCCAACAAAGATGGCCGCATTGTTGTCAACAAACTAGGTTGGATCACGTGACTCGCGCTTCGTATAACTATCTTCTTCCTGCATTTATTAAATACTGCTAACTTATGATAAAGCATTATTAATATGGCACTTTTGAAAGCTGCCTGAAAGGTGCTATATAAATGGTTTCGTACCTTTTGTTACATCAGTTGATGGCGTTGAACAACTGTCATTCCAGTTCCATCCATTTCTGCTTTGATTGAGGTCTGAGTACTTTGAGTGAGCAGAAAGTCGCGTTAAATGCAGTTGCTTTGCATTCCTGTGGCTTGTGGAGTTTACTCTGAATGTACTCTGTGCAGATATGAAAGGACCCTCAGTGCAGATAAGAAAGGACCCTCAGTCATTCAGTTCCTTTAGTCAGTGAGTTAGTAAACTTCGTAAATAAATAAGCCAATCTTTAAGTGATGTGATAACTGAGTCTAAAACAAATTTCTCAAAACCAAGCCCTCGAACCAAAAAATGTTTCCGAGGTCAATAGATTTCTGTCTGAAGCGCAAGTGACAGTATATATTCAACAACTGGTCAACCTTAATCTAACCTAATGACTTCTATGGCGCTGTTACATTAATGCACGAGGCATCAATCAATGGTCACTGTACAGTGGAACTCTAATCAATAGCGGTAATCTGTTGGATAATCCCAATCGAAATCCAATTGGACAGAGAAACCAGATCGCTGATAACCAATCGGAAACAACCTTTTCTGTAAGGATTTGTCACTGTACAGTAGCATTATTGCCGAGAACTTGTTGGTCAGTTTTACTTTGAACCACAATCAGAAGACAAATGACTGACTGGGCTTCTCCACCAGATTATGATTTTTGTATATGGTTTCGTCTAGATTTTCTGGTGCTGTCATGCATCAACACGACTGCCCCGTACTCTCGTGTGTTGGTCCATCCCTTTGGAACAATCTTCCTGTTGAGATCCCGAGATGTCCCTTTAAAGTCTGCTCAAATCACTTTTTCTAGCTAATGTAACCCTTTAATGATGAGAGAGATTAGTTTTCCATACATTTTAGTGCATGCTCGTCGTTAAAGAGTTAAGACACACCTGTACAGATCTCTTAGTCAGTCATAATGCTTTTTAGGCATTCCTAAAATGTGCTTTATAAAAGTCCAGACACACATACATACATACATACATACAAAAATATATACATAGATTTCAATTGATGCAGCCATATAGTAGAGTAGATGTTGTGGCTTTGTCTAATGAGTCAGCTTCAAAGAAATTGTGATAACCTTTTTCTATTTCAGAGACTTTAAGCAAATCTTCCGTTAAGTTTCTGCTGCTCAACCCGGCTGTTCATTTTGCTGAAATCTTGTCCGAAGCTCGATCCGTGATCATCGCCGGTGGAACAATGCAACCAGTCAGTTAAGTTCTCATTCCAGACTTCAAATTGGTGCTATATAAATTCTTCTATATGCACTGTTTAAATAGTCCTTGCATTACATTACACATTTCGTGGAGACCTGTCTGTGTGTCTTTGTCTGTCTATGTCATTGTCTTTGTCTCTTTCACTCTGATTATGTTGCATTATGACTCTTCAGACATCGATATAAATAGATATTTATGTGTGCGTGGATATGAATGCACTATATTACACATGTCCTTTTGTCCGTCTGTCTGCTTGCCTGTCTGTCTTCTGTCTGTCTGTCTGTTACCACAATCCGCATCTTTCAGTACCTCTTGGTAGTGTTCGACAAGATCTGTTTATATCACACAGATCTAAACAGAGGCATCCTGTTTTTAGTTAGAAACGTTTCTTATGCATCAGCTGAAACAGTTTTCTATGCCACTTCTTAATTATTTTGAATTTAGTTTTTAATTCTAATCTTTTTTTGTTTTGAAAAGGTGTCCGAGTTCAAGGAGCAGCTTCTGTTCGCGACTGGCCTCAAGCCAGAACGAATTCTAGAATTTTCTTGCGGTAAGTTTACCATGGTTGATGCATGTGCATTTTGCATTTTAACATAAATTCTTTGATTGCATTCAGGAACAGCAGCCAAACCTCGTAGAAGACTGCAGGACTTGTAGGTTACTTGATTACGATGTTTGACAATAGTTTCACTTGAAGCAACCATTGATTGATGCGTGTGCATGTTGATGGCGGTGTTTTAGAAGTCATTGAAATTGATTACATGTGATGTTTAGTTGATTGTTAAGATAATCATAAGATAATCATAATCATCGTCTTCATCCTCTTGAATATCATTACCGACATCATCACTGTACTCATCTTGATGTTGTTGTTTGAAGGTCATATCATCTCTGCTGACCAGTTGCTGCCGATTGCGATGGCCAGAGGTTCGTCCGGTCTTGAGTTGGACTTCACATACCAGTCACGTGCCACTCCCGAAATGGTAAGGTCAAGCACTCCTAGCGTTTCAAAGATCAATTATTACATTACCTTACCATGCCTTACCTTACTTTACTATGTCTTGACTGTCTTATAAATGAGCATGTACCATATCTTAACATGTCTTATTTTACCATGACATGTTGCATTAATGAACATTTAACTTTGTCTTACCATGCCTCACCTTACCATATCTTACCTTACTTTACCATAACTTGTCTTATTAATGAGCATTTACCCAGTCTTCAATACCTCCATTGCGTAATCTATTCCACAACTCTGCTTACATTCTGTCTTGTTTTCCATCCAGATGGATGAGCTGGGAAGAGTCGTATACAACGTCAGCAATGTTGTTTCCGGTGGAATAATCTGCTTCTTTCCATCCTACGAATACGAAAAGACGGTCTACGCCCACTGGGAGCAGGGCGGATTTCTTCAGAAAATCGGTGCCAAGAAAAAGGTAGTGCTGTTTGCAGATGTTTTGAGGCAGACAAGTTACCAGAATATCTTTGTGTAAGATTGCACGTTTAACATTAAGTGTATATGACATTAAAAGAAAGTGGGAACCATCTTTTTGTATAATGAGTCTTAATTTTCCACTTAAATGTTCACATTATCATTGTTCGCCATATTGTTTACTCCAGAAATGGGCCACTTGATGTCATGAAATAAGTAAGAAAAATTTATTGAACTAGCCAAAATTAATTGATTAAAATTTGTAACGATTAATCGATTAATTAATCGTTAAAATCCGCAGCCCTAATAATGACTCAATAGCCAGCCAACTGATTTGAGCATTCGTCTTGTAAAGTGGAGGATTCGAGTTCAAGCATCCTCTGAGACTTTTAGTCTTTGATGATCTTGGACATGATCGTCATCAGCGCATCAACTGATGTAACAAAATGTAAGAAAACATTTATGTAGCTCCTTTCAAGCACCATCAACAGCACTTTATGAATAATACTTTATCGACACTTAATAAATACAGAAATAATTATAATAACAATGCAGAGTATTTTGAATCATTGCGTTATATTGTAGATATTTCGTGAGCCGAAACAGGCGAACCAGGTCGACAAGATGCTACAGGAATACACGCTATTTATTCAGGTGATAAAACGTGTAATTTTCATTCTGTTGCTATAGCAATGTGCTCTGTAACCATGTTTAGAAGCACTGATAGTAAATTGAGAATCTAACCAAATCTGGAACCACTTCTGCTACCCTGTTTACACTGGTTCAAAGCACATTTAAGACACTGTCGACTGAAATAAGTGCTATGGTTGTATTATGAACTTTAATAGAAACTTTCAATTGACATAATAACTTGTATTTAAGAAAGTGAACATTAATGCTGTATATTTGGGTAAACTAATGATGATCAGTAAGTGACTTCAGTTGTTATAAGGGCACTACAGAAGCCATGGAGTCGGATTAAATTAGGAAACATTGTAGGCGAGTTTGTGTGCCTCTTATCTGGTTTACGTGCCATTCTGGTGTTATGTGCGCAAGAGCTAATAACTTAATATGCTGTAATGGTTAACGTGCCATGCTGGTTAATGTGCCATGCTGGTTATTGTGCCCTACTGGTTAGTGTGTCATACTGGTTAATGTGCTGTATTGTAGTGCTAAATACCGACTTCTCGTTGACTAGTCCACACTGTAACAACAGTAATTTATTTGTTTCTGGCTCGTGCAGAGGCATAATCCAGCGAAGAAGTCGCAGTTCGATGGGGCCGTTCTGTGTTGCGTCGTCGGTGGCAAGATGAGCGAAGGAATCAACTTTTCGGATGAGCTAGGAAGGTACGAGTTTACGAAGAGCTTAATTCTTAACCTTGTGGAAGTCTCTCGGAACACATGGCTACCTGACTCTTTCATATGGTGCAGCTATGTCAGTGATGTGATGCCAAGCTGTTTTGTCCTGCTCCTTCCAACAAGTTGTATGAAGGGCAAAATTCAGGCATGTCCCCTCCGTCACCACGACTCTGTGGCTTGTAATGGTAATTGTAATCAAAGATTTACAGAGCACCTGTAAAAGAGGAAAGACTCTTACGAGTGTTTCTGAAAGAGGCGCTATATAAATCTGCTAGGATCATGATCAGAAAATGACCATGTGGTCCTAGATGAGGCCGATCTAGGTCCTGTGGACCTCAATGCTCAAGTCCCCTAGTGGCTGACCTAGGATCTCATGGTCTTAAGGTTGGCTGCTAGGGTGCTTGTGCATTGTTGTCCATAGAGGGATCCTAATTAAACTGACTTATGATAGCATGTATGCATATCACAGGCATTCGGATAGTAACAAGACAATGGTTGAGGGCTTGCCTAGCAATGTGTTGCGTGCATGTTCGACCTACTAAGCTGATCTAATTCAATAACTTCTGTAGCGCCATTATCGTAATTCATAAGACGTCAATCGATGGTCAGTTCAAGTGAAACTGTGGTAAAGAAAGTTATAGTCCATGTGAGAAATCTGGTTAAAATCCCACAGGACCTGCAGCCAACCAAATTAAGCATTTCACCATTTCGTCTTTAATAACTAAATATTTTACAGTTAGTGATCGTGGTCTCTGTTCTAATGATTATGGGTTCGAGTCTGCTGAGGGAGCACCATTTTTTCAACCCTGGGCAAGTTGTCGGCACACACTTGTCTCTGGCATCAAGCAGTAGAACTCAGTACTGACATAAGCAGTAGAACTTGGTACTGGCATAAGCAGTAGAACTTGGTACTGACATAAGCTGTAGAACTTGGTACCGGTACTGGCGTAAGCTGAGAAGTAAATCACAAGTCCTGTTATGCACTGTCCTCTTGTTTAGGACCATGCATGCTCAGGAGCCTTCGAAAGGGAACTGAGGGCCTCATCTATGTTCCACGATGCGACCTGGCACATTCAATATATAGACGAATGATTTGTTTTTGTTGGGAAGGTGTGTCATTATGATCGGATTGCCATACCCAAACGTTCGATCTCCTGAACTCAAGGAAAAGATGGATTATCTCAATGCAAACATGGTAACGTTTACTCATCAAACATATGCTAACACCAAGTGGCACTATTGAGGGGTTCCTAAAATGCACTTTATAAAGTCCAGATACATACATGCATACATACAACTTCCTTTCACGCAGCTCATTTCTGACGTTTGTGAAATGGCAGCGTGGATGAAATAGCGGCTCTTGAACAACAGTTTGTAACAGTGTGCAAAAATACTCAGAAATGTCAACTGTGCACTCTTGCTCAAAGTGTCAAACTGTGCTTTAACTGGTAAGTTAACTTTCAGGTATTAGAATGAAATCATGTGTAGCTGACTTGAGCTAATCTCTGAAAAATTCGTACTACACACTGCACAAGTCAACTGCACACTTGACAATCAAAGACTGAATTTCTGCTACTAGGCACTCCACAGCAACTTAAGAAATTTGATCAGCTTAAGTCATTGAAACTTGGTGACTCCATTGTTGAGCTGGCTGATGCTGCTCGTAATTTAGGCTTCGTTTTCAATTCTACCATGTCTCTCACTGGCCATGTTAACAATATATGTAAGTCATCATATATTCGTGATATACGCAGAATTAGGCGTTATGTGCCCATGTCTGCAAGGTTATCTCTGGCAAATGCATTGGTTTCCAGTCGCTTAGATTATTGTAATTCGCTTCTCACTGGTATCAATAAGGCAAACATCCTGAAGCTGCAGAGAGTACAGAACTCTTTGGCTAGAGCCATAACTAATACATCAAAATATCAACGTATTACCCCTGTTCTTAAATCCTTGCATTGGCTTCCTGTTCAGCAGAGAATCATTTTCAAATTGGGGCTCATCGTTTATAAAACTTTGAAATCTGGCCAGCCACAATACTTAAAATCATTTCTTACTCCCCAGACTTATCATTATTCAACAAGGTCATCTGATTATCTTTGTCTGGTTATACCTAAGTCCAGAACTGTTCTTGGTGAACGAGCTTTTTCGGTTGCTGGACCTACTCTTTGGAACTCTCTTCCTGTGTCTGTTCGCTCTGCTCAGTCGCTTTTGTCATTTCGTTCTCAACTTAAAACTTGTCTCTTTCAAATTGCTTATCCACCATAGGCTGCCTCTCTGTCTTACGGACTAACCTTCTGGATTTTGACCTGATTACGGCTTGGTTTTGGTGTGCCATCGGTTGATGCCTTGTGCATTAGACACCGGCGCAATAGAAGTTACTAATTAATAATAATAATAACAATGTCAACTGCACACTATTTTAGGCCCTGGTTTTTAGTACTTTATGGTTTACCTTTGCATGTCAGCATTGTCTGTCTGGCGGTTATGTTGTAAAATTTGTGATGATATGAGAAGGTTATGAACTTTGTTTCCAGCCTCGGTCATCAGATGGAAATAAGCTTCCGGGCCAAATTCACTTTGAGAATCTGTGCATGAAGGCTGTCAACCAGAGCATTGGTCTGTATTTAATATTTATCTGTACTTCCTATCTTAATATCATGTAGGAATATATATATAAGTATGAACATATGTATGTAAGTATGAACATATATATGTTCAGCGGGTGGCTTGCCAGTTTTTCGTTTTTTCAGTTGGTTGTGAGGCGTCCTTGTAACGACAAGGCTGTGTTATGGCGCCATAGAAATCGTCATTGTTATTATGTATGTATGACAGCTTAGCTTTGTCACTTAATCAAAGACAATGAGCTGTGCAAAAGGAAGTTGTATGTATGCCCGCCATATGTTCATACTTACACGCATGTGTTCGTACTTACATAAACAGGGGATCTGAGTGGCTGACCCCTCCCCAGCGACGGATTAATCCCAGCCTGAAGGGAAAGAAGAAGATACTTACATGTACATATACATTCCTACATGAGCGTACATACATACGTAAACATTTGCACAAATGCATACATACATATTTACAGAGATACCTACACATTTACATACATACATGCAAAAATTTATGCCCAAATACATACATACACGTATTACACGTAACATGCATACATTCGTCGTGCTCGGATGATCGTCTGGTCAGCCCAATGCATGGTGCCTCAAGTTTATCGCTTCTTCGTCTCACCCCGATGGTGATTACCTGTCTTGTCGGAGCGTTTGTGAAGTCATCGTGGGGTGCGCAGATTAAGCACAACCTCCGACGTCAATTTTGACGTCGGCAGGTGTTCCTTGTGACACCAGTCCTCACCATCGTCTCCCCCCGGTGCCTCGTCTTCGCCGGAACTGCTCTACTGTCTCTCTCATCGTCTTCACTTACTGTAACCCTACATAGTTCTTCGTTTTAACTGATGTCGGTCGATTAAACATTTATCTTTTAGCCCTACTCATAATCCTGTTGTATAATGTCTATCATGTTACCGGCTGTTTTTCGGTTCGGTCGCTGTCTGTACATAGACGATTGACACGCTGTTCATTGTAACCTGCTGCGGTGTGACAGCAGAAGATGTCCATTAAACGAATATACATATACATACATACATGCATGCAATGAAGTCTGTTAGGTCCAAAACTTCAGACACCTAAAAAACAAATTAGGATAATCAAACTGACAGTAAGTAGACAAGATTCTCACACACACACACACACACACACACACACACACACACACACACACACACACACACACACACACACACACACACACACACACACACACACACACACACACATTCACTTAATATACATACATATACAGTGTGGACTCGTTAACATGATCTCGGATAACACACTCTTCCGCTTAATGGGAAGCAGTGCTATGTCTCCCACAGAGCTATTAAGTTAACGTAAAACGCTGTATCGGTTAACGGAAAGCTGGAAAAGGAAAGCGAGGGACGGAGGGAGGAACAGAGTGAAGGGAGGCGGGAGGCAGAGAGCGAACGGAGGAGAGGGAGGCAGAGAGCGAACGGAGGAGAGGGAGGAAGAGAGCGAACGGAGGAGAGGGAGGAAGAGAGCGAACGGAGGAAAGGGAGGAAGAGAGCGAACAGAGGAGAGGGAGAACGAGAGCGAATGGAGGAAAAGAGCGAACGGAGGAGAGGGAGGAAGAGAGCGAACGGAGGTAAGGGAGTAAGAAAGCGAACGGAGGAAAGGGTGGAAGAAAGAGAACGGAGGAAAGGGAAGAAGAAAGCAAACGGAGGTAAGGGAGGAAGAGAGCGAACGGGGGAAAGGGAGGAAGAGAGCGGAGGAATGGGAGGACGAGTGCGAACGGAGGAAAGGGAGGAAGAGAGCGAAAGGAGGAAAGGGAGGAAGAGAGCAAACGGAGGAAAGGGAGGAAGAGAGCAAACGGAGGATAGGGAGGAAGAGAGCGAACGGAGGAAAGGGAGGAAGAGAGAGAAAGGAGGTAAGGCAGGAATAGAGCGAAAGGAGGAAAGGGACGAAGAGAGCGAAAGGAGGTAAGGGAGAAAGAGAGCGAACGGAGGAAAGGGAGGAAGAGAGCAAACGGAGGATAGGGAGGAAGAGAGCGAACGGAGGAAAGGGAGGAAGAGAGAGAAAGGAGGTAAGGCAGGAATAGAGCGAAAGGAGGAAAGGGACGAAGAGAGCGAAAGGAGGTAAGGGAGAAAGAGAGCGAACGGAGGAAAGGGAGGAAGAGAGCGAAAGGAGGTAAGGGAGGAAGAGAGCGAACGGAGGAAAGGGAGGAAGAGAGAGAAAGGAGGTAAGGGAGGAAGAGAGCGAACGGAGGAAAGGGAGGAAGAGAGAGAAAGGAGGTAAGGGAGAAAGAGAGCGAACGGAGGAAAGGGAGGAAGAGAGCGAAAGGAGGTAAGGGAGGAAGAGAGCGAACGGAGGAAAGGGAGGAAGAGAGCGAACGGAGGAAAGGGAGGAAGAGAGAGAAAGGAAGTAAGGGAGGAAGAGAGCGAACGGAGGAAAGGGAGGAAGAGAAGGAACGGAGGAAAGGGAGGAAGAGAGAGAAAGGAGGTAAGGGAGGAAGAGAGCGAACGGAGGAAAGGGAGGAAGAGAAGGAAAGGAGGTAAGGGAGGAAGAGAGCGAACGGAGGAAAGGGAGGAATAGAGCGAAAGGAGGTAAGGGAGGAAGAGAGCGAACGGAGGAAAGGGAGGAAGAGAGCGAACGGAGGAAAGGGAGGAAGAGAGAGAAAGGAGGTAAGGGAGGAAGAGAGCGAACGGAGGTAAGGGAGGAAGAGATGGAAAGAAGGTAAGAGAGGAAGAGAGCGAACGGAGGAAAGGGAGGAAGAGAGCGAACGGAGGAAAGGGAGGAAGAGAGCGAAAGGAGGTAAGGGAGGAAGAGAGCGAACGGCGGAAAGGGAGGAAGAGAGCAAACGGAGGAAAGGGAGGAAGACAGCGAACGGAGGAAAGTGAGGAAGAGAGCGAAAGGAGGTAAGGGAGAAAGAGAGCGAACGGAGGAAAGGGAGGAAGAGAGCGAAAGGAGGTAAGGGAGGAAGAGAGCGAACGGAGGAAAGGGAGGAAGAGAGCGAAAGGAGGTAAGGGAGGAAGAGAGCGAAAGGAGGTAAGGGAGGAAGAGAGCGAACGGAGGAAAGGGAGGAAGAGAGCGAAAGGAGGTAAGGGAGGAAGAGAGCGAAAGGAGGAAAGGGAGGAAGAGAGCGAAAGGAGGTTAGGGAGGAAGAGAGCGAAAGGAGGTAAGGGAGGAAGAGAGCGAACGGAGGAAAGGGAGGAAGAGAGCGAAAGGAGGAAAGGGAGGAAGAGAGCGAACGGAGGAAAGGGAGGAAGAGAGCGAAAGGAGGTAAGGGAGGAAGAGAGCGAACGGAGGAAAGGGAGGAAGAGAGCGAAAGGAGGTAAAGGAGGAAGAGAGCGAAAGGAGGTTAGGGAGGAAGAGAGCGAAAGGAGGTAAGGGAGGAAGAGAGCGAACGGAGGAAAGGGAGGAAGAGAGCGAAAGGAGGTAAGGGAGGAAGAGAGTGAAAGGTGGTGAGGGAGGAAGAGAGCGAAAGGAGGTAAAGGAGGAAGAGAGCGAAAGGAGGAAGGGGAGGAAGAGAGCAAGGGAGGAAGAGAGCGAAAGGAGGAAAGGGAGGAAGAGAGCGAAAGGAGGTAAGGGAGGAAGAGAGCGAAAGGAGGTAAGGGAGGAAGAGAGCGAACGGAGGAAAGGGAGGAAGAGAGCGAAAGGAGGTAAGGGAGGAAGAGAGCGAAAGGAGGAAAGGGAGGAAGAGAGCGAAAGGAGGTTAGGGAGGAAGAGAGCGAAAGGAGGTAAGGGAGGAAGAGAGCGAACGGAGGAAAGGGAGGAAGAGAGCGAAAGGAGGTAAGGGAGGAAGAGAGCGAACGGAGGAAAGGGAGGAAGAGAGCGAAAGGAGGTAAAGGAGGAAGAGAGCGAAAGGAGGAAAGGGAGGAAGAGAGCGAAAGGAGGAAAGGGAGGAAGAGAGCGAACGGAGGAAAGGGAGGAAGAGAGCGAAAGGAGGTAAGGGAGGAAGAGAGCGAAAGGAGGAAAGGGAGGAAGAGAGCGAAAGGAGGTTAGGGAGGAAGAGAGCGAAAGGAGGTAAGGGAGGAAGAGAGCGAACGGAGGAAAGGGAGGAAGAGAGCGAAAGGAGGTAAGGGAGGAAGAGAGCGAACGGAGGAAAGGGAGGAAGAGAACGAAAGGAGGTAAAGGAGGAAGAGAGCGAACGGAGGAAAGGGAGGAAGAGAGCGAAAGGAGGTAAAGGAGGAAGAGAGCGAAAGGAGGAAAGGGAGGAAGAGAGCGAAAGGAGGAAAGGGAGGAAGAGAGCGAAAGGAGGTAAGGGAGGAAGAGAGCGAAAGGAGGAAAGGGAGGAAGAGAGCGAAAGGAGGAAAGGGAGGAAGAGAGCGAAAGGAGGTAGGGGAGGAAGAGAGCGAAAGGAGGTAAGGAAGACAAGAACTGCGGTCACCGTGGCGCGAAGTTTTGTTTAAAATTGAAATTGAAATTATGTTATGAAGGTTTATCCTACTATTTTGCCTTGCTTTTTTAAATATTTGGGCTGCTTCCTTGTTGCAGAGAACGGTTTCTGCTATTTGCGGCGATTAATAAGTTGTCCAAATGTGCACCCACATGTTTGTTTCCGTTCCCTTTGACACCCTTGAGCCTGTCGTATTTCAGCTGTCTCCGATCGACGTGAAACTAACTTTCTTTTCCAACGTCTTTCCATCTGTGTCCAGTGCCACAACGCCATTACATTCCAAGGCACATTTCCAGATGGTTGTGTGGCCTGATTTCTCGGAATGAATTTCTATACTCTGAACATAATTTTTTCTTGAAGCTTTATTTCTAGTTTTCTACCTCGGGTAAAATAAATAAATTAATAATAATAATAATAATAATACAGGTGAAGATGACCGTTAACTCCAGAACAACCAAGCTCTTCGGATAGTTTCTAGGAGCCTGAGGGATTACTTGTACCTTGGGCGAAAAAAAAAAAAATAATAATAATAATAATAATAATGATAAAAATAATAATAAAAAATAATAATAATAATAATAATATTCATCGGGCAACGGCATCTGCCTCTCTGGGACATTGCCGGAGAAGCAGGTGGCGCGGTACCTTCAATTCCCAAGAGTGGGGTGCGGGTACCCCTCGAACCTCTGAAAAGTACACCTATGTTTGAACGAATGTACGGCTTTAGTTACACAGCAGGTTATTTCTGTCCGTTTTACACGCGGTCCGGATTACGCACCGTGTCTTACTTCGTGTTAACGGGTCCATGCTCTTCCTCCGTTTACTCCCTTTCTCCCTCCCTCCGCTACCTCTCTTCCTTCCACACTTCGTTACCTCTCTTCCTCCCTCCCTTCGTTCACTCTCTTCCTGTCCCCGCTACCTCTCTTCCTCCCAATCTCCATTCACTCTTCCTCCCACCTTCACTTTCGCGGTCTTCCTCCCTCCCTGTTCGCTCTCTTCCTCCCTATCTCCGCTGCCTATCTTTGTCCCGCCTTTCCTCCGTTCTCTTCCTCTCTCCCTTGGTTCGCTCTCTTCCTCCCTCCTTCGGTTCGCTCTCTTCCTCCCTCCCTTGGTAAGCTTTACTTCTCTCTCCCTCCATTAACCGATACGACGACTTGTTACGTTAATAGCTCTGTGGGAGACAGCACCGCTTCCCGTTAAGCGGAACAGCGCGTTATCCGAGAGAGTGTTAACGAGTCTACACTGTACATAGATATGTATGTACGTACATTCATACCGGGTAGATACATATGTACATATACACGCATGTATGTTTATGGACATAAATAGTATAAATTATTCGTATGTACTTGTGTGTATATATACGTCGATGCTATACACACATACTTATCGACCTTTTTCTGGTTTACTGATGATTTAGGTCGAGCCATTCGTCATAAGGACGATTTTGCTGCAATTCTACTTCTCGACCATCGCTACATGCGTGCCAGCGTCAAGTCCAAACTACCCGGATGGATCAACGAAAGGCTACAAGTCATCGAACGATTTGGACCGGCTTTTGCCAGTATTCGAAAGGTTGCCATTTTGCGATTGTTGCTTTTCACAATTATTGCTATTATTTGAGTTGTTTATGCTATTACTATTTCCCTGAGTTTGATGTTATCCCTCCGGAACAAATCAGTTATTATTTTATACCCAATTTAGCCTGCATCCCTTGGGATTATTTCTTTGTCGTTTATTATATTTTTATTATATTAAAATTATATGAGAGATTTTTAATTTGATTGGTGTGCCTTTGGTGATGTTTGATTGCACAAATTTGCCTTCAGCAGCGACAACGGCTCTTGGGAAGTAAAAAGAAAAGGGCTGGCGATCGACTCTCATATGCCAAGACCAAGAAACTGAAGTCGCTTGTATGAGACACTCAAGTCACTCTGTGTATGCTTTGGGAACATATTGTGCAATCTTTTTCTATAATAATTCCAATATAGTGTCATTTTCTTTGCATAGTCTTATCTTAATCTAATCATGTCATTTTCTTTGCCTAGTGTTAATCTAAACATGTGTCATTTCTGTTTGTTTTAGTTCTTCAATGATCGAGCTGTGGAGCGATCCGTGAAGTGCGAGCCATCCTGATACCCTCCCTGCTCGACTGATGCTGGGTGTTATGAATTATTGACTTGGAATTTAGGTTCATGCGAATGCTTTGATTTAAGAATAAGCCAGAAATTGGTCATAATGCCAGTGACCTTGCAAAGGGCAGCTTTCCGATCAAAGTTGCTCTGAAAAGACCGTTTTTGTATTAAAATGTGATAGAATCGGTTGCAGGTAAAGAACTACGGGTTCATTCAGACTGGGTTTTTACAGTTTTTTGCGCATTTGCTTAGAGAGCACCAAACTTTAATCTCGTCTCCTTTGGTACTTTTTACCTTCGTTTCGTATGTCGGCTGTGCAGTGACTTAACATGGCTGTTGATTGGCTTATTGCTAGCATATATTGAGTTGCTGTGCACATATATATATGTATCTGCAGCACATTCTTTATTCCTTGCCACCATTGGTTGATGCTTTGTCACATTATACATAAATGGAAAAATACTACTTTCTCTGGTGGTGAGTGAACTGTGATCTTTAACACTGAGACTGACCCACAGTATTTGCTTAGCAGATTTGTGTTGATTGAATTGATATTACCGCTGCTGTCTTCTTTGGATGTAGAAGTATTGGTTTGCATTTGACATTGTGCATAATTCTGACTCGGAATTTGTTTTCTAAGATAAAGTTTATGTTGGGACTTAACAATTTCAAACTTTATTAGTATGCGTCTGACTTACTTATTTACTCACTTCTGATCCGTACTGGCAAACTTTGGTTTAGGACATTTCCCGCCCCCCGGGACAAATCCCGGGCAATTCCCTCTGGACTTTTCCCCCTAGGTAATTTCCTCCCCCTCCGTTAACCCGCCCCCCTCCGAGTGTCATGAACTCGTAGACTCTGTGGAAGGTCAGTATAAGAATATGCTAACCTGGATCTTCAGTATTATAATGTATCCACTTTATAACTGTTTAATTTGCAGCTGTCGACTTTTAGCAATCTGTGCCTACTAAGCAACTGCACTATTTAGCTGTTAAATACATGTTTCTTAAAGATATCCTACCATTTCAAATTGTTGGTTTTGTATTTTGTCTTGTATTTTGTTCGGGGGAAAATAACCGAGGGAATTTTCCTGGGGGAAACGTCCGAGGTAATGTCTTGGGGGAAATGTCCTGATCCCAGTATACTTGCTTTGGCAACCTAGAGCAAGCCGTGTTAGCCAATATGCTACTATCACAGATATTGTTAGTCAGCCTATACTTGATGGGTAATGGTCACTGAAAACATGAAACGTAAACTCATAACCAACTCGAAAGTCGTCTAGCGAAACATGGGCCATTGTTTAATCTAGTCCCCTCCTCTGGGGAGAATCAAGGTTTGTTGGAGGGGATGACCAGGGACGTCATTTCAGCTTTTTTCAGAGGGGCAGGGACGTCAAAAAAGAAGTAACATTTTTCGCACTCTGTGTGAAAAACTTTAACTTTTTTGTGTTTCTTCCAAATTTTGAGAGCAACTGCTTAGTGTGCCCCCCCCCCTCGTTCAAGAGGGTGGTCTTGTGAAAAAACTATGCAAACTCTAGTTTTGTTAATACTATATAATAATTCCATGAATTTGAGTATAATTTTTTTCTTTTTTACCCCTTTCTTCTTCCTCCTTTTCTTGTTCCATCTTTTAAATTTTTATCCCAAAAATCAGGGGCAAATGCTCCCTTGCCCCCAAATGACGTCCCTGGGAATGACTAATGAGCGTTCGCAGGAAGGTCGCCAATGCGCGCAGCGCCGAGTAGATGGAGGAGTTTGGGAAGGAGGATGTGCCCTCCCTTTTAAGAAATTTTTTGAATTTCAACATTGTAATGGTAGCAATTTAAGCTGTCATCTTAACAGAATTGTTCTATTATAGGAGTGGATCAGCTTATCTTTATTGCTCAAGAAGGTTCAAAAATTGCTGACCTTGACACAATTAGTAGAAATAGTTTACAAATGGTGCATAAACCAAGCAAGAAGGATATCCAACTACCGAATAAGGAAGCCATGTAGTAATTATGTGGTTTTACTAAATGTTCCAGGAACAAAACATTTTGAAATTCAATATTTTGAAATTTGAAAGATAACACTGGAAAGAAGCCATTTAGTTGTACAAATATTATATTAACAGTAGATTATACTCATTATAATATCACAGTATATATATATTATAATAGTATATAATATCATTATAGCATATAATAGTAAATAATATTATATATTATACAAATATTATATTAACAGTAGATTATACTCATTATAATATCACAGTATATATATATTATAATAGTATATAATATCATTATATCATATAATAGTAAATAATATTATATATTATAACAGGTCACATAATTTTATAATGTGGTCAACAACAACTCAAAACTTATTTTATTTTTATATTTCTCTGGGAGAAATATAAATCCTGGGGGGGGGAATTCCCCCAAGAGATGCCTAGATTAAATACCGAATATCGGTTGCTAATCAATTCACACACGCACATACAAACGTAAACATGTTGCATACCGGTACCGTCATTTACATGATCTACTCAGTTAGTTGAGTGAAACAAATACTTCGTTAATGCTGAGTAAACCAACCGATGCCAATTGTCACCGTAATGCGTTCATCCTACATCCGGGACCACTTTGGGTTCGTCGCTTGCCAGATCATTATAACGAGAAGCTTCCTCAAATCCCAGCAACGAGACATATTGGTCTGTTTTTCACCTTTAGTTTAATTAACAAGTCTGCATTTCCGTCGATTTGTCTCATCTTCCCAATTCACGTAACAATTCAATTGAAAAACAAGCAGGGTCGAGGCCAAACGGTCGCTATATAAAGACGAGTACATTTACATTTACATAGGCATTAACATTAGGCCCCTATCTGTAGTCGTATGTATACTATCTGAACGCATTAGCCACGAAGCAAGCAGCAGCTGTAATCCAGTCCTCTCGAGCAATCATAATAATCAGAAGATTTTATTTTTGTAAAATATTTGTAAAATCCAGGGGCAAATACCCCCTTAACCCCCTCCGGACGCCCATGGTCCGATGCGTTCAACTTCATGCCTAATAAATGCATGCATCAGTTTATAATTAGCTTTAGAAGAAAGTCTTAAAGAGTATTGAGTATACATATATGTACATTGTTATACAGCCTCAACGGACTGAGAGGTCAGCCAAGGTCATGCCTCGCATGCACTGTAGTATTGGTATTATATGAATGTAGGTCCTAGTGTAAATCTCCGAAATTTCTCAGCGCCACACAAAAGCCACGTCAGAGAGACCAGCTTAAACACCGGCGCTATGTCAAACCAAGTCCGCTATATCCAGGTCGTTTGGTCCTTTTCGGTGCCAGGTCAGAATCCGGTGGAGAACCCGAGGAAACAGAATGGTGCTGCGGTAGAAATAGTTGATGATGGAGGTCGTGCGGTGGCGAATGGAGTAGAGAATTTTGAGCTCAGTGAACGAAGCAGTTGAATTTCCGCCGCCGTGTGGGGCAGACTATGATCCGAGGGCCATCAGATCCTCGTAGCCTGGAATGAGGCCGAGTACCCACGAAACGAGGTTCTGCGTTGGAGTTGGATCGTTTGACGCGAAGTTCTTGATCAGCTCCTCTGAGTAAAACACACCTGTCAAAGAAAATAAGTCTCAGTTATGTGACGCTTCTTAACGATGAGAGCACTAAAAGCGACTAGCAAAGTGCGACCGTACGTTACTTACCGGAATAACGTACGCGTAGCGTACGTACGTCATCGAGAAAAAAAACGTACGCGTACCGTACGCGTACGTTAAAAATACCACGTCGTTTAAGTGTTAAATAACGATTCAGAGAAGCAAATAAGCTGTTCGTAATCTCGTTATATATCGAGACGACTAATGCCCCACAGAGTCGCATGAACCATCTTATTCACAGGCGCTCATTCAAAATGCTAACGCTAGGCAGGTAAGGTTCGGTTCTGCATCGTCCTTAGTTTTTGATAATTATAAGCGGTTCCAACTGTGGTCTTCGTGCTAAATAAATTTCAAGAACAGAACATATTCTAAGAACAAGGAAGAACAAACTCAAAGAGCAGAAAGAAATAGAACAATCCAACCCTGCCAAGCATGCCCACATGAAGCTAGTACCCGGAGTCGGTCGTTAAGGAGTTACCGACAGACTTGATGAGTTAGCGACTGACTTAGCGACTCAGTCGACTAAGTCATGCCTATCGACTGACTAAGTCGCTTAGACTTATCGACTGACTTAGCAACTTGCTATCGACTTCTCAGGCAGTCAGATATGTTTATTGGACATACCTGATTACCTAAAAGCTTAGAAGTTACTATAAGATCAGACTTAACTATGAGACCACACCTGGATAAGGTCATCGATCTCTACTGCCTCCTCATCGATCTATATGATCTTCGTGTCCTCCGTTCACACGTAGCCTACTCCCGGCCCTTTCCCTTCATGACATCGCAGTGGCAACGGCGATCGCACAACTAGTGTATGCCTCACCATCTTGGTGGGTTATGCTAGCTCGAAGGACAAAGTCAAAACTGAGCACTTGATAAATCGAATGAAGCGAGGAGGATTACTAGCAGTATCCCGGGGATCTTACTGTCAACCAATTGGCCGAAACGGCTGATGCGTGCCTCTTTCAAGAAGGAGCAGAGAACGAGAATCATGTACTCCGACTCTTCGTAATCATCAAAACCATCTTCGTAATAGAATGCATAAATTCACTTCGCCAAAAAAGACAACTATATCCTCAGTATTCCTATAAGAACTCTTACTAATAGAGCAAACTCTCTTATCATGTACCAAGTTTTGGCACGTCAGTTTGTTTACCTCAATAAATGAATGTTGTATTGTATTGTATTGTATTGTAACTGCTGCTCATGTCCTGCTGCTGAATTTTACACAAGTAAACAAAGAACAATAGCTAAATATATGACAAAAGCAATGTCCTCATTATAAACCGGATCCATAATTACAATAGCAGAGCCAATAATTAATTATTCTCTTACCGGCGACACAGGCTGTCATGTAGCAGGAGAAGTTGGCCTCAATGAAAACTCGGAACATCATCGAAACCATGAGCTTGACCCGCTGAGGACAGATCGAGTACCAGACCCCGACGGCAATCGCCAGGGTTGAGATGCTCGAAAATCCACACATGGCGTAGGTCACCAAGGCAACCGATCGATCCTTCAACGCCAACAACAAATCTATGCAAAAGGCGCTATATAAATGCTCATATACATTCACATACACACGCATACATACGTATCATTCTCTTCCAGCTACTCCTCCTCCGTCTCCTCCTCCTCCTCTTCTCCATCATTTTCCTTCTTTCTACCTCCTTCTCATCTCCCTCCGCATTCTACTCTTCCTCTTTCTCCCCTTCTTCCTTCGCATAGGGATAGCCCTGTAAGGACGTCCGCCAAGAGGAAGAGCAGGAATGGTTACGGACAAGGGGATGGGGTTATGCAGACGTCAGCATTTAATTTGACGCACAGAATGACATCATCCGCCTGTGCCTTAAACAACAGCTTACACAGCCAGACAATTTAAATTGTATTGGCTTCGAGTTCGTTCGCTGGAGGGCATGACATCATCAAATTACCCCACCCCGTAGCACAGTTATCCACGCAAGACCAACAAGGTTGACTTATCTTGGCATTAGTAGTCCGCTGGAATGCGGATGTCTGCTAAGTAGAAGGAGGTGGATTTGCCAACTGCGGACTAGAGGTTCAAACTCGTCATGTACGACTCATATTTTTAAATGATAATAATCTCATTTGATTGTAAATCTGATCCCTAATCTGTAGAAGAAACTGAACATAGTCTGCGGTCGCCGGTCTCTATCTCTCCCCCTCTCTCCCCCTTATCTCTGCTTCTCTCTATGTCTGCCTGTCTTTCTGTCTCTGTCTCTGTCTCTCTCTCTGTCTGCCTCTCTCTGTCTGTCTGTCTCTGTCTCTGTCTGTCTGTCTGTCACTCTCTCTCTGTATGTCTATGTTTCTTTGTCTCTCTCCCACTCTGTCTCCGTCTCTGTCTGTCTCTATGTCTGTCGCTCACCGATAGCAGTCCGGCCGCATCTGATCTGCCGAGTTCCTGGTAGGCGAGGACTTCAGTGGCGAACAACTTGATGCCCATGAGTTTTGCTGCCTCCTGACAATCGTTGTACTCGACGCCGATGATGTATGCCATTGGCCACATCACATAGGAACATATCAACTGCACACAGACACCAATTACATATTCAGTCACGTGCCTCCGTATTACAACGATCATACAGCTACTACTATTTGATAGCCATGTTTCAGTGTTTGTAGAGGCGCTATATAAACGTTCAGATATGCATACATTCAGCTGTGCAAGGTTCTGGAAAAGAACAGACAAGGTCTATTCTGTGATTAAGACAAATGAGGAGATCAGAAACCGTCGCTTTTCAGACTCACTGCTGTCAAAGCATATGTTGTACTTTTATGTAAGGCATGCAGCCATTGTACTTTTCGAACAAAAAAACAAACAAGGGCTGAGCAAGAGTATGCAGGATAGATAACATAAATGAGGACAAAACATCAGCTGGACTAACACTGACACTGATGACTAACACTGACACTGATGGCTAACACTGACACTGATGGCTAACACTGACACTGATGACTAACACTGACACTGATGACTAACACTGACGGCAGCAACGGACTTGACAAATGACCGAAGACGACAGGGAGATTATTTACTTGTACCCATCGCCGAAAAATGGCTGTCGTCAGAAGCTGATGATGACGTTGTAATTGTAAATGAACATTCGCATAATGGGTCTTCAAGAAAAAAATATACTTCTAAGAGACGCTCTCTCTGTTTCGCCAGCATAAATGTGTGTAGGTAATAAAGGGGAAGAAGTGCTTAGGTAATATAGAACAGTTAGCCGCTTTACGTCTGACTGGGCCAGGCGGAAGAGGAGGCCTGCTATCAAAGGGCGTCACTTTGCCCCTCAAAGTGGTGATGACCATTTTCCTCTACCCTGCCCCTCCTGTTAGCAAATTATGCAACATAAAACTATAAGTAAGTAAGCTAACGTGAAGGCATCTATCAGCATTGCGATAGTTAAGTATGCAACGATACACCGCCTTTGAGTTTCGTTTCTTGAACTTGCTTCAAACTAAAACAATCCTCACTTGTCGTCAAACAGTATTTCAGCACAGGGGCAAAAAGTGTCGATGACTGTGACATCCACTTTTGAAAGTGGTGATTTTCGGACACCACCGTCACACTACAAAGTTGCGCATATGATGCTGTCTGCTGTCTATAAGGATTAGCATGTAGTTCTGGAAGAGTACCTCGAAGCTGAGTTCCGGATGACCGACTCTGGCACCGATGTAGGAAAGCGTTGCGTTGAAGAAAGCCAAGATTGATAGAAACGCAATGTAGCATCCTCCGACCGTTGCGACTGTCTTGCCAGCCACTGCAGCTCCGTTGGCCGCTGCTTCGAACAGGTTCACGTCGTCACTAGACCATAAAAAGACAAATCACTCCGCTGCATCATACGAAACAGGTGCTCAACGATGTCATAATTTAATCATTTCAATCCTTCAATACGGTGCACTATTCCCACCCAATCAGACGCAGTGCTTTTCCTAGAAAATTATGCGTTGCACTATTCCCACCCAATCAGACGTTGTGCTTTTCCTAGACAATCATGCGGAGTACTATTCCCACCCAATCAGACGCTGTGCTCTTCCTAGAAAATCATGCGGTACACTATTCCCACCCAATCAGACGCTGTCCTCTTCCTAGAAAATCATGCGGTGCACTATTTCCACCCAATCAGACGCTGTGCTTTTCCTAGACAATCATGCGGAGTACTATTCCCACCCAATCAGACGCTGTGCTCTTCCTAGAAAATCATGCGGTACACTATTCCCACCCAATCAGACGCTGTGCTTTTCCTAGAAAATCATGCGGTGCACTATTCCCACCCAATCAGACGCTGTGTTTTTCCTAGAAAATCATGCGGTGCACTATTCCCACCCAATCAGACGCTGTCCTCTTCCTAGAAAATCATGCGGTGCACTATTTCCACCCAATCAGACGCTGTGCTTTTCCTAGACAATCATGCGGAGTACTATTCCCACCCAATCAGACGCTGTGCTCTTCCTAGAAAATCATGCGGTACACTATTCCCACCCAATCAGACGCTGTGCTTTTCCTAGAAATACATGCGGTGCACTATTCCCACCCAATCAGACGCTGTGCTTTTCCTA
The DNA here is from genome assembly GCA_963556255.1 of Allolobophora icterica. NCBI lineage: Eukaryota > Metazoa > Annelida > Clitellata > Crassiclitellata > Lumbricidae > Allolobophora > Allolobophora icterica. The sequence continues at coordinate 64,802,032 of OY744603.1, forward strand.
GAAAATCATGCGGTGCACTATTCCCACCCAATCAGACGCTGTCCTCTTTCTAGAAAATCATGCGGTGCACTATTCCCACCCTATCAGACGCTGTGCTTTTCCTAGAAAATCATGCGGTGCACTATTCCCACCCAATCAGACGCTGTCCTCTTCCTAGAAAATCATGCGGTGCACTATTTCCACCCAATCAGACGTTGTGCTTTTCCTAGACAATCATGCGGTGTACTATTCCCACCCAATCAGACGTTGAGCTTTTCCTAGACAATCATGCGGAGTACGATTCCCACCCAATCAGACGCTGTGCTCTTCCTAGAAAATCATGCGGTACACTACTCCCACCCAATCAGACGCTGTGCTCTTCCTAGAAAATCATGCGGTACACTATTCCCACCCAATCAGACGCTGTGCTTTTCCTAGAAAATCATGCGGTGCACTATTCCCACCCAATCAGACGCTGTGCTCTTCCTAGAAAATCATGCGGTGCACTATTCCCACCCAATCAGACGCTGTCCTCTTCCTAGAAAATCATGCGGTGCACTATTTCCACCCAATCAGACGCTGTGCTTTTCCTAGACAATCATGCGGTGTACTATTCCCACCCAATCAGACGCTGTGCTCTTCCTAGAAAATCATGCGGTACACTATTCCCACCCAATCAGACGCTGTGCTTTTCCTAGAAAATCATGCGGTGCACTATTCCCACCCAATCAGACGCTGTCCTCTTCCTAGAAAATCATGCGGTGCACTATTCCCACCCAATCAGACGCTGTGCTTTTCCTAGAAAATCATGCGGTGCACTATTCCCACCCAATCAGACGCTGTCCTCTTCCTAGACAATCATGCGGTACACTATTCCCACCCAATCAGACGCTGTGCTTTTCCTAGAAAATCATGCGGTGCACTATTCCCACCCAATCAGACGCTGTGCTTTTCCTAGAAAATCATGCGGTGCACTATTCCCACCCAATCAGACGCAGTGCTTTTCCTAGAAAATCATGCGGTGCACTATTCCCACCCAATCAGACGCTGTCCTCTTCCTAGAAAATCATGCGGTGCACTATTTCCACCCAATCAGACGTTGTGTTTTCCTAGACAATCATGCGGTGTACTATTCCCACCCAATCAGACGTTGTGCTTTTCCTAGAAAATTATGCGGTGCACTATTCCCACCCAATCAGACGTTGTGCTTTTCCTAGACAATCATGCGGAGTACTATTCCCACCCAATCAGACGCTGTGCTCTTCCTAGAAAATCATGCGGTACACTATTCCCACCCAATCAGACGCTGTGCTTTTCCTAGAAAATCATGCGGTGCACTATTTCCACCCAATCAGACGCTGTGCTTTTCCTAGAAAATCATGCGGTGCACTATTCCCACCAAATCAGACGCTGTCCTCTTCCTAGAAAATCATGCGGTGCACTATTTCCACCCAATCAGACGCTGTGCTTTTCCTAGAAAATCATGCGGTGTACTATTCCCACCCAATCAGACGCTGTGCTCTTCCTAGAAAATCATGCGGTGCACTATTTCTACCCAATAAAACTGACTTACCCTTTCATCATTTTTACGTCTTCAATCTCCTTCGTTATGGACTCCTGTGTTTCCGGATAATTGAGTTTACAGATGGCGATCGTAGCTGGAGCAGACATGACAGCAGCCGACAGAAGATGCTGAGGAGGGGCCTAGTAACACAAACACACATAGAAGACCGCGATAGAGACACATAAGGTAAATCAGTGGCGGCGATCTTGTCTGAGATGTGGGGGGGGGGGAGGACAAAGTCGGCCATGGTCTGGTCCATGACCTTTTTTTAGGAATTCATGCTCCCACCAAAAACATTTTCAGGAATTCATCCAGAAGAAAAACCAAAACCTTTTTGACTTTTCTACGGATTAATCTCCCAAAAAAGTTTATGACCTTTTTTTCGTCTCAGAAATACATTGCTTACCTTTTTTGCAGATTCATCCCCCTTAAATTAATTCGGGCGGACACTTCTCCTAAAACATTGAATTTTTACCTCATCTGGTCAAAAAGGCAGTGAAAACCCTCACGCGCAATTACATTTCTTGGCCTGGTGTTTCTTCAAAATTTGGGGGGGGGGACAAATGTATGGCGTGTCCCCCCACTCTTAAAGGCGGGGGTCATGTCCCCCTCGACCCCCGTAGATCGCCGCCCATGAGGTAAATTAACATTTAATTCTTATGTAATACAGGCCTCTTTTTCCTTAATAGTCGTGGGGGTTGGCGGAAGACACAGACACAAAGGTACAAGAAGGCAAACATCAAAACAGAATACAATAAGAAATACGCACACAAAATGTGCACACAAAGACACCAAAACTTGTGTATTCTTTACTAATTTAATTTTCATTAATAAGCAACTTCTATATGTAACTCCGCCACTGCCCGTACTCTGGTAGTGCCAGTTCCACCTCTGGATGGAGGAGGAGGGCGACGATGTTGTTAAACACTGGACACTCTACTACTACAACTTCTTTTTCGCCGGTGTCTTATACACGAGGCATCAGCAAAAAACGTAATCAGGCCAAAACCTAAAAGATCACTCCACAGGAACACAGAAGCACCCTATGGTATAGTATGGTGGCTAAGTCAACGATGGCTAAGTCAACGATGGCTAAGCCAGCGATGGCTAAGTCAACGGTGGATGCGTTAAGCAATCATGATTAAGTACAAATTGAAGCTCCCATATTCCAGTGTGCATGTAACTTAGATGAAACGCTCATCTCCCGTAACACGGATCAACAAGAATATGCAATATGTATATATATGTATATATATGCATATATATGCATATATATATATATATATTTGTGCGTTTGCATGTGGGTGGGTGGGTGGGTGGGTGTGTGGGTGTGGGTTGTGTGTGTACGTGCGTGTGTGGGTAGGTGTGCGTTTGTGTGGGTATATGGGTGTGTCTGTGTTAGTGTCATGTGGGTAGCACGAAGCAGTTGATCTTACGCCAAACAAGACAAAGAGAGCGAAGACGAATCCAGCGACGGTTGCGTGGTTTCCGGTCAGCAGACAGTTGAACTCGGACAAGGTCAGTTTGGTCAGATAGTTTCGTAACATCAACATCGTATCCATCTACAACATAGACGTCAACGAACTCAGTGAGGAGATGACACTGGACAATAAAAAGGACTGCAGCTGCTGATGATGATGATGACGACGACGAAGAGGGAGAGGGGAGGAGGGTGATGATCGATCGCCATGATGAAATTTATTATGAAGACTATGATGATGAATATTGTGATGACGACAATTATGACGAAATGACGATGAATACGAATGAGATAATGACGACGACGACGACGACGATGATGATGTTGATGATGATGGTGTTGCGTACCCCATCAAGGAAGATGTTGGCAGCGGCGTTGAGTGTTTCGATGGCTGTCGTTCCCATGGTAACCTGCATCAGCCAAGCGATCTTACAAGCGGCCAGTTGAGTCAGTCCGAGGTAATAGAGAATCGACATCACGGCTCCCAGGTACAGCAGCAACGGAAGGCCCTGCAGTGCAAATGACAACAAACACCTCGACTGAAACAAGAACAACAGCAACAGCAGCAACAACACCAACAAAGAATAACAACAGCCAACAAAAAAACGACAACGAGAACAGCAACAGGAGCAGTAACAAGAAGAAACCATCAAGAGCAGCAACATTAACAGCCTATAGAACAACAACAACAACAACAACAACAACAACAACAACAACAACAACAACAACAACAACAACCAGAAAAAAATCAAGAGCAGCGACGTTAACAACCTAAGGAACAACAGGAATGACAACAACAACAACAACAAGAAAACAACAACAACAACGACATCAAGAGCGGCAACGATAAAAAAAACACAAGGAACAACAATTATTAGTCATTCAAGTGACGAAGACATTTGTTAGAAACAGAGGATCGTATTTTACAAGAAACTTAATAAATTTATTCACAGACAAGCAACAGTCTGAATCGATGAACTGACCACATGTTCAATGGATGAACCGATCACCTGCAGATGAATGATGGAACTGACCACATATCGAACAAATGAATGGACGGTATATATATTAGGGTGCATCACAAATGCATTGCAAAAATTTGAAGTGTATATATAGAGCTGTCTGTATTTGCATTGTGTTCCACTATGACCACCATTAAATTAGGCAAAAGATTTTTAAAATCTATGTACATTTAGAGGTCCCTCCATGAGCAAACATATATCCGAGTAACCTGAAAAAGCAACTTCTAGTAAACCATATAATCATACGTATGAAATCGTATGAAATTACAGGTAATCACTTAATTTTAGAGATACTATGACTAAAACAATGTTAAATATCAAATCCCATGTTGTTCTGGAATTTCTTATTAATTGTTTAAGACAATAAAATTGCAAAAAATGAATTTTTCATGCAACATGCAATGTCGAATTCCAAACTTGTTAATTTTTATGTGAAATGTACCAAAAACAGAATTGCTGATTGGGAAATAACTGTGTCAACAGCCTGATACTCCAGTAACCGCTTGTATAGCTGTAGATCATTCCAGGGTGCGTCAACGGTTTTCTTACATGTGAGCCACCATGCAGCATACACATGAGTAACAAAAGTTGTAAATGCATGTATTTTTGGCCTTTTATAACTTTTGGTTATAGTGCCTGGCAGCAGCTCTGCGATTTGTGACCCAGAAAGAGCAATTTTAAGGCTGTAGATCAACTTAGCCATCCACTTTGCCCTGTGTAGAGTACCAGGTCTTCTAAAGGTCACTTCACCCTTAGAAGCAGGTAAGTAAACAAGTGATAGCTCAGTAAACTCGCAATAATCGTCAAGTAGAAATTCAACCTGTTCATTGGCTAAGGCGATCACATCAGCCTTCGTCATCGCCAGGAGCTCTTGGGCCTGCATGTCATGATCAGCTGGACAAAATGGAAGAACCTGACAGAAATTGTCTGGTGTCAAATCTCAATTTGGTTGAAGCCTTGTGAACAATGTGACATCTGATGACTTTGATGCTTCGATCTTCAGATCTGTGAACACATGAGATGGAAGAACTTCACCAATATGATGACGACAGCCTGACCATTTTGTCATGAGCTTCATTGTTAGTTCTGCAATGATTTCTCCACATGAGTGGTTCGTAGCCTTGAAGTAACTTGCACTCCCAGCAACTTCAACTGTATTGCATCACCCGCAATTACAGTCAAACGTTCTTCAGTAACATGGTGATTTGTAAGAGTGAATGTTATCTTCCCATCCCAATGCAGAGTGCATAGTTTTGGTGGTATCCAGTCGTCTTGAATCTTTGATGCTATTTCACCTAGTATACCTTGCATCGAGAGCGATCTGCAGTCACATATGAAGTAGCAACGAGAGATACATCACCTCCAGACTCGGTTATCAATCCTTGCGAGAACGCCACTTGCTGTGTTGGCGTCATCTTCAGTCGAGTTGCAAGTCACACGAGGTTTGGTTGGCTTAACACATTTGGTTGTACGAATGTCATTGTTCCTGTTTGTTGTTTTAGCTGTGTTGGAAACTTTTTTCTTGATGCAGCTTCAAATTCCATATCATCTTCCGAAGCAGATTCCTCTGGTTTGTCTGTGTCACTGTCGTCAGTTAAAACTTCAGACGACGCCGTTGCAGTTGATGCTTCGATCATGTGTCGTGCCCGCTTAAGATGCTGTTATTTCGAGGCATCTCGACAATTACGTCTAGAAATTCTCTTGGCTAGTGTCTTGTAAAATGCACCAGAGCTGGCAGCTCTGTCACCTTTCATCGACTCGAGGAATGCCAGATCCTCTGCATTCTCTCCACGTTTGGTGGCCAGAGCTGAAAAACTTATGCTAACTTAGACTGCATTTCTTCTAGTTTGCGTTTCGTGGCTGGCATTTCACAACGACTTTTATTAATGATGTTTGTTGTTATCTTCGACGAGTTTCACAATCTTTTTGCATGCTCTACGCTCTGTTACAATAGGTATGTTGGCTTTTTCGTACAGTTTTAACTTGTTTCAGTACTTCCTTGGCTATTGTGAATCTTGACGTCGCCTCAAGAGATCCTGGTCTCTCAGTTTGTGCTGCTAGATTGCATTGGTACATTATGAATATCAAAATCTTCTTGCAGGTGGGCAACTGAATACCACTGCTTGTTGCATCATGAACACAGTTTGCTGAACCCAATCCAAATAGCTTGGTACTAAGACGAGTCTGTGGTTTCTTTTTTACCCGGACCCGATACTGAATCAGAGGTTTTTTGAAGACGAGGCGGCGAGACTGGTGACAACATCGTTGAACCATGTTTCTTGTTATGATTGTCGTCTAAATTATCAATTTTATGCTTTGAAAATCGGGAAAGAAGTTTAAAAAAACGCTTTTCTAATGATTTGTAATCTATTAAATGCTCCAAAATATGAGAGTATAACATTGCTAAACATGTCTGCCAAAATATAGACAATAGAAACCAAACACTACAAATGATTTACATTTTTAGAGCCTAAATTGTTAACTAAGATTCAGTCAAACTTCTTAGGGCCGGAGGGACCTCTAAATATTTTTAAAAAAATTTTTCTTTTTGATCACAATGCTTCCCTATACTAATGTAACACAATTAAATAACAGACAACTTAAATTTAAAAAAAAATTTTTTTTGATGCACCCTAATATATATGTATATATATATATATATATATATAACTTGTAATAATGGTAATTTGTGGGGCGTGGTGGCTCAGTGGTAAGTTCGGCGCCTTGTGACCGGAGGGTTGCAGGTTTGAATCCCACTCTAGCCGCTGCGTATACGGACCTTGGGCAAGTCCTTCACTCGCAATTGCTCGTGGCGCTTCGGCGTGAAAATTCCGGCACAGTATCAAATGCTGTAGTCGGGAGCACCTCTGAGTAGTAGTTGACTTCGAGAGGCGCTATAGAAATATCCGGAATATATATATATCAAAATTATATGACCATGAATATATACATATATTCATGATCATATAATATATATTTATATTCTGGCATAATCGTGTTCCATAATCGAAATGACTTATATATATATATATATATATATATATATATATATATATATATATATATATATATATATATATATATATATATATATATATATATATATATATTATATATGAACTGACCATGAAGGCGATTGGATGAAGGATGAGGAATGGATCGCCAAAGACAACTGCTTCTCCAGCAAATCCGAATTCAATGAAAGCCTGAACAACTTCGGCCAACCACTTGATTGCTATGTACCCGTATTCCCAGCGCAGGACAACGATCGCCATCACGATCTGTGCGCAGAAACCCCAGATGACCGGACGCCACTGAATCTGCACAGACAGACGCATGCATGTATAATTAATTGCATATATATATACAATTAATAAATATATTACAATTATGTGTATATATATATATATATATACACACAAACAATTACAACGCATCTCCTACAGGATATAGCAGCACTAGTTTGGCCGTGTCTCTTCAGCAGCACCCCGTCCTACCTATATAGCAGCACTAGTTTGGCCGTGTCTCTTCAGCAGCACCCCGTCCTACCTGTCTAAACTCTGTCGCTCGATTTCTGGCATGGCCTCTCGCAGATCCTTGCGCTCTGCGACTAAGGGGGAAGCAGTCAGACAAAGTCGAGCCTTTTCGATTGTTGGCACGTCTACCTGGAATGGGCTTCCGATCGCCTTACGCAGCTTCCCTCTGCTTTCTTCCGACTCAGCAAGTTCTCTCTCTTTAGCCGTGGCTGGGCTGGGAGCGCCTCTAAGTAGGTCTCTTGAAGAGGCGCTATATAAATATCCAGAATGAATGAATGAATGAATATGTACTTATGTACGTACGTACGTACGCATACACGTACGTATACACGTACGTACGTACGTACGTATGTATGTATGTATGTATGTATGTATGTATGTATGTATGTATGTATGTATGTATGAATGTATGTATGTATGTATGTAAGTGTGTATGTTTGTATATATGTATGTATGTATGTATGTATGTATGTATGTATGTATGTATGTATGTATGTATGTATGTATGTATGTATGTATGTATGTATGTATGTATGTATGTATGTATGTATGTATGTATGTATGTATGTATGTATGTATGTATGTATGTATGTATGTATGTATGTATGTATGTATGTATGTATGTATGTATGTATGTATGTATGTATGTATGTATGTATGTATGTATGTATGTATGTATGTATGTATGTATGTATGTATGTATTAAAACACTTATAATAACGTAAGCTATAATGTGCATATCTGGTCATTTATCTAGTTCAAGAACCAAACAAAAGCTCTGTTTATATAGGCATAGTAGGCCTATATATGCGCCCTTATAATAAATCTTGTTGAAAACATCGCTGAACCCCATCATCCGATATAACTCAACTCGTCCTTACAGACGGTAGAGGGAAAAAATAATATGAATAACTGCATAAATAATTAATAAATAACTTTATAATAATTAATAAAGATTACGGATGGAAATGACGTTTAAGATGCGTAAGTAAGATCTCATTCGGAACCGTCAATCATTCTGTTTAACGTTCTTACAATGGAATCATTAGATTAGATTAGATTAGCCTAGAATGATTAGATTCTTACCCGGCCGGGATGTCTGCTGGTGATGTAGAGAATGAGTAACATGATGATCATGCCGAGCAGAGACTGAAGCTGGATGACTTCACGAATGACATCGAGACATAAATAGAGTACAAATCCGATCAGCAGCGCCGGATATAAAATCCTACCAGACGAAAACACAACCCGATATGTAAAAAGTAAATGTATGTAAATTTGATGTAACGGTAATTGTACTGTTAATGTAATGTGAATGTAAGGCAAATGTAATACAGATGTGCTGTACGTGTAATTTAAATGTGCTGTATATCTGTACTGTAAATGTACTGTTTGTTGTAACTGTACTGTAAATGTACCTCAAGTATAAAAATCTCCGAAATTTCTCGGCGTCACCTAAAATCGGCGCCTGGGACACCAGCTTAATCATCGACCGTTAATCAAATCCATTCCACAAGAGCCAGGTGGTTTGGTCCGCTTCGGTGCCAGGGCAGAATCTAGGTGGAGGAGGGCCGAGGAGACAGCTTTTTCATTAGGCTTTTTCAGACAGACAGACACAGACAGACAGACAGACAGACAGACACAGACAGACAGGCAGACAGACAGACAGATAGATAGACAGATAGACAGATGGACATACTGACCATACAATGATATGCCAGTATTTGTCAAGGAAGACCCCGATGGGACGGAGGCAGTTCTTGTATATCTTCTCTCCGAAATTGTCTCTTATGAGGACGTAGATGGTCATAGCGACACCGATACACGTCAGGACGATAAGCGTCGTCGCCATTTCGACGCTATAAGCGATGGCGAAGCCGAAGTAGACGCTATAGAGAACGAGAAGAGCGACCATGAAGAGGCGCCAGATGACGCTGTGAAACTTCCTCCACTGGAAATTGAAACATCGCTGAAACCTCTCGATTGGATGATCCGTCTCTTCCTCGTCCTCCATCGATATGTCCAGAGCTGCGGGGCCGTCGACGAAGGCGACCTCTTTGCTTCTTGGCGCAAATCCGCCGGCTGGAAATCTTCCCTCCATCTTCATCTTCTTCTGTGGCACCTGGCTTTCATTTGGCCGATGCGGTGGAGCTGCCGTCTCAGAGTCAAACGGAACGAAAAACGCTCCTTTCAGTTCAGGCGCCGGCGATGGTGCCGCCATTTTGATTGATTGATTATTGTTGTTGTTGTTGTTGTTGTTAAGCAGCGGTTGTCGTTTTTTATTTGTTTCTGTTGTTTATCGTCGTCAGTTGCACTCGTTTACCTCAACTTTCATCAATGCGATTCTTTAAGTCATCGTTCGCCTGCTAATCATAGGCCTACACTTGGCTTAGTCTGTTACTTTATAACCCAGTTGTCTTTATATTTTTATAATCCCGTTGTTTTATGACACCGTTGTCGCCCCGTTGTCTTTATCGCCCCGTTGCTTCAGAGTCCTATTGTGTTTGGGGCCCCGTCGCCTTTGTGGCTCCGTTGCCGTTGTCGCCCCGTTGCCGTTGTCGTTGTCGCCCCGTTGTCTTGCTAGCCCAGTTGTCTTGATAGCACCGTTCTCTTTAAAGTCCCGTTGTCTTTCTTAATACCAGCTGACACGTGTAGAAGCGAAGCAGCAGCGAAGAATACGCATTGGACGACGAGAGACAGAGAACCGTTGTTCTACTACTTAACTGGCATCTGAACTGGGACTGCGCCTATAAATCGGATGACCTTGCCGGCCAATGAGGAGAGCAGCAAGGCTCAAGTGACGTCTGTGGCCGCAAGATTACCTTATGCTAATTATGATAGCTATGTAATCAGAATGTTATCTATTGAGAGCTTAGATAAAACAGATACGAGGAGCACGTCACGCCATTGTCAAATCACGCCACCTAACGACCAACCAATTGACACGCACAGAAAGACAACTGCCGGTCGTAGGAAAGTAGAGACAGGTTATCGTATAGAAGGTCGGAGCGAGGCACGGGTCAAGGTCACCTGTATGAAGACGACACAGACAGGACGAACTGATAGGCAACATATTCAGAACTGATAGGCAACATATTTATAACTGATAGGCAACATATTTAGAACTGATAGGCAACATATTTAGAACTGATACTAGGCAACGAGTGCAATTGACGACGATAAACAACAGAAACAAACAAAAAACGACAACCGCTGCTTAACAACATATTTAGAACTAATAGGCAACATATTTAGAACTGATAGGCAACATATTTAGAACTAATAGGCAACGTATTTAGAACTGATAGGCAACATATTAGAACCGATAGGCAACATATTTGGAACTGATAGGCAACATATTTACAACTGATAGGCAACATATTAGAATCGATAGGCAACATATTTAGAACTGATAGCCAACATATTTAGAATGCCGCCAGATTACTGGACAGCTTCGCGTTTAGACTCATTGCTGTTGCTGTTTAAAGCGGTCATAAGTAATCGATTACGAATCCATGATTCATATTATAGTCGCGTATTCATTATCAATGATTATCACAGATATACATTAATCGTTTCGCAGTCCATTCAACAAAACGTCAAAGCCTTCAGTTCTGCTGTCGTCATTGCTACAACCTACAAATTCAGCTTGCACTTCAAGCACGCAGAACAATAATTCTTCCCTCAAATCTTTATACAAATAAAATTTCTCTGTCTCTGTCTCTGTCTCTGTCTCTGTCTCTGGTTTTGAATGCCCAAACTCTCACCACTAGCCTACACTGTCGATCTCCCTCAACCTGGACATGAGTACTCGAAAATGACCATAAGGTTCGTTTTACAGAAAAACTATTGCATTACAGGTTCACTGGTTCGTTGATTAAAGTAGGGACCTGCGAAGCTTCGATATTCGATTCGAAAACGAATCGGGCGGCGGTATTCGATTCGATTCGAAAATGATGTCATGATTCGAAAAAATTTTGAATCGTTTTTCGGAAATATGATTAGACTTGACGCACTTTGTTGACAACTAATTGTTGTAATTGTTTACTGCTCGTCGAATGGTTGTTGAATTTCTGCGAGCAACGCGGCACCCGACGACAGCAAATCCTCTGGCACGAAAATGGTGCTTATAATTAGAATATTATTTATACTCCGCTTAGATTAGGGGTGGGCAATATACGGCCTGCGAGCCAGATCCAGCCTCTGGGACCTTTGGACCTGCCCTTGACATGTCTTTTTTATTAGCAATGTACCATGAAAGTTATTCTGCAATATTTATTTTGAGTAAAATTAATATTGTCTCACTTTCTGGGGCAAATTAATCTGCAAAAATTAGCCTGCGATTGGCATGTATACGGCCCCAGAGCGGCCATTAAAATCTTAGGGCGGCACTCTGTTAAAAAGAAGTCTCCCGTGCCTGGCTTAAATGTATGTACACCAAAGTGCGGTTCTGCAACTGGTACAATAAAAATTATACCTACTTACTTACTTAACTCAAAAATTATTTGTGTTATTGTTAATTCTGTCACTTAGCTTAAAGTTAGTTTAATTGATTTTAAACTGCAGAAAAATTATTGATATATTGATACTGACAGTGGTACGCCTGTGCTATCAAGTGCACGCCACATGAATATCAAACATGGTACCCGCTGATTCGATTCGAGATTCGATTCGAATTCGAATCTTTACCTCCGATTCGATTCGAGATTCGATTCGACGAAAAATTTATGATTTGCAGGTCCCTAGATTAAAGTGCTTTATTTGTTGAGATGCGACGTTGAACTACGTCTTTCTTAAAACCTTGGATCATATCATCCGAATTCCACAAATGGGAATTATACGGATCGTTATACTCGTTACCGAATGTGACAGTGGATTTGGGTCATTGTCTGACAATGTTACCACTCATAAAAAAAGAAAAACCCAAGTTAGGACATTGAAAAAACCCAAGAAAACCCAAGGTAGTTTTTCTGTAGACTTTTAAAGTTAATAAACGCAGTCCCAGCACGATTTTCAATGCAATATAACAATTATTTAGATACAGTTTCTTGATCATTATTTATTTTTAATTTTTTTCTATGCAAATTTTGTTTCTATACACAAATGTCATTTTGCCCCACCCCTAAAAAATTTGCTCCTAAAAATTTCGCCCTGCTAAAAATAAATTTCTGCGGACGCCCATGATGAAATTCAAAATATCATATCTTAAGTTTAAAAAAAGAGCAAGAGCTTATTACTTCGGGAAAACTTCCGAAAGAGTACAGTCTGAGTCTGCATTCTCCTTCAGTCTTTAGAGTTATATTATCTAAATATAACAATAGACTAGAATAGCATATTTAGTCTGTAGAGTTATATGTTAAATATACCAAAAGATTAGTATAACACATGCTTGCACGCACACTGCGTCATTTATTTATTGACCTCAATCTTCCAGACCGTTGCAAAAATTGATTAAAATAATGAAAAATAGGGTTTCAGTAAAACAAGAAGAAACCCAAGCAAAAAACCCAAGGTCTCCATGAAAAAACCCCATTTCCCAAGTTCGGATTAAAAAACCCAAGATCTTGTGAAAAAACCCAAGGAGTGGTAACGACTTATTGATAGCGAAGAGACCGGATCAGCTGGGATGTCACGTGTTTCCGAATGTTCGATTCTTTGGATGTCATTTAGAAGGTGTTTGGAATGCACTCGAATATTTCAAGACGAAACTTCCAGAGGGAAGAGGTAAGCCCAATGTTTTAGTTGCTAGGGGTTCAATCCCCTTCTTACTTTTCTTCAGCGAGCACCATTCGAAGGCGCTAAGCAATTGTGAGCAAAGGATCCCTGCAAAAGGTCTTGCTTGATTACGTTAACCTAAACGGTGCTAACATTGAATAAGACAAGAAACTGCATTTCGATTCCATCTTAGGACGAAATCCCCTCTGCTTCCGTAGGTTCTGTGTCACCTGTAAGTTAATTGATTAGCAGCTGCAGGACCTTTTGATCTTCTGAAATAACCTCAATTGGTTGTCATTTTGGCACAAAGTTCGACAACACACCCTTCTACCTTTGTAGTGGTCCGTCAGAGTCGACTGTCCAGTCTGTCCTTCTCTTGACCTGCTTTAACTGTCCAGATGCACCTTCTATCAACGCCTGAAATTATTCTTCTCTTTCGCCAAGACTGAGATGGAATCACATCTGAGTAGATATCTTGCAAAGATGCTAAGTATGAACGAACGAACGAATGAATGAATGAAAAAACAAATAAATGAATAAAAAAACAAATAAATGAATGAAAAAACGAATGAACAAATGAATAAAGGAACAAACGAATGAACGAACTAACGAACAAGTGAATGAAAGAACAAATGAGTGAAAGAACAAATGAATGAATGAAAGAACGAACGAATGAACAAAAGTACGAAAGAGTGAATTAACGAACGAATGAATAAATAAACTAGCAAACGAATGAACGAATGAATGAATGATTGAACAAATGAATAAATAAATTAGCTGTCGAATGCACGAATGACTAAACGAACGAATTAATCAATGAACGAACGAACGAATAAATTAGCAAACGAATGCACGAACGAATGAATGAATGAACGAATAAATTAGTAAATGAAAGAATGAATGAACGAATGAATGAACGAATAAATTAGCAAATGAAAGAATGAACGAATGAATGAATGAACGAATAAATTAGTAAATGAAAGAATGAACCAACGAATGAATGAGCGAATAAATTAGTAAATGAAAGAATGAATGAACGAATGAATGAACGAATAAATTAGTAAATGAAAGAATGAATGAATGAATGAATGAATGAATGAACGAATAAATTAGCAAATGAAAGAATGAACGAACGAATGAATGAGCGAATAAATTAGTAAATGAAAGAGTGAATGAATGAATGAATGAACGAATAAATTAGTAAATGAAAGAATGAATGAATGAATGAATGAACGAATAAATTAGCAAATGAAAGAATGAACGAACGAATGAATGAGCGAATAAATTAGTAAATGAAAGAGTGAATGAATGAATGAACGAATAAATTAGTAAATGAATGAATGAATGAACGAATAAATTAGTGAATGAATGAATGAATGAATGAACGAATAAATTAGTAAATGAAAGAATGAATGAATGAATGAACGAACGAATAAATTAGTAAATGAAAGAATGAACGAATGAATGAATGAACGAATAAATTAGTAAATGAAAGAGTGAATGAATGAATGAATGAACGAATAAATTAGTAAATGAAATAATGAATGAACGAATGAATGAACGAATAAATTAGCAAATGAAAGAATGAACGAATGAATGAATGAACGAATAAATTAGTAAATGAAAGAATGAATGAATGAACGAACGAATAAATTAGTAAATGAAAGAATGAATGAATGAATGAACGAACGCACGAATAAATTAGCAAATGAAAGAAAGAACGAACGAATGAATGAGCGAATAAATTAGTAAATGAAAGAATGAATGAATGAATGAATGAATAAATTAGTAAATGAAAGAATGAATGAATGAATGAATGAACGAATAAATTAGTAAATGAAAGAATGAATGAATGAATGAACGAACGAATAAATTAGTAAATGAAAGAATGAATGAACGAATGAACGAACGAATAAATTAGTAAATGAAAGAATGAATGAATGAATGAACGAACGAATAAATTAGTAAATGAATGAATGAATGAACGAACGAATAAATTAGTAAATGAAAGAATGAATGAACGAATGAATGAGCGAATAAATTAGTAAATGGAAGAATGAATGAATGAATGAACGAATAAATTAGTAAATGAAAGAATGAATGAATGAATGAATGAACGAATAAATTAGTAAATGAAAGAATGAATGAATGAATGAACGAACGAATAAATTAGTTAATGAAAGAATGAATGAACGAATGAATGAACGAATGAGTAAACGAACGAATGAATGAACGAACGAATTAACCAAAGAAGGAATGAGTGAATGAATTTTCGATGTAATGAGGCGCTGTGCAAATATAAACGCCACACATGGTCCAGCAGAAACAGCTCGTGCAACTAGGCCTATCATTGACCTGAAGTAATTTAATAGGCCTATCATTTACCTGAATTAATTTAATAGGCCTATCATTTACTTGAAATAATTTAATAGGCCTATTATTTACCTGAATTAATTTAATAGGCCTATCATTTACTTTAAGTAATTTAATAGGCCTATTATTTACCTGAATTAATTTAATAGGCCTATCATTTACTCTAGGTAATTTAATAGGCCTATTATTTACCTGAATTAATTTAATAGGCCTATAATTTACTTGAAGTAATTTAATAGGCCTATTATTTACCTGAATTAATTTAATAGGCCTATCATTTACTTGAAGTAATTTAATAGGCCTATTATTTACCTGAATTAAGCTAATAGGCCTAGAATTTACCTGAATTATTTAATAAGCCTTTTAAAGTGTTCATATCATTTCCACCACTGTTGTTTTATTATTTTATTTATTATAATTATCGATCGATAGCCTATCTATTACTTGACAATTATTATAGTTATTATTATTACTAGCTGGTTTACCCGGCGTTGCCCGGGGTTATAAGTTTCATTCCCTGTAGCGAATAAGCAGCAAATTTAGGTATAAGTTTAAATCCGTGTAGCGAATAAGGAAGAAATTTAGGCGACCTGTGGGGGAGACTGCTTCGCAGTCTCCCGTGGACTGACTGCTTCGCAGTCGCCCTGTGGCGACGACTGCTTCGCAGTCTCCCGTGGACTGACTGCTTCGCAGTCGAAGAGGGTGAAGCCGGCGTTGGCGGGTTGAAGAAAACGCCAGAAATCTAGCCCTCACTGCCCTTAGTAAAGCAGAGTCTTTGAACATACAATTTTGCTGTAAAACGATGAATATAGTTCGAATGGATCGTAATTAAATTTTGTGCGAAAGTTAACAACATCGTTATGCGCATTATTAATGACGTTGGGGAATACCCGCGCCATAAATAGAACCGCTTGTCGTTATGCGCATTATTAATGACGTTGGGGAATACCGGCGCCATAAATAGAAGCGCTTCGCGCTGGGTCGTCAGGGACGGTCGGTTGGGTAGAGTTTTGGGGGATTTTCACCATGTTAGCGGTGAAAAGGGGGTACGCGAACCCCTCCACTGGGTGTCCGAAGCCGAGGCCGACACAGTAGTGAAGGTTTCAAGTGAAAAGGTGCAAAATTGTAGAAGTTAAGCCCGGTCAAACAGACAGAGAGACAGACAGACAGACAGACACACAGAATTCTCGCTTTATTTATATAGATTATTATTATTATTATTATTATTATTATTATTATTATTATTATTATTATTATTATTATTATTATTATTATTATTATCCGAGAATTAATGTCAAGGTTCTGTTCACTCAGAAAATCGAGTTCCACGCCTCTGCCTCCGTTAAGAAGTAAATAAATCAATAAATAAAGTTACATAAAAAACGGAAAAAACGACAAGAAAAATAAAAAAACGAAAAAAACGACGTTTTTTCGAAAAAAAAGAAAAACGAAAAAAACGGTTTTAACATCTATGCTTCAATTAGGAAAAGTCTATTAATGTTATTAAGTTTAAAGTTAGAGAATAGGCCTAAGCCGCCTAAAGGCCTATTGTCACGTCATTTCAATTGTCTATTGTTAGACGTTTATTGTTGGTAAGTTTAGATTTAGAGAATAAAGGCCATTCTTACGTCAATTCAGTTATGAATGTCTATTGTTATTAGGTTTAAATCTAGAGTGTAATAAAGACCTATCATTTGTCATTTGTTCAATTGTGATCGACACACGCTTCCATTATGAAACACGTCTATTGTTAGTAATCTTAAATTATTATTTTTATTTTCATTATTATATAATTATTGTTATTATTATTATATTTATTATTACGCTTATTGTCATTATTATTATATTTATTGCTATTGTCATTATTACTATCAGCATCATCATCATTATTATTATTCGGCATTGCGCATAAATGGAGCCAAATATAGATTCATTGGGCACCATTATAATCATTTAACGGTCTTGAAAGGGAAACGATGCGCAATTTGGTACCCCACTTTCTAGAGTCTAGACCAAAGTTACTCCTCTGACCTGATCGGAACTCAAGTGCAATGGACACATTATAAAATGACGTCATTTTATTACGTACAGTCGTACACTCTGCAGTATACAGTCGTTGGGGCCCCCACAGTTTTACTGAACAGGGCCACCGGCCACCACATTTGTTAACCCGGCCCTGCACTTGGTTGGCTCTTCTATCTTTGCCCAAACGAACCACGTCTGTAATAGCAACAATACAACAATAATAACTACAACAATACAACAATAATGACAAGAAAAATACAACAATAATAACAACAACAATGCAACAACAATACAACAATGATAATAACGATATGCATGTATGCATTTATAAGTAAGTAAGTTAGTGAATAAGTAGGCCTATATTCATTCTTTTATCAATTGCATAACCGCATTTTGGTGTACATACATCTAAATGGAGTTTGTATGTAAGTATATATGTATGTATGTGTGTAACTGTATATGTATGTATAAAGAGACTAAATATAGCGCCTTTTTTCACAAAAGCGTCGAGTATACGTGACAAGCAGCATTGACAAGAAAAACAATACGAACAAGATTCGTAAACTCTTCCTCGTGTTCGTTCTAGGATTTCCTTTTGACCTCTCGAGTTCGTCATCCCACTTTCCTCATGTCTGTCTGTCTGTCTGTCTGTCTGTCTGTCTGTCTGTCTGTCTGTCTGTCTGTCTGTTTCGTACCTGTCCTCAGTATGTCGTCTTCTGTCGTCTAAATCCGTCTCCTGAGTCTCTAATCCATCTCCGTCAGAGTCGAGTCACGATCAATACTTTTACCAAGTTGTCTCCTACTTATGCAAAGTCCAGATCAGTCAAATATTATCATTCGCTAAAAGCTGAATCACCGTCCATGAGATAATTCTCTTTCTCTGTCTGTCTATCTGTTTGTCTGTCTGTCTTTCTTTCTTTCCTTCTGTCTGTCTTTCTTTCTTTCCTTCTGTCTGTCTGTCTTTCCTTCTCTCTGTCTGCATGTCCGGATGTTTAAGCGTGTATGAAAAGACCCGTCAGTCTGCCAGTCACTCTGATAGCCTGCCAGATTTCCAGCCTGGGAGCTTGCCTGTCTGCACGTGTCCCCCCACCAAATAATTGAGATGGACTGTACATCCAATGCAACAAGTGTACAATTAATAGCCAAATCCCCCCCCCCCCAATATTTTGGACAAGTTTACGCCAGTGATTTCGTGTAACAATCCTGCGCAAGTTGCTCGCACAAATTTGTCTATTTCAATAAACGGATTGGCTTACAATACTTTGGTACCATCAGAAGCTAAATTCATCCAGTTCCCGCCAGTTCTGAGATCCGGTACATCTGATTTGAGATCCAAGAGAAGAACCTGTCATCCAAGTGTATTTTTGGTCGCAATATCTGATGATATGTAGTACGTTTCACGCATTTGTTTGTCTTATCTGAATAGCGAATATCAGTCACAGATTAGCCATACAGGCTTTAGATTGGCAAAAACATTGGCGATCCGCATCCACTCTTGATTAATTCAACCACTGTGTACCAGCGAAAGCTGGGAATTAACTGCAGGGCATGCGATGCGCTGGATCTCTGCCCATGCAGGATATCGGGATTCGTTCATTGTCGGGTCAAGGGTCGAAATGGGAGTGACGGAAGCAACCCACTCCTCTAGGTTCCACTATGGGACATGGAAACTTTACTTGTACTTTATTATCAGGAATGAGATTTGTGGTGTCGAAGTTGGCGGATTGTAGCAAAATAACCTTCGATCATTCGAAGCATCTTTGTGGTTAGTTACTCAGTCCTGAAGGAAACCAACACTTTCAATATCCGACACAATCTGTCAGATGACAGCTGAATCGACTGTCTGCCTATTTTTGCAATCTGTCCAACTCTCTGTTTGTCTTTCTATATATCTCTCTATGTAGCAATGCACTTAATATAGCGGCTATTAGGCATCTTAGAAAAGCGCTGCATGTATAGATTTCTGTCTCTGTCTCTCTGTCTCTCTCTGTGTGTGCCTCAATCAATCAATCAATCAATCAATCAATCAATCAATCAATCAATCAATCAATCTATCTATCTATCGATCTATCCATCCATCCATCCATCCATCCATCCATCCATCCATCCATCCATCCATCCATCCATCCATCCATCCATCCATCCATCCATCCATCCATCCATCCATCCATCCATCCATCCATCCATCCATCCATCCATCCATCCATCCATCCATCCATCCATCCATCCATCCATCCATCCATCCATCCATCCATCTATCTATCTAGCCTTAATGCGGCCCGGTCTCAACTGAAGACTTGCCTCATTCAGATATTGGCCTGATTACGGCTTGGTTTTTAGACTCATTGCTGTTGCTGCTTAAGCGGTCGTAAGTAATAGATTACGAATCCATGATTCATATAGTCGCATATTCATTATCAACACCAAAACCAAGCCGTAATCAGGTCAATATATATATAAGCGAAAGAGGCAGCCTATGGTGGATAAGCAATCTGAATGAGGAAAGTCTTCAGTTGAGACAGGGCCGCATTAAGGCTAGTGAGGGCCCGAGTGCTGTGATTACCCATATAGCCATCAGCGCGTGACCCAACTACAAGTAGGCCTACAATAAAAAAAATTCACGTACTTCCGAAAATTTGGGCCCCTCAAAACTGCAGGCCCGGGTGCTGCAGCACCCTTAGCACCCCCTTAATGCGGGCCTGAGTTGAAAACGATACGCCTTCAGAAACTCATCTGCCAATCGTCGACCCCGTCCTTCATTCTAAGCCCTTCAGGAGCTCTTAATTTGACGTCATCTGCAAACTATGGTTGGAAATCCCCTACTGGGGCTCTGCGTGTGTGAGCTAACTGATGAATGTTCTCTTCTCAATGACCTTAAACATCGCTGAGGTTTGGGCAGGCAGCCTTCTAGGTAGCCTTATCTCTTCTGGTGGCGCCCTATAAATTTCTAGTTACAATAAAAATGTATTTAACATCGCATCACTTCTGGAGGAAGTGAGGGAAGGAGGCTTACATATTTAATTAGGTCAATCGCACTGAAGTCAAGACACAGAAGCCAACGATGCACGGTCAATCCGTACATTTATAAAGCGTTGCTCAATGATTCAGAGGCGCTCCCGACCCAAGTCAGTACTACCACTAACAAATACAATGGAGGTCACCAATAAAGCGGACAGCAGCGTTCTGTATTGACTGAAGCTTGGAAATTGTTGGTGAAGAGAGACCACGCACTCACTGTCTTGTGTTGTCTTTCCCTTGCACGATTATGATGATGATGACATCGATTCTAATTATAAGGTAATGATGACGATGACGACGACTACGACGATGAGAGGGATAACATTTCTGTGGTTAAAACTTCTTATAGGTAGGCCTACTATGCACTTGTGCGCGGTGTGTGTACGCAGGCCGCAGAGAGAGTGTACGCTTGCCTAGAGACCTAGCGCTGTTGAGATGTTTGGTGTTTGGCCTAAATTAGATTAAGTTATCAGCTGTTGACCTGTTAATTGGATTTCTGAGTTGCGTTCGTCGACTACGGGTTACACACTGACTCCTCCCACCCACCCGAGACCAAATCGCCGGCCGAGCGATGGTGTGTGTGGGTGTGTGAGTGAGGGAGGGAGGGAGGGAGGGTGGAGGTCGACCGTCGCTAATCAGTCGTTGCTATGATACTTTTAAACGAACTTTGACGCGAAGCGTCGTCAAACGGCAACACTTTTTCTTCAGACATCGAATGATTTTCTTCTGTCTGAGGTTGGGAAGAGAGCTTTACTAACGACCGCCAGTCACTCCTTCGGCGACTGCCTCTATTTCACCTGTTCGTTTGAGACGAAATTAAGGCAACCGAGGCATCCACAGCGAGACAGACAAACAGACAGCATCGAGGATATTGATCAGTGTCTGCTCCATTCTTGAACCGTTTCTACGCCAACGCGTAAGTTGACCTTTTCTTTCTTTCTTTCTTCTTCATTTATCAAATTCCGTTAATCAGATCACAGGCATTAATCGCAGATCCAGTCATGCGTCAACACACACACACATACATACATGTTGCGCATTTAAGCAGCGTTCCGCGTGACTGCATTTGATGCGAATCAATTTTTAACAACAATTTGTACCGATTGCAGTCTTTGACGCGATGAAGAAGACTTCGATAGCCGCAGCACCTGTTGGACAGAAGACGCCAGCGATGTATGACGACGCTTCCAGCCCATCGAGACGGGCATCGCGAGCAACTGATGCGGCACCGGTGCCAAAGAAGCGTGAGTCCATCCTGCCTCGTGACTCCTCTCCGACGAGACGTCAATCTCAGAACATCTACGCACCAGGAGGAGGGCGCAGAGAGTCCAATCTCTACGACGGTCAGTCTCATCAAGCGGCAGCGCAGAGGTACGCTCGACCGAGTCGTGCGTCAATATATAAGCATCCGAGACCCAGCATTGGCGGCAGCTACCGCAGCGGCCTCTATTCGAACGAGGACGGCCTGAGACCTGGGTTCGCCGTCGAAAACACCTACCATCTGGGTCCAACTGGAGAGGAAAGGTTCAGCGTCACGAAGGTCCAGAGACTCCTTGATGAGTTCCTCACCAACTACATCGGAGGTGAACAGTACGACGCACAGAAGTGCTCACAGATGGCGCTCCAGATGTCCGACATCATCAAGGAACGCATCAAGAAGATGGACTTCCGGCGCCACAAGCTCTACTGTCACGTGGTCATCGGGCAGAATCTGGGTCAGGGCGTTCAGGTGTCGAGTCGCTGTCTCTGGGACTCGACAAACGACAGCTCTGTCACGGCGACCTACTGCAACAACTCACTGTTCGCCGTTGCCACCGTGTTTGCAGTCTACTACTGCTGATCAAGGACGTAACTTTGCCCCATAAAGTGGTGGTCACTAATCCCCTCCACCCTCCCCATGATGCTGTTAACTACAGCAAACTGGATGACGTTTGCCACGTGACCAATTTATGCAACATAAAGCAATAATGGCTAGGATGAAGCGTAGGGGTTTTATTAGCCTAGACTGCTGCAGTGCTGGCTGACGACCGACTATTTGCAGCATTAAAAACAAATTAAATGCATGTCCTTCATAGACTATTCCCCCCCCCCCCCCACGCCGCCCCCATTCCCGGTATGAGCGAAGACCAAGACCGCATGGTATCCTCCTCCCCGTTAAACATTATCGTAATTTCATATCTCGATGGGTATTATTTAAAAAATCTACTGACCATTGTACCTTTAATTCCTATTCTAGCCTTACCTTAGATTATAGTATAGGCCTATTGTGTGTTTTAGCATTATTTGACTGAGTCTCTGACAGAGAAAAACCTTCTATTGTGTATCATGTGTGCATTTTAATTTTCTCAACAAAGGAATTGATTTTGATTAGAGTCTGACTTGCAAAACTACGAGCGTTGAAATCTACTGCTCTCAAATTCTGTTGGCATCAGTTTGCAAAATACGGATAAAATATTCAATTCCACGTGGATCAAAGTCTAACCCCGTCCAGTCTTTTTCTACAGTTCTCACACAGAGCATTGCAACGGTTAAGTATGCAGGAATTCACCGCCGTTAATTGTCGTTTGAGGTCAGACTAGCTATAATTTCGTCTTTGTGTTAAGTAATTTTAGAAACTGAACAATAGGCCTACAAGTAACAAATTCTTCAAAGTAGACGAGTTCGTTTTATTACGATTACTTAAATAATAATACTTTGCTACCCGAAGGTTTAACACATCAGTTTTCGCATAATTATGAAGTCAAAACAACGCAGATAAGAATACGAGACCGAACAGCGTTCGTTAATTGTTGGTTTCTTACTGACTGGAACCGAAAGTACATTATGTAAAAAAAATCAGATGAAGCCTTCACTTCGTCTCGTCTGCAGGCGTGACTCAGATTTGAATGTTGAGGAAAGTGTGCATGGGCGTCCGGAAGGGGGGGGGCAAGCGGGCATTTCCCCCTGGATTTTGAAAGTTGTCGTTTTCTGTGTTCGTGAATAGCAGCTATTCAATGCAAAAGCGTGATTTTGTCCCCCCTGGAAAAAATTTTCCCTCCTAGAAACATTTTGCCCCTCCCCCTGAAAAAATTCCTGCGGACGCCCATGATAGTGTGACTCGGGGTAAGTAACGGTAGGACTGAGTAATACCAAGAGAAGATCAGTCTTTCTGCTTCTTGCTATGTTCTCTTATCTTCCTTTGATTTTGATCGTCGAGATCGTCTGGATCTAAAACAAACGATACAAGATAACTCCTCTCTGTCTGTCCTTTTGTCTGTCCTTCCGTCTGTCCTTCCGTCTGTCTTTCCGTCTGTCTGTCTGTCTGTCTGTCTGTCTGTCTGTCTCTCTGTCAGCTTGGTGACGATGATCCAGATGAAAATTCCCCAGAAAATCTAACTGACAATCAATTCGATAGAATCCAAGTTGCAAATTTTATTCAATCCCAGCGAGAGATTAATATTAGACTCAACATGAAAACAAAATCAAAAAAGACTACAATTAGTAAATGTAACGTTTAAATTCCGACTCCAGATTGCAAATTCAGTTTCCAAGTGACAAATTCAAAGAAAATTCAATTGACTCTAAGAAGCAAATTTAATTCAATCCAAGTGAAAAAAATCATGAGACTCCCAACGGAAACTTATTCAAAAGATTCGTGAAAACATAAAAAAGAGTCCAAGTGACAAAATAAACAAGTTGCCGATTGACAGATGAAAGACATTCATATAGCGTCTCTGTGAAATCCTTTAGTCTTGCTTACCTTTGACCTTCTCCGTCTGACTTTCCATCACCTATAGAAATTCAACAAAGACAGAAGACGCTATAGCCACATACATGCAGACTGATTGCAGAGATACTGACACTGACAAGGACACTACCTGTATTTCAAGCCACGTGCATCATACACACGATCGGGCTTTTTACCAGACAATTGTCCAATTGTCTCGTAAAGCGTACCAAATAACGAGACCTCTGTTGCCCTCATTAACTCAACCTTCAGTACCACTCTCTTCTCATCTCCTTTCATTTCCTCCTCAATCCCAGCTCCTCCCCTCTTCCTTCTTCTCAACTCCCTCCAGTTGCTCTTACACCAATTCCTCTTCCTCCAACTCTTCTTCCTCCAACCCTCTTGTTCCAACTCCTCTTCGTCCAATTCCTCTTTCTTCTATTGCTGCTCCTTATCCACACGACTTCGCCGAGGATTTCTTGGAACATGTTAACTGGTGGGGAAATTCCCCACCAGCCCTTTCAAATTCCCCAACAGTCCTTGCCCTTTTCCCCACCAGTGAATTACGTCCTTTTTAGTCAAAGCTAGTCGAATATATATATATTACATATATATTATATATAACTTTTTTAAAGTTATAAAACATAAACAACCCACTATTAATGTAATCTCGAACAGAAAGACAATATTTTGAACTAATTTTTAACAATTTTTAAACATTGTTAACATATAATTTTTGTCATTTGTGTGATCTTGTGATTATATCGTAAATTGAAACTACAAGAGACGTGATTTTTAAATTTATATTTATCTGATTCAGTGCTTTTTGACTTAAAATTACGTGTGAAAATTGTCCTTTTTCAAATTATCCCCACTACTAGAAATATCTTTTAAAATCGGTTGCAGATAGTACGATTGTCTTTAAACAAAGAGAATACGTAGATATAGTTTCGATCATCATTTAAACACAAGAATACGTAGCTATGGTTACACTTGTCTTCAAGCAGAAGAAAACATAGATATGGTTACGATTGCCATCAAACAAAGAAAATATGTTGAGATGGTTATGATTATCTTCAAGCAAAGAGCCTACGTATTGTAGGTGGTGTCACGACAAAAGGTTCACGGACAAAAGGTTCACCGACAAAAGGTTCACGACAAATGGTTCACGACAAAAGGTTCACGACAAAAGGTTCACGACAAATGGTTCACGGACAAAAGGTTCACCGACAAAAGGTTCACAGGCGAAAGGATCACGAAATTCCAGCTTCTAGGTTGAGCGATATTTTCATTGGTTTCATCTCATTTTCATCGCTCTTCCAGCTTCTTGTTTCAGCTCATTTTCGTCGCTCATCCAGCCTCTAGTTTAATTTACGAAATATTTTCATCGCTCTTTCAGCTTCTAGTTCTAAGCGTTAATACGAAACATTTTCATCGCCCTTCCAGCTTCTACTTCTAAGCGTTAATACGACATATTTTCATCGCCCTTCCAGCTTCTAGTTTTAAGCGTTAATACGACATATTTTCATCGCCCTTCCAGCTTCTTGTTCTAAGTGTTAATACGACACATTTTCATCGCTCATCCAGTTTCTAGTTAAAGTGTTAATATGACACATTTTCATCGCTCATCCAGCCTCTTGTTTGACCTCATTTTCATCGCTCATCCAGCTTCTAGTTAAATTATAAATATGACACATTTTCATCGCTCATCCAGCTTCTATAGTTAAAGTGTTAATACGACACATTTTCATCGCTCATCCAGCTTCTAGTTAAAGTGTTAATACGACACATTTTCATCGCTCGTCCAACTTCTTGTTTGACCTCATTTTCATGGCTCATCCAGTTTCTAGTTAAAGTGTTAAATGGAAAAATGGTGTTTACCGAGGAAGATAAACATTTCATAACCCCAAAAGAATAAAAAATGACGGTGCGAAACGTTTTTAAAGGAATTTTCAGATAAAGGGTTGATTCATGGTAGATTTAATGTTCTCCTTTCAAAGATCGATAAGACTGGATCTTTTTTATCGTCGACTAGGTAGAGGCCGCCCGCTAACGGCCAGAACGGTTGACACTGAGACTTTTGAGTTACTGCAAACTGAAACACCTGATTTCATTCCGCCAACTTTGTGGCCACCTAATATACCTGATTTAAATCTGATAGAGTATGAAATATGGAGTGTCGTGCAAGAAAAGGTGTACAGATATCGAATACATGATGTCAACGAGTTGCGTCATCGAGTTTTGGAGGAATGGGACGAATTGGATCAGCGCATCATTGAAGTCAGTCAAGCAGCGGTGTATGCGTCTTTGCGCATGCGTGGATGCCCAAGGATGTCAATTTGAACTTAAACTTTAAGTTTCTTAATGCTCTCTAATAACTCCTCTACCTTAACTTAAAATTTCTTTGACCTAAACTTATATCTCAGGAAGTCATAGCAAAATATGCAGGGACACGTTTTTTTATGACTCACCGTGTATATATATATGTATATATATATATATATATATATATATATATATATATATATATATATATATATATATATATATATATTCTCTTCAAACAAAGAGAATACGTAGATATAGTTTCGATTATCATTTAAACACAAGAATGCGTAACTATGGTTACAACTGTCTTCAAGCAGAAGAATACGTAGATATGATTGCGCTTGTCTTCAAAGAGAATACGCAGATAGGCCTATATGGTTAGGATTGTTTTCTCTACGTAAATATGGTTACGATTGTCTTCAAATAAAGAGAATGCGTAGATACATGGCTATGATTGTTTTCAAACAGAGGAATAGATAGATATATGGGTACGACTGTCTTCAAACAGACGTCAAATTATTGTAATTTTTATTTCTTTGATTCATTGCTTTTGAACTTAAAATTACGCCCGAAAAATGTAATTTTTATAAAATTTCTTAAAAACTCCTATTCGACTTCGGTCCCACCTGATGGACGACTGACTCGTACGGATCCGTTTCTAGTGACAACGGCCTTGACATTGTTTCCATTGTTTCCATTGTTATTGCTCCTGTTTTTGTCGTCGTCGGAGTCGTAGTCGTCACGATAACGCGGCGAGTCGTCGTTGGATGAGTTGTCGTCATCATCATCTGTTGACCGATGACGACGACGACGATCACTGTCATCACCCTTCGTAGCTTTTCCTCTCCTTCCTCCTGCGTCCTGCTGCTGCTGATTTCTGACGACAGGTGGCAGCACGACCCTGGTTCCGTCCATCTCTTCACGATGACTTTGTCTCGAATCATACAATGGATCAATCTGCAACGACATTGAAATCATCATCATCATCATGATAATGGTGATGTGATGGTGACGATACATACATACATACATACATACATACATACATACATACATACATACATACATGCATGCATCATCATTATTATCATCGTCTTCATCATTGTTATCGTCATCATCACAGGTTTTGTCGTCATTATCAGCACCATCATCATCGTTACGGGTCTTATGGTCATTCTCCATCGGTCTTAATGACACTGACCATCGAATCAACCGCTGACCACTTTTACCTCAACGACGTCCATTTCAATCAACATGATAACAATTACAACGACTAAAGTGATGACAACGAATTATGACGGTGGAGATGACGACAATTATGATGAAGATGACGACGATGATGATAATGATGAGAGTGATGATGAGGATGAGGATGAAGAGTAGAAGGAGAAGGAGGAGGAGGAGGAGGACTTGAATGAGGAGGATGATGACGAGGAGGAGGAGGAGGAGGAGGAGGAGGAGGAGGAGGAGGAGGAAGAGGATCATGACGATGATAACCTTTTCTATTTTCTTGAGTCGTTTCTCCCAATCATCAGCTTCTTGATACTCGCCTGAAAAGTAAAATCAGAACATCATCGACTACTTATGGTCAGTCAATCAAATTCATGGAATGTCTGTGGTAGAAAAGAAATTCAACCATCAACACATAGGGCCTACATGTACTTACTTGTAGGCCTACATTTTAGTACAATAAATACTTGACGGTAGGGTCAGTAGTTCTGTTTCACGACGTGGGACGCTATGTCATTACAAAGATGATCAACGTCGCCCTCCTCTATCCGGGCTTCGTACTGGCACCTCACGATTATGAGGCCGTGGCCGAGTTCATACTTGCTAATATATACTCTATGTATAATATATACTTGTATATACTTGCATATAATATACATAATTTACATATATACATAAATATACTTACATGGGCGAAAAACTGTAGTTAGATGAAGTTAATTAGATACAGCAGAGTTCCAAAAGTATGCACTGTTGATAAATACTTTAAACAACTTAAAAACCGTCGGCAGTTTAACCATGCAAACGATGCACACGGACTGTAGACAGACAGGCAAACAAACAAACCGAAATATAGACAGACAGACACACAGACTGACAAACAAACAGAGAGACCAGAGATAGACACACACAGACGCACAGACACAGGCAGATGCAGACAGTCTAAACATGAAAACGACGTAGGCCTACACGGACTGCAGACAGATAGACAGTAACCGATTGTCTGAATGGGTGGAATGACGCCATGTGCCCACGATGACGTTTCTGTTTACCCTTAAGATGCCTCTGGAAGTCTCTGATCTTGCTGAACTGTCCGGACGGAATCCGGTCTTCCGGTCTGGCGTCTTCGTTGAAGTCCCTGGCCAGACGACGAACCATCACCTTCTCGTTTCCTTGACCCTCAAACTTGAGCGACTTCTGCATCTTCAGCGAAGCGAGTCGCTTCAGTTCGAAGACGCGCACCTGTTCCTGGATCAGACTGAAGTACGGCTTGTACAGCTTCTTCGTTGGCTGTCGTCGAGGGCTGATACCTGGCATCGGCCGTTGGGTCGACCTCTGCAGCCGTTGCTTCTTACCATCCGCCTCTTCGTCGGTCTTCTGTTTCTTGTCTTTGTGCGTTGCTTTGTTGTCTTTCTTCTGTCGTCTCTTCTTCTCATCCTCCTCCTCCTTCTCCGCTTCCTCCTTCTTGTTCTTCTTTCTCTTCTTGTCTTCATCCGATGAAACGTTCCCATCCTTTTCGTTCTTCGTCTTCGCGTCTCTGACTTTCTTCTTATCATTGTTCGCCTTCCCATTCTTTTTCCCTCCTTCTCCGTCTCCTCCTTCTGTTCCTTCTCCTTCTCCTTTAGACCCTTTCTCTCTGTCTGCTGCCTTTTGCCGTTCGTTCTTTTTCCCTTTCGATCCATCTGCGTCATCGAACCAATCATCAAAGGCATCGCCGCCTTTCTTTTCATCTTCCTCTTCCTCTGCAGTCAACGGTGGTTTCCCTTTCTTTCCTTTCTTGACTTTCGACGCAAGAGGATGAAGAGCAGCAGCAAGGGTGTGAGAGCCAGCAGCCTTGTCTTCTTCTCCGTCACCTTCTTTGTCTGCTTCCTTCTCCTTCTGGTTCTTGTCTTCCTCATTCTCTTCCCCATCCTGCTCCTCTTTCTTCTTCCTTCTCTCTTCTTCCTCCTCCTCTTGAAGCTGCCGGGCTGACTTGGCTCCGTGTCTAAGCAGGTAGTCGGCGCACTGGAGCTGGCGCTTGGCGATTGCGCTGTCGTATGGCGTCAGCTGCCTCTCCTAGGCAACACACAACAAACACATATGGCTTAGCAGTTGTTGTCGTTGTCGATGTTGCTAGTGTTGTTAATGGTGTCGCTCGTGGTCATGGCGGTGGTGATGATGATGATGATGATGATACGAAGAACTAGTAGCAGTATACTGATACTACTACTACTACTACTACTGCTGCTGCTGCTGCTGCTGCTGCTGCTGCTGCTGCTGCTGCTGCTGCTGCTGCTGCTACAACAACAACAACAACAACAACAACAACAACTACTACTACTACTACTACTACTACTACTACTACTACTACTACTACTACTACTACTACTACTACTACTACTACTACTATAATAATAATAATAATAATAATAATAATAATAATAATAATAATAATAATAATAATAATAATAATAAGAATAATAATAATAATAATAATAATAATAATAATAATAATAATAATAATAATAATAATAATAATAATAATAATAATAATAATAATATGAAGAAGAAGAAGAAGACGACGACGACGACGAAGAAGAAGACGAAGGCGAAGAAGTGGTGGTGGTGGTGGTGGTGGTGGTGGTGGTGGTGGTGGTGGTGGTGGTGGTGGTGGCGGCGGCGGCGGCGGCGGCGGCGGCGGCGGCGGTGGTGGTGGCGGCGGTAGTGGTGGCGGTGGTGGTAATCTCGTTTGTTCTTATCCTTTCTGCCTTCCATGGCTCTTCTTTTGTGGCTGATTTCCACTGGATTACGAGACACAATGCCAAACAACAAAAGCGGCGTTTAGTCTCTGGAGTTCAAAGGTTATATACCCTGGAGGTCATGATGGCATTCTTTTCGGCCCCATTCTTGACAAGGTAATCGACAAGAGGGAAGTTTCCCGTCATGGCGGCGATGTGGAGGCAGGTCCTTCCGTTGACGTTTCCAAGGTTCATGTCTTTCTTCCGATCCTTGCTACACTTCTCCAAGAGAAACTTCACAGGTCCTGATGACAGAAAAAAATTACAACCACCCACTACGTCAGCACAAACACAGGAGTTTCTCCCATTCTTCATCTGCCTAGCAACAGATGAAATGTTTCATCTGCCTAGCAACAGATGAAATGCTTCGTCTGCTTAACAACAGATGAATGCTTCACCTGCATGCCTAGCAACAGATGAATGCTTCACCTGCCTAGCAACAGATGAATGCTTCACCTGCCTAGCAAGAAAACCCCTCATGTCAGTGAATATTGCACTCAGTCAACGGATACCCCTCTGACTCTTTCTATGCCTCACACCAAAACAGTGTTGGACTGCTGGGCGACCTCGTTAGCTGGTTGTGTGCCTTCTTTCAGTTCTCTAATCTCAGTCAGAACTAAACTCAACCCCACTCATCTGTTTCACATTGCTTATCACCTGTAGCTTGACCTCTGGTGTCTCTGACTTATAGGAATCCCAACTGACTTTTCTAATGGACTTTGACTCTGACTACGGTTTCCCTCAAAGCAACCATCGACTAATGCCTTGTACATTGTGATAATGGCGCTATAGAAGTCATGAGATTACATTAGATTGGATTATAGCAGAGTAGAGTAGAGTAAAATCGATTAGGTTAGATAATCCTCCATCTCCCATTAGCAACATTGTGTAGATCCTAATCCTCCTCCTCCTCCTCTGATTTTACCGTCTCTCAATCACTCTATCATCTCATTGCCTATCAGTCCCCGGCAGTCGATCACAGCCCCTGGTTACCTTAGCAAACCCTCTGACGAAGCGTCCACACGCCCCTGGGTCCTGACCTGTGTGCGACTGGATGGCGGCTTCGTGGATCGGGTAGTGTCCCTTCTTCTTCGACTGGAGCCACATATTCGCTTTGTCGGTCCGTAGGAGGTCTAGACATTCCGTCGATCCGATGGCAGCGGCGCAGTGAGTTACGCTTGAAAAGACAAAGGAAAGAGAATTCGTAGATCTATGTTACAGGCCTTCTCGGTCGAGTGTATTCTAGAGAGACAGAGGCAGAGAAAGAGAGGTAGAGAGACAGAGAGACAGGGATACAAAGTAAAAGACAAAGAGATGCAATCAGAAATAGATACTGTCCTCTCTCCGTCTGTCTATCTGTCTGTCTGTCTGTCTGTCTGTCTGTCTGTCTGTCTGTCTGTATGTCTGTCTGTCTGTCTGTCTGTCTGTCTGTCTGTCTGTCTGTCTGTCTGTCTGTCTGTCTGTCTGTCTGTCTGTCTGTCTGTCTGTCTGTCTCTCTCTCTCTCTCTCTCTCTCTCTCTCTCTCTCTCTCTCTCTCTCTCTCTCTCTCTCAGAGGCGTAACTTTGGTCTAAAGAGTAGGGGTACCAATTTCTTCTCCACTTTAGCTTTTCGCACGGAGACCATTTTAGACATATTACCATGCCAGTAACTGATTATGAAACGCTGATGAGCTTACCTCGATAACGGCAATTTTATCGTCCATAATGTCATCTACTCGTTTTCGTTTTAGAACAAATTTATCCATTTTCCCTATCATCAAACTCGTAATATTTATCCATTTTCCCTATCATCAAAATCGGAACACGACGTGTATAAGTCAAGATCAACGACGTGTTAAATGCTTATAATATGTAACGGGGAGCTTTCTTCAACTAGCCGGCGCGGATATATTTAACCAAGGACAGTTATTGATTCTGAGATTGTGAAGGGGTTGAGGGTTGAGGAATCATATCAAGGCCCACACAGTATGAGTGTGGGTCCATATACGTATTTGTAACCAGAGAAGGATACAGAAGCTTGCGCTTTGAACTGCATCTCCACATCCCGATATGACTAAAATGACAACCATGAGGCTAAGAATGAGGGTGATGTGAGATCCTGCCAAGACGAGTGTAGCCATGACCCATATCTGTGGCGCCTGCGGCCTGCGGGCCGGTTACTGCAGTTAGACTGTCGGGTAACCTGTGTGGCTGAAGGCCTGCCTGTCTGACTGCCTGCGACTCAGTTTGTCTGGTTCTCGCTCTACCTGTGTTTCTAAGTACTTTCGTACTTTTGTGGTACATACTCCTCACTCTGTCTACATAAACGAAGCAAGACGGAGACTGCGACCTCTGGGAAGGCACAATAAAAATATTAATTGGCAATGTTTAAAATGTGGGGGTACGGGTACCCTCGTCCCCCCACAAATTATGCCTATGCTGAAATTTCTCTCTATCTGCGTGTGCGTGGATTGGTGCGTGTATGCGTGCGTGAGTGCGCATGTGTGTGCGTGTGTGTGAATGGCCTGCCTGAATATTGTATTAGGTTTGTGGATAGGTGTAGGTGTGTGGATAGGTGTGTGGATAGATGTGGATAGGTGTGTGGATAGATGTAGATAGGTGTGTGGCTGGTACCTGCGTCCTTTGTTGTCCTGGTGGTTGGTGTTTGCCTTGCATCGAATGAGGAGCTTCGTGGCCTCTGGTTGGCGATGGATGACGGAGTAGAAGAGTGGAGTACATCCGTTGATGTCCGGGCTGTCGACGGTGGCGTTCTCTTTCAACAGGATCTCAATGCACTTGCAGTGACCCCAGGACGCAGCACAGTGCAGCGCTAAAAAATGCACGCGTCATACACACGTAATTCATTCTGTCACTCTGTCTCTGTCTCTCTCTGCCTCTTTCTGTCACTCTGTCTTTCTCTGTCTGTTTCTCTGTGTCTGTCTCTCTTTGTGTCTCTCTTTCTCTGTCTTTCTCTGTCTGTCTCTCTCTTTCTGTCTCTCTGTCTCTGCCTCTCTGTCTTTCTCTGTCTCGCTATATATCTGTGCTCGTGTCTCTCTCGGTGTGTCCTTCTTTGTCTCTTTCTCGTTACCTTTCTCTGCTCTCTCTATCTCTGTCTATCTCTCTCTCTGTCTCCCTGTCTCTGTCTCTCTCTCTCCTCTTTCAATTAGGGAGAAGTAGGGAGACATGTTGTGATAAAATTTAAAAGTAAAGAATTGGGTTAAACACAAAAGAGACGGAAAAGGCCAACATTTAAAACGGGAAATAAAATGAAGGGATCTTGATAAATTTAATAAGCAAGAATATTGTAAAATGCCATGAATTGACCGGAAATGACGTCATCTAAAAACTGAAGATTAAAATATGCAAATAAATTCGTGCTTAGCGACACCTAGAACATGGGAAAAACTAAAAATTCTTTTTCTCCATGTTTTCTTCTCTCTTTTATTGGCTGTGGACGCGCGCTTCATTTGCGGAATGATAGGATCAGAATGAGGAACAGAGGAGGAGGAAGAAGATGAATAAGATGAGTAAGAGGAGGTATTAGGAGTAGGAACAGGAGAAGAAAGAGAGAGGAGGAAAGCGGAAGAGACGGAATAGAAGGAAGGAGGAGGATCGAAGGAGCAGGCGGAGGTGAAAGAAAAGAAGGAGCAGAAAGTGTCACATGAGGCGTATACATGAGGAGCAGGAAAAGGAGGAGGAGAAGGAGGATGAGAAGGAGGATGATAAGATGAGAGATTGACCTGTGATCCCGTCCGTGTCTTTGGCGTTGGCATCTGCCTCTGCCTTCAGAAGACTTCTGCATCCGACGTCGCTTCCTAACAGACATGCGCAACAGAAAAGAACTCTCACTGGCTGCTCATATCACGTGACCATCATCTGTTCCACCAACAGACAACCGCTTAAGCAGATAAGTCCACCACTTCTCGTACCTGCCAGGTAGTGCCAGTCCCAAGCGTGGAAAAAAGGAGGGCTATGTCAACAGCCCTGGTAGCCACAAGACCATGGCATAGAGCATAAAACTGGAACTACTGGTTGGTTAGAGCGCTTTCTTTACACACCTTTAAAACGAGATCAAGCAATTATATATAGAGATGGGACACGGTAGCTACGTCATAATGAGTTATTATAGAGATGGTACATAGGTCGATGTTAACGGCCTTAACAGCCACAAGATGTCGTTAAACACTCACACTGCACCACTGCCTGTACTCTGGCAGTGCCAGTCCCAAGCCTGAATAAAGGTGGACTGCGACGCTAATCATCTTTGTTTTGACACAGCGTCCTTAAAAAGTCAATTACCAAACCGCGGAGATCAGTCGCAGCGATGCTACTACTGATAAAATGCTACTACTGATAAAATGCTACTACTGATAAAATGCTATTACTGATAAGATGACTGAATGAATACAAACAATATCATACAACTGTAAGTTGATTATTCCTTTCTACGAAGTTCAGAAACTGTGCACATTGAAGCCGGGCAACCATTATTTCCCCCAAGGGCCCCAACTTAGGGGTAGACATTACCACCATCCCTGCCAGCATTGGATAAGACCCATGATGGCTCTATATGGGTTCCATGTGGAAATATGGGTCCTGCAGGGGCTCCATGTGAGCATGCTGGCAGGGATAGAGGTGTGCGTGTCACTGCGTGAATGAACGACGGAATAAACGAACGCATCAAGTGGGCCATCTTACCCAGTGACCCTTCTAACCTAATGACCCTTCTGACCTAGTGACCCTTCTGACCTAGTCACCCTTTTGACCTAGTGACCCTTCTGACTTAGTGACCTTTCTAACCAGTGATCCTTCGTACTCAGTGACCCCTTCTGACTTAGTGACCCTTATGACCTAGTGACCCTTCTGACCTAATGACCCTTAATTCTGGTTTGTCCTTTTTACATCTCAACAGTAGCATCTCAGTTCAACTGTACTAGTCCAAATGGCTGTAGCATCTGTTTCTGCGATTCAATAAACGTTCTCAATAAAAATAAAAAATAAAATAAAAATTGTAATGACCTGTTGTGGCTGCCCAGATGAGAGGCGTTCGATCGTAGATGTCGCGACTGTCGACCTCGACCTTCTTGGCGACGAGGTATTCGATCATCTCATCCTTCTGTTTGTCGTTGTCCGTCGTTGACTGAGCGGCATAATGCAGAGGAGTGGCCTTCTCGGAGTCACGACTTGACAGGTCACCATTGTATGTGTCGATAAGGTCGATAAAGCGACGAAACGTCTGAATGTCCTTGTACTGACTGGCTGCACCGTTCGAGGACCAGCAATGATGAAAGGCCGAAAAATAGAGGGAAATGAAAAACACCCTTTCAGAAAGACAATAATCTTCTTATCCTTGAATACTTGTTCATTCGATCATTAAAACCAGTGCCTAGATCAGAAATGTCAACTGCACACACTTCCTAAAACTGTCAAACTGTAATTGAACTGGTAGGCCTAAGTGAAATTTCAGATATTAGAATGAAATCGTGTGTGGCTGCCTTGCGCTAATCTCTAGGAATTTCATACTATACACTGAACACCATAGACAAGTCAACTGCACACTTTGTGTCAGAAAACAC
Organism: Allolobophora icterica; assembly: GCA_963556255.1. Classification (NCBI taxonomy): domain Eukaryota; kingdom Metazoa; phylum Annelida; class Clitellata; order Crassiclitellata; family Lumbricidae; genus Allolobophora; species Allolobophora icterica. The sequence goes on from OY744603.1 coordinate 64,838,340, forward strand.
AATATTTTAGACCCAGCAAAATTTAGGCTCAACAACTTATGTTCTGTAGCTCTCAATATTTCAAATAACTTATCTACCATAGGCTACCTCTCTCAACAGACTGATTTTCTCGATATTGATCTGGATACCTATTACGGCGAGGTTTTGGTGCGCCTTCGATTGATGTGCTACAGAAGATAATAGTAGAAATTAAGGTTTAAAGAACAACTCTGCCAGAAAAGAAAAGGCACCACAGAAGTTGCTGAAAGAGTTTCCATTATGACTATTGCTTAACTACATGATGTCTTTGAAGACCTCTGACTATCAACTAATTATTTATTTAATAATTTTTTTCAATATATCTATTTATTTATTTTGATTTATTAATTTCTTTATTTCTTTATTCCTTTATTTATTTAATAATTTCGGATGGATTTGCTGTATCGAAATCTCTGTATCTGATAGTCGGCCGTGAATAGCTGTGCTCTGACCATCTTCTTCTTTCTGTTCACGTCTTCATCTTCTTAATACCACTCTCTCAATTGTTTCCATCTCCACCAATTCTCCTCTCTTTCCTGCTCAAGTTTCTCAGTCAGTGAGTCAGGGAGTCTGTTTGTCTGTCTGCATGTCTGTCTGTATGTCTATATCACAGACTGTCAGTCAGTCAGTCAGTCAGTGAGTCAGTCAGTCAGTCAGTCAGTCAGTCAGTCAGTCAGTCAGTCAGTCCGTCCGTCCGTCCGTCCGTCCGTCCGTCCGTCCGTCTGTCTGTCTGTCTGTCTGTTTGTCTCCACTTCCCCATTTCTTTCTATCCCGTGCTGTGCCTGAGCCTGGCGTCGCCACCTACCGACTGCCCAGTGAGCGACCGAGTGTTTGTTGTTATCTGATCGATTGATGTCAGCGCCGCTCTGCAGCAGGTACTCGGCCATTGGCAGGTTGCCAGCAATGACTGACAGCTGGAGAGGCGTATGTCCATTGGCTTCCGCAGCATTGATTACGCTCTCGTCACGCTCAATGACCAACGCAGCCAAGCGAGTCGATCGATTCTGGACACAGTAATGCAGAACAGTCCGACGATCGCCATCGACTGGATCCGTCAACACCAGCTACAGCAGACACACACAAACCATCATCACTACCACCCACCATCATCAACTCCACCAACACCCCACCCATTGGAAGAGCAGCTGAATAGCAAGTACCTTAAATCCTCGCCCTTGTCTTTGACCCTCTTCCTCGTTTCAAGTATATATATAAAATTATATATCTTGGTCTATGTATCTCGCTTTCACTCTCACTCACTGACTCTCTCACTCGCACACTCGCACACTCGCACACTCGCTCACTCGCTCACTCACTCACTCACTCACTCACTCACTCACTCACTCACTCACTCACTCACTCACTCACTCACTCACTCACTCACTCACTCACTCACTCACTCACTCACTCAATCACTCACTCAATCACTCACTCACTCACTCAATCACTCACTTACTCAATCGCTCGCTCGCTCGCTCTATCTATCTATCTGTCTGTCTGTCTGTCTGTCTGTCTGTCTGTCTGTCTATCTATCTATCTATATATGTATCTATCTATCTATCTATCTATCTATCTATCTGTCTGTCTGTCTGTCTGTCTGTCTGTCTATCTATCTATCTATCTATCTATCTATCTATCTATCTATCTATCTATCTATCTATCTATCTATCTATCTATCTATCTATCTATCTATCTATCTATCTATCTATATATCTGTCTGTCTGTCTGTCTGTCTGTCTGTCTGTCTGTCTGTCTGTCTGTCTGTCTGTCTGTCTGTCTGTCTATCTATCTATCTATCTATCTATCTATCTATCTATCTATCTATCTATCTATCTATCTATCTATCTATCTATCTATCTATCTATCTATCTATCTATCTACTTTTGACTCCCTATCTTCCTTTAATTTCTTCCTCTTGCCATCCTCTTCCTTCATCCATGCACCTGCTCCAATTCCTTCTCCTACTTCTCTGTTCCTTCTCTTTTTCATTCGCCTTATCCCCCTTTCCCTGCTCCTCGTTCTCCTGCTCCTGCTCCTGCTCCTCCTCCTCCATCTGCTGCTGCTGACAAGAACCTCGTGGCGTTTCTTTCTCTCTTCCTTGGCTTTATCCTACTCCGCTTTCTCTTCACCCCTCTCCTCTTCCCTCTCCTCTTTTCTCTCCTTTCCCTCTCCTCTTCCCTCTCCTTTTCCCTCTCCTCTTCCCTCTCCGCTTTCCTCTGCTTTTGCTTTTCCTCCACATCCTCCTCTTTTTCCTCCTCCTCCTCCTCCGCCTCCTCCTCCTTCTGCTTGTGACGTAGCGTTGCTAAGAGCAGCCGATACAGCAGACACACAAATAAATTCAACGTCTGTTGCGACGAGCGAAATGCACGCTGACAGACAGAGAGACGGATAATGACAGACAAGACAGACTTACAGACAGACAGACAGACAGACAGACAGACAGACAGACAGACAGACAGACAGACAGACAGACAGACAGACAGACAGACAGGTAGACAGGTTGTAACACACACTATGCAACATTATGGAAGAACTTTCTCTGAAACCGAAGAATATGAATCGCTGCTGTTGGTGTTTGTTATGGCGGGTGATGATTAAACAAAGCGGTAACTAAGGATAACGACGAAATCGACGATGATGATAATGACGATAACGACGATGACGATAACGATGATGACGACAACGACTATTACGACGATGATAGCGACGATAACGATAGCGACGATAACGACGATGACGATAATGACGTTGACTATGTGACTTGGTTTACTTTGTCGTTGTTGTCGTCGTCGTCGATGCATGACTTTGCGGCGTCATAGTTTTCTCGGAAGCAGGACAAGGCAAGCAGAGCCAAAGCCTCGTTGTCTGTCGCCTCCAACTCAGCTCTCTCCTTAGCAGCCGGCAGCGGGGCTTTTCTCATCTTCTTCTTCTCATCCGAAGAATCATCATCATCAGAAGCTGCACCCGGTTGCTTCTTCTTCTGCTCATGATGATGCTGAACCTTAGCATCCGCCATTCATGAGAGACAGGCGGACAGACAAACAGACAGACAGTTATGGACAGACGGATGGACAGATGGACAGACGGAATGTCGCTTGGAAGTTTCTGCAGCCAGAAGCAATTCGTCGATCTGTTATAAAAAATCCACAGGAAATAAATATATCTTTATGATCATAGCACAACTAAAGCAAGAGCGGAAGTCAGTTTCCTGGATAATTCACTGTTCCAGGCACCAATTCAAAGCTTCCTTTCCATTCCTCTTTCCTCATCCTCTGTCAATTAAACGCTTACCTCGGTCAAACCATTCCTCTGGATTCCTCTTTCAATACTTCTTTCCTCTACCTGTCAAATGCTAATTTCGGTTATAAACCATCATCGTTTTAAAGATAACAAGTAAACAGTATGCTTAAACATAGGCCTAAATCATAAACATTATATTTTAATAATAAAAGATAACAAGTGAACCATTGTAATTGTAATCGAAAATGTGTACAGCGCCACCAAGAAAGGTCAGTGGCGTTCATTATACTTAAACATTAATTAATAATAATATAAACACTACGTTCTGTTAAAAGATTACAGGTTAACATTCTAATTTGTAATTGTGATCGAATTTTATAAGCGCCACTCACAAAGGTCGGTGGCGCTCATTAAACTTACACGTTATACTTTTTTTTATTATACCTGACGTCGTTGGCGACGATACTCACCTGGGTGAAATGAAGCCAATCAACTGGAAAATAACTCGATGGACGGCAAAGTCATATCCACGACTCTTTTGATAGAGCAAGATATCTCACTTAGTCTCTCTCTGTCTCTTTCTCACGCTTAGTCTCTCTCTGTCTCTTTCTCTCGCTCTCTCTCCGTTTCTCCGTCTCTCTTTCTCTGTCTGTCAGTCGACGAAATCTCCAAAGCAACTAACGACGCAACAGCTACAGCAGAACCACAATGTCCCTGACGCCTCTGCCTAATCTCATCAACATCATCAACCTCTGCAGTAGCAGCAGCAACAGCAGCAGTTCATCGTTGGTCGGCCCCGTCGTCAGAGTCGTTGGCACATAGCAATCAACGATTCAAGCGTCATGCCAACGCAGATACTGGCTGGTATATTGTAATAAAATGAGCCTACGCACACTCGCACCTAACAACCAACGTGCATATATATATACATCGAGCTATATATATATATATATATATATATATATATATATATATATATATATATATATGTGTGTGTGTGTGTGTGTGTATGTATGTATGTTTGTGTGTACGTACTATGTATGCATATATATATATACACACGGTGAGTAAAAAAAACGTGTCCATACATATTTTGCTATTACTTCGTCAGATATCAGATTATGTCAAGGAAATTTTAAGTACGGATAGAAGAGTTATTACTGTTCAAGGTCGTAGCTAGGGGGGTGTTTTTGGTGTTTAAACACCCCCTGAAATTAAATAATGTAAAAATGAAACAATGCATAAATTTTACTAACTACAAACCCCTTGGTCGGTTGACTCGGTTCCATGTCGGCTTGCTTAAGGACGAGAAAACACCCCCGAAACAGAAAAAACCAACCGAAACAAAATCCTGGCTACGGCCCTGGTTTAAGTTTATGTTCAAATTGACCTCCTTCGGTATCCACGCGCTAATATAAGACGCGTACGCCACTGCTTGACTGATTCATCAATGATGCGCTATCCACTTCGTCCCATGCCTCCAAAATTCGATTACGCAACTCGTTTCTTTAAAAATTGCAAAATCACTTAGCGATTCTCCTAACGGATGACTGGCTGATTCCTATTTATCGAGCTATTTGTCTCTGCGTACGATGCGTCTGCGGCATATCTTCCTGACTGAGCACCAGCGATTCAACCTGTTCAACATTGTCGACCGTTCTGGCCGTTTGAGGGCGGTCACTACCTGGTTGAAGATGAAAAGACCCAGTTTCATCGATCTTTGAAAGGAGAGCTTTTAATCCACCGCGAGTCCTCCCTTAGTCTGAACATTCTTTTAAAATTATTTTCGTACCGTAACTTTTATTCATTCTTAAAAATGCTATGACATGTTTATGTTCTTCGGTAAAAACCATTGTGTCGGGGTTGTCGTGACATAATTATAGTTTAGGCTGGTCCAGCTTTAAAAATAGATCTATGTAGCACTTGGCTAGACCATCAAGCGTCATTGTTCTGAAATTTCATTAAAATTTATGTTATCTGCATGAATTATGTTAACTTATGTAGGGACACGTTTTTTAATGACTCACCGTATATATTGTAAGCATCAATACAAACAATTGCGTGTAGATATTTGAACTCAATGGATCAGACGTTTAGACTCTTTAGAGCATAAATCCATACGTAAGACTCTGTTGTATGTCTGTCTGTGTGGATGTGTGGATGTGTGTGGTCATTCTTTGCAATGGTCTATATATATATATACTGAGCCTTCCGCGTTGTCGATTTTGCCGCTTTTCATTGTTCGTCCAGGAGGAGAATAAAGAAGAGCAGGAGGAGGAATAGACACAGGAGGACAAGCGGAGGTAGTGATAGACACATGGAAAGCGAAGGAGAAGGAGGAAGAGCAGGAGGAGGAGGAGGAGGAGGAGTAGAAGGAGGAGTAGGAGGAGGAGGAGGAGAGGAGGAGGAGTAGTAGTAGGAGGCAACCAAGTGTAGCAGAGCGCAGCATGGAATGATGCGATCGATGACACGATATTTGCTGTGACTATCGGTGAAGATGTTGTTAGTAACGGCTTGTCTCTCCTCCCTCCCTCTCTCTCTCCCTCCCTCTCCCCATCCCTCCCTCTGCTCTCATTCCCGAAATAGACCCAACTCGGCCGCAGGTGGAAGCATTTTGGTTGTTTCTAAATATAGAGTTCCCGGGAATTCCAGCGACATAATCATTTGAAAGCCACTCTCATGACCATGCATACAATCCATCTCTATCGTCCGTCAATCAATCAATCAATCAATCAATCAATCAATCAATCAATCAATCAATCAATCAATCAATCAATCAATCAATCAATCAATCAATCAATCAATCAATCAATCAATCAGTCAATCAATCAATCAGTCAGTCAGTCAGTCAGTCAATCAATCAATCAATCAATCAATCATTCATTCTTTCATTCATTCATTAAACCAATCAACCAATCACTCTAATCACTCACTCACTTCACACAATCAATATATTGATCATTTATTTATTTAGCCTAATCGGTATTCAATCATTCAATTAACTAATCAAGCAGACTTTTATTCAGTCATTCTATCATTCAATCAGTCATTCAATTAATTATCTGTGTATCATTCTCCGTGCATCCATTTCTCTATCATTTTCGGTGTATCATTCTCTGTGTAATATTCACTGTGTATCATTCGCTGTGTATCAATCTCTGCATTTCATTTACTGTGTATCATTTTCTGAATATCATTCTCTGCATATCATTCTCTGTGTATCATTCTCTGCCTATCATTCACTATGTAGCGTTCTCTGTGTATCATTCTCTGCCTATCATTCACTGTGTAGCATTCTCTGTGCATCATTCTCTGCATATCATTCACTGTGTATCATTCTCTATGTATCATTCTCTGCATATCATTCACTGTGTATCACTCTCTGTGTATCGTTCTCTGCATATAATTCACTGTGTATCATTCTCTGTGCATCATTCTCTGTGTATCATTCTCTGTGTATCATTCTCTGTGTATCATTCTCCTAGTATCAGTTGTGTGCATCTGTTGCTCTTCGCCATAGAACGTGAACGATGAATCGTCGATGATTGATTAAGATCGATGGTTTTCCTCTGATCAAATTCACTGTCCGTTCAGTGTGCGATTGGCGCTATATCAATGGATCAGATTACGACGACGATGTCTCTGGTGGATTGAGGAGCGAGAAAGATCGAGTAACAAGAGTTTCGTTTACACAGTTGGAGATTATCAGATCTTCAGTCACTCTCTTTCTCTATCTCTCTGTCTCTGTCTCTCTCTATCTCTCTTTCTCTGTGTGTGTCTCTCTGTGTCTCTCTCTCTTTCACTCTCTCTTTGTCATTCGGCTGCCACCAGCGTCTTTTACATTAGCAACTGACGTGGATTTTAGTTCAGAGTCGAGAGGCGATTGGTCGAGACAGTCAACTGGAGCGTCTGAAGTTCGTGCCTTGCAATGTCTCTGAAGGTTGAAGGAAACACGAGCGTCGACGGTGAACCGCCTTGCAAGGAAGACACTCCGACAGCTCAGGAATTTTTCCAAGGTTAGAACCGATGAGAAACAACCTGGTCTCACTTCAGACGGACAAAGGAACTGAGACAGCCGTACATATAGACGGACAGACAGACTGACTAAGACAAAGGACGCCGGACACAGAATAACTGGACCATTTCACGTACCTACCAACGCACACACATAGAGATGTGTGTACATATGTATGCGTACATTTATGCATGTATAAATGTGTGCATTTATGTATGTGGTTGTTTATATATAGCGCCCTGTTGGAACCTTGTCGTTCTGTAGATGTGCCTTGGTGGTCGTGGTTGCTGTTGGTCGTTCTATGCGTCTGTGCGGCGGTCAGTCTGAGCATCTACATCGAAGAGATCGTCTTCATCGTGCGCCAGTTCCGGTCGGATGAAAATCAGACGATGAGGCTCATCTGGATTCTCGCCTTCTTTCCAGTTCAGTCTCCGCCGCGTTTCTTCGTCGCCTGGACAGATGTCGCTGCTGCGATGCGTTTAGATCTATTGAATCCAAGTCTAAAACATTCGCTTCACTTCAGTTGCTCTTCTATAAAACAGTTGCACGCAACGAAGACCTCGGAGGATCTTCTTCTCCTTAGTCTTCTTCTTCTCCCTTTTGTCCTCGTTCTCATCATTCACTACTCCTTTTCTCTCCTTTACCTTCCCTTCCGCCTCATTATGCGTATTCTCCTCATCCTTTTCCTTCTGCTTCTTCTTCTTCTGCTTCTTCTTCTTCTTCTTCTTCTTCTTCTTCTTCTTCTTCTTCTTCTTCTTCTTCTTCTTCTTCTTCTTCTTCTTCTCGTTTTCATTCTGTCCTCCTCCTCCATCTCCTTCTTCTTCTCGTTCTTCTCCTCTTACTCTTCCTCCTCGTTCTCCTCCTCTTTCCTTTCCCCTTCTTCTGCACCTTCGGCTTCTTTTCCTTCTCTTTCTCCTCCTCCGCTGTCTCCTTCACCTCATTCTTCTCCTCGTCCTTTTCCTTTCCCTTCTGCTTCTTCTTCTTCTCTTCCTTCTTCTCCTTCTCCCTCCTCCTCCTCCTCCGCCTCCTCCTCCTCCTCTTCTACCTTCTCCTCATGTTCCATTCTGCACTTCGTCCTCCTAATCTAAATTTATTTCCTTGCACTCGAGTGATGATGATGAAAGAATAGTATTAGGTCTACATAATCTGTTTAGTATTTTTCATTAACTGGTATGTATTCGGTGACTCGACTGTTAATTGCTGGTCGCAGGTATTCACGCTGACGTCACTGCTGGCTATTCTGATTCCCAGATCGGCAACAATGACCGATCTTGTGGCCAACACGTAAGTGGTTGTAGGACTAATCGCTCATCATTAGATGGTGGATCGCATCCCTAAATTTGGCCGGGTCTCGGAGTACATGCGGGAGGTGCTCCACTGGCTCCCCCTACCGCAGCGCATTGCTTATCGGGGCTCTGCTTTGGTTCGGCGGTGCCTTGAGGGCCAGGCTCCCCATTACCTCCGGGAACTTTACTGCTCCACTGTTGCTGGCCAGCGTCGTGGCTCACTTCGCTTTGTAGCACAGGCTGAGCTCCTTGTCCCCCGCGCGCGGTCTGCTATCCGGCAAGACCGTGCCTTCTCTTTTTCTGGCCCAGCGACCTGGAATGGGCTCCCAGTAGCGCTGCGCCTAACCTCAATCGATTGCTCTTCTCTGTTCTTCCGAGTAAATAATCTTGAAGGGGCACTATTTAAAACCTATGTAATAATAATAATAAAAATAATAATAATAATAATAATAATAATAATAATCATCATCATCATCATCATCGTCGTCGTCGTCATCATCATCTGAACGATTTCATTATTAGACGTTGGTCGATCCTCGCAGTTGACTGTTAACATTTCAGCAGACATTGTATGTCTTCATGGCTGATCAAACTTAATGTGAATTTACATTTAGGGAAGAGTAACGTTAAGCTAACACTCTGTCGAATTAGCGTAACTGCTCTACTTTATCTTCTAATCAGCGTCGATCATTATTCCAGATGATTGTCAGCTGACCGAGTGAGATGCTGATGATTGTCAGCTGACCGAGTGAGATGCTGATGATTGACATGTTGACCGAGTAAGATGCTGATGATTGACAAGTTGACCGAGTGAGATGCTGATGATTGACAGGTTGACCGAGTGAGATGCTGATGATTGACATGTTGATCCAGTGAGATGCTGATGATTGACATGTTGACCGAGTGAGATGCTGATGATTGACAGGTTCTTTGCCACCTGCTTCTACCAGTTCATTGGCCTGATGGAGAGCTATCTCGGAGGTCGCCAGCACATCCTGGCATCATTGGATCATCAACCGCAAGCGGCGCTCGTGTCGTTGGCCACTCCTCCGTTCTTCTGCTGCTGCCTCTGTCTGCCGCTCGTTCGTCTGACCAGGTACATCAGTCGCAGCTCATCCCGATTTATCGATCTTACTGTTATTCGATCACAGACTGATCGATTGATCTGGGTGATTATTTTATTGATCTAAACCACCGATATAAATGTAAATCTCAGAAATCTCTCAGCGCGATATGAAATTCGCTTCTTACCAGCATAACCAATAGCGCTATATCAAATGAAACACGCACGAACCAGGTTGTTTGGTCCGTTTCGGTGCCAGATCAGGAGCTGGGGAGTCAGGTCGAGGAGACGGCATGGTGCTACGGTGGAAATCGTTGGTGATAGAGGTAAGAGGATGGTGATCGATTGGTCTGGCCGGGCCACTGATCTGTAGAGTCTTGCCTACCAAAATACGTACACCCGTAGTACCTATACATGTATACATGTTAAATAATATTATTTGCCTGAGTTAAGACCGTATTGCAGGAAACGGCAGTTTGCAGAATTTCACATTTTACTCGTCTTGAAAACTGGTTCGTTCTGCCCGATGGTTTTGGATGAAATCGCGTGTAATAGGCTAATTGACTTGAGCTAATCTATCCATTAGGCTAATTTATGAAAACTACACATTGCACACTTCAGACAAGTTAACTGCACACATGGGCGGCGATCCCGGGGGGGGGGGTTCGAGGGGACAAGACCTCCACCTTTAAGAGTGGGGGGACACGCCATACATCGGACCCCCCCAAATTGTGAAGATGCACCAAAAAAGGTCAACAAATGCAATTGTGTGTGAGGGCGAAAATGAGTTTTGAGTGCCTTTTTGACCAGATTAGTTGTTTTGAGGAGAAGCGTCCCCCCAAAATTTCAAGGAAAAAGAGTAATAAAATTGTGCAAGAGAAGGAAAAAAGGAAGGAAAAAAGGTCAAAAAAATTTTGTGGAGATGAACTTTTTTAAGACATGAATCTGTAGAAAAGTCTTGTGGAGATGAATTCCCAAAAAGTTTGAAAATGGTTTCTTTGGGACATGAATTCCTAAAAAAATGTTATCGACCAGACTATATCCGACTTTGTCCCCCCACCTCTCAAACAAGATCGCCGCCACTGACTGCACAGCCGCCAATGTGGCAGTGTCAACTGCACTTGGTCTGCACACTTTGTGTCAGTGAGAAAACAACATCATTTAAAGCCATGCTTTGTCTGAAATTTAACCACTTCAAGTAGCTACAGTTTGGAGGTTTGAGAAGAATATGCAGTTGACATTTCTGAGTATTTTCGGCACTGGTGATGACTGTAGTAGCTGCTGCTCTGTGTGTGTTTTTCTGTAGAAAGACCTACTCAGTGTTTCGGGCGATGGTCGTTCAGTTCGCTATTGTTCGGCCTCTGCTTATGTTCACAGCCGCCGTTCTCTGGACCAACGGATCCTACGAACCGACCAATGTAAGTCCATCCACCACAATTTAGGGGACACGGTGGAACACGGTGGCCGATTGATTAGAGCGCTTGCCTTGTAACGCGAAGAGCACGAGTTCGAATTATCCCTAAGACGGTTTCTGTGTATAGGGACCTTGAACAAGTCCTTCACTCACGATTGCTCAGCGCCATCGATTGATGCTTGGTCATTAGACTGTGAAGCTTCATAAATGCGTAATAATATTATTAATTGAATTTATATTTAGACCGTCCCGTGACGAATACTTACATGAAAGATCATTAGTGACCACTGAGTGGCACTGACCGATGTCATGTACACTGATATTGGCGCTATAGAAGTCGAAAGTCACTGAGTTTGATTCTTCTATACGCTGATTTCTACCTAAGTGCCACTCCTCTGCTCCCTCTGAACGACGACTTTCTGTAACCCTTGTCGTCTTTCTCTTCCTCCTTTCTCCCCCTCTATCTATCTATCTATCTATCTATCTATCTATCTATCTATCTATCTATCTGTCTGTCTGTCTATCTATCTATCTATCTATCTATCTATCTATCTATCTATCTATCTATCTACATGTGTATCTATACATCTATCCGTCTAGCTATCTATACATCTATATATACATATATATGAATGTAACTATCTCTCTACCTATCTTTATCTCTCGCTGTCTATCTCTCTGTCTATCTCTGTCTGTCTATCATGGGCGGCGATCCCAAGGGGTCGAGGAGGACAAGATCCCCCACTCTTGGGGACACACCATACATTTGTTCCTATCCCAAATTTCGAAGAGACGCCAAAAAAAGGTCAACAACTTTTCACGCGCGAAAAAAATTTTTTTACAAGAAATTTTATGGCGAAATATTTTTACCTCTTTTTTGACCAGATCGGTTCAAAACCCTTTTTTGACCAGATCATTTCAAAAGTGTGCCCCACCTGCCAAACAAGATCGCCACCACTGCTGTCTGTATATCTATCTACCTGTCTGTACATAATATCTTTCTGTCTGTCTAGGCCTACCTGTCTCTGTCCGTCACTGTCTGTATTTCTGTCTTCGCTTCAGACTAACTCCATCTGGTGACCTTGACATAGTTGTGCGACAATCGTCGTCTGCAGTGTTGTCTATAGAAGAGAAGTCGGTCGTCTGCTTGTCTTGTAGTTTTCTCCGTCGAGTGGTTACCTATACATCAGCCTTCTGAACCTGATGACAACGGCCGTTGCCATGTGGGGCCTCATGATCCTTCGCGATGCCTTCCACGCTCGCCTCGAACACCGATTCCACATGACGAGGAAGATCGCCTGCGTCCAGATCAGTCTCATCACCAGCACCCTCACTGACCTCCTCCTCAGCATCCTCGCTTCGACCGGAGTCATCTCGTGCACGCAGTTCTTGAATGCCAGAGACAGGACTGAAGGTCAGTAAGTGTCATAAAGGGCTAAAGATCAGCAGGTCAGAAGGTCGGTAGATGAAGGCCAGCAGGTCACAAAGGAAAGGGCAGAAGATCAGCAGGTCACAAAGAAGAGGGCAGGTCAATAAGTCACAAAGACAGGGTTGAAGGTTGGTAGGTCACAAAGGAGAGGGCAGAAGGTCAATAGGTCACAAAGGAAAGGGCAGAAGGTCAATAGGTCACAAAGGAAAGGGCAGAAAGTCAGTAGGTCACAAAGGAGAGGGCAGAAGGTCAGTAGGTAACAAAGGAAAGGGCAGAAGGTCAGTAGGTCACAAAGGAGAGGGCAGAAGGTGAGTAGGTCACAAAGGAAAGGGCAGAAGGTCAGTAGGTCACAAAGAAGAGGGCAGGTCAATAAGTCACAGACAGGGTTGAAGGTTGGTAGGTCACAAAGGAGAGGGCAGAAGGTCAATAGGGCACAAAGGAAAGGGCAGAAGGTCAGTAGGTCACAAAGGAAAGGGCAGAAGGGCAGTAGGTCTCAAAGACAGGGTTGAAGGACAGTAGGTCACAAAGGAAAGGGCAGAAGGTCAGTAGGTCACAAAGGAGAGGGCAGGTCAATAGGTCACAAAGACAGGGTAGAAGGTCAGTAGGTCACAGACATACATCAACTCGATGGCATCCACACAAGACTTCTTTTGCGATGGCTTTTCTTTCTCCGGCTCCGCTTCTTCACTTTCTCGTCCACTCCTTCCTTTTCCACACCTCTTGCTCCCTCAACTTCCTTTTCCGAATTCTCATTGTCCAACACCTTCAACTGAATCAGCTCATTTTCCTCCGAATTCTCATCATCATCATCATCATCATCATCATCATCATCATCATCATCATCATCATCATCATCATCATCATCACATCATCATCATCTTCTGATTTCTGAATCAAATTTCAACAGCTTCCGTAGCCGATGTCATTATCAGCGGTTGATACCAGACACTGTCGTCCACTGAGGTGTAACCTTGGTCTAGACTCTAGAAAGTGGGGGTGGGGGTACCAAGTTGCGCATCGTTTCCCCTTCAAGGCCGTTAAGTGATTATAATGGCGCCCAATGAATCTATATTTGGCGCCATTCATGCGCAATGCTCAATAATAACGATAATGATGATGATGCTGATGATAATAATAATAAAAATAAATAGAAAAATAATAATGACAATAAGGGTAATAATAAATATAATAACAGTAATAATTATATAATAATAATGAAAATAAAAATAATAATTTCAAAATACTAGCAATAAACGTGTTGCATTATTGAAGAGACGTGTGTCGATCATAATTGAAATGACGTAACAATAGGCCTTTATTCCCTATATTTAAACCTATTAACAATAGACCTAGAGTGCGTGTGGGGAAGTTCGACACATTAAGCATATTTGTGAAATTTCTAGACTAAAGTGAAGCCACAAAATTGTAAAAAAAATACTTTAAAGTAGTACCATGTCTCTTCAAACAAAAGCAATGCCACTTTTAGTCTTTGCAATTTATTTGTAGAAATTACACACGCTTTTCTAAGGACTACCAACTGTCGAATTTTCCCTTAGGCCTACATGTGAGGGGAATTTCGACACTTATTGTCTGCTAACGTTTTTTTGTTTTTACAACTTGTGCAGGTGAAATAAATATCATTGACAGTTACAGCCTCTCCCCTCTCACTATTTGTCACTTGCAAAACACCTGTATCACCCTTTGCTGCCCAGACTTTCATTGGTCTGAGATGAGGTTGTAATGCAGTTTTTTCACAATTATAAATGGAATGTGGTCTGGCGCGAAATTCAGCTTATCAGCTTCGTGCTCGTATATGTCAAAAATGTGTGCACCATGCACTCTGCCCTTGCATATGAGATATTTTGTGCTTGTCTGACTATTATTTCTGGGTGACGTTTCATGAAAGCATACATCAAGTCATCAACACACTGTCGAACTTTCCCCAATCCGAGGTGTCGAACTTACCCGGACTTGGGTGGAAGTTCGACAGGTCACTTATTCGGGTGTCCTCTGGGGAATGAGCACTAAGCATCTTACATGCCCCTTTTCATTGACATTAATTTAGTTGTAGGTCACGCAGTAAACAGAACAAAATTTCTTTCCAATTGCGCGATATACGAACAAACTCTTAACATCAAATTTACATTGCACTATCGGCTTCCTTGGTCATTTATCAGGAGTGCTGATTTAACTTACCGTTTCCTGGATTGCGTCAGATTAAAATTTAATCTGAGCGGGTCAAAACAACAACAAAGTACCGTTCTCTTCAAAAACATAACCAGAAATGATGTGACATTAACGTTCGTGAGTAAGTAAGTAAAACAGTTACGACTGTCGAACTTCCCTCCAATGTCGAACTTCCCCACACGCACTCTATTCATAATTGAAGTGACGTAGATTGGCCTTCATTCTCTAAATCTAAAATTACAAACAACAGACGTGTTTTAGAGTTGAAACGACTTACAATAGGCCTTTATACTCTAAATTTAAACTTAATAACATAGACTTTTTCATAATTGAAGTGACGTAACAAAGGCCTTTATTCTCGAAATCTAAAATTACTAGTTATAGACGTGTTCCATAATCGAAATGAATTAAGCCTACTTAACAAATGATAGTCTCTTATTCTCTAACTTTAAGCTTAATAACAATAGACTTTTTCATAATTTAAGTAACGCAACTAAGGTCTTTATTATCTAAATCTGAGATTAAAAATAATCAGACGTTTTAACAATTGGAGTGATATTATAACTATCTATACGCCTTTGTTTTCTAAATTTAAACTTAACAACTGTACAGTAGACTTTTTATAGCTGAAGTGACGTAGCAAAGGCCTTTACTCTCTAAATCTGAGATTAAAAATAAGACGTTTTAACAATTGGAATGACGTAGGCCTACCTATATAAGCCTTTTATTTTCAAAATTTAAACTTAACACCGGTAGGCTTTTTCACAGCTGAAGTAACGTAACAAAGGCATTTAATCTCTTAATGTAAACTTCTCATAACACTATACACTTTTTCATAATTGAAGTGACGTAACAATTAAAGGCCTTTATTCTCTAAATCTAAAAATTACTAAATAGGCCTAATGTGTTTCATAATTGAAATGACGTAACAACAGCTAGCCCTTTGGTTTTAAAATTAAAACTTATAAAATGGACGTGTTTAATAATTAAAGTGACGTAAAAAGCCTTTATTCTTAAAATTTAAATTTACTAACAAAATCGTGTTTCATAATTGAAATGACGTAACAATAGGCCTTTATTCCGAAGGCGTAACTTTGGTCTAGAAAGTGAGGGGTACCAAATTTCGCATTGTTCCAGCTTCGCGACTGTTAAATAATTATAACGACATCGTTTGTTTTACAGGCATGATAATAATTATAGACTTGATGATGATGATGATGATGATGATGATGATGATGATGATGATGATGATGATGATGATAACCATAATAATAATAATAACAATGAGAGTGATGATGATGGTGATCACACTGATGAAAATGCTCTGTAATTGTTTTGAATTTTGAGAGCATCGATCCTTAGATAAAATAATAATGGGCAAAAACAATGGATATGAAAAGTGGGGTATGGTACCCTCCAGTCCAAAAAGTGGGGGTACGGGCAGTGGCGGCGATCTTGTCTGAGAGGTGGGGGTGGGGGACAAAGTCGGCCACGATCTCGTCGACGACCATTTTTGGAAAATCTTCTGGAAAAAAAATGTATTTCTACCAATTCATGTTAGTCCTTCACCTCTTTTTACAACTTTTTCTTACCACAGTCCCCCTCCAGTGTGATATTACCTTTCCCCGCCAATTTAACTTTTTTCCCACTTTCTTGTTTTCTACGTTTTCCAAAATTCTAAAAAAAATTTACAACCTTTTTTATGAATTTCTTCTTACTTTCCTTAAATTTCCGGGAACACTTCTGCTAAAAAATTTAGTTTTTACCTCATCTCTTCAAAAACACAGTCAAAACCCTCGCACGCATATACATTTCTTCGCCTTTTTTGGTGTTTCTTCAAAATCTGGGGGGACAAATGTATGGCGTGTCCCCCACTCTTGGAGGTGGGGGGACATCCCCCTGTCCCCCATGATCGCCGCCCATGGGTACGGGTACCCCTCGCACCCCCCGTAAATTACGCCTATGCTGTTGTCTTTGTTCCGGTTTCCCGCAGCCATCTACCACTCCATTCTGACGATTCTCATGACGCTCTTTGGCATTCTTGGTCGATACGCCTACAGACAAATCCCCAGTGCAGAGGATTGTGCACTCGACCATGGACAAGAACACATCGGCGGCAGCAGCAGCAGCAACAGCCAAGCGGCATTACCAGATTTAACGACGGTTGCACTCGAGTCGCCTGCGGCTGAAACTCCATCTAAAGCAGAGATCTTCGACATCAGTAATCACTCTCATCTTCATCTCCATTCTCAGCAGCTGCTGCCGCAAACGACCAACGACGTCCTCACCTACGTCTGACCCATGTGTCTCGCCATCAAACAGAATCACCTACTGTATCGTAAACTCCAAATTTGTAAAGCACTACTCTAAAGCTCAGCGCAGAGCACCAGCTTATTCACGAGCGCTACGTCAAGGGATTGTCCAGAGCAGGGACGTATCTAGCGTTGGGCTTGGGGGGGATTAAGCCCCCCAAACGAAGTTGAAGCCCCCCCCAAACAAGTCAAGCCGTTGTATGCTTACGGCTAAAATTCGTATGAACACTGTATAAATGTTGCCATGTTCAAGGCTTAAGCCCCCCCAAACGAAAAAGCCTAGTTACGTGCCTGGTCCAGAGATGGTGAAGGTAAATTGCGTAGTCCGGTAACCAGAGACAGAAGGCAGATGAGCTCCCAAGGCGGGTTTCGCAGCGCTTGTGAATAAGCTGGTGCTTTGCGCTCAGCTTTACAGTGGCGCTTTAAAAAATTGGAGATTACGATTACGATTCGCAGAGGACGAGAACGCTTGGAAGGTGGAGGATTGGATGGGTTACGGTAGGAATTCTTGAAAAGGCGAAATTTTAATTTGAAGTGGAAAGCCTGTGGGGTGAAGAGCAGAGGAGCCAGAGGCAGACGATGGTGAGCGGGTAGTGGTGTTGGTGAGCAACCGAGAATTTGCGGAATTCACGGAAAAAATCGTTCAGTTGAGGTGCAGTGTAGTATACGAATCAGTTGGAGAAATAGAGGCGAGAAGTGACTGGGGAACGGGAAGTAGTAACTGGGGGACAGGCTGTAGTGACTGGGGGACTGGCTGTAGTGACTGGGGCACTGGCTGTAGTGATTGGGGGACGGGATGTAGTACGGCCACGACCAATTGTCCAGAAAGAATAAAATTCGTTTTGCGAATGTAGTAATAAGAAAACCCATTTTGATCATCAACAGAAAAGTCGGATGCGAACGTGAAACCTTGAACGTCGATTCATTCAGATCGTTTCACATTTTGACTAAAACACTGGCAGCAATCGGCTCCAACGTTACAACTAAATTTGGTAGAATCGAGGTCCACACTTCTCACACACCGGAATCAGGTCGACATCAGCTACAAACTGTCACCTACCAGTCTGGTCCAACCGTTTTCCTCCTCCTTCCTCAGCTTCTTCAGACTCTCTCTTATTCGACAAGTTAACTGCAAAGTTCGGTCTAAATGTTAAAAGATTTAAAACCAATCAGCACAATTTGGTTGTTAAACCAAGTATATGATATCTCTCAGGAATTGTAGCAACAATACAAACGTGTTAAACGCTGATAAAACCTAGATAAAAATCTCACACGCACACACAACGTCTATGTTGACAAGTTGGCAAAAATGGCGAGGCTACCTAAAGATCTGCTTAAATGGTCGGCCGTAGCTAACAAAATCACAACCCGACAGTAGCCAAATGACAATCACAGAAACGTTCACTCCGACCATCAAGTGCAAAATACTACGGAACAACAGGTGTAAATATACAACAGCAGCGACAACAACAACAATCCTCTTCTAGGTTTAAAGAAAACAGCTAACTAATAAACTTCGAATGAATACACAAGTCTCTCAAGAACAAATTGATCATGATCAGCTACAAAGCCAAGGATCACAGACAAGACAACATCTGGAAATGAACTTGCGGACTTTTAAGAGTGCCGCTCACTTGGTTCTCAATAAATGCCTCCTTCCCTCGCCTCAAAATGCCAAACAACTGCAGCATAAAGAATTCAATCCAACCAACTTGACACGTTTCCGGCCTAGTTTTTTCAAAATGCCAGGGTTAACAAGTAATCATTCAATGCTCAACAAAACTTGTACATGATTAACACTCAACAACTCTACCCTTCAGCAGTCATTTTTCTTAGGAATTTACTTTAAATAAACTAACTACAGCATGATCAACTAATTCAACAGTGCAAATTATTTAAATAATTTTTGCAAAACATTATCATCACCGTCTTTTGTCAGTTACCAAACAGCTGCTACAGTATTTTGTCGATTTCATAAATGTCATGATTTTTGGCAAACAATTCAAAGTACTGCAATTTAACAAATTATGAGAGAGCCAATTACATCTTCGAAACTAACAAACGTCCTCATAACATTTGAAATGCATCCAGAGTTTGCCTATCAAAACCCCAAAAGAAGCGACTCTTGACCAACAAGAGCGGTATCGTTGCCATTGATTTGGATGACCGAGTATTACATGAGAGACACGCACAGAAAACGGAATGACAAGGTTAGGGTCATCACTATTTGACCAAACTTCATCACAACAGCCTCTCTGGTCACTTCTCCTTCCTCCTGTGCTCAGAATAAAACGAAACCTCTCGCCACACAATACAAAACCTCGGCGCTTCAACCACTTCATTTACAGAATTTCTGCCACTGCAAAAACCATCCACACAGAACATCATGTCTGAAATTGCAACAAATTATTGCAAAACTTTTCGCTCAGAAGAAAGCGAGTGAGAAGCCAGTGGATAAATGACATTTGTCAAAACGGGAAAGCTAACCGAAGAACCAAAATAACCAGACTCGCTTTCCTCGATAAATAGCACGAGAAGTCACAGCTAAAACACTGAAGCATTATTAAGGGCAACTAGACACCTCAAGAAAAGACTCAAATATTGACAGCCACTACACAGCGGAAGATAGAGAAAACCAGGCACAGCAGCATCTGTCTCCCTTCCCTTCCCCTTGCTCCTTTTCCTCCTCTCTCTCTCTGTATCTGTCTGTCTGTCTCTCTCTGCCTATCGCTGGGGTCATATAATGTGCATGGAATTGGTTGTTTGGACACACGGAGAGTAAATGCAGATCACAATGATTTAAGAAAACAATTCTTCTATGTTAGTAACAAGTTCAGGATAGGTTCGTAAGGAAGTTCTTCTCCACCTTCACTCGCTTACAGTGCAGCTTCCACAGCCTCCTGCTCCCGCTGCGGGGTCTCGTATGGAGCAGCGAACTTCTCACGAGTCGGCTCAACACCCCAGATTTCACGAGCATACTGGCTGATGGTCCGATCAGACGAGAACTTGCCAGATGAAGCGATGTTGAACAGGGACATTTTCATCCATAAATCTTGGTTCTGAAACGGTCACAATTCGAAAAGTATCACCACCCTACCCTGAAAACTCATTTGCCATTCGCAATCACAATCATTCATTCAGAAAATTTATATAGTGCCTCTACAAGATAACTACTCAAGAGTTATTCGCTCCTGTAGTCCCTCCTGATTCCAGAATATCGGAGAAACACCCTCTTGCTCTACGGTCCATCTCAATCAACCTTCTACAGACTGACTCTGGCATCATAGGTTTGCAACTTCATACTTTCCAAAAGATCAAAGATCGTTCCAATTCAGCGACACTCCTGAATTTCAGTCTGACCCAATTGCCAATGTCAGAGAGATCGCAAGAGAAACCGTTACGAGACTCAGACAGATATGTATGCTACTTACAGCATAAGCCTTGCTGACTTTCTCCTGTGCAGCAATGTACGCCTCATAATCAGCCAGAAGCATGTACCTATGAAGGGCAAAAATCAAATCAAATTAAATCACACAATTCAAAGACATCCAGTGCAATTATTTGGGGCAGTCACTGTACAGCGTGGGATGGTTTGGATATTAGAACTATCTCAGTGGACACTACCACACTTTGAAGAAGCTACAAAGGATGGGCTATTAAGCATTGCAGGTTAACTCGCAGTGGTTCTAACACATATCAAATTTATTCTGATCCACTTAAAACTTAAACTGCTTAGGTACATTACCATACAGATCATCAAACCCCACATATCTAAACAGGCATTCATTTCTGTTCGTTCACCGATACCAAACGTTGACAAAGACACAAGTTTAACACAAATTAAACAGGTTGATGGGGCACAAAAGCGTGAGATCCAGAATGGATCGTAATCTCACTTAATTAGGGCCATCCATTAATGAGCAAATCATGTAGCGACAAAAAACTTTGGGAATGTTTAACAAGTCTCAACTAAAGAAAAAGAAAATTTGACATATTGTACAGGGCTGCTATGAGAGGAAAACAAATCCAAGGCGCTCTCTACACTAGTCTATATGATGTGAAATGTCAAAACAACGAGAATATTACATCAGTTAGCAAAACAATGAACAGTAAGTAAACTAGGAGAGTCACCAACAGCACACCCACACACACATGCAGATTCCCATCAACAGTCGACAGATGGCATCGAGTCTCTGGACCAAGTTGGTGCCGATAGGGTAGAGTGAAGGCATCAAGTCTCTGGACCAAGTTGGTGCCGATAGGGTAGAGTGAAGGCATCAAGTCTCTGGACCAAGTTGGTGCCGATAGGGTAGAGTGAAGGCATCAAGTCTCTGGACCAAGTTGGTGCCGATAGGGTAGAACGAAGGCATCGAGTCTCTGGACCAAGTTGGTGCCGATAGGGTAGAGTGAAGGCATCGAGTCTCTGGACCAAGTTGGTGCCGATAGGGTAGAGTGAAGGCATCGAGTCTCTGAATCAAGTTGGTGCCGATAGGGTAGAGTGAAGGCATCGAGTCTCTGGACCAAGTTGGTGCCGATAGGGTACAGTGAAGACAGGCGACAGTGCTCACGACGACGCTGCCATCCAAGCAGTGTCATTGTGCGTGCGCCTTACAGCAACCCTCTAAACTAAGAATGAAACTTCAGAACTGAAGAAACAGATACAACTCAACACAAAATAAACCAAACCAAACAAATGGATACTCATCACAGCAACACACGGCTGTGCATCATGACAACAGCGCTATACAAGTCATTAGACTAGATTTCATTAGATACTCACTTGTCATGATTCAAAAGCGAATTCGCCAAATCGCGGAAGAGACCCGGATCTTCAGGTGAGAAGAATCCACTGGCAATCTCATCGATGCACTGCTTCAACTCTGCGTTTCGTTCGTAATATTCTCTCGGATGGTAACTAAACGAAAATGACCCATCAAACGATTCAATCGCCTTTGTATGCATGTATTCGAGTTCAGGATAAGTTCACAGAGGGAAAATTCTCCTCGACCAATGGCTTACATACAGCTTCCATCAATGAATACACGAGTTAACATGAGAATCAGTGGAGCACGATAGCCAAATGGACACAACACTCGGCCTGTAACGTGGAGTACAGGTTCGAGCCTCCGGGGTATGAGCTGTTCAAAATAATTTCTCAACATCAACAACCTTTGTTGCCACATGATGTTGTTAAACTCTGGATCCATTCATCAGGTGGTCGTTGTGTAGGGACCTTGAGCAAGTCCTTTACAAACAACTGCTCAGTGCCATCAATGCTCTGTCGTATGGTCATGTGTGCACTTCTGAACTTTGGAAGGCGGGCAATATCAAAATACAGTTGTATCATATTGAATAACAAGTGCACGCACACACAGCATGATATCGCTAACCTTACACCGACTGGTTTTCTCTGATGCAAAACTCTTGGTGCAATGCACAAGTGAAACACTTCAAATCCACACTACATGAAAATGAGAAAAGACGTGACTTTAAACTGCGCACCCTTTCTTCTCTAGCGCCTCCACCTGATCAACCGTCATTCCAAAGATGAAGATGTTGTCTTTCCCCATTTCTTCTGCCATTTCCACGTTGGCTCCATCCAAAGTACCGATCGTCAAAGCTCCGTTCATCTGGAAAGCAAACCACAAAGTTAAACGTGCTTCCAAGTTAGTTGCCCTTCCGAGGTCAAAAGTGACGATCGTCAAAACGACAGCCAGTCAATAATTTGACGACTGAAATGCTAAGCGTATCTATAAGAGTTTCTCATAGGGTGTCGTCCATTGAGGACATCTGCTAAGAGGGTTAGGGAGGGGTGTCCCATACGTGGACAAGTGAAGGGCAGTTATGGTTAAGAAATTTGAAATTCCACATCTAAAAATTTGGTACATACTAGTAGAGGTTGATTTGAGTCTCTTTGGTCAAGTGACACTATCTATAAGTACCCCACCCGAAGCACAGTTAGCCCTGCCAGGTCAACAGGCAGTCTAATTGACCTCAATTGGAGTTCAGAGGTAACCAAGGTGAATGGATGGGAGGGTGGCACCCAATACAGACAATGGGAGAGAAGGTCTAAAAACATAATTTCTGCCGATGTCCTTTATATTAAATACATATTAACCTGGAACTTCATGTTTCCCGTTCCAGAGGCTTCTGTTCCGGCCGTCGAAATCTGTTCGCTGAGATCCGCAGCAGGGATGATCTTCTCAGCCAAAGTGACACGGTAGTTTTCGAGGAACACGCACTTGAGGCGCTTTCCGATGATTGGATCATTGTTGATTGTACGACCGACGTTGTTGAACAGCTTGATGATCAACTTTGCCGTGTGGTATCCAGGAGCAGCCTAACACCACCAAACAAAAACTCATTCATCATTCCTTCTTAAAGCGAAGAACTTTATAGATATAAACTTTGCAATGATACCAGACAACCAGACATAGCAACTGCCAGACACAGAAACAGCCAGACATAGAAACAGCCACACACAGAAACAACCACAAATACAAACAGCCACACACAGAAACAGCCGTACACAGAAACAACCAGACATAGGAACAGCCACACATAGAAACGGCCACACATAGAAACAACCACACTGCCTTGAAATTCCTTCGCATTTTCTTACCTTTCCTCCGATCATGACGGTTCTTGGCACGAACTGCATGTTTGGGTTTTTCTTCAGTCGATTGTACAAGGTGATGACGTGCAGAATGTTCAGCAGCTGGCGCTTGTACTCATGAATTCTCTTCACCTGCATGTCGAACAGAGACGTCGGATCGACGGAAACCTTGTACTCCTTCTCAATCAACGCAGCCAGCTTCATCTTGTTCTCCTGAAATAATAAATTCAGAAAATGATCCCAGACTTCACAGCATCTAATCTAATGACTTATCAATGATCACAACATCAAACCATGCTCCTTCAATTTCAGCCAAATTCAAATGCTTGGTTTACTTTTATGCTATTCACGCTACACCGAAATTTCTCCAACAGAACCAGATGAAAATAGATTCTAAATCATAATCTGGAAACAACTGATCGATACCTGTTTCACTTTCGCGAGTTTCAGCAGAAAACTCTTGTCCGTTGCAAACTTCTCCAGTTTCCTCAAGTCATCCAACTGTGTGATCCAATTCTCACCAATTTTCTACAACAGAAACGCAAAACATGGCTTAAACCGTATAAACACCAGAAGCTTTATTGTCAAGGAATACATCCATGATCTGTATGATTTTATGAATACATCTGTACGACTAAAATCAATATCTTAACTTTTTCCTTATCCCATATCATATATAACATTGCCTAGTTTATTTTTTATTCTGTTTCGTGCGCCTCTTTGTATAACTTGTCTGTTAGCCACAGTGCGTTTGCAGGTGGTTCATTAAAGAACATACTTACTTACTTACTTACTTATTAAAACAAATTTTGCAAAGAATTCGACATTTGTGTACGTGAAACAAGAAAACTTATTATATATATGTATATATATATATATATAATTATATATACACGTTATATGATTCCAACTATCAACTCTCAATACCACTTCTTCTGTTCTGTAAATGTTTTGATAGGTAGGAGTTCATTGGGATATGGCAACTCATTTAAGGCAGCGGTTCCCAAACTTCTTTGGGTCGCGACCCACTTCTGAATATCTTGGCAGTCTCGGGACCCAAAATTAAGCACTGTGTACTAAAATTTGCTTCGTAAATTGGTATTGAAACATACGGATTTAGTCCTCCGTACAGCGCTTAGAAATTTAATGCATTAAAGGGAAACTTAGGTAAAAACAGTTTACAAGTTATTGCAATCCAGCTAGTTATTCCCTAATCATAGCCAAATGTTGTTGCTGCAAAAAAATTATTTCTAAAAAATTTGGCGACCCACTTGGCAGAGCTTCGCGACCCACTTTTGGGTCGCGACCCACAGTTTGGGAAACTCTGATTTAAGGGGTTCCCTTCCTCAGGGGAAAAGGTGTGAACAGTGGATGACAACAATGAAGCGAATGACCTCTGACCTCAGCAATGGCATCAGCGAGGCTGGGATTGCAAAGCAGAAGCCAACGACGAGGCGTAATTCCATTTGTCTTGTTCTGGAATTTCTTTGGCCACAGTTCATAGAAATTGCGGAAACTGAAACAAGACAAAACCAGATTAACTAGGGCAGAAGTATGTAAAGAAATTAAATCATTATTCTGGTAGTTGCATGAACTTCAGATTTATTAGTTTGAAAGGCCCAAGCTGCATGAAAGAGATAGTGAGAGTGACAGAGAGAGAGAGAGAGAGTGACAGAGAGAGAGAGAGAGAGAGACAGAGAGAGAGAGAGAGAGAGAGCGAGAGAGAGAGAGAGAGAGAGAGAGAGAGAGAGAGAGACAGACAGACAGACAGACAGACAGACAGACAGACAGACAGAGAGACAGACAGACAGACAGACAGACAGACAGACAGACAGACAGACAGACAGAGAGAGACAGAGAGAGACAGAGCCAGACACAGAAGAAAGAGGGACAGAATGAAAAAGTGAGAGACAGAGAAAGGGAGAAAGAGACAAAGAGAAGGAAAACAGTGTGAAACAGGGAGAAAGAGACACAAACAGAGACAGAGGGAAAGAGGGGGACAGAAAGAGGAACCTACGTGCTGTTCTTGAGAATTTCCGAGTGGATGGCTGCGACTCCATTGGTCGAGTGACTTCCGACAATGCACAGGTGAGCCATGTTCACCCGCTTCTCGCCTCCCTCCTCAACCAATGACATGTGACGCAGGCGGTCACTGTCTCCTGGCCATTTCTTCGACACTTCCTAGGATCAGAAACATCTTCAAAATCAAACATACCCTTTTCCACGTAACTTCTCTCGACTGATTAAATAAACTCAGCCTCTTCTAAACAGCTTGTCTTGATTAATATAAACAGCCAACAACCAGACCATAACAGAAGAGGAGTTTAACACTTTAATGACAAGAGTGTGCTAAAAGTGACTGGGAAACCAATGCAGCTCGTCATTAAAGTGTTAAAGAGCAGATTAACCACTCAAGTGGACCATTTACAAATCGAGTTGAAACTGACTTTACCGCAAGGAACCTGGCGTTGATTTCATAGATGATCTGCAGATGGCGTGGCAGTAGTTTCTCAAGCAGGTGGACTGGCCAACGCTCCAGAGCCTCTGGCAAAACCGTGTGATTCGTGTAGGCACACGTACTTGTCACGACCGCCCATGCCTAACAAAAGCCAAACAGACATGGATCAAATCGGTCGTTCAACCCTACACACAGCCAATCTCAGAGAAAAATGATTGAATGACAATAATTAGAATACAGTATCATCAATTCAACCAACGTATAATAAATCAAGGCGTTAACCGCGCTGTTTAAACTAGAAAACATTCTTGCTCATAGCAAATAGGTGTCCCTATCAGCAGGGTTATATCCCTTCTGGGCCTACCGTTGTAACCAAACTGTTTACTTAAAAGTGTTATTGTATTTGCCTTGATTGTACATACATGGTTTCAATAAAAATGATTTGATTTGATGATTTGATTTGATATAAGTTTTAAATCCATGGATTCATTTGTACCTTGTCCCACGGAAGTTTCTCCTCATCGAGCAGAATTCTCATCAGCTCAGGTATAGCGAGTGATGGGTGAGTGTCGTTCAGCTGAATGGCAACCTACGACACACAGAGAGAAAACAATTACCCATTATAAATAAGAAAATCCACATCAGGTGGATAAATCACCAGCAAAATGAAGACCAGCATCCAACTCGAGAACAATTACAAAAAGATGAAATCAAAATATTTAAACATGATTCAACCAACAGTTAAACAAATTCATCTTCTGAAACCAAATTCTTCTCTCAAAACTGAGCATATTCCAGCATCTTCAACTTTGTTCTTACTTACCTTCGTTGAGAAAGCGGCGAAGTCAGTGCGAACTTGGGCACGCGAACCGAACTTCGACGACTTGAATCGGCGGACGACGTCATGCAGAGTAGCTGCCACCAGGAAGTACTCCTGCTTCAGACGCAGCTCCCTGCCCTCGAAAAACTAATGACCAAAACATGAAACAAATGCCTTGTCAACAGAGCATGATAACAAATATGAAACTTAGCAGGAAATCAATAAAAATTAAATAGGGTAGGAAGACCTACAACAGAATGATCAGATGAATGAATGAACAACAATATGAGATCTACATGCCAGAGGCCAATACTTGTATCAGAAGCAGGGTCAGTTGGTATGGGGATTGGAGACGGGGAACCGAGGGTGGAAGCTAAGATAGTTCATGGTCAAATAATTTAACAGAAATCGACAAACAGCAAAACTAGTGGCCAGATTGAATAACGATGTCTATTCAAGGCCTACTGCAAAGACAAGACTCTTGGATAGTTGGTGAATCACTATCGGTCTAAGAAACAAGTCTGTCGGGTTAACTGAGGCAGAAGCGCTTACGTTGTCGTTCGGGTAGAGAACACGAGAGATGTTTTCGGCCACGTTTCGGTCACAGACGGCTTGAATGTATTCACCACTGTTGACTACAAAGACAAACAACACCATATCGTATGCAAGCATACATGCATAACCATATGTATGCTTACAGTTGCTTACTTGCAAAATTGTATATTGAAATTCTTCAACAAAGCAACTACTTGTCTGATTTAATTCCGAGATGACTATGGTACTGCTCCTCTTCCTCTTACTCACTATGCTCTACATGTAGATGGAACTTTTTTATGCACTATGCTCTACAAAGATTGAACTCTTATGCACTACATAAGATGGAACTTGTGCTCTACAGAAATGGAACTTTCTTAAGCACTACACTCTACAGTCTACACAGACGCAAGTTCTTACAGAACTGGAGGTTGAAACTGGCTGGAGCTTTGGCAGACCACAGGCGAAGAGTGTTGACGCAGTTGTTGCCATACCCAGGAATTGGACTATCGTAGGGCATCGCCAAAACCGTCTACAACACATGAAAGGCAACCGAATACAACTACTCATTTCAGGTCATCTGCCTTCTTATATTTATGTAGAGCCATTATCTAATTAGCCACTGTGCAATAACGATCCTTTGCTTATGCATTGGTCAAACCAACACACAACATGAGCCATCATCAGCCAACTGCACACTAAGTCACATAAAAGATCCATAAAACAATTAAAGCTAAGCAACTGAATAGAAATGACCTTTCACCGGTCATCACGACCTTCAGAGACCAATGACAAGAATAAAACGAACAACTGATGTAGATCAGCCATCAATCTAATCTAATCGAACAACTTCTATAGCACCAGTATCTCAATTCCTAAGGCACTAATCGATGGTAACTTCAAGTTAAACCAGAGCCGTCAGCGTTATCCATTGGAGAAACCCGGTCGAAACCTCACAGGTTAGAGAAACCAGAAGTCACCAACTAAAAGTCAGATAAGCAAGTTGAAACAGATTCGTGTCTTAAGTTAACAACGTTTCGAAACAGCGAAATCCCCACTCTCACCATAACGCCTCAAGACAAATGTTTCTTTCAACCAACATGATAGTGAAGGTGACAACTTTAAAAGGCTCTATATAAATACCTAAAGAAACAAGCATACACATCTTGGAGCGACTAGAGATCAGAAGGGAGAACACACTCAGCGTACCTGGGTATCGACCCAGCGCGGTCCATCAGAACTCTGCTCCACGCGTCCATAGAACTGAACTGGTATCGTGTATTCGGGACGAGCAATTTCCCACGGGTTACCATACCTCAACCAGTCATCCGGCTCCTCCACCTAAAGAACACACAGCAGACATACCCTTCCAATAAACATGTCTTACAAATTGGTTTAAATGTGTCAGATACTCGTTATGATGTGCTTCCTTATAAAATGACTTTACAATGTGGTCTAAAACAAGAATTTGAAGAGGAAAAGGAGGAGGAGAAGAAGGCAGAGGAAGAGGAGGAGAAAGAAGAAGAGGAGGAAGAGAAGGAGGGGGTAGAGGAAGAGAAACAGGAAGTGGAAGAGGAGAAGCAGAAGAGAAAGAAGCAGGAGAAGGAGGAGTAACAAGTAGTACGAGGAGGAACAGGAGAAGCAATAGGAGGAGGAAGAGGAGCAGAGGAAGATCAACATTGATTTCTTTCTTACCTGCCATCCATCCTTGATCGACTGAGTGAATATTCCATAGTCATATCGCAGACCGTAACCGTAAGCGGCCAGACCGAGTGTTGCCATGGAGTCGAGAAAGCAGGCAGCCAGTCGACCCAACCCTCCGTTACCAAGGCCGGCATCTTCCTCGATCGACTCCAGCTCCTCAATGTCCAATCCAACCTGAACAGCAAACACAACCACACTCCAGCTCCAATGTCAGTTTGAATTCAGTCATCAACTGTCCTGCTTTGTCTGCGCTGAGATGGGTGTGCCTTTGAGCAGACGCATCTCAGAGAGACAAGCCATGCAACGACTCGGTCCCTGTCTGGTCATCCTCCAATATCAACCAAAAGTTCTGCCTTCTTCAGAAACACCAAACATCATGTGACACTCTAAGTGTACTATAACAATAGACCATTTATGTAGCGCCTCTTTGTAACATATTTCGCAACACACATTGTGAATTGGTTCGGGATCTTCAGCAGATAGCCTCACGTTTGTAACCCAAAAAATTTTGATCCACTGAATTCCAGATCCTCTTTCATTAAGCGTCAGTGGATCTCGCATTAAACTATTGGATGACTGAAGCAAAAGCTGAGCTTTGTTATGATGAATCGATTCCTGAGCAGTGCCATTCGCCTGCAATGTCTGTTTTAAATTCAGCTTTGGTTAATGCACAACAGCCGACTCGTACAGACTGTGTCGGGAAAAGGCATCAGGCAGAAATAGATGCAGAAAATAGCACAAGCAAGCCACGGCTACAAGCAACTAGCAAGAGTGATGGAGGAGATGTGGAGAGGCAGAGGAGTTACTAGATAGGCAGGTGGATGACAGAGGTAGAGCTGGAGAAGTGTGAAATCAAAAAGGCCAACAATGTAATGCTCTGCATGGCCTTGAGGTATCAGCAGACTATACGTTAACAAGTGCACACACACATAAATAATTTTTATACATGATGTACGTTAGCAATATAATCTTTTGTAGCAGTGTCTTCAGCCTGGCTAATTTAGACAATTCTAAACACAGTTCCAAGAGACCAAAGTAAAATGGTCTTCTCTGTCTGAAGTGCTCAGGAAGTGAGTGAGCGATCGGGTGAGGGATCATAACAATAACTAAGCAATGAAATTGGATGGAAGAGCAAAAGTCATACGATAAAGAAACTGAACTCAAACTGTGTGAAACAAAGTCAAGCACTGACATGTAAGAAGCATAAAAACAAGCACTAGAAAAAAGAAAACAACAGCTGGCTAGCCTTACGGATTCTAGACTTAGGGATCAGCACAAGGTCACCAGCCAACTTTTCGATTAATGTCCTGCCACCTTTACATCATTTAAGAATTTCTACCATTTTTCGTAAAAAAATATTTTAATTCTTTAAAGTGTTGTTCACCAAGTAAGGATGTGGTGGCAAGCAACACAGGAAGGGCCAACAAGTACAAGTCACAGACTGACAAACTCAACCCCCCTAATCAGATATCAAGAAGATTAATTAAAAAAATATCAGAAAGCCACCTGAAGTCAATGATACGACAGACAAAAATTATTCATCAATGACGCAAATGCTCACCTGCTACGAGAAAGATCAGGCAAGGATAAAAAATTAAACCTAGACATTCACAGGCATGCAGGCAGGCAGATAGGACAGGTAGGCAGAAAGGGGCAGGCATGATGGGCAGGCAGATTACATAAGCAGACACAGACTTTGACATAATGATCCATGTTAAACTGAAAGCACTTGTGTGCATCCAACCATAACAGTTCAAAATGGCTTCTTCTCCATCCCTAGCCCCCTCTCTCCATTTCTACTAGCATCCACATACTTTATCTCCCTAATTCACATAATGGTCACTCAATGTTAGAGCACTGACTCATTAGGAATCAAAAGTATATGTGATCGATTAAAGCAAATGCATACAAACCTGTGGCTCAAATCTGCATCTGTCCCAAAAACCAAGGAAACATCCCTCCCTTACAATCAATGATTACAGAGAAGAAACTGTCTCTCCCTCTTCAAAACCCAGGAAACACCCTTCCCTTACAATCAATTATGACAGGGAGCAGCTCACTCTCCCTCTCCCAAACAACACAGCCAACCAGTAATTCATTCTTGACCGGTTTATCAAACTCTTCCACCTCGACTTACAACCAGTCACTAGTCAAGCTGTCCACCCACTTGCTCAACAACATCTGCATCAGTCCATTCATATATTCATCACCTGTGCATTCAATTCTCGACCAATTCATTCATTCATTCAATCCTTCTGTTTGTCTACCTGGTAGAGAGCTTCATCGACCGCATTCTGGATCCCCAGATTGACCATCGTATTTGTCAGCGTTCGACCCATGTAGAACTCCAGTGACAGATAGTAGACCCTCTGAAACACCCACAAATCATCATCATCATCATCATCATCATCATCATCATCATCATCATCATCATCATCATCATCATCATCATCATCATCACCATCATCATCAAATGCATCATCAATCAATCAATCACCAAATGCAACTGACCAAACCATGATCTATGTCTGCAGCACAAAAACTGTTGGGGTTATAATACTGACTCACATGATACAATGCTCTCTCTGTCTATGTCTTACTTAATTACTTACTTCCCCACTCTAACTTGACTCAATGTGTCAAAGTGAAGTGGCTGGACTTGTTAAAGTATCAATATACCACACGAACTGCGCCAGGGCTCTGTCTGTCCTATTTTGTATATTATTTATACATCTGGCATTGCCTCGCTTCTTGAGGAACTTAATGCACTGGGTCAGCTTTATGCAGATGACATACAGGCATACTTGCACTGTACTGTACATACATATGTCATCCAAAGCCTCTTCAGCTGTCGGGGCTATGGGCCGGGTTCTGGTCGCATTGCAAGCACGGATGTCCTCAAACCGTTTACGACTAAATCTGGCAAAGACTAAATTCATTTGGCTGGGCAGTGGGCAGCAGACAGCAACTTGCTAAGCTTGACTTTGCTGCCCTGGCCAATGAATTTCCTAGTTATACTTTCTCTACCTTGGGTCCTGCTACATCAGGAGCTTACTCTTGCAACTCATCTCCATCGCCTTGACCGCACCTGCTACTACCAGCTGCACCAGCTCCGCACTGTTGCTCGCTCTCTCACCCATGGCGCAATGTCTACCTTAGTACACTCTTTTATCACAGCTCGACTTCATTACTGTTCCTCACTTTACTACGGCCTACCTTCTAGTCGTCTAGCATGCGTCGATCGAGTGCAACGTTCTGTGGTGCGCCAGGCCAATACCTAAATTTTGCCAGGTCTCAGGTTATATGCTTGAGGTCCTGCATTGGCTTCCCGTCAGCCAGTGCATGGTATATAGGGTTGTTTCCGTAGTCTGGCGGTGCCAGCTGGTGAAATGTAGTCCAGGAGTCCAGGGTAGCTGCAACCTCCGCTCTTGGGGGAAGGGAACGCTCATTGTGCCTTTTGCCCGCACAGCCACTGCGCAGAATGCAGAATCATTCTTTCTCAGTGGTGGGCCCGACGGCATAGAAAGGGCTCCCTCAGGAGCAGCGTCTGCTCCCCAGAACTCCCTCTGATACCTTCTACGTTCTATACTGAAAACTGTCCTATTTGGTCGTGGTGGAGTCGGGAGCACCTCAGAGTAGCCCCTTGAAGGGGTGTTACATAAATACTCGAATGACAAAAATTAATATACCATAGTTAAATAATATATAATAAAATAACTAGCATTAATAAAGTATCCCTGGAATGTACCACTCAGAATTAATTAAAATTAATTCTAAGTGCCCTTCCAAAGTTCTGAAAAGGCACTTTACAAGAAGCCAGATACATACATACATACATACATACATACATACATACATACATACATACACACATACATTCAATTCAATTCAATTATCATACATACATACATACATCCACACACACACACACAACATATATACGGTTGCACCTGAGCTTTTATACTGAGCTTCTTTACCTCTTAAAAGCTGAAAGATTTAGTGAAGATTCAAATGAACAACATATTGAACAGAGGCCTGTTCAATTAAAATGAAGGTCAGCTGGGTTCTGGTTTACAACAAAGCATTAGGTCTTTCCCAGTTCACAAGCAGAAGCCATCCAAACAGCCAGCCCAATCCTGATAGAATCTTGGGTCCTTTTCAGAACCAGAATCAAATGCATTTACCAGAACTTCAACATTTACCTACTTAGTTGCTTTCACAACTTAATCTGCTTACCAATCAGGGTTTGAGATCAGCAACTTTTTATACACGTCTACAAAAAGTTCTTGGAACCAGTCAATTGTTTCGATTAATGATGCATTACTTGCATTTTCCAAACAATCTGTCCACCTGCTTCGCATTCCTCCCTTGGAATCTTGTTAGACATGCAAGTACAAACAATTTTACACTGGCGCTATAAAAGTCACTGGATCGCAGTTCCTTGTCTGCAATCTGCATTATTAAAGAGGTTTTATATCTAGCGCTCCTTAATGACTTGCTCAGGAGCACAAATTATTGCGGACTTGATTTGATATAGCGCCGGTGCGTAAGTTAGTCTCCCTGGCGTGGCTTTTGTGTGGCGTTGAGAAATTTCGAAGATTTACATTTAAGTTATGCGGCTCATAAATATCATGCAAAGTGCCTTCTTCTTACCTTAGGATCTTTCTCATAGTAGTACTGCTGTGTTCGAATCCATCTGCTGACGAGATGGTCGCGGACGGTGTGAGCCAGGGTGTTGTAGTAGTCTCTAGGAGTGGCCACATTGCGGTCCTTGACGAGAGTGTAGTGAAGATGACGACTGAAAGATTTCTTCACGTTCGTCACATTCTCCACCTGAGCGATTCCTCTGACGCTGATCTGCTTCCGTTTCTCTTGGTCCGTCTGAGGTTTCGCTGCCATTTCTCCGGTCGTCGTTTGCCACCGCCGCACTCAATCAGACCAGACCGAGGATGAAGTTCAGCCGCCGGATCCCTCCTCTTCGTCCAAAACCCTTCAAACGACCCTACTGAGACAACGCATGCGCACTGAGCCTAAATGGCCCAGACGGCCTTGACTTCTGACACTGACCCCGCCAGCGCTCTTGCTGTTTTGTCTTTGACATTACGTCTTGTGCTTTAAGTTCTGTAGCGCACTGATACCGAACAGCTAATCTACAACCAAGCCCATTTATCGACCAGTTAAAGATAACTCGCGTTACGAATGCTGTTTCGTTTTATACCTTTGTCTAGTTCTTGTTTTGTGCTACGTTTTTTTTGTGAAAAAAAGATTGAAGTCGTGTTTGATTTAACAAGAAACCTGACCCATGAGGCCTTGTGCATTCTGAAAACGGCGCTATAGTGAAGAATTATGGCAGTATATTTTATTACTAAGCTGGAAATACGGTCCCCTAGATCGTTTGAAGAAAAGCGTTTTCTAACCCTATTTGTTTTGAATCGCCTTTTATTGCGTTCTTCGATGCCTCGATCCATCTCATCAGCGCTTCGAAATTTCACGTATCCATACCTGTTGAGTGTTTACCCGAGTTTACACGAGCAGAATTCTACTTTGAAGCAATTGAAGTATTATTTTAACCAATGGAACCACTGGTCTATTTCACTAGAAAAACAAACTATATATACATATGAATTCATATTACATATAATATTATATCTTATTCAGAAGTTCTTCTCTCCCTTCCGTCAGGCGTGCGCCGACGATGAGGCCTCAACGTGACGTCTCTAAACAGCTCTGTCGCTGAATTTTTCAACAGCATCCCTCATCTCCATGTTCTGTGCTTTCAGGTCTTCTTTATACATATATATATATATATATATATATATATATATATATATATATATATATATATATATATATATATATATATATATATTACACCAATTGCCCCTTTCACAGCAGAATATAAACATTTGCAATGATAATGTATCAACTGTGCAAAGTAGATCTATTAATTTTCTTGAGCATGTGTGTGTACAGATAAGCATTAAACTTGGCTCTAGTATCTAATCATGTATGGAATAAAATTGCAAAAATACTGGGATGGTTTCCAGAAACGTGTTATCCACATCAGTGCATGATTATCAACCTATTTGAATACCAGACGTTTATCAATTTGAATATTCAGAAAATTGCTCATATTAATGTTACATATTTTAGTAAATTAGTATGAGCACACTGAACTTCCCTCTTTCAGTAGTGATTATACAACTTGTCTTAATCCCATACGTAGTTCACTAAATCAGGTGTAACCCACACAAATACTGGCATGGGCGTCCGGAGGGGGATAAGGGGGCGCATTTGCCTGCCCCTGGATTTTGCAAATATTTCATAAAAATAAAATCTGTTCATTATTATGATTATTACAACAGTCCCAACACGATTTTCAATGCAAAGAAACACAATTATTTAGGTAAAGTCCTTGATCATCATATATTTTCAATTTTTTCTCTATGCATATTTTCTATGCAAAAGCGTCATTCTGCCCATCCTCAATTTTTTGCTCCCTCCTAAAAAATTTTGCTCCCTCTAAAAAAATTCCTGCAGACACCCATGAATACTGGGTTATGGTGTACATTGTATTTCCTATTTGTGTGCTGACCTATCTTCTCTATGGAACAAATTGCCTCCTTATGTTTGTGTTTGTGGCCTAAACTGTACTTATTTAAGAAACACGTGTACCTATATGAAGATAGTATTCACTAGTTCAGTTTTTGTTTCTTTCTTTATCAATTTTTCAGTTGTATTTTCAGTTGGCTCTAAATGTTAACACTTCATTCAGACTTTCTCAAGTTATTCATTCGTCATCGTTCATTCCACTGCCGGCCTTAGGATATTTCAGACGCCGTGCAGAGTATACGGTATGGGCCTCCTCAAGACACACGTCAAATTGTTTTTTTCATTGCTAATTTTTTGTATTTTAGTCGACTGTTAACAAGTCAAATTTAACTATACACAAGAATTCTGGGGTATAGAGGAATTTGACATTTTTTTTATTGACAGAAGAGAAGATTTAATCGAAACAATATTATCATTAGGGTGTCTTGTTCATGTTAATTTTCTGGGCCCCCCTAAGTTGCAGGCCCCATGCAACCACACGGTTTGCATGCCCCTAAAGCCGGCACCTGTTCATTCATATCAAGTTATAGGGGCAGCTCCATTAAGCAGGACTTTTGTCTGTTTGGGTCAGCACTTTGCAACCTATGGCAGAAGAGATACTGTATCTGGAATATTGTTATTATGATGTTATTTCTGGGCTCAACAAATAAACAACTGAATGCATCATCGCACAGATGTATATACAGCTATTTCGTTTAAAAAATTACAAAAAGCCAAACAATTGACTGATTTCGAATGATCTGATCTTGCATTCAACCGATCAATGCCTCCATTTGAAGTCCAAGCTGGGCTCACAAGACTTTCTCCCACCAGAAACAAGAACTCCAGAGACTTCTAAATCCCAGAATAAATGAACACAGATCTGATTTTGCATAGATCGCTGAGAGGATCTGGGTCAGGCATATCCCAGTATCATGCAGGAATCCACAAATCTGCAGTTCTTTCAAAAGCCACATTCACCGAAATCGATGCCAATTCCTCGTTCACTCCTATTCTCCCGACTACTGTCGTTGTTTTGCTTCAATTTAAATTTAGCCCTCGATTTCAAACACCTTATGAAACACGGAATCTGATACAATGCGTACAGAAATGTTTGACAGCAATACTTTCACATTTCAATGGGACATACATGTACAATGTAGTAACATTCACCATTTCACTAAGACAACACGCATTGCCAAGTGCATGGTCGATCCACATATTCCAAATCAACACTTATTCTCACTTTGGCCAAACTGAAGCTTTTCAGTGACTCCCACGAGATCACAGATGTGAAGATGGCTTAGCCTAAAGCCACCTGAAACCGCTTTCTTAAGAAATCTCTGACATCGTAACAATAAGTTAGACAAAACCAAATTCGTAGAAAAACTGGTGATGAAGAAGTCGTACATGAAAATCGTACAAAACCAGTCAACAGTTCAACAAAAGGAATCGCATTCCCAGCCAAACAGGCGAACGGTTAGCTAAGAACGGAATCCACCATTGGCCATTCACAGCACCTCAGCGGACTAATTTTATGCAAACTGCTTCACTCACAATGTCTCAGGAGAAGGAACCCAACCATGACCGGTAATGCCGAATGGACCTTGTCTGCATTCTTCGTCCTCAGGAATGCTAAATGCAATCGGTCGATAGTTAGGAAGGGCACTTAAAAGCATTTTGTTTCTTCTGTTTCATAGGCAGTTCATTCAGGTCATGAATGTCGTCAAACCAACTCGGATCAAACTACTTGACAGTCCCAATGAAACAACGCAGATTGTCCAAATCAAAATAAAGAAACTGATAGAAAATGGTGAACCACATTCAGAGGACTGGACTTCATGAAATCCAACTTGAGCCTAGAAGGGTGTGCAAGACACGGCTGGACACGACACGGTTCCACGTCCTGGCAAATAAAACCATCGCTACTGTGGCTCTGTGGACATACTGTGAGAAAATTTAAAGCTTTTCATCCAAATGTTAAAAGGAAAATCAATTGAAAAGAGGAAAGTCTTGACCATTCTGTTTTTCGACTGCAGCCACGCACAGAATACTTCAAAGTGGTTTCTCATTGGGAAGCACCAAGACCTCGACATTCAGTAACATCTAACTACGTTTCAAACAGAGGAGACATCTCGTGTGTGCAAGTGTGCATTGTCTTGCTGAAGAACATTTAAACTAGATATGCTTTTTGATTCATCGCAGTGCAGAACCAATCAGTTGACAGCAGGAGACTCTGATCCATGCGACTCAACATCCAGCAATGACTATACACGACCTCACGAATAAATAAGAACGGAGCTTCCAATTAACCGCAACTTACAGATGCATAGGAAGAGAAGAAGAGACAATGATTGCACATCGATATGCAGAAGTGCATTACGATCCATCTTTGAATAATTTTGTTGCCATCTCCACTGAACCACTGCGTGGATTCAAACAACCAGGCAAGAATCAACAGTTTTGATTAGTCATCGACAAGTCGCAACAGATAACAAAGCTGGCAGATAAGACAGTGAAACCAATCAGACGCTCATTTACGATCCTCCCGCATTTCCCTAATTTCTCCAACCCTCCCCCCAGTCAGACCCAACAACCTCTGCTTAATTCTGGCTAATCGTAGAGATCGGAACTGTACGTTGGAAGCTGAAGAACGCAGTACCCTACGCCAGTGTGGCTCTGTGGCAATGAGCCGACCGTCTCCCACATGTTGGTGCATGGGTCGTAACGAGACACCATCTTCTGACCCGTTTTCGTCTGTACGTTATATCCTCCGAGAACGTAGACCTGATCCTGGT
Source organism: Allolobophora icterica (assembly GCA_963556255.1). Lineage (NCBI taxonomy): Eukaryota > Metazoa > Annelida > Clitellata > Crassiclitellata > Lumbricidae > Allolobophora > Allolobophora icterica. The sequence continues at coordinate 64,876,825 of OY744603.1, forward strand.
AGAGCACGCATGAAGCTTCCTTGTGTGAGATGGACAGCGGAGTTATAAGAGTCCACTGATCGATGCTCGGATCGTAGCTCTCGGACTGGAGGACAGGAAGCGCCTGTTGGTTCTGATTCAGGTTACATCCACCAAGAACAAGCAGCTTGCCTTGAGAGGCACACATCACATGCCAGCCCCTGGGTGTCAGCATCGGTGCCAAGTCGTCCCAGTGCTGAGCCTTGGGATCGTAGCGCTGGAGGTCGGGCGTGAAGTGATTGTTGCTATAGCCGCCCGAGATGTAGATGTGGTCCCCGTGCACGACGCCTGCATGCGCGTGGTAGGCCGACGGCATCGAATGACCCATCGTCCAACAGTTGCGTTCCGGGTCGTAGATCTCGCACGTTGCCAGGCTGCCTTCTTTGAACTTGCCTCCGACCGCGAATATCTTACTGTGCAAAACTCCTGCATAGAAGTACGCTCGCTTGCTCTTCATAGATGCACACGTGAACCAGACATTGAACCGCGGGTCGTAGCGAACCATGGAGTTGATGGCCGACTCTCCGTGAGCACACTGGGTTGTGCAGCCTCCCAGAACGTAAAGGAAGTTGTTGAAGACAACAACTTGCATATGGCTGAGGGGATTCGGTAGGGTCGTCATCGTTCGTCGACTCTGTAGACTGGCGCCAGTTATCTGCTCCTCAAAAACGTAGACTTCGTCGTGAAGGCCGGGGTGTGGGTGGATCTCGCGTCCGCCGATGCTGACGAGGCGCTCGACGAAAGCACGCATCTGAGTGTTTGGTCCGGCCTTCAGAGGCTGCGAGTGAGGTACGACGTGATAGTTCAGCGCCCACAGGACCATGTCGTGCAGCTCTTTGTGCTTCAACATCGCCTCGACATTTTGGACACGATCCACGATGTCAGATGGACAGATGAGCGGAAATCGAATGTTGGCCATCAGCTGGACGGCGTGCTGGTCCTGAAGAGTGTCAGTTCGTAGCCAATCCCAGGCCACCTGGAAAATGTCAATCTCCCTTAGATGCAGCAAACCGTTCTTGAGGCAGGTCACCATCTGCTCAAAGGTCAGAAGAGCCAGGGCTCCATCCTTCGCAATCTCAAGAAGGTTCTCGGAAATAAACGAGTCAATCTGTCGCAGTGCGCTCGACATACTGTACAGCTTCGCGGTGTTTATGAAGTCGTAGAAGTTATGCGTCGTCATTCCACTGAGAAAGTTTCGTTCACAGAACTCAATCACTGGTGTCACCTGCATGTGCGTAGCGGCCGCAATCACGTCAAATATATCGTCGCCCTCTAGGGTCGTTGTTGATGTGTAGATGACCTCAAGAACCTTCTCGAGGCCCTTGCTTGTCACACCTTTCAGCTCGATCTCCTTCTGGTTGCACTCCTTCATTCCACTCGTAAACATCGATCGAAAGTAGTCGGAACAAGAGACCAGAATAACTTTGTGCACATCGAACCTTTCATCTACAAAAAAGACACAAAAAATTTATCAGTTTAATACTTTTGAGGCTAAATAATTATTTATAAGTTTTGGCTGTAGGCTGAATATTTTTTGGAAAAGGTCCATTTCACGTTAGATGTCAAAACTGCTTTTTTAATAATAAAAAAATGCATGTCAAACTAAAGCAAATGTTGTACAATGTATGGAGACCGGATTTAACAAAATATGTGATAATTCTGAACCATATGTATTGTTCAAGACTATCAATTGCATGCATCAGTAAGTCACACTGTTTGCAACACGTGATGCATTGATGATGCTGTTTTTCAGCCTGTTGCTATAGATCACACAGACCTGCTTGTACTTCATATCCTCATATCTGACTGGAAAATGATGTCCAGTTATTGTCTGTATGAAACACCAAAAGACATGTAGTGTCATCAGCATGTACTAACAATGGATCATCTCTACGCTTCAGTTGCAGCAGACCAAAAATATATAATTACGTGTCCAGTGCCGTCATCTAGCATTTTACACCAAACTACACTGTTTGGTCGACTTCTGTCAACAATTAGCACTGATTGCAGCCCTCTTCTCCCGATGTCGACGTTTGTTGACAACCACCCTCAGCCCTGAATGTAATGTCGACAACAGCCTCGAGAGTGTTAAAGCAGAATAAAAACAAACTTTCAGAAATTCTGTCAGACTCCACCAAATGCAGAAATGCTCTTGCAGATTCTTACGAAATATGAGTTCAGCTGTTGGTGTTGTTGGTACTTGTAAAATCTGATAAATATGAGCTGCACGGATAATTATTTATATCAGAACCAAGATGTACCATTCTTTTGGTGCAGCTAGATCATCATTTATTAGCTGTGAGTTGCATCTAACCGTAATTGCTTATTATAGTAGCCAAGGTCGGCCACAAAAGCCCAGGTTGTTCTATCACTTCAATCAACAGGCAGGAAGGGAGGGAGCTCATGAACAGTCTTTGTTTCATGATAGGTTTTCAAGACCCAGCAGGACAGAAGGTAGATAAAGCTCAATATGTTTCAGAAATAGCACGAAACAGATCCAATGCCTAATGCAGAGTAGAATAGCAATAACCTTCAGCTATGAGCGTGACGTCGCAGAGCACTTTTTCTCGCTTGAGTTTGTTCAGCCCATGCATAATTCGCATGCAGTGCTCCGGATTCTTGTCGAGCGCCGCGTGGCCATTGAGTCCGACGACGTTGTTGTCCAACTCACTCATTGTTGACGATGAGCTGTTCTCTAATCGTGCTCTCTTAACCCTTGGAAAATGGAACATTGACTCTGAAACACAACAAAAACAAACCGTTGCAGTTGTTGGAACAGTTGGCAAAAGATCTGATGCAGGACCAAGGATTGGCATCAGACTTCATGCCCTCCACTCAGACCAAAGAAACATTTGCATGACAGGCGGAATTTTCACTTGCTCCGTCAGGATCCAAGCAATGTGCCTCCCGTTTATCTACTCAATTGTTCGAATTCTGGATGACAAAGCACTTCACAACAATACTCAGAGACTTGAAAGAAACAAATCTCCTGTCTAATCATCATACTCTAATGAACCTAAATAAGCAAATCACTCGAATCAATTAAATCAAATTGCCATAATCAATATAATCTAATCTAGCTAATCATATTAATCAAATTAAGGTAATCAATTTAATCTAATCAACTGTATCTGATGTTGCACAGAATCACGAGTTTTAAATCAAAAACTGTTCCAACAAACAGAACCCCTCTGCCCTTTTATTACAATCTCTGGCAGAACAGTTGTAACTCACAGTGCAAAGTCTCACAATAGTTCTGCAGTCACACGATTCAACGCTTCACGGCAAGTTTCGACAAAGCAACTCAGATGCATAGTCTGCTCAGTTCAAGACTTTAACTTCCCTCAGTCCACCTAATATGCACACACACAAATATATATTAAAGCACTGCAAAAAACTTTAAAGCATTAAAGAAGTGATTGAAGCTTGATCTGTGGTCTGATAAAGCATAAATATTTTTCACTGTATCCAGCTCTTCTTCTTGTAACACACTACACTTGGCTGAATTTTAGCATTTCCACACCAAAAACTTCCTGAAAGCTAAATCTGTATTATTCTTTGACAAATGAATATTTTAAGTAAATAATTCGTTATATATGTTTATATATGCACCAAATCAAAGATGTAGCGTAGCTTGCTTCTTGTTGGACGTTGCAAGTAACGCCAAATCTCATTCACTGTTGTCACTTCTTAGTTCATAGAAACCAGCTCGTGTCTTCAGTCTACAAAATCAACCATACAGTGCACTTCGTCCGTTCATACATCAAACCTTCGGCGCAGACAGAAGGATGAACAAATTAACACAAGCGACGAGTATCACAACACCGACGACATCGAAGTCACAATAACGCAAAACAGATCGATGACAATAAACAGTTATATGACAAATCGCCAATGAGATCTTCATAAGCTCTCGTTGTATGGATAATTCGTTAAATTATTAGATGCAATCGTTAATTCTATTTTAGATGGAGGCCGAAATTTAGAAAGAAAACCTTTCATCAAACGAAACGATGAAAAGAGAAGTAGGTAAAATGCAGTCTTCCAAACTTTGTATCTTAAAGCCGTTAAACCACAACTCCTTTTTATATCGCGCTTTAATGCTGCAGAGTAAAATAATTATAGAAGTACGAGTTTTTCTATAGCGACCGTATTGCATCGTATTTGCTTTTTTCAATGAATTTTTTTAGAGATCCTTTGCCACTGCTGTCCGTTTTAATAGGTGCCACGCCATAAGGTGCCCCCGTGCACGGACCGTGCTAGCGAGAATTACTACGTTGCTAAAACCGCGACTCTCCAATGCTATATTAAATTTGCTTGAATAAAACGTAATCGTAATCTCCAATTTTCTAAAGCGCCACTGTAAAGCTGAGCGCAAGGCACCAGTTATTAACGAGCGCTGTGACGTATCCGAGAGGTTGTCCATTGGTGGTCCGATTTCCAGAGAAACATCTCTGGTTCTGTCTAAAAGCGATTAGTTTTCTTAATCCAGGCGTAAGAAACTGAATTTTAGCTATAGGCCTAAATAAGTTAAATGAGTTAATCATAGCCAAAATTTAGTTATCATTCGCCTGTTTGTAGGCCTATAGGCCTACAGTTCCGTTTAATTCTCAATGTCCTTGCGCGTCTGCGTAGAGATAGGCCTATCTGCAGGTTTTATTGTGGAAGAATGAAGCAAACGGAGAGCGCCTTCAATATAGAACATGGGGAGAGGCTGTTATAATACGTATACATTATCTAGGCCTAACGGGTTTGATTTCTAGAAAGCAATTGTATAGATCGTTTAATGTAGGCCTATCGTTAGGAGTAGGCCTAGGTCCTTTCTATAGGAGGTCTAAGCTTTCTTGTGCTCAAAATTGCAATATATAGGCCTAGGTCTAATGCAAACAGTAATTTCGTTATTCTTGCAGCGATAGTTGGTGTTGTTGTTGTTGTTGATGATGATGATGATGATGATGATGATGATGATGATGATGATGATGATGATGATGATGATGATGATAATGATGATGATGACGACGATAACAATGATGATGATGATGATGATGATGATGATGATGATGATGATCGGACTTATTATTCTTCGTTTCCGTTGCTGTATATATTTTCCTAGCCCTCTTCGTCTTGGTCTAGGCCTACGTACGTGACCGTATGAGAAAGGATGGTCTTTCGCCGGTCGATGGTCTGGGATCTAAGGACCATTTATAAATAACGCTGTCTACAACGAAGTAATTTTGTTGTCGGTGGAGAAGCGACCCAGGTCTTTGAAGTGACCTCGACCGTTATTCACGGCACAACCACGCCGCTCAATCCGCTCTTCTTCCGCCCTAACACTTCTCCGTCCTTCCGTCATCTCATCTCAAAAATTTGTAAATCGCTCCATAGCTGTTCTGCCTCTCTAGAATGAACTCCACCAGATAGTCCGCGGCGGCGCCTTCATCCGCCGCCGCCGCGCCGTCAAGTCGAAACAAGTCGATAAGCTAGGCCTATCGACTGCGAACGACTTCGTTCACTTAATATTTTGCTGATAGTTTTAGTAGCTGTTTCCGAGTTTCGATTTGACGGACATCAGGATTCAGGACAGGAGCAACAATTGCCTACAAGGTAGGCTACGAGTTACGGTGAAACAGACTATACCGGTCTAACAATAATCAGTCGATATCAGACCACAAGTTATTTGCTTTCTGCCTTATTACTTACCTACTTACTACGCTACTAGCTAGGCCTATATTTAATACCATCACTCGCTAGCCCGCTAGTTGTAAGGCGCCCTTGTAGCAGTATGGCCGAGTTACGCGCCACATAAATTGTCATTATTATTATTATTATTATTATTATTTTTTCCCCGAGGTACATGCATGTAATCCCTCAGGAGTCTAAAAAATTATGCTAGGAGCTGTTGTTGAATGTCTGAAAAATCAGGATTCGTCCTGCCACGTCCGTTATTATTATTATTATTATTATTATTATTATTATTATTATTATTATTATTATTATTATTATTATTATTATTATTATTATTATTATTATTATTATTATTATTATTATTATTATTATTATTGTTATTATTATTGCAAATCGCTCCATAGCTGTTCCGCGCTATTATTATTATTATTATTATTATTATTATTATTATTATTATTATTATTATTATTATTATTATTTGTTATTACTCAGATGTCTGTCACGTTACCTGACGTCAGCATGGGCGGCGATCCCGGGGGGTTCGAGGGGGACAAGACTCCCCCCACCTCTAACAGTGGGGGGGACACGCCATACATCGGGAGACCCCCAAATTTTGAAGAAACACCAAAAAAGTCATCACATTTTTTCGTACTCGTGTTAAAAAAATTTGAGTGCGAAAAATTTTTTCGGCCTCTTTTTTGACCAGATCAGTTCAAAACTCTTTTTTGGCCAGATCACTTCCCAAATGTCCCCCCCCACCTCTCAAACAAGATCGCCGCCACTGGACGTCAGGCACTTGTTTTCATGGACAATGGCGCCTCCTCGTACATGCAACGTCTCGTTGAAAATAGGCTGGTTTCAACGACTTCAACCAGCGGCATAACTGCAGATAAAGCCAAAAAATTGATGTTTGTAAAATGGAGGCAAATAGGCGGCCATTTGCGTTCTCGAGAGAAATCCGGCCCTGGACTTATTCGTATGCTTTAATTATTCCTTTTATAAGCACTCGAATTCGTCTGTCATCTTTCATAAAGTCACATTTACATTTCAGTCATCTGTCCTCTGTCAGCATGCCCACGTAGAGCGGAGCCCATATGGGGCCTAGGACCCACATGCCCACATTGGACCTGTATAGAGCCTATATGGCAACGAATTTTATTATTTGTTTACTTTTCAACTTTTTAAGAATGTAAATGTCAATGTTATAGGCAATCAATCAATCAGCCGTAAAAGATAGCTGACTGGGCCTACGACAACCCAACAGTACTGATATTCAGTTACTGTTCTAGGCCTACTTGGAGTCTTAAGCTTCGAATTCTGTCACAGGTCTAAACATGGTTAAGGGTTGGCAACGTTCATTGAGATTCTTCACCGTCGTCTGATTGACTGATTCTGAGTCAGGAACAGCCCACTGCTCCCACTCGACTGTGGTTTCTTTTTTGCCATCCAGATGCTCCCGAATTCGGGCAGAGCAACCAACAATCCCCCTAAAAAAACAACACTATATTCTCGGATTACCCTTTTCCTTCTCCTCCAAAATCACTACATGCTTCCACTCCGGTCCATGTTCTTTCATCTTTGAGAAATTAGGTTTTAACTAAATTAACTCGTTACGTAATAAAATAAACTACGTTTATATTGAATTTTATATTAAATTCTAAGCAGAAGCTCAACACAACAAATCATGACGTCATCACATTTGTTATTGCCTACGCTACTTTGTGCAAAACGCCACTGTCATTGTAAAAAAAGGCCCAACAATGGCCCAACGAATTTCTACGAATTTTACGAATTTAAAAAGGCCAAAAATTCACGATTTTTTACAAATTTAAAATCCGAAAGTCACGAATTCTCGAACTACGCCGGGTACTACCACCAGAATTACGACAAATATCAGATCCATCCTATGAACTCGACAAAAACTTGTAGCTCTCCACAGGTCTTTCACTCAAAACTGAAAACACTGCTCTTTCACAAATTTTATTCTAATTCCTCCGGCCTCTTCCCTTTACCAGTTTTTCCATTTTCGCCGCTTCAATTCTAAACACTATCCACCGTAGCCGTCTGACTGTTTGCCTGCCTGACTCTTTTAATTGGATCTTGATCTGGAATCCATTTAGACCCCTCTATCGTTTTTTTACCAGTCTTGTTTTTCTCGAGATCATGGTCTCGGTCTCGAGTGCACACGAGTTCGTTCTTAAAAGTCTTGGCCTTGAGGTTCAAAGTCGATCGTGGTCTTGAGGTCCAAAGTCTTGGTCTTGAGGTTAAAAGTTTTGCCGGCAAGACTATTTTTACTGTGCGCCTGTGAATAAGCTGGTTCCCGGTACTTAGCTTTTTTGTGAACGATGAAGAGCTTAAGATTAGGTCTACGATTACGACCTCTAGGCTCAGGATGATGATGATGATGATGACGACGACGACGACGACGATGATGATTGATTGGCCAATTATCCTACATTGCATGGCCGCTCTCGGTCTGGTGCAGTACAATAAACAGGTTAAGATAAGACATATAAGATACTTGTGGCGGCGCAAGGGCAGCGGTTAGATAAACTCAAGCGGCCGCGTTTTATCTGAGATATGACAACACATGTGGGATGTTTCACCTGAGCAATTCTATTCGCTGGCTACCTATCGCCTGACAGATCTTGCTGGTCTTGTCGTCAGCCCCGGTGGTTCAACGTACGTTTATGTATTTTAGATAGGTCCTACAACCTGTTTTTTGTGCTCCGATTCGTTTTGCGTCGATGCATTCTGCGGAAATGATTCGACAGTCGAGGGCCTCGCAATTCGATCGCAGGCGACCAAAGACTCCGGTCTTCATTTGTTACGAAAGTTAATCATCGAAACAATCAAGAAAAAGCAACGTTTCGCTAGCATTTGTCTGTGCGAATAACTCAGTTTCTTTTCGACACGTTAATCCACCTGCCTCCGCCTGGGTTGCACGTAAGATTGAGAATTTTGCTGACACATAAAATTATGAAAAATATTAAACTCGTGAGTCGTTACATGATACTACTATCAGTTCAATATGCTGTGACCAGCTAGCCGCTAAAGATCTTATTATGCTCTAATTAAGGTAGCCAAACTATGGTAGTCAAAGGTAGAGCGCTCAGCTTTTGGTAACAATGGTAATAACTGTGACTTACTTCTGCTAGCAAGGGTAACAGTTGTAACTTTTGATTAAATGTAGGTAACAACTATGACCTACTTTGATAGCTAATGATAGCTGATGGGAGTAGCTGTGATCTGGTTTACTATAGGCCCTACCCAAAGTCAAGAGAACTGTTTCTAGCATATACTTTTGATATTCAGTCAGTCTTGGTCTCTGTGTTATTTGTGCCATTGCATATCTAAATGATTTTGTCGTCACCAATACAGTCAGAGCGCCCATCGTGTTGTAGAATGGGATTTGGGGAATCAACAGGGGAGAGTCCGTCTTCCAGTGAGAAGGAACTCATTGCGAATCCGGTGAACGAAAAGCAGAAGAACATCGTCCACACCGGACAGCTCTACTATCGAGACGACGCTGGCGTCCTCTATGAACTAAGTCCGATTCGAACGGCAGATGGAAAGGTCCCGTTTGCGGTTGCTGCAGCTGCAGATAAACTCAGTAGCCATGACGACGACAAATCGTCATCATCCGATATATCAAGTGATAACTGGGTCCTCAATTTCCAGAAGGTTCGTCGACTTATCCTACCACTGAGGTTTTGACGACTGTTATTTCGACTGGACAACGTGGTTCCAGACTCAGCAACTGACATTGGGAGCTGAGCTTGGAGGATGATAGCATTGGACATATTATCATGATTCGGCAGCGAAGTTATAAGCTTAACTTTCAAAGGAAATCGGAGCCGACTCCAGATGGTCATACTGGCCTTGTTAGTTACAGTTACTGGTTAAGCGCACTTTAAGTTACTGTTGGGCCTCGTGATGCCGGTTCGCATGTTAACCGTGGCTTATTTTAAGAGATACGAATCTCGGACTAACACGGGAACCTTAAATGGCGTTGTACTCATTCAAAGGGGCAGTAGTGGTGAGGGATAACCCCTTCAGATAGATTCGTTGAAAAAATTACCAGCGTCAAGTCCTCGCGCGGTCGTTGCAGCGAAACGCCTACGTTAACACGTTGATTGGGTCGAAAACGATTCAGCCTCAGTTGTCACCAAAGACACATTGGTGACAACTGAGGCAAGACGTGCCTGTCAGCGCCCTGACCTCCCCGTGGCACTACGGGCCTGTACATTCTACCAGTCTTGTTGTCCTCGAGACCAAGGTCTTGGTCTCGAGTGCACTCGAGTTCGTTTTTAAAAGTCTTGGTCTTGGTCTTGGTCTTGAGAGTTGAGACCAAAAGTCTTGGTCTTGGTCTTGAGGTTCAAAGTCTTGGTCTTGGTCTCGCAAGACCAGTGATGGGCAATAGTTAACTAAAAAGTTGCTAACTATTAGTTTAACTAAAAAATTTTAGTTAAGGAAGAAGTTTAACTAAAAAAAAATAGTTTAGTTAAAACCATAGTTTAACTAAAATTTTTTAGTTGCTAACTAAAAAGTTTAACTAAAAAAATCAGCAATATGCAACTATTTTTCCACAGTGAACATTGAACACTGTCAGCAAAAAACATTTTAACACTGCATGGTTTTAGCATTTACAGCCTGTGTTTTCAAATTCATACACTACTTACAGTACACATGTAACTGTATGCCAGAACAGTACACATTGCATAGTTTGAAGGTGAAATTGTCATTGACGCTTTGCATTATTACAGTTCACTTAACGTCTTTTATTGCAAAAATGTTTGTCGTAAATAGTTGGAAAATAGTTGGAAAAAGTTTAACTACTTTTTTTTAGTTTAGTTAACTAATTTCCAAAATCAGTTGCCAACTTTAGTTTAACTACTTTTTTTTAGTTGGAAAATAGTTTTAGTTTAACTAAAAAAAAATAGTTTAGTGCCCATCACTGCGCAAGACCAAGACCAAGACTTTTGAATGAACAGTCATTTATCTATAGACGGAGACAAGTCTTGTTGGTCAGGAAACCCATCGGGGGCAGCAACAGTTATGCTGTACCAGACGGTCTGATAAACCATTGGAGGATTTCAAAAGGACTCACTATAGCCTATGCACATTTGCATCCAGTGCTTGAAAAGCTACTGTGTTTGCCAGCGACTTCAGCACCTGTAGAACGTATTTTTTCACATGGCG
>OY744603.1:64892729-64895229 GCA_963556255.1 Allolobophora icterica
GTGGGCTGTTTCTGACTCAGAATCAGAGGACGATGAAGAAGAAGACACAGCTCGGTGAACGTTGCCAACCGTTTTTAACCATGCTTGGTTTTAAGCTGTGTTAGTGACTGACTGGTCACACAGGAGCTGGGGCACTGGTGGTTTTTTATTCTGCTGAGTGACAATCACAGTCACACACCCCAACTATGATAGAAATCAAAGTTCAAGACTCCAAGTAGAACAGTAACTGAATATCAGTACTAGTGTGTTGCTAGCCAGCTATCTTTTACGGCTGATTGATTGATTGCCTATGACATTGGCATTTAATTGCTTAAAAAGGTGAAAAGTAAACAAATAATCAAGTTCGTTGCCATGGCAAAGAATTCTATTATTTTATTTCACGAATTTTAGCGAATTTTTAAACTGCAATTTTAAAATTCGTTAAAATTCGTAAAATGCGAATTCTTGAACTATGTTTGTGTGTGTAGGCCTACCTTAACCATGGTCTTCTGTGTGTACTAACTGTACTTCTATTACTTTAGGCTCCTCCTGAGCATCTTCTGTCGGCTGCTGTCATGTCTGCTCCAGCTACAATCGCCATCTGTAAACTAAACGTCCCGGAAACAGAGGAATCCATAACCAAAGATATGGAACAAGTGACACTCACCAGAAGGTAGGCATATACGGAAAAGCAAGCACACATCGCTCTAGGTGGGTCTCTCAACTTTCAATCCTGTCTGATATTTTCTTCGCTACTTCCTGTGCTTCCAGTCATACATACATCCACCTTCGCTGTCATCCACTTAACGCACTAACTTTCCCGTCAATCAATTAATCAATCGATCGATCAATCAATCAATCAATTAGTCAGTTTACAGTTCATCAATTCTTCTTTCCACTGCTATGGCCCTCATCAGTCCGCCTTTCTTACCTGTTGCTATTCCATCAAGGTGAATGCGAGCGTCTTTTGTCTTTGTCCAGCGAGGAGGTGAATGTCTTTGAGGCAGGTGCCAACGGAGCTGCTGTTGCTGCCAAGACTGTCTCAGCTGTCGTTGCCAGTTACATCGCCTTCATGTCGATCCTGGCTTTCATCAACGCCACTTTGTCTTGGCTCGGAGGGAGGGTAGGCTTCTCTGAACTCAGCTTCGAGGTACGTTTAATTATCGTCGTTATAAAATGATCTGAAAAGAAATCGCACCAGGCTGAGCTGCGTGATAGCTCAATAATAGCAATCAGCGGTAAGATTGCTAAAAGAACTTCAGTTCATTTTTCTCAGAGCTTCCCCAGCAGTAAACTGTCACCGCTCAAGAGATTGTTGCGCCCAGCGCTGCACAAAGCGCATCAATTCTTCCACCCAATTCCGTCAACGGGAACCCCCAGGACGGAAGAGCGTCAGTTAGTCGGAAGACTACAAGGGCTTGGAAAATGTTAGTTAGTTTAGTAGGAGGCATTCCTTGAGATCGGAGGACTTTTAGTGAGCATAGGCGTTGACTGCAAACCTTCCAAATAAATTAATTGCTGTTAATGCTGCAGTGCATCAGACGGACATTGCGCGGGTTGACAAAATTCCTATAATGTGTAGCCTGTTCTTTACTGGGTTCATTTGAGTCTTTTAGCGCACAGTAGACAAACTTTATAAAGTTACGTAGCTTAATATTTCTTTGATGCGGACAGAAAACAGCATTGGAATGTCTTTTCTATTAAACACGTTAATAATTTAATATGATGAAGCCTTTATTGTTTTGCGTAGAGTAAATATAGACCGTTCTATGGGATTCGAGGGGGTGCGTCAAGCGCACGTACGCAAGGGCTTGGAAAATGTTAGTTAGTTTAGTAGGAGGCATTCCTTGAGATCGGAGGACTTTTAGTGAGCATAGGCGTTGACTGCAAACCTTCCAAATAAATTAATTGCTGTTAATGCTGCTGTGCATCAGACGGACATTGCGCGGGTTGACAAAATTCCTATAATGTGTAGCCTGTTCTTTACTGGGTTCATTTGAGTCTTTTAGCGCACAGTAGACAAACTTTATAAAGTTACGTAGCTTAATATTTCTTTGATGCGGACAGAAAACAGCATTGGAATGTCTTTTCTATTAAACACGTTAATAATTTAATATGATGAAGCCTTTATTGTTTTGCGTAGAGTAAATATAGACCGTTCTATGGGATTCGAGGGGGTGCGTCAAGCGCACGTACGCAGGTGGGGTGTAAAAAAGTACATGTACGTACTGGGAGGGAGAGAGGGAGGGATGGGTCAATTTTTCCGGATTTCTGCGTACATACTAAATGGAGAAGTACGTCCCAACAGACTGGAAATCGTTGACCAGAGTCTTTCAGGGTTGTCTTTGTGCTGGGAGACTAGGCTTTCCCATTAATAGGTTTACTACTGCTGACAGAGACGGTGTAGAGATCGTAACTGTGCTATCCACTCGCCGCGATCGGCAGGGTTACGAGAATGACGACAGCGTCTTTCCGCACAGCGAGCACGACGACGAGATTATCGACAATCACCATCAAACCA
>OY744603.1:64900229-65120530 GCA_963556255.1 Allolobophora icterica
ATGACCTGTAATGTAATGTAAATGTAAATGTTCGCGATTTTCTATAGCGACCGAATATGGCCTCGACCCTGCTCATTTTCCAATGAATTGATCGGGTGAGATCCTTCACCACCGCTTGCCCGTTTGAATGGGTGCAATGCCATTTAAGGTCCCCGTGTTGGGACCGTGCTAGCCCGAGATTTAAATCTCTGAAATAAGCCACCTTCGGGAAGCGAACCGCGGTCCGCATGCGATCTAACACAGAGTCGCATGAGACGCGCAGCCAACGTTCTTACCGATGTAGCTAACTGGACCTGTGAAGTGGCTACTGCTGCGACATCTACCACGACGTCGGATCAGTGAAGTACTTTGCACATATTGCAATCGGATGAGAGACTGATAAAGACCGAAGCCATCGGTTGATCTTCTACCCTATTCATCTTCAACAACGGTGTTCCTAAGAGTGTGGGAGTTATTTGTGAAAATTGGCCTGGTCATTCAAGGGTTCCTGAGATTAAAGGAATTGTAATATCAGGAGTTGGATGAAGAACAAACAATGAGGGAGGAAGAGCCTGAACCTATCCTTACCTGCGATGAATCGGATATCGTGACCACGCCGAAATCGACAACGATGACTGTAACGGATGCCTCTGTCCCACACATCACACTTAGATTATTAGTTAAGTCACATGTTGTAATGAACAGTGGGTTTGCGATTGCATAAGCTAATTTGATTAGTATAGTTAGATAATGCAATTTTATTAAGTGACCAGCGACTATGACCAGTTGTATATATTTAATATAAATAGTCAAGTAGGTCCGGGGACTTGTATTACAAGAACGCGCCTAAAGAGACGATGTTGGCGACAGTCTATTGGTCCGTTCAATCTTCAACTGCCATGAATTATCGATCTGCTGCTGCGCATGCGCAATGAGTATCTTCACTGAGGAGGGACCTTAGTTATGATGTCGAATGCTGGACGCAATGGTGTACGTCTTGTGAAGCGTTGTCATTTAACTCGTATAATTGTGGTAATACGTTGATACACCACAGTTTTGATTGTACAATTTTGTTGTGGCGATCCAAGTGAAGAAACGTTGTTGAACTTGTAAGACATTCTTACAGGAATTCTATCGAATTGAGTTCGAGAAGAGAAGTTATTCGAGAACGCAAATACTCCGTCTTAGGTTCGTATCGAAGCGAAGTGACGGTAAGCGGTCGTCGTGAGTGTAGTGAACTGTCGTACAAACTGAATATTTCGATTTGACAGACTTTCGAAACAATTATGTCGCAGCTCGTTTTATGCTGGACATGTGAGTTATTTGAGCAAATGAATTGGTGAAGATTCTACGAGAAATAGAACTTCTACGTAGAAAAGAATCCACAGCAGTCATCTGTCAAGATCGCAGCATCAATCCACGTCAGCGGTGTTGAAACATTGACGATTGGGGCAAAATACGAAAGAACGATTCCAATGCCACAAGCAAAGAAAGGAGGGAGGTTAATATAGATGTAATATATAGATTAGTTAATCTCAAGCTGGTCTAAGTAAGGAATAGGATAGATATATATATTGAACTGTCTTAACACTGAAGTTGTTCATACAATTATTTGTTTATATTTAATACAACTTATTAATATTCATCGATGATCTTCTCATTCATATCTTAAAATAACTATAACCTCATTAGGATGCAAAGGAATCAAATTAGTATTCAAGTGACGTGGAGTATGATCAACTCCTAATGCCTTAGCATTTCAGGGTGAAATCTTGGGTATCGTTACAATGACCACACCGCGAGGTGGGCGATGCAGGATGATCTTTCAACCTAAGTCGAACGGTTCTTCGGCATTGAGACCAGAGCTACAGCATACCGCTTGCTCACCCATTACTCCAGCTGATCGAGGAGATACGGTGAAGCTCTTTTTGCGAGGCTCTAGCTCCACCTTAGTTGGGTCTCCGAGTAGAACTGGCAGTGAGTCGCTGGGTCCGACCGCCCTGCGAATCTACATAGGAGAGGTAGTGTGGCTGATCTCACATTATCTACACAATAAAGGTCACATAAGAGTGGTGGAGGAGGATCTAGATAAGATAAAGAATCTAGCTTCGGAGGTTAGAGAGAGGGCTGGAGTGGTCCTTGTACGCCGGGAGCTGAAGAAATTTTCATGATAAGAACGAAGCAGTAGAAAGGCACGGCTGTGCCAGACTTAAATATCGCGACCAGTCGGGACCCTACTATAAATCCCTGGGTAATGGCAGGAGTGTGGTCCTTCGGGATTTGGCCCTTAACTACACAGGTCGTGACCCGCTTTCTGGCGCAGGACACAGCTGGTTCTGAAGAATGTTTCGCTGGCACCTTAGGAGACCTGTACGCTCTGATATCTGAACTTGGTCATTGAGGTGACGGTAGCCTACTGACGCTTTATTATCTATAGGCTTCCGCACGGTTCTGGCCCACGTTGTTTTACCATTTAACGAAAAGATGGATCAGTTTTCCATACATTTCAGCGCACGTTCGTCGCACATATGTAATTGGGTGCTTTTGTAAAGTTTGACTTTTAGCCTTGCTACAGCCGCTTAATTGCGGGAGGTTTAAGAACTCTAAAATGAAACCGTTCTCTTCAGTTTTGATGATATATGCGAAGTCACGGCAGCAAATGAAGGCATGGACCATGGTAGTAAACACAGAAGGGGAACTGATCTCCTGACGGCCCTCAAACGCCTCATGTGATAGAAACAGGAGCGCGTCAGATGCGAGAGGTGTTCAGAAAACGATAGTGTACAATCCAGGGTGGCGCTCTAGTCCCGGACACTGGATGAGAATAAAAAATCATGGTATATGTGCAGAGTGTATAGTGCTTAGTTTGTGAAAATGCCTTAAATAAATTTAAGTAATGTTTTAGAAATTGCAGAAAATGTATGTTTTTTTTAACACGCACAAACTTCCATGAAAGAAATCATAGATTTTTTACCAGAAAATATAGAAACATAGAAATGAAAGAAAAACATAGGCCTAGATCTTGATGCGAAAACATAGGAGCTGATGTAATATCTTCTGTTGGACTGATGTGTAGTGCAATTCGTACCATCTTTGGTTGGCGCAATTAACAGAATAAGGGAAATAGATGAGTTAAATAGAGATAAATTGGTGATAATGAAATTAAGTTAGATTTGACTATTTAAGTTTGGGTTAGGTGTATTACATTCCTGTGATGTAGCCCCTACGTGTAATCGTATCAGCTCTGGGGATTTCGTGGTCGTGCGGACGGGGGCGGAGATCATAAGTGCACGCCCTCACAGGGGGGAGCAGAGCATGGAGAACGTGACCTGGGTTTTCAGAACGGCCGAGAATAAGGCATTATCAGCCTTCAGACAGAGAACATCGTAGGGGTCAATATCGGGGGGCAAGTACCCCACCGAATCAACTTTCTTGTGAGCGCATTCAGACGGGAGCGCTGTTCAGCGTTCGTAAACCTCCACCATGCAGGGGAGGCGTACAGGAGGCGGGCGAGCGTGGTAGCGCGAACCACGTCATGCAGTCTATACTTGCCCGTGTGCTACTAAGCAACGAAATGCGTATAGTGACTGGCTCGCCTTGATGCATATTCGTTGGACATGGGTGCCAAAGCCTAGGCAATCCGACATGGTCACACCAAGGATTACCGCCTCAGAGATCCTGGTAATACCTGCTGGGTACACCTGCACCATGTTACCTTCTCGCTTACTGTCCGGGATCTGACTGTGACACTTGATCGAGAGCTTAGTCTCTCACAACACGTTAACTTGGTCACGCGGAGTTGTTATCAGCTCCGTCAGTTGCGTGTTGTACTACGGTCCCTCTCTTGTTTATGCTTTTGTCACCAGTGAAATCGACCACTGTTGTTCTTGCTGGTCACTGCATAGGCCTAATGGGACGTCTTGAGTGACTCTTGACCGAGTCCTTCGCTCTGCTGCTAGGCTTATTATTGTTATTTCAAAATATGTCCCAGTTTCTGCCTACATGCGTGACGTTCTACATTGGCTCTCTGCCTCATAGAGCAATTCTTATACATGTAGAATAGCGGCACTTATCTGGCGGTGTCTCACTGGTAGGGCTCCGTCCTATTTATCTGAACTCTGTTGCCCTATTTCAGGCTTGGCCTCTCGCCGAGCTTTGAGCTCTGCGACTAGGGAAGAGCTCTTGGTCCCTCAAGCTCGCATTACTGCGTCGAGCCTCCTCGATTGTTGGCCTGGCTACCTGGGTTGGGTACCCGCTCGCCCTACGCTCAAACCCCCAAAACACCTACCAATTGCTTAAGTCTATACCTCTTTAGCCCTGACTGGACTGGATGCGCCTCTGAGTAGGCCTCGTGGAGAGGCCCTATGTTTGTTGTACGGCTTTTGCCGTACCACTTTTTAAGGTTTTACGGCAAAAACGTAATTTTTCCGTACAGTTTAACCCAGATTCTCTAATTTTCCGTACTACTTTTCAAATCGTGGCGCCGCCACTGAGGGAGTTGTATACACTGCTGACAGTATCGCTTACGAGCTATAGTTAGTAAGTGAGCAGATCTTCGTGTAATGGCAGTGAGTTATTGTTGCGAAAAAGTCCTTTTTTTAAAGTTTTATGTCATTTGCAAAGCTATGTACGGTTTTATTTTTGAACATTTGTAAATAGAGTTTATTATTTGTGTTTGAGAGAGATATTCATGCACATTAGCCTGTCCGCGTAATCGTGAGTAGTGTTACGATTGTGTGTAGGTAAATAGAGGGTTCTATTCGATGTTAATTAGATGAACGTAGGCACGTACTTAATCTATCTTGGTATATGGACCACGATACAGATAGCTTGTTTGTTAGGGGCCACTGCCGAAGCCTTGTGCAGTGGCGTAACAACCATATAACGATGGTGGACACAGTCCAGGGGCCTCGAGGTCGCAGGGGCCCCAAGTTTGCTAACAAATTTGAGTTCATAGTGTTTGTTATCATTTGGGAACGATTGTTATAATGTTCACAATTGACAGTGCATCTCATGCACTTCAGTCAGTCCAAATAGACCTTTGATGCTATCAGCTGACCTCTCCGCGGCATTTAGTGAACTGACTTATGTGCGTGATTCATGGGAAACTATCATGACCAGAGCAGCAGAGCTACAGCAATCTCAGCTATTTCGAAGATTACGAACTGTACAGTCGACTTCAAGATCCAGAAGTAGCTTTCAAGAGTCATATATGTATTTTTCGCTGTCGGTCTAGTCTAACTGTAGGTACATCAATGGCACAGCTTAAGAGTCGTGTTGAAGTATAGCGTTATAGTTTCTGCAGTGTTTACTTTTTTTTATCCTAAGTCTCTGCTGCACTCATCCGATGTTGATTTGGAATTAGCAGCAACAAAACTGCAGCAACCATCAGTGGCTGCGATCTTGTTTGACAGGTGGGGGAGAGGGAGACACTTTAGAACTGATCTCGTCAAAAAAGTCAAACAAATTTTTTCGCGCGTGGGCGCGAAAAATCTTTTTACTTTTTTGGTGTTTCTTCAAAATTTGGGTCCCCAACTGTTAAAGGTGAGGTCTTGTCCCCTTTGACCCTCCGGGATCGCCGCCCATGGCAAACATATTCATTGGACATCGGCCCCGATTTTAAAATAATGTGTTAGAGATGTCTTTAAATTACTTAATAGCAATTAATGCAATTAAAATGAAAAATTATAATAATGTTCAAATGATGCCATTAAATTACTTAATGGCAATTAAGACATTTAAAATGAAAAATTATAATTATTTTCAAATGAATGCGCATTTACTCAGGCGAGATGGAATTTGCTACACAAGCAAATTATGAGGCCCTAAGGCTAAATCCGGCACTGAGTTTAGGCCTATAGTACGAGCTAAAGCGTCGCGTTGTTTTCATTAAAAGTTCAAATTTTTACCAGTAAACCGATATGCATGTATTTAACAACGTCTTTCGACGTATGTCAAGTTTTGTATAAAAGTATAAAAAAAACAAGAAGTGTCGCATGCGTTCGAAGGTTTGCAACAGATCTGTTGGTAAGCGCGATTCGAACCCGGATCTTCAACCTCTCAGCGCCTTGACTTACTCAGTCGGCCATAGCGGTAGGCCGATAAATCGGGTTTCAAATCCGCATTAATTCAAAAGATGAGCGCCTTTGTTACTGTAACGTAAGTAATGGTGTGAAGTGGAATCCGGTAGGCGGGCTATACAAATCGCCAAATCACATGTTGCACGATTTCAAATCAAAGTTCGATCGTATGCATTTAAAAACAATTATCCAGTTTTTTATTTTCAGGACGTACCCAGCAAACTATAATAAGCGCAAAACAGCGTTCCCAAAATCAACTAACGAAAATAGGGCCCCTAACGACCACATTTGTTACTTGTTATTATATTTTAACTTCAATAAAGATCAGAAGGACACGGGTTCGATACCCGCTAGCCCATAAAGGTTGACTCAGCCTTTTCACTCCTTACACTCCGGACTGTAAAATGAGTAGTAGGACAGACGGGCGCCTTGCAGGCTGCCAGAGAGTTAAATTCGACTCCTATTAAACTTGTTTTCAATTCGGAGAAACACTTAATTATTTAGGTAGCGCAGAAATTTGGTTCGAGAATTCTGCTTCACCTACGCGCCCTAGCGAAATAAGCCTGCAATGAATACATTGACCGTACACTGTCGGTGGGAAGATGAGACGGCGAGGGAGAGGACTGGCCTTCATATTCCGAGGCTAAGAAAAACGAAATCGCTAACAATTCATTCGCAGGGCTAGAAAGGGACTGCTAACATGGGCGTCCTGAGGGGCAAGGGGCAGTTGCCCCCTCCTGGATTTTGCGCATATTTTGCACAAATAAAGTCTGTTGGTTATTATGATTAGCCTATTACAACAGTCCCAACACGATTTTCAAATCGGAGGAACACTTAATTATTTAGGTAGCCTAAGTTTTGACTATTATTTATTTTGGAAGTTGTCATAATATTATGTTCTGTGTTCATGAATAGGATGCAAAAACGTCATTTTGTTCCCCTACAAACGTTTGCCCCCTACAAAAATTTTGTCCCGCCCACAAAAAATAAAAAAATTCCTGCCGATGCCCATATGATTGCTAAAAAAGGGCCCAAGCTTTAAATGTCCAAGGGCCTCCGGCTAGGTTGTTACGCCACTGGCCTCGTGCTGTGTCATTTGTTTTGGATTGATAGATTTTAGTTGTTTAATTTACGAAGGAAGATCCTTTTGTATGATTTCGATAGTGTGTATTCTATTATGCTACGTGCTTTATTTTTATATGGACCAATGTTCTGATAGGTTGCCTTGTCTTATCAATAATGTGATTGTACAGATTGCATCTCATAACGAGTTTAGTGCGCGATTAAGTGGCCGTTAAGTGGCCGTTGTTGAGTAAACTATATGCAGGGCATGGGCTGGAATGGGCTCCCGTTTGCCCTACGTTCATTCCCCGGAACTGCTGTCCGACCTCTTCCACATGGAGAACGGATCGCCACAGGGCAGTGTCATCAGCCCTGTGTTGTTCATCATCATGATGAACGACATCCCGGATCCGGACAGTGCCGGCCTTAGGATATTTCGGGCCCCGTGCAGAGTATATTGTACGGACCCCCATGACACATGTCAGATTGTTTTGCATTGCTAATCAATTAGCATTGCTAATCATTTTATTTTAGTAGATTGTTAGCAAGTACAATAAGTCAAATTTAACTGTACACGAGAATTTTTGGGATATAGAGGAAGTTGACTTTTATTTTATTGACGAAAGATAAGATTTAATCGATACCATGCATGATATTAGCCTATTACAATAGGGTGTCTTGCTCATGTTAATTTTCTGTGACATTTTCGGGCCCCCTTAAGTTGCGGGCCCCGTGCGACCGCACGGTTCGCACGCCCCTAAGGCCGGCACTGATCCGGACAACGGCGTCAAGCTTTCTCTCTACGCGGACGATAGCGCCATCTGGAGAGCAGGACCAAACCCGGACGTCAACCAGCGACACCTTCAATCCTACCTCGATCGACTGAAAAAATTCTTCGACGACTGGGGTTTCAAGGTCGAATTCCATCGCCTCGGCACACCAACAGCACACCGACCGCTGAGACTCGGTACCTCTCGTCTGAGCTACAAGGATAGCGTCAAGTTCCTGGGTGTGATATTTGACCGGTATCTTACCTGGTCCGAACACATCAGGTACGTGGCGGACCGCTGCAAGAAGCGCCTCAACCTGATGCGCGCTATTGCAGGATCCCATTGGGGGGCGTCGAAAGACACCCTCCTGATGGTCTATCGAGCTCTCATCCGCTCCGTCATCGACTACGGCTGCATCGCGTACGAGAGTGCCTCGGCGAACCAGAAGAAAGTGCTAAACACTATCCAGTGTAAGGCACTTACGATAGCTTCTGGAGCGCTCAGAGGAACGAGCCTCTCCGCTCTGCAGGTAGACTGCCACTCCACCTACGGCGAAAGCAGCAGATGATGGAGTTCATCATGAAGATAGACACCATCCCGGACCACCCGACGCAGACCATCACCAGCGGCCGGAAGACGAAAGCGGCCAAAGACGACATGGATCCGATCCGAGTGAAGGCGAGAAACATCAACAGCGAGATCGCAAAGCCTACGATCCAGCCACTCGCCTGCACGACAAGACCGATGTGGAGACTCCGCCAACCGATCATGCTCCTTCTACGTGCCCTCTTGTGGCCACCATGGAAGCTACAGGATGAGCGACGGGTCGTCAGTCCTGGCAGCAGAAATGGAGGCCATAGGCAGGGCGATGGAATGGGCCGCTAGCGCTAACGTACCAAATGTTATTATCTTTTCAGACTCCCTCGGTGTCCTGCAGAGTCTGGAGAAACAGCAGTCCGGGACAAGACAAGATCATCTCGTCGACCTGATGCACGCCATTGATGACTACGGGCAACACGCAGAGTCGCCACCGAAGATCGTTTGGATCCCCGGTCATCTCGGCGTCCCAGGCAACGAGACGGCGGATACCCTGTGCAAACAGGCGCTTCACAACACCGCCGTGGACCTCCCGATGCCGCTCGAGTACCCAGAAGCACGACACCTCTACCGCGACCACTTCCTCCGAAAGTGGCAAACAGAGTGGACCACCTCAGACACCGGCTCCGACTACAGGGTCGTCGAGCCAGACGTCAGCCTGGTCCGCAGATACACCGACCAAAACCGGAGGAAGGAAGTCACCATCACCAGACTCCGGATGGGGCACTGCTGCCTGAACGCGCAGTTGAAGCTGTGGGGTCGCCACGAAACCGGAAACTGTGACGAGTGCGGTGACGCCCAGGAAACCGTACGTTATTTCCTCTTGGAGTGTCCTTCTCAGGCTGGACTTCAAGACCAGCTCCTCCGAGAGTGCGCACGGAAAAACTGGCCTTTCGATCTGCGCACCGTACTCAGTCAAACCAGCTGCTTAAACACCATCTACAAGTGGCTGGAGGCTTCCGGTCGAAAGATCTGAAGGCTCCCCCCTGCCCCCACCGGAAAGAAGACCAAGAAGAAGACCAAGAAGAAGTCAAAGAAGAAGACAAAGAAGAAGATAGAAGAACATAAACTTTTATTGTAAATAAAACACTGAACAATATTAATGCAAAGTGCTGAGAACTATCCTATGTAAATAGCAAGCCCCACAGATGTAACCAAGACAGGGGAGGGGAGAAAATCCAACTCCGCTGACCGTGCATGGGAAAATCCTACCACCACTTTCCCCCTACGGGGGTTTTTCTTGGTTGGCAGCCGGCCGTCAGCTTAACCTGTCTTGGACCCCAAACGTGATATATTATGTACCTGTACATATGTTATTGTGTAATGACGTCAATCATCTTTGATATGACGGCGTCGTTAAATAAACGTATTTAAGTAAGGGTGTCTGCCACCGTCGCGTCCCACACCAGCTAGCGGCTTGCGTGCCATTGAATCATTGTCAGGCCTCCGGTCTTCTGCCATCTGAGCGTAGCAGTCCAGGTGGTTCTTTGATATATGGGATCCCTGCCGTTGAGAGAGAGCATTATTATTATTATATTTTATTTTTTATGCCCCAAGGTACATACGATCCTTCGGGGATTTAGATATTAATTTGTCGATATGTTTTTCCAGGAAATCAGGCCTCATCCTCCGCTAAATCATTATTATTTTTGTGTACCCGAGGTACTTATAATCCCTCAGGTTGTCGAAAACTAAATCCGGAGATAATACTATGTTACTCTGGAACGGCGCATCAGTCGACAAGTTCTGGCTGCATGAAAGTTCCTATAGAGGCAACAGCATTGAAACGTTTTATGGTGATTGGGGTTTGGGGTCTCCGGTGGTTAAAGCTAAGCCTCTCCCCAAGTCTTTTATGAAGGCCATTCCGTCGTCATTGACAGGGCCTAAGGCCTATTATTATTACCCCCCCCCCCATGTACACATAATCCCTCGGGAGTCAGATATTAATAATAATAATAATAATATTATTATTATTATTATTATTATTATTAATATTAATAATATTAATAATAATAAATCAGGAAGGCCTCGCACTGATCAACCTCCTCGGCTACCGGCTGGCCCAAATATCAGGAGACAATAGAGAGACTACTTTCCTTTATCAGCGCTTATCTATGGCAATCCAACGCTTCAATGCTGTCGCTTTTGTCAGCACCTTTTGCACCGATAAAACCATCTGCGAAGACTAGCCATTCCAGAGCATTGCCCCCCTAATTTTTGAACTCCCGAGGGATCATATGTACCTCGGGGGGAAAAAAATAATAATATTATTATTATTATTATTATCATTATTATTTACCCGAGGTATTTATGATCACTCAAGCGATCAAATCTATGTCCGGAGATAGGAAGGGTGTCATTCGGGAACGACTTCTCCCTCGTCAAGATTCTGTTGGGCAAAGCCTCCTCGGTAGGCAATCGCATTAAAGCTTTGCATGGTGACAGAGAGGCGCTGAAAGAGATGGCAAGTCTTATGCAGCGTACTCAGCAGTGGCGTAATATTTTATTCGAGGTAATTATAATTGACTAAATGTTTAGCCTATATGCGGTGAGCATGGGAGCTGGTAGCGATATCGCCTAACTACTTGTCGCTTATTAATAGCAAGCTTGAGAGTTGTTATGTGTTGACACCACTTCATTACGAGATGGCTGTTTGCATAAACTATTAGAGGGTTAAATTGTCGGTTACCTGTCTAACTCATGTTTAATCTCATATGATCTTGTCGGTAACCTTACGTCAAAATGATAAATGGGTTAATTCCACTTTCAAATTATTATTATTATAAGATGGCAAATGTTTGTAACCTGTTTAACCCGTGTTTCAGCCCACTTCCAATGGTTGGTGTATAAGATAATGTCGATAATCTCACTTCGATCTGTTGAATGCGAACTTGATTACCTAGAGGCTGTACTCCCCCGCCGCTGTAGGCTACTTTGGTCTACATTTGCGACGCAGTGGTTAAGTCTAGGGAGGTTGTGACGTCTGCTTTAAACGGAAGCCCGATACCGGTACTCCGGTCAATAACCGAGCACGACCTTATCTATTTGATGCACAGTAGCTTAGCAGACTGTGTGTAGTGTGCTAGATGTTTACTACTTTGGTGTCGACGGGTAATAATTGAGATATGACATGCTGAATTTCGACATTGATTAACTTGTGTTGTGCCAAACCGATTCAATTGACCTGGATAGTTCTTAAGAGATACATGTAGGTTTCACTTAGCTTTGATAGATTATGCTTTATTTCTGGCGGTCGTGAAATAGTTGCTGACGCTAGTATTAATTGCAGCTGACTTTCTTCTGAGATCATAGGCATTGGGTATATTGATGTCCGTTCTGTTCTTTTATTGGCACGTGATGTTTTTGGAGTAAAGTAACTTATTTAGATCTTTTTAAATTCCTTCGTCCAACTGAAGGAATTTTAAAAAGAACAAGTTTCGTGCAGTGTACCGAACGTTGAACGTTCGATATGGGAATAATGGTCATTTCCGGTTGCGATGCCATTTTTATAGTTTACCGAGCCTATCGGTCAACCATTTGCGATTGTAATAATCGCCCTCTGGTGTCGACGCGACGTCGCCTCGTCGTTGGGAAGGGGCTCTTTCAGTTCTCGAGTTCTCTCCCAGAAACCGGTCGGTTAGGGGTCTTGCGAGCTCTCTAATATAGCGGAAAGAACCGCCCTCTATCGGTAGTTGCGAACTGGTTTTCCTATAATATCTTGACAGGCGGGCACCGTAGAAATCTTAAAAGACCACCCAATGTGTCTCCTTTCCGTGGCAACTGCCACCGTCTATTCTTCTTGTATAACTCGTTCTTGAAACGGCTTTTAGGGCAGACAGTCTAATCTCTTCTTCATCAATGTAGTTCCAAAATAGCACGAAGATACCCTGCCTTTAGCAACAACGCTAATGTCGAACCTTCCACTGCTTAATCAATTTCAAATCGTTTAGGATACAGCAAGTTTCAGCACACGAATGTGAGAAAGGTTTTATTAACTTGACAATCCGTAGGTCATTATGAATAACGCGCAGTAGGCCTACAGATTAAGTCTAAGACTATTCCGCGACAGTTCAGCTACAGATTTAGGCCTAAATTGGCGACCCCATCTCCTGAAATGAAGTTGTTTACCACAGGAATTGCACTGTTTCCTTACAACTGAAATTTTCTCATTTTATTTCCTCTGCTCTACTTTATTTTCATCTTTGGGTATCTAACATCGTCTGAAGATTCTATAACACCATTATCCCACGAAAACAAAAACAGTGGCTTTAGTGCGAAAGGGTCGCATGCGAAACTGTCTCACGGCTGACAATAGCAGAGTTCAGTTCATCAACCTTAATATGTTTCAACTCAATGCCTAGTATTCCCACCAGTCTTGTTGTCCTCGAGACCAAGGTCTTGGTCTCGAGTGCACTCGAGTTCGTTTTTAAAAGTATTGGTCTTGGTCTTGAGACCAAAGGTCTTGGTCTTGGTCTTGAGGTTCAAGGTCTTGGTCTTGGTTTTGCGAGACCAAGACCAAGACTTTTGTCAATATGAACAGTCATTAATTTTAACAAACGGCAAGAAATTTAATCCAATAATTACTCATACATTTATTGCTTTAGTATTTACACGGTGTGAATGAGGCTTCACTGTTGTTTTGGACAATGATTTTGACTTCCGGTTATTTACCATGGAATGATTTCAAAACAGACTCATGATTAATTTGTACATTTACATCCGGTTCTTGAAAAGCTGCTTTGTGTGCTAGCGATTTCAGTACTTGTAGACCGTGTTTTTTCACATGGCAGAATTTTTATGAGGCCCCACAGGTCACGTCTTGGTCAGAAATTTCTGAGCAAATTGGTTTCTATAAAATTCAACAGGCATTTGGAATAACATTTCGCATGAAGGACTTTTGTAAATAAGAATTAGAAATTCTCTGCAATCTCCATTTAGAGTTGTTTTGCTTGAATAAAAGAAAAAAATTCATGTTTTCATTAAAATAACGAGTAGTCCGACTGGACAATTTTTAGTAAGGAATAGAAGTCTGGATACGACTGTGATTTTTTTAGGTCTTGGTCTCGGTCTTGGTCTTGAGGTTCAAGGTCTTGGTCTTGGATGGTCTTGAGGCTCAAGGTCTTGGTCTTGAGGTTCAAGGTCTTGGTCTTGGTCTTGAGGTTCAAGGTCTTGGTCTTGGTCTTGGTCTTGAGGTTTAAGGTCTTGACAACAAGACTGATTCCCACCACTGAACCACGCACTGTCTACACACGTGGCCAACCTGCAGATATTGTTGACAGCATGATCAGGAATTATTAGGTACAGAGTGTTACGCGGAGTATAGCTTGTCGCTTACCTTCAGACAGGAAATACAGACTATAGAAGGAGCAAACTGAACAACAGATTCATTAATGTAGAATAAGAATTGGAATCGTCTTACCGTATAATTTTATAGAAAATAAATCTAAAAACTGAACACTTTGTTTTCATTCCTAATTCTTGACTGTGCGTCGATCAGTTTCAAACTCTAACGGATGCCTAAACACGTGGGTCTCGAAGTTGTCATTTCTGGCTGTCGTAAACTCTGAAAAGCGCTCGAAAATGAAGGTCTCATAGGGTAAAATAAAACTAGGATAATCGGGAAAATGTTGGAAAATAATGATTACCCTTGGCAGAGAGTTATAGACCTGATAATAAATGATAATCATTCATTTATAAAGAATCTATCACAACAGTTCAGCCTGCAGTAAATCACGAACAAACGTGTGGGCCCTATTTGAAGCCATATCGAAGCTTAATCCCACCATGCAGTATATATATATATATATATATATATATATAAATATATATATATATATATATATATATCGACCTCCTGCTGTGGCGTCAATCTAAAACAGTGTAGGTTTCAGTAAGATTCAGAACATGAACTTGTTTTAACATCTAGAAAATCCGTAGGTCATTATAAATTACGCGTGATCGGGGGCTGACTACAGATTAAGTTTAGGCCCCTACGACCCATACCCCAACATTTCAGCGATAGATGCATATTAATGAGGCTTAACTTCACGACGATATCTCTTAAAATGAAGTCGTTTACTACAGGAAGTGCATTCTATTCCTTACAGCTGACATTTTCTCATATCGTTTACTTTATCTTCATCTTGCGTAATCTTACATCGTCTGAAGATTCTATAGCCCCATTATCCCACGCACACAAATATAGTGGCTTCAGTGCGAAAGGGTCGCACGTGAAACTTGCTCATGGCTGACAATAGCAGAGTTCAGTTCATCAGCCTTAGGTTATCTTTCAACGACGGCGACATGTAATCAGTTGTAAACAATACCAGAGTTCAGTTCATCAGCCTTATGTTTCGACAACGGTGCTATCTAATAAATTGTTGTTGTCACGATACGGCTGTGAAAGGATCTTCAGTTAATCTTATTTATAACTGTCGCTTTGTCTGATCTTAAATCACACTTAAAGATATTTGAAAGTTAAAGTCAAGCGGAGACCCAGAGTTCATAATGCATCTTTTTAAATCACCAGCTACATATAAAGGAACTACATGCACTGCTTCTTGGAAGTTAGTCATTATAAATTGCTGTGTTTATCTGACTGAACGGTGCATTTGGATCTAGAACGAATAAATGAACGGACGGATGAAATGGTATGCGAAAGAAGACAAGACAAAGAAAACATCCGTAGTTACGAAATTATTCTATCAAACTACTGACTGCATGGTATACATGTAACAAAAGTGTTGAGTAACATTCAAAAAGCTCCTTTGATTCGTTCTTTGACGTCTTTACCGGACCTTCTGTGTAACTTGTGTTTTTACCTCGACGTTTTTTCTTAAACGAAACTTTGTTTCGTTAACGATGGAGTCAGCAGAGCCAGGGAAGATCTCCTCTTCGAATCAGAAGAATCTGATTGCGAATGCTGTGAATCGAAAGCAGGATAATGTTATCCAAGTCGGACAGCTTTACTATAAAAACGACGATGGCGTTTTGTTTGAACTTAAGCCGATTCAAAATGCAGAATTCCAGCCAGTTTGGGTATCCGAAATTCCAGATGCGGCGATAGATGCTGAGAAAAGTTGCCATGACTACGAAGCTTCCTCTTCTGACTGGACAAGCAAAAATTCCGTCCTCAGAATCCAAAAGGTGAGCGAACGAAGGTGAATTCACGGTGATTACCTACACCAGTGTTGTTTGAAATGTGGTCCGAGACCCGCTAGGTTCGCAAGTGATTGGTTACCTAGCCGCGAATTGATATCCGGAAAAAGAAATATGTTTATACTCAAATGAAAACAACGCACATTACAAATAGTTTCAAACATGCAACAGCAACAAAGGTATAGTTGTAATAAGCAGTGACAATATTATGAAATCTAAATTTTACTATGACCTGTCGTACTTGTTAGCTGATGTTGAAATGTACCAGTCCACTCCAAGGTTAGAAAAAACAATTAGCGATCCGCAGCATCAGAGAGTAAGCGATGCATTGGCCTACACCAGTAACCACCTGTAGTATTACGAGGGTTGAATTGGATTCAGAACGTGAATCAACCTGTTGCTTAGCCAGTATGCCCACATTAAGCCTATATAAAACGCTTACTCACATACGGGACCCGGACAGACCCCCAATTGGGTCCCATCTAATGCCCATGGAAATATTGGAAGGGTGTATAAACAGGTTTTGGAAAACTTTAACAGGTGACACGAGATGTGATGAGTCGACACAAGACGGGAATCATTCGAATAATTCTATTTCTTCTGTTCGTCGGTTACACGATCTACTTCAGCTTCGCTCTCGTCTACAGCGTCGAGATGTCGATCGCTCTCATCGTCCTCACCAGCCTCACGGTTGCTGGGATTGTCTACGGTTTCGTGCGCGATCACTTTGGAGACGCCATCTATAGAAATGTCTTCCAACCAATCGGAATCTTTCTATCCAAACACTGGCACATCATCAAATGGTAACTGCACGTTCCTTATGTCATGCACATAGTAGTTTTGTTGATGATATGTATACCCATCAGCCACTGGCGTAAACTTGTCCAAAATATTGGGGGGCAAAAACTTTTTTCACCTCTGAGGTGCCAATACATAAGTTTTTCAAGATAAAAAAGTTTTTCTATGTTTTTTTATATTGTTTTAGGTTGTTTTGGCTGTTTTTAACATTTTCGGATTTCGGAACATAAAAATCATAAGTAATGGCATGAACAAGAGCTCCAACTCAGCGTAATTCAGTTGCGATTTCCGAAAATTAAAAATTATCAAATCAGTGTTATTAAAATAACTTCTACAAAATTAAGAAATTTATTTTAAAAACAAAAACAAACAAAAACAAATTTTGTGGTTTTCTTTTTCTTATGTTTTTGTTTAAAATCAAAAACCGAAAAAACTTTTTTCACCTCTGGTCTGGACAGTCAGCAGAGGCTTCCGGTGTTACGCTAATGCGTATGAAATGGGGCATTTTGTTCACATGTAAATTTGTTTCATGTTGAAGATATTGAAGATAAAAATAAATCTTTGTTTTCATTATGAATTTATGATAGTATTTCAGTTCTGTGTCTCTGTTTTTCTATTTCTGAAGAAATTTTTCTATATTGAAACCTAATATTTTAATATTTGAAGAAATTCTTCTCTCGATTTTGGGGGGGGGCATTGCCCCGGCTCCTCAATTATTGGGGGGCACGTGCCCCGGCTCCCCCCCAGAGTCTACGCCTATGCCATCAGCAACGTCACACGTATGTCATACGTGTCCGACTTCTGACACCATGTATCGTGTTGGCTTATAATTAAGAACGCTTATATTAAGAACGCACGTGTTTATTGCTCCTCGCAGATTGCTGCACTTGATAAGTGCAATGTTCTTGGAACGCCACTGCTGGGTTTTTCCTAGAACTGGCGCATAATATATCAGATTAAATTACAATTGCAATGACTACAAGTACACCGAGGGTATGCCTATCTTTGGATCCTTCCTCTCTTCTTTGTTTCTCTTCCGTCAGGCCGAGGCCGACGATGAGTCCTCAACTTGACGTCTCCAGGTTTCTCTGTTCCTGATTTTTTCTATTGCCTCTTTCATATTCATGTTTAATTTCTCCAGATCCTCTCGTATGTTATCCATCCACGTTTTTTGCTGTCTTCCCAGACTTCTGTCTCCCTCCACGTATCCGTGCAGTGCCGCAGCTGGCAGTCTGCTGCTGTCCATTCTCATCACATGTCCCAGCCACGACAGTCTTTTCTTCCTGATTTTGTCGATGACTGTTTCTTTCTGTCCCAACTCTCTTCTAGTCACCTCATTTCTAATCCTATCTCTTCTGCTTCTGCCTTTTATTCTTCTCAGCCAGTTCATTTCTGCTACCAACAATCTTCTCTCGTCCTCTTTTCGTAAACACCAGCATTCTGAGCCATATAGCAGCACTGGGATGACGAAGGTCTCGTATAGTTTCATCTTGGTTCTCGTTGATATTCCCCTGCCCCTCCAGATCTTGTATAGTTTCCCGAACATCGCACAGGCTAGAACAATTCTCCTCTTGATGTCCTTGGTGCATCTTCCGTCCTCTGTTATAAGCCCTCCTAGATACACAAATTCTGTCACCTGTTCTATTTCATAATCTCCCAGTCTGATGTCCAGTTCCTCGTGCGTCTTCCCCACTGTCATCGTCTTGGTCTTTTGGGCGTTGATCTTGAGTCCCAGTCTCTTGCTGCTTGCATCCACCTTATTTGTCAGGTCCTGTAGTTGCGTTTTACTCTCTGCCACGAGGTCTATGTCGTCCGCGAATCTGAGATTATTCAGTATCCTCCCTCTCAATCTTATCCCCTCTTCGGTGTCTCCCAGTGCAAGGCGCATCACAGCCTCCAGGATCAGATTGAAGAGGTCCGGTGACATTCCGCAGCCCTGTCTTACCCCCACAGTCGTTCTGAATCACTCGGTCAGCTCCCCATCCACTCTCACTGCACTGACTGATTTACTATACAGGTCCTCTAATAGCTCCACCATTTTCTCCGACACTCCAAAATTCCTCAGTACTTGCCATAGTCCTTCCTGCCATACACTGTCGAAGGCCTGTCTGAAGTCTATGAAGTTATTGTATAGTACCCTGTTCTTTTCAAAGTACTTCTCAGATAGTTGTCGTACCACAAACAGTTGGTCTATCGTACTTCTCCCAGCTCTAAAACCTGCTTGCTCCTCTGCTACCACTTCCTCCACATGCTTCCTTAGCCGTTGCTGCAATATCTAGGTATACACCTTTCCTGGGCTGCTCAGCAGGCTAATTCCTCTGTAATTTCCACATTCCGCAGTGTCCCCTTTATTGTGGATCGGTACTATTATCGCTCTTCCCCAGTCCTCTGGGCAGCTCCCTTCGTGGTATATTTTGTTGCATAGTGTATGTAACATTTCCGTTGAGCACCCTTCGTTTGCCTGTATCATCTCGGTCGTGATGTTATCTTCTCCCGGGCTTTTCTTTCTCTTTAGGCTCCTTGTGGCCCACGTCACCTCTTCTCTGAGTATGTCTTCCATTTCCTCATGTCCGTTACAGGTCGGTATCTCCGACAGTACAGTAGCATCCACCGGGTTCTGTTCGTTGTACAAGTTCTCATAGTACTGCTTCCATCGCTTCCTGATTTCCTCTTTACTCTCTAGTACGTTACCTTGGCAGTCTCTAACCATTGAGGGCCCTGTCCTGGTCGTGCCACATAATTCTCCCACAGCTTGAAACAGCTTGTCCGAGCGCTGTCTTTTTGCGTTTGCTTCTAATTCAGTGCACTTCTCCTCCATCCATTTTTCCTTGCACTGTTTTGCCTTTCTTTTGATATCTTTGGTAATCTTGTTGTACCTCTTCCTGTTCTCCTCGCTCTGTGTCCTCGTTGGTCTCATGTCTCTCCTCTTTTCGCTCAAATTCAGGACCTCCCTTGAGATCCACGGCTTTTTTTCTGTTGTCTTTTATATCCTATTGTCTGCTCCGCCGTTTCCGTATATATCGCTCTGATCTCCTTCCATGTTCCGTCTGCCGTATCTAGGTTCTCTGTGTTCACTTGTGTCCATTTGTTGTCCAACATGGTGTTGTACCTTTGTCTAACGTCCCTGTCTTTCAGCCTCTCCATGTCAAATCTTCTGTTGGTCACCTCTTTCCGCACCGTTTTGAGCCTAATCCTAAATCCGGCCATAACTAGTTTGTGGTCCGAGTTTACGTCTGGTCTGCACATTGTCACTCCGTTTTTCCACCTGTTGCCTACCAGTATAAAGTCAATCATGTTTTTTGTATAACCATCTGGTGACTCCCATGTCCATTTCCTGTTTGCCTTCTTTTGATGGAATACTGTGTTCATTACGCGTAGTCTGTTATTAAGGCAGAAGTTAAGTAGCCTTTCTCCTCTTTCATTTTCTTCTCCGTACCCGAACTTGCCTATTACTCCTTCCCATTCCTTCCACTCCCTCCCTACTTTGGCGTTAAAGTCGCCCATTACTATTGTCAGGTCTCGGTCTGGTATGTCCTGAATGACCCCCTGTAGCTCTGCATAGAAAATCTCGATCTCTTCCTCCGTCGAGTCCGCTGTCGGTGCATATACCTGTATCACCGACATCTTTCCATAAGCTGTTCTGAATCTTGCTTTTATTACTCTAGGACTGACTGTTCTGTATCCAAGAAGTTCTCTGCCGCCTCTCTTTTCATTATCAATGCCACTCCCTCCTGATGCTTGCCGTCCTTTCTTCCTGAGTATATAATCTTGTATCCTTCTTTGTCCATTTCTCCCTCACCCGTCCATCTCACCTCCGACAGCCCCAGTATGCTCCATCTGGTGCTCTTCATCTGGTGCAGCAGTATATCTAGTTGCCCGGTCCCGTGAAGTGTTCTTACGTTCCACGTTCCTATGTACATCCGTTCTCGGCAGCCGAAAAACAGATCTTTCTTGGTACAGGGATTTCTCTTGTTTACGACCTGAATGGCCCCGTCCACCCCATTCCTGCCGGACGCGACGCTCCCCCTCCATTGACGGGAAGCCCCGTTTACGTCGTTGCCCACTTTTCTGTTTAGGTACACAGTCATGTTAAGGTTTCTTGGTCTTTTTCCCAGATGGTGACCAATCCTCTTCTGGCAGGATAAGGAAGCCGGTGGGCCAGTTTTGTGGCCTCATGCGCCCTCAGGTGTCCTTCCAACATCAATCAACTCATGGGCGGGGCCTATATCCTGGCCAATAAGTTATGCGATGCTTAGCTTTAAACTGTATTTTGTATGCATCTTTGCATATCTGACCTACATATCTCTGTATTCGGTAGTGTGCACACATGCATTTCTATCATAAATTAGTATAACTGGGATAACCTGCTATGCGCTGTCCCTCTGGGATTCGTCCATTACGATCTGAAAGGCTTAAGAGTAAGAAATGGCTCGAGTGCTTTCTTGCGTTCCCCTTGAATCACACTGGAGACTTTAATTCGTGGCGTTGTTGATTTGCAGGTTTCTCTATCCGGGTATGGCGATTGCTCTCGTCCTCTACTTGACTCTTTCCGTCATTACGGAGGTCAAGCAACTTCAGTCACTGTCAGGGTTCATCTTCTTCACCCTTATCATGTACCTGACGTCAACAAATCCGGATAGGGTAAGATCCTCTCTCACATCCTCTTAATCCCTATTACAAATCCTGAAACATATAATCAATTTTAAGAGAAAGCAATTAGCAAACCCTACGACTTTCACATGATCGTTAACTGAATAATGTGTGATTGCAGGAAAGATTAGCTAACGAATCGATTTAGTCAGGCAGATTTCTCGATTGCTCGTTTTCTTACTGTGATTCCGATTGCATTAGTTTAAATGACTGTTTAAATCTTTAAATGAAGAATGATAACTGTTTATATTTGGAAAATCAAACCCAATTCGATTGTTTACATGAATGTCTGCTAGGTCTGCCACTGCACTAGCTTGGAGACAGTCAGTTCCTTCCTTCGACAATACAAACTGTAGTGGACCTGGCGGTAAACATTCTTTTAGCTTATCCGCTACCAGCAAATCAAAGAGCGTATCATACTCTCTGTTCACGTTTCGACTTCTCACGTAATAGTTTAGCAAGTTCTTAAGTCTTGCCGTAAACATCGTATAAGTCTCTTCTGTCGTCTTCTTAGCATCCACAAATCTGGCTCTGTATTCTCTCGAAGTCAACTTAAATTCTTTTAATAAGTGCTGCTTGACTCTATCATAATTGTCTAGATCATCGTATGACAATCTATTCAGAACGGTTCGAGCTTTCGGCGTCATCAATGGTAGTAATAATTTAACCCAAAACGGCTTTTCCACAGCAAAACTGCGAAACGCGTTCTCGACTGTTTCAAAATATAATGGCACCTCCATCATATCAGTTGGCATTTGAGGCAATACATGCTTCATTGCATCACCTATTTTCTTAATTTTTGACACCAAAGTTTCACTTTCTTGCTGTTTCCTTCTTTCTGCTTCCCGTTCTTCTCTCATTTGCGTTTCTTTCAATGTCAATTTTGATTTCTCCAGTTTCAGACGTTCTTGTCTTTCTGTTTCTGCCTTTTCCACACTTTCTTTCTGAAATTTGAGTTCTTCTTGTCTGATCTGTTCTGCACGTTCTAACTCTAACGTTCGCGCTTTTTCTTTTTCTTCTTCACGCATTCTCTTTGCTTCAATCTGTTGCTGACGAACCTCTTCATCACTTTTTCTAGCTTTTTCAAATTCAATCATCTGCTCCAATCTTCTTCTTTCAGCATCTTCCCTATCTCTTTTCAACTGTTCTAACTGAATCTCAAACTGATTCTTTTGCAATTCAAGTTCTACCTTACGCACTTGTTCTGCTTTATCTTCTCTCTCTCTTTGCAGACGCAATTCCTCTTGCCTTGCAAGTTCCGCTTTCTCTTCTTTCTCTCTCTGCAAGCGCAATTCTTCTTGTCTTACACGTTCTGCTTCTTGTCTCAGCTCTTTCTCTTCCTGTCTTCGTCTCTCCTCTCTTTCTTTCTCTTCTTGTCTACGTTTCTCCTCTCTATCTTTCTCTTCCTGTCTTCGTCTCTCCTCTTTTTCTTTCTCTTCTTGCCTAGTCATCATCATCCACTGCATCAACATCTCCATAGACATAGGCGCAGGAGGTTTTTCAATAGCCTTTTCTACGGCACCGCCAACGGCACCTTCTTCTTCGACTTCTTCTTTCACCCACACTTCAGCGAGTTCCTGTATCATGTCACCACGTGACATACCTTCTAATTGTTCTTCTTTAAAACCGGCTTTCAACAAACGCTGTTTTAGCCTTTCCGTAGACATCTTCTTAATATCTGCTTGTCTTTCAGCACTTAATTTCTCCATCTTACTTGTTTACTTTGGTGATTTCTCTTTTCAAAGAAGTCACAGTTTTTCTTGGTGTGTGAATCGATAAACAAACGGGATTTCTTTTGTATTTGTTCGTGAAAAACAACGAAATTTTTATACCGTTTTCTCGTGTTCCACCGTCGTTGATATCGAAGACACGTCACACAGCAACAACGCGTAAATTCTTCTAACACCGTCGTAGATTCTTCTAACACCGTCGTAAATTCTTTTATCACCGTCGTAGATTCTTTTATCCGCCGAAAGAGGTGATAACGTGAATTTTAATCCACTGTGAGTTTATATCCACCGTGAGTATTATCCACCGTGAGTTCTTATCCACACCGTCACTGCCACCAATAATGTCAACCCAATCCTTCCTTTTACAATCCTTGTTATTAAATCCTTGTTCTCTTCGTACTTAACGCCTATTTAACGTTCACCTTTTGAACACTAATTCTACGTATAAGTATAACCTGAATTAATCAGCAACACAGTTTAATATCTTTTAGTTTAATAAGAAACAAACAGACAGAACTCAATTCGATTACAACTCAACTAGTCAGCCACACTACTACAGCGAACACACTCGAATTCAAACTTCTCAAGTCAGCATAATTCTTCGCGCCTCTTGACACACCTGTCTTCTGTGCGCCTAAGTGAAATCTAATAATATACATATAGCGCGCCGCTGCCAAGATCGGCCGGCCGCGCGTGTCACTAAGACAGTACGACTAAACGTGATGCATCTATCATATATACATATACACATGAAACTAAAGTAAGCGCACTTAATATATACGCTAAATATCTCGCACTGCAAGACTGTACACAAAACTCAGTTCACATTACCTCCTTCCTTTTTCTGGAATTGAGCAAATTAAATTTCAAAATTTGCGAAATTACCAAAATACATGAAACATATATATATATCTAACTAATTAATAAACAGTCTTACGATTACTTATAACCTTGACAAACAATCAGCAATAACATTCAATCTGCCCTTCTTGTACTTCACTTCAACATCAAAAGTTTGTAAGGCTAACGCCCAACGCACAAGTTTAGCAGACTTAGACATTGACTCAGTCAAATATGTAAGAGGATTGTGATCAGTAAAAATGAAAATTTTTGATCCAATTATAATTTCTTTTAACTTGTTTAGAGCCCAAACAATAGCATAGGCTTCCTTTTCCACAGTAGCCCATCTCTTCTGGGTATCAGTTAATTTCTGACTGATAAATGACACAGGACGTTCTATTCCCTTGTCGTCCATCTGTGTTAAAACAGCACCGACTGCAAAGTCACTACTATCGCAGTACAAATTGAATGGTTTTCCCACTTCAAAAACATATAACACTACTTTGGATCGCACAGCCTCTTTAAGTAAATCAAATGCTTGCTGATGTTCAACAGTCCAATCAATCTTATCAGAAACACGTTTACTAGTTAAATCAGATAGCGGTTTCGCAATCTGTGCAAAGTCCTTAATAAACTGTCTGTAATAATTAAAAAATCCAAGCAGTTGCTTAACTTGCTTCTTAGTTTCTGGGATCTTCAAATTAGTCAAACTTTCAATTCTGTCTGGATTCATCTTTATCTTACCAGACCCAACCACATGACCGATAAACCTTACTTCAGACTTACCAAATATGCATTTTTTCAAATTTAAGGTAACGTTATGCAATCTCATTTGCATCAAAAATGCATCTAACTGCTGTAAATGAATTTTCCAATTGTCAGAATGCACAGCAATGTCATCAACATACGGTTCTGCAAAGTCACTTATAGGCTGTAAAACTAAATTTATCGCCTTAACAAAAGTTCGGCCTGAATTTATCATTCCAAAAGGAACACGAGTAAATTCATACAGTCCATTATGTGTTACAAAAGCTGTCTTCCATTGATCAGATTGTTTTACAGGACAAGTCCAATAAGCACTTCGACAGTCCAAAATAGAAATCACATTAGACTTTCCAACTTTGTTCAAAACGTCTCTGACAATCGGCATCGGATATTTACAATCCACTGTGAATGAGTTAATGTATCTGTAGTCACAGGCAAGTCTTAAAGATCCGTCTTTCTTTTTAACAATAACCAAAGGGCTTGCCATTCTGTTCGATGATGGTTTGATAATGTTTGTTTTTAACATTTCTTTGATCTGACGTTCCACTTCTGCTCGATAAATCAAAGGAATACGATATGCTGCAAATTCCTTTGTGCCTTGCTCTCTTGTAATACTGATTTGTGTATTGTAATTGCTTTTCTTGAGAGTAAAATTCTGCAAACAATAATGCTTTCTCCGTATTTTCTTTGAGTTCTTTCAAATGCTTTTCATGGAAAGGAATTATTTTGTGCCATTTCCTCGGGTTGTCTATTAGGTCCATTGTCATTCTCTTGAAGGCGACCTCTTCTCTTGAGACCGGAGTGATAGGCACTCTATCCATCCCCAAACTCCTTGCCTTTAGTTGACACTTCTCGCAAGACTTACAAAATTTCACA
This sequence comes from Allolobophora icterica, assembly GCA_963556255.1. Taxonomy (NCBI): domain Eukaryota; kingdom Metazoa; phylum Annelida; class Clitellata; order Crassiclitellata; family Lumbricidae; genus Allolobophora; species Allolobophora icterica. Next base: position 64,925,535 of record OY744603.1, read on the forward strand.
ATGTCTCTTCTCATCTTTGGCCATACAAAAGATAATTTTATTCGTTCTCTTGTTTTCTCTTCTCCTAGATGTCCTCCAAATACCGATTCATGCGCCAATTCCATCACTTTTATTCGTCTCTCTTTTGGTAACACTAGTTGATATATCGTCTGGTCTAATATCTGATATTTCTTATGCAATAAACCGTTGATCACACAGAATTCAGATTCTTTCTCTTGTGCTAACTTCCACCACGGCTTCAACGATTCATCCTTTCTCTGTTGCTCTTCGAACTTCTTCGAATCGGCAATCTGCACCTTTTGTTCTTCGTCCATCTCTTCATCTCTATACAAGTCTCCTATCCCCACATCACATTCATTGTCTTCTTCAGTTTCATTTAATGTGCCATTCTCGCATGCAACCATCTCTTGCTCATTCATCTCTGATGTTACACCATCTCGCGATAAGCTTCGTTGCTCATTACTTTCGTTTTCCTCATCACTTGAACTTTCAGTTTCACTCTTCTCATCAACATCTACCATTTCCTGTTTCCGACTCTGCGCTCTCGTCATTACATTTGCTCGTACACTCACATCTCCTTGTATCGTTTTAACTTTCATCTGTGGTACGGCTTTTAATTCGGCAATTATCTCTGGATGCAACAAGAATCTTTCTGTACTGCCCATCTTTGCAATACTAGCACACATCAAGGTGACATAAGGTGTAAGTGAACACTGGATTTTACGCGGAAATCCCTCTTCTTCCACGTCACTACCACACAGTCTAACATCCACTTTCACTAACTTCGCAGGAATGGCATCTCCTGCCACACATTGCAAATTCACTTTTCCAATTTGTTCCACCTTCATGCCTTCCAGTAATTCTTCACTAATCACCGGAATTTCTGCTCCCGAGTCGCTCAGTGCTTTGACTTTCACTGGCTCTTTACCGTCTACTCCACGAATTTCGACCTCGACATATTGCAAGAACGATTTCTTCAATATTCGACTGTCATCTTTTCCTATGACTTCTCTCTGAATTTCAGCATCCAATAGAATTTCTTTTTGAATACCACATTTCATTACTGACTTTACTTCAGTTTCTTGGTTTTCTTGACCCGTGGTTTGATTGTCTGTATCACTAACCACTTGAATCAAATTCACCCTTGTGTGTTCTTGATTTCTGCTAGAACTAGCTGCTGCCACTGGAACTGGACAAAATTTAACCAAATGTTTGTCTGAACCACAGTTGTGACAACGCTTCACAACCATGCCTCGTTGTTCATTTCCTTCATATCTCTTATACTGCGTAAACGATGTGTTGCCTTCCCTCTTGGCAAACGGCGCTGACGATTTGTTAAATCCCTGACGACCAAACGTCACTTCTCTGGTCTCATTGGGTACAGGGACACTAGCCTTGACTTCTTTACCTTTGAACTGATTCCCTGTTCCTGGATTACTTTTCCACTTTCCACTCTGGCTTTGGTTTACGGAACGTTGAGAAGGATAACTGTTTATATTTGGAAATGCAAACCCAATTCGATTGTTTACATGAATGTCTGCTAGGTCTGCCACTGCACTAGCTTGGAGACAGTCAGTTCCTTCCTTCGACAATACAAACTGTAGTGGACCTGGCGGTAAACATTCTTTTAGCTTATCCGCTACCAGCAAATCAAAGAGCGTATCATACTCTCTGTTCACGTTTCGACTTCTCACGTAATAGTTTAGCAAGTTCTTAAGTCTTGCCGTAAACATCGTATAAGTCTCTTCTGTCGTCTTCTTAGCATCCACAAATCTGGCTCTGTATTCTCTCGAAGTCAACTTAAATTCTTTTAATAAGTGCTGCTTGACTCTATCATAATTGTCTAGATCATCGTATGACAATCTATTCAGAACGGTTCGAGCTTTCGGCGTCATCAATGGTAGTAATAATTTAACCCAAAACGGCTTTTCCACAGCAAAACTGCGAAACGCGTTCTCGACTGTTTCAAAATATAATGGCACCTCCATCATATCAGTTGGCATTTGAGGCAATACATGCTTCATTGCATCACCTATTTTCTTAATTTTTGACACCAAAGTTTCACTTTCTTGCTGTTTCCTTCTTTCTGCTTTCCGTTCTTCTCTCATTTGCGTTTCTTTCAATGTCAATTTTGATTTCTCCAGTTTCAGACGTTCTTGTCTTTCTGTTTCTGCCTTTTCCACACTTTCTTTCTGAAATTTGAGTTCTTCTTGTCTGATCTGTTCTGCACGTTCTAACTCTAACGTTCGCGCTTTTTCTTTTTCTTCTTCACGCATTCTCTTTGCTTCAATCTGTTGCTGACGAACCTCTTCATCACTTTTTCTAGCTTTTTCAAATTCAATCATCTGCTCCAATCTTCTTCTTTCAGCATCTTCCCTATCTCTTTTCAACTGTTCTAACTGAATCTCAAACTGATTCTTTTGCAATTCAAGTTCTACCTTACGCACTTGTTCTGCTTTATCTTCTCTCTCTCTTTGCAGACGCAATTCCTCTTGCCTTGCAAGTTCCGCTTTCTCTTCTTTCTCTCTCTGCAAGCGCAATTCTTCTTGTCTTACACGTTCTGCTTCTTGTCTCAGCTCTTTCTCTTCCTGTCTTCGTCTCTCCTCTCTTTCTTTCTCTTCTTGTCTACGTTTCTCCTCTCTATCTTTCTCTTCCTGTCTTCGTCTCTCCTCTTTTTCTTTCTCTTCTTGCCTAGTCATCATCATCCACTGCATCAACATCTCCATAGACATAGGCGCAGGAGGTTTTTCAATAGCCTTTTCTACGGCACCGCCAACGGCACCTTCTTCTTCGACTTCTTCTTTCACCCACACTTCAGCGAGTTCCTGTATCATGTCACCACGTGACATACCTTCTAATTGTTCTTCTTTAAAACCGGCTTTCAACAAACGCTGTTTTAGCCTTTCCGTAGACATCTTCTTAATATCTGCTTGTCTTTCAGCACTTAATTTCTCCATCTTACTTGTTTACTTTGGTGATTTCTCTTTTCAAAGAAGTCACAGTTTTTCTTGGTGTGTGAATCGATAAACAAACGGGATTTCTTTTGTATTTGTTCGTGAAAAACAACGAAATTTTTATACCGTTTTCTCGTGTTCCACCGTCGTTGATATCGAAGACACGTCACACAGCAACAACGCGTAAATTCTTCTAACACCGTCGTAGATTCTTCTAACACCGTCGTAAATTCTTTTATCACCGTCGTAGATTCTTTTATCCGCCGAAAGAGGTGATAACGTGAATTTTAATCCACTGTGAGTTTATATCCACCGTGAGTATTATCCACCGTGAGTTCTTATCCACACCGTCACTGCCACCAATAATGTCAACCCAATCCTTCCTTTTACAATCCTTGTTATTAAATCCTTGTTCTCTTCGTACTTAACGCCTATTTAACGTTCACCTTTTGAACACTAATTCTACGTATAAGTATAACCTGAATTAATCAGCAACACAGTTTAATATCTTTTAGTTTAATAAGAAACAAACAGACAGAACTCAATTCGATTACAACTCAACTAGTCAGCCACACTACTACAGCGAACACACTCGAATTCAAACTTCTCAAGTCAGCATAATTCTTCGCGCCTCTTGACACACCTGTCTTCTGTGCGCCTAAGTGAAATCTAATAATATACATATAGCGCGCCGCTGCCAAGATCGGCCGGCCGCGCGTGTCACTAAGACAGTACGACTAAACGTGATGCATCTATCATATATACATATACACATGAAACTAAAGTAAGCGCACTTAATATATACGCTAAATATCTCGCACTGCAAGACTGTACACAAAACTCAGTTCACAATCAAAAACCGAAAAAACTTTTTTCACCTCTGGTCTGGACAGTCAGCAGAGGCTTCCGGTGTTACGCTAATGCGTATGAAATGGGGCATTTTGTTCACATGTAAATTTGTTTCATGTTGAAGATATTGAAGATAAAAATAAATCTTTGTTTTCATTATGAATTTATGATAGTATTTCAGTTCTGTGTCTCTGTTTTTCTATTTCTGAAGAAATTTTTCTATATTGAAACCTAATATTTTAATATTTGAAGAAATTCTTCTCTCGATTTTGGGGGGGGGGGCATTGCCCCGGCTCCTCAATTATTGGGGGGCACGTGCCCCGGCTCCCCCCCAGAGTCTACGCCTATGCCATCAGCAACGTCACACGTATGTCATACGTGTCCGACTTCTGACACCATGTATCGTGTTGGCTTATAATTAAGAACGCTTATATTAAGAACGCACGTGTTTATTGCTCCTCGCAGATTGCTGCACTTGATAAGTGCAATGTTCTTGGAACGCCACTGCTGGGTTTTTCCTAGAACTGGCGCATAATATATCAGATTAAATTACAATTGCAATGACTACAAGTACACCGAGGGTATGCCTATCTTTGGATCCTTCCTCTCTTCTTTGTTTCTCTTCCGTCAGGCCGAGGCCGACGATGAGTCCTCAACTTGACGTCTCCAGGTTTCTCTGTTCCTGATTTTTTCTATTGCCTCTTTCATATTCATGTTTAATTTCTCCAGATCCTCTCGTATGTTATCCATCCACGTTTTTTGCTGTCTTCCCAGACTTCTGTCTCCCTCCACGTATCCGTGCAGTGCCGCAGCTGGCAGTCTGCTGCTGTCCATTCTCATCACATGTCCCAGCCACGACAGTCTTTTCTTCCTGATTTTGTCGATGACTGTTTCTTTCTGTCCCAACTCTCTTCTAGTCACCTCATTTCTAATCCTATCTCTTCTGCTTCTGCCTTTTATTCTTCTCAGCCAGTTCATTTCTGCTACCAACAATCTTCTCTCGTCCTCTTTTCGTAAACACCAGCATTCTGAGCCATATAGCAGCACTGGGATGACGAAGGTCTCGTATAGTTTCATCTTGGTTCTCGTTGATATTCCCCTGCCCCTCCAGATCTTGTATAGTTTCCCGAACATCGCACAGGCTAGAACAATTCTCCTCTTGATGTCCTTGGTGCATCTTCCGTCCTCTGTTATAAGCCCTCCTAGATACACAAATTCTGTCACCTGTTCTATTTCATAATCTCCCAGTCTGATGTCCAGTTCCTCGTGCGTCTTCCCCACTGTCATCGTCTTGGTCTTTTGGGCGTTGATCTTGAGTCCCAGTCTCTTGCTGCTTGCATCCACCTTATTTGTCAGGTCCTGTAGTTGCGTTTTACTCTCTGCCACGAGGTCTATGTCGTCCGCGAATCTGAGATTATTCAGTATCCTCCCTCTCAATCTTATCCCCTCTTCGGTGTCTCCCAGTGCAAGGCGCATCACAGCCTCCAGGATCAGATTGAAGAGGTCCGGTGACATTCCGCAGCCCTGTCTTACCCCCACAGTCGTTCTGAATCACTCGGTCAGCTCCCCATCCACTCTCACTGCACTGACTGATTTACTATACAGGTCCTCTAATAGCTCCACCATTTTCTCCGACACTCCAAAATTCCTCAGTACTTGCCATAGTCCTTCCTGCCATACACTGTCGAAGGCCTGTCTGAAGTCTATGAAGTTATTGTATAGTACCCTGTTCTTTTCAAAGTACTTCTCAGATAGTTGTCGTACCACAAACAGTTGGTCTATCGTACTTCTCCCAGCTCTAAAACCTGCTTGCTCCTCTGCTACCACTTCCTCCACATGCTTCCTTAGCCGTTGCTGCAATATCTAGGTATACACCTTTCCTGGGCTGCTCAGCAGGCTAATTCCTCTGTAATTTCCACATTCCGCAGTGTCCCCTTTATTGTGGATCGGTACTATTATCGCTCTTCCCCAGTCCTCTGGGCAGCTCCCTTCGTGGTATATTTTGTTGCATAGTGTATGTAACATTTCCGTTGAGCACCCTTCGTTTGCCTGTATCATCTCGGTCGTGATGTTATCTTCTCCCGGGCTTTTCTTTCTCTTTAGGCTCCTTGTGGCCCACGTCACCTCTTCTCTGAGTATGTCTTCCATTTCCTCATGTCCGTTACAGGTCGGTATCTCCGACAGTACAGTAGCATCCACCGGGTTCTGTTCGTTGTACAAGTTCTCATAGTACTGCTTCCATCGCTTCCTGATTTCCTCTTTACTCTCTAGTACGTTACCTTGGCAGTCTCTAACCATTGAGGGCCCTGTCCTGGTCGTGCCACATAATTCTCCCACAGCTTGAAACAGCTTGTCCGAGCGCTGTCTTTTTGCGTTTGCTTCTAATTCAGTGCACTTCTCCTCCATCCATTTTTCCTTGCACTGTTTTGCCTTTCTTTTGATATCTTTGGTAATCTTGTTGTACCTCTTCCTGTTCTCCTCGCTCTGTGTCCTCGTTGGTCTCATGTCTCTCCTCTTTTCACTCAAATTCAGGACCTCCCTTGAGATCCACGGCTTTTTTTCTGTTGTCTTTTATATCCTATTGTCTGCTCCGCCGTTTCCGTATATATCGCTCTGATCTCCTTCCATGTTCCGTCTGCCGTATCTAGGTTCTCTGTGTTCACTTGTGTCCATTTGTTGTCCAACATGGTGTTGTACCTTTGTCTAACGTCCCTGTCTTTCAGCCTCTCCATGTCAAATCTTCTGTTGGTCACCTCTTTCCGCACCGTTTTGAGCCTAATCCTAAATCCGGCCATAACTAGTTTGTGGTCCGAGTTTACGTCTGGTCTGCACATTGTCACTCCGTTTTTCCACCTGTTGCCTACCAGTATAAAGTCAATCATGTTTTTTGTATAACCATCTGGTGACTCCCATGTCCATTTCCTGTTTGCCTTCTTTTGATGGAATACTGTGTTCATTACGCGTAGTCTGTTATTAAGGCAGAAGTTAAGTAGCCTTTCTCCTCTTTCATTTTCTTCTCCGTACCCGAACTTGCCTATTACTCCTTCCCATTCCTTCCACTCCCTCCCTACTTTGGCGTTAAAGTCGCCCATTACTATTGTCAGGTCTCGGTCTGGTATGTCCTGAATGACCCCCTGTAGCTCTGCATAGAAAATCTCGATCTCTTCCTCCGTCGAGTCCGCTGTCGGTGCATATACCTGTATCACCGACATCTTTCCATAAGCTGTTCTGAATCTTGCTTTTATTACTCTAGGACTGACTGTTCTGTATCCAAGAAGTTCTCTGCCGCCTCTCTTTTCATTATCAATGCCACTCCCTCCTGATGCTTGCCGTCCTTTCTTCCTGAGTATATAATCTTGTATCCTTCTTTGTCCATTTCTCCCTCACCCGTCCATCTCACCTCCGACAGCCCCAGTATGCTCCATCTGGTGCTCTTCATCTGGTGCAGCAGTATATCTAGTTGCCCGGTCCCGTGAAGTGTTCTTACGTTCCACGTTCCTATGTACATCCGTTCTCGGCAGCCGAAAAACAGATCTTTCTTGGTACAGGGATTTCTCTTGTTTACGACCTGAATGGCCCCGTCCACCCCATTCCTGCCGGACGCGACGCTCCCCCTCCATTGACGGGAAGCCCCGTTTACGTCGTTGCCCACTTTTCTGTTTAGGTACACAGTCATGTTAAGGTTTCTTGGTCTTTTTCCCAGATGGTGACCAATCCTCTTCTGGCAGGATAAGGAAGCCGGTGGGCCAGTTTTGTGGCCTCATGCGCCCTCAGGTGTCCTTCCAACATCAATCAACTCATGGGCGGGGCCTATATCCTGGCCAATAAGTTATGCGATGCTTAGCTTTAAACTGTATTTTGTATGCATCTTTGCATATCTGACCTACATATCTCTGTATTCGGTAGTGTGCACACATGCATTTCTATCATAAATTAGTATAACTGGGATAACCTGCTATGCGCTGTCCCTCTGGGATTCGTCCATTACGATCTGAAAGGCTTAAGAGTAAGAAATGGCTCGAGTGCTTTCTTGCGTTCCCCTTGAATCACACTGGAGACTTTAATTCGTGGCGTTGTTGATTTGCAGGTTTCTCTATCCGGGTATGGCGATTGCTCTCGTCCTCTACTTGACTCTTTCCGTCATTACGGAGGTCAAGCAACTTCAGTCACTGTCAGGGTTCATCTTCTTCACCCTTATCATGTACCTGACGTCAACAAATCCGGATAGGGTAAGATCCTCTCTCACATCCTCTTAATCCCTATTACAAATCCTGAAACATATAATCAATTTTAAGAGAAAGCAATTAGCAAACCCTACGACTTTCACATGATCGTTAACTGAATAATGTGTGATTGCAGGAAAGATTAGCTAACGAATCGATTTAGTCAGGCAGATTTCTCGATTGCTCGTTTTCTTACTGTGATTCCGATTGCATTAGTTTAAATGACTGTTTAAATCTTTAAATGAAGAATGAGCGACTGACTGAATAACTGACTGACTGAATGACTGACTGAATGAATGACTGACTAAATGACTGACTGAATGAATGAATGACTGACTGAATGAATGACTGAATGAATGAATGACTGACCTACTGACTAAAACACTGACTGACTTGCTGACTAAAGGACTGACTCTGACTCACTGACTTACTGACTAACTGACTGACTGACTAATCGACCGACAAGCCGACTGACTGAATAACTGTATGATTCAATGAATAACTGACTGCCTGATTTGCACACACATACACACACCCTCACCCACTCATGGGTTCTGTTGATTGTGTGATTGATTGATTGTTTTGGTGTAGATAATTTGGCGTCCTGTCATATGGGGGCTGGTGCTGCAGCTGGCCTTTGCGATCTTCGTTCTCCGCTGGGAGTATGGCTACATCGCCATTAAGTTCCTATCTGACGAGATCGTTAACTTTATCGAGTTCGGATTCGAAGGAGCTGCCGTTGTCTTTGGCGATCCGTTCCTCATCCTACATCCGTTTGTAATGATGGTAGGACTTTCGAGATGTATGAATGTCTCTGAACAGTCATCAAAGGACTCATCAGTCGATCAGTCACAAGGAGATTCTCACCATCTATCGCCAGAAATGCTAACAGAGCCATCTTATTCGCAGACTCTAATTAACATTAGAAACAGTCGTCTCAGAGAGGCTCTAACTTGAAATTACATTACTTTATTTCGATTTAATTTCTAAGACTGTAATCCTAACCCATCAGTGATTTACATAAACCAGCCTTAAATTCACACGCATCTGGGCCACAGCTTCGGCAAACATCTGAGAAATGTTTCTTTAGTTGCCTTTTTCGTTTCACTCATGAACTAAACAAGAAACAATATCGGCCGTCTGTTTAGGGAATGCCGTTGTTGATCTACATGGGAGCCGTTACGTCCATTCTCTACTACTGCGGAGTGACGCAGTGGGCCGCGTGCAAACTGGGTTGGCTGATGCAGGTTACCATGGGAACGACTGCCATCGAATCTCTCAACACAGCAGCCAACATTTTCCTCAACGGAGTAAGTAAAAGCTTTTTCAGACATCCATCCACCTATCCATACATCCACCTATCCATACATTTACCTATCCATCTATCCGCCCATCAATCCATACATCAATCCATCCATTTAACCATGAATCCATCCATCCACTCACCCACGAATCCATTTTCCGTCCATCCATCTATTGGTTTATCCGTCATTTCTTCAACTGTTTCTGTAGGCTTTGTGACGTTGTTGTAGATGGATACGATGATAATGTTGCGCCATTACTTGGACAAACTGACTCGTTCAGAGTTCTACTGTCTACTTGTCGGCAACCACGCAACACTCGCTGGATTTATCTTCGCTCTCTTCGTCATGTTTGGGGTTAGTATATATATATTGCTTTCCTTACGTTCCTATCTTTCTGGCTTTCTATCTTGCAGCACCAAGTTCCTGTTATATCTTCTCTTTCTGCCTTGATCTCTCTCCCCCTCCTTCTTCTCTCTCTCTCTCACTCTCTCTCTCTCTCTCTCTCTCTCTCTCTCTCTCTCTCTCTCTCTCTCTCTCTCTCTCTCTCTCTCTCTCTGTCTCTCTCTCTCTGTCTTTATCCGTTTCCCTCGTGTGCTTGTCTTGCTGCCTTTCTGCCTCACTGAGTTCTTAATTCTGTTTTCGCACAGTTTAGTTGCGTAACTTCCTCCATCTTTGTATTCGCACCTCATTCTGCAGCACTTTTGTCATGCCACGTGTCCTTCTATGCACTTCGTAATCGTTTTCTTCGTGGATGAATGTCTCTTCAAGGCTTTGACTTATATGTACTGTTCTGATGTCTGCCTCTGTATATCTCCATGTATATGTATGTGTACCTTAACTATGGTCTTCTGTCTGTACTCCTATTACTTTAGGCTCCTCCACAGCATCTTCTGTCGGCTGCTGTCATGTCTGCTCCAGCTACAATCGCCATCTGTAAACTAAACTACCCGGAAACAGAGGAATCCATAACCAAAGACATGGAACAAGTGACACTCACCAAAAGGTAGGCATATACGGAAAAGCAAGCACACATCGCTCTACGTGGGTCTCTCAACTTTCGATCCTGTCTGGTATTTTCTTCGTTACTTCCTCTGCTCCCAGTCATATATACATCCACCTTCGCTGTCATCCACTTAACGCACTAACTTTCCCGTCAATCAATTAATCAATGAATCAATGAATCAATTAATCAGTTAACAGTTCGCCAATTATCCACACCTGGACTCCTTAGAGTTTCCAATTTATCCATCTTAGGAGCAACTATAGCTGACAATTTAAACATTTATAATCATGTTAACCGAATTTGTAGCCAGGCTCGCCGCTCCAAATATGCTCTTCGAACCTTAGTAGCTCACGGTCTACAAGGACCTTGCCTTTATGATGTGGTTAGAGCAACAATCCACGCTAGAATACTTTATGCTTCTCCTGCCTGGTTGGGTTTTACTACTCAAAGTGATCGGGATAAACTATCTTCAATCATAAGAAAACTAATGAGAGGACATTACTTACCTGAAGACAATCCTTCCTATGCTCAACTCTGTCAACTAGCTGATACCCGTCTCTTCTTAGACATTAGAAGCTTTAATGGTCATGTCCTTCATGATTTATTGCAACAAATTAAATTAACATGATATCTGTTGCGCCCCAGAGGCCACAATCTTACTTTACTCCATTCTGATAATCTGGTTAGAAAAAGTTTTATTATTAGGATGCTTTTTGATGTTGTTTAATTAGTAAAACTGCCATACATTTAAGATCATAGTTATAGTTTGACATTTCTCTACTATTATGATGCTTTTGATGTAGTGTTATTAGCCTAGTAATATTTAATTTTTTTAAATTTACACTCCTTTTTTCAAATATTATTATCTTCTTATTACTTCTACGTTTTATATTTTTTTATATACTTGTTCACCAATGTTGCGATTCGCTTTTGGTTTTTCAATAAAGAATAATAATAATAATAATAATAATAATAATAATAATAATAATAATAATAATAAAAAATAAAAAATAAAATAATAATAATAATAATTATTATTATTCTTTCCACTGCTATGGCCCTTTTTACCTGTTGCTATTCAATAAAGGTGAATGCGAACGTCTCTTGTGTTTGTCTTAACAGCGAGGAGGTGAATATCTTTGAGGCAGGTGCCAACGGAGCTGCTGTTGCTGCCAAGACTGTCTCAGCTGTCGTTGCCAGTTACATCGCCTTCATGTCGATCCTGGCTTTCATCAACGCCACTCTGTCTTGGCTCGGAGGGAGGGTAGGCTTCTCTGAACTCAGCTTCGAGGTACGTATAATTATCGTCGTTATAAAATGATCTGAAAAGAAATCGCACCAGGCTGAGCTGCGTGATAGTTTAATAATTGCAATCAGCGGTAAGATTGCGAAAAGAACTTCACTTCATTTTTCTCACAGATCTTCCCCAATGTTAAACTGTCACAGCTCAAGAGGTTGCTGCGCCCAGCGCTGTACAAAACCGAATAAATTCTTCCACCAAATTCCGTTGGCAGGAAGCCCCCCCCCCCGGATGAAAGAGCGTAAGATAGTCGGGAGACTACAAAAGCTTCGAAAATGTTAGCTAGTTTAGTGGAAGGCATTCCTTGAGATCGGAGGACGTTTATTGGGTATAGGCGTTGGCTGCAAACCTTCAAAATAAAATAACTGCTTCGAATGCTGCAGTGCATCAGACGGACATTGCGCGGGTTGACGAAATTCCTATTGTCTGTAACCTGTTCTTTACTGGGTTCATTTGAGTCTTTTAGCGCACACTAAAAAAAGTTCATAAAGTTACGCAGCTTAAACTTTCTTTGATGCGGACAGACAACGGCGGTGGAACGTCTTTTTTTACTAAAAACGTTAACAATCCTATTAATCCTTCATCGTTTTCGTGGAGTAAATATAGACCGTTCTATATGGGATTCAGGGGTGTTCATCAAGCGCTCGTACGCAGGTGATGGTGTAAAAAAAGTACATGTGCGCACTAAGAGAGGGGAGAGGCCAATTTTTCCGGATTTCTGCGTACGTACTAAATGGAGAAGTACGTCCCAACAGACTGGAAATCGTTGACCAGAGTCTTTCAGGGTTGTCTTTGAGCTGGGAGACTAGGCTCTCCCATTAATACGATTCCTACTGCTGACAGAGACGGTGTAGAGATCGTAGCTGTGCTTTCCATTCGTTGCGATCGGCAGGGTTACGAGAATGACGATAGCGTCTTTCAGCACAGCGAGCACGACGACGAGATTGTCGACAATCAGCATCAAACCAAACAGCAAGTGGTCTGTGGTGAGAGTGGATTTTCCGTAACGGTAGCATCTTGTTTAGAAGCTGCGTCACCGTAGAGGAGTTGAGCTCAAAAAGGTCCTCAAGGGAGAGAGCATCAAGGAGAGAGGGTTCTAGTTAGAGCTTTAACTTGCAGATTTAGTCTTATTTAACTATTTTATTTCAGCTGACGATACTGTGTTCAGTTGACCTGGGAAGCTTAATGTATTTTGACTGACTTCTGTTTTAGTTGATCTGTTCCTACATAATGTGGCCAATTGCTCTGATGATTGGCATCGACATAAACGAGTGTCAGGAGGCAGCTAAACTGATTGGATTGAAGATCTTTGCCACTGAGTTGCTCGCCTACCAGGAACTCGGAAAATCAGTAGACGCGGGAAGGCTAAACGTAAGCTTACACACCTAATTAAGTACTGTTATTCACTATGGATATTTAAGTATGGAAACATACGTGTACCTTTCACTCAACCAGAGAGATTAAACGATTATTTATTTGAAAAGATCTTACACAATTCAATCTCTATCGCTGATTTATTTTCACTACCATATTCGTAGTAGATTTTATTTCGACCCCAGAGCTAATGTACTTAAACCGATATGGAAACCGATACGAAAGCCGATATGAACTGCACATTAGGACACGATAAATAGCGCTTGACAGGGATAAAATTGAGGCTAGCTTGGGTCGCATGCGGCGCAGAGGTTTCTCTTCATAGCTCCCCCAAGCGCTAAAGAGCTCACATATTTCGTGCGTTCTGCATTGACCAGCATAAGGTAATGAGCGGTCTCTTTCCGGCATAGAGACGAAATAGTTATGGTTCTCACTTCCTGTCAAAGATTATCGTAACTTCATCTCCCGGGTTCTCTATTAAAGGAACATAACTATGTTAATGGTGTTGGAGGGGTGCTGGTCAAACGCACTAATTTCATTTTCAAATTGATTGATTGATTGCATAATGACATCCTGTTGTAAACGACCTTTACAGGTCATCTATGATTAATACTAACTACTTGGACTTGTAGCCCCGTGACCAGGCGATCACTACATATGCGCTGTGTGGGTTCTCAAGCATCTCCACCCTGGCAATCGCCGTAGGAGTCTGGAACTCGATCTGTCCACAAAGAGTGAAGCAGATGGCGTCGAATATGTTCCGGGTTCTCGTCGCAGCCAACATCTCCTGCTTCATGACGGCTTGCGTTGCAGGTCTGTACACGAACAGAACCACGTAGTTCATCATGGTCCAGTTCCAAAACAGTTTCCTCACAACAGGGACGCTTGTGTCTGTGTGTGGAGAACGCTGATGCAAAACGTTATTGAGCTCACTTTGCATGGGTTTCTTTTATGTTCACCGTAATTGCATAAACAAGTCAACCCTGCAGAAATCGATTCCCACGTGGAAGCGCAAGCATAAATCAATACAGGCTCCAGTCATGATTCTTTTCACGTCGCTGGCATGGCTACGCTCATCTGAGTTCGCCACTTGAGAGTGATAGACTAAGACAAATGAGAGCAAGCGACAGAGAAACAGGACGAGAGACAGAGACAGACAGAAACAGAGATGGAGACAGCCAGAGAGTCATACCTCTGCGTCATTATAAAAACCTCGTCTGACACTTCCATTCTCCGCGAGAAAGATCGAGGCTGCGGGACTCGACTGATTGTAGACTATGAATATTATAGATTCATTCATATAGCGCAAATCAAATTTTTTACAAACAAGATTCGTTGTCATTTAAGGTATGTTCTACTCGGAGGATTTGATCCAGATGTTTGAGACGACGGAAGAAAATCCACAGAAGGCACTCATCTCGTGGGTCGGATCGCTCATTCCTGGATACAAGGACCTGATGGGCCTCGTCTCGTCCTAAGCAAACGATCAGGAACTACAATCACCAATTGCTCACTTATTTTACTAATAACCAACCACAGTCCTAATTTTGAAGTCGAATTCGTATATGTCGCAGTCATATATCTTGTTCACGTGCTAACAGATTTCCAGTGAATGTTCTCATATATTTGCCACGCAAACAATTTATTATTAACTGCAATTATTATTAAAGTCAGGATTTTACCGAGACCTGACCATTCCCTCGTGACCGTTCAGTGTCTCACGTCCCCTCGGATACATCTACCAGCTTGGCTGCCTACGCTCTGCCGATGTCAACTCGATTCCTAGTATTCCCACCACTGAACCACTCACTGTCACCACATATGGCCAGTACTTTTTTCAGCCGGAACGGCGTTCGGGCACCTTTTTCAGCTACTAAAAATGATTTTTATTTTAATAATAGAAACAATAATTTAGTTATTTTAATTTAATTTCAGTATTGTGAACTGTTTTCAGTGTTTACTGAGACCCCTCCCAACCCCCAATCCCGCTTCTCTCTGGATTTTAATCCTTCCATAATTGTTCAGTTCCGGAACCTATTGTTCAGTTCCGGAACCTTTTTTCTAGAAAAAAAAGCACTGCCGCATGGCCAGTCTGCAGATATTGGTGACAGCATAATCTGGAATTATTAGTGACAGAGTGTTAAGCGGAGTTTATTTCATCGCTTGTCTTCAGACAGGAAAAACAGACGAAAGAAGGAGCAAACTGAAGAACAAATGAATTAATGTACAATAAGAATTGGAATCATATTTCCGTATAATTTTATAGAAAAGAAATCTAAAAACTTAACACGTTGTTTTCATTCCTAATTCTTTACTGTCCGCCGACCATTTTCAAACTCTGACGGATGCCCAAACACGTGGATCATCTCGAATTTGTCTTATCTCGTTGCGTCGTAAACAATGAAAAGCCTTCGGCGTTCCAAAGTAAATTTGTACCGAACGTCCGGTACGGGAATTTTGGGCACTTCTGGTTGCGACGCCATTTTTATAATTTAACGACGCCTAGCAATCTGCCATTTGAGATTGTTATAAACGCTTTATGGTGTCGACGCTTCGTCGCCTCGTCGCTGGGAAGGGGCTCTTTCAGTTCTCAAGCTCTCCGGAAACAGGTTGCCTATAAGCGAATCGTAGTGCTAAAAAACGCCGACGGGTGGTGGCTCTGATCGACACAGGTAGCTCGCTCCTGCGTCGTTGGTATAGCCATATGAGATGGTGGTCTCCGAGAAATTATTTCGCGGTGTTAATGGAGCGACGGTTTGGGCGCTGGGTGAAACCGTCCTTCGCTGCAAGATCGATGACAGCATATTCTACGTACTCTGTCTCGTCATTCCGCAGATCAACGAGCAAAACTTGGGTTTCGACTGGCTGGGCGCGAAAAGGAGCAAAATGGATCGACAGATACAGATCGGGGATCAACAGATACAGATCGGTGATCGACAGATACAGATCCAGGGTCGTCAACTTCCGCTTTTTAATTAAACGAATCCTGCCTTGTGTTGAAGGATCACCGTGTGAACCGGACAAGAAGTACGAGCAGATCATTGCTGGTACGCAATCGATTGGTCGCCGATGGTGACGATAGCGCATCGCTCAATGACAGATGACGATAACTGTGAGCAACATATCGGACAAATCGACATATCGACAAATCGACATATGAAGTGGCTACTGCAGCGATCTCAACCACGGCGTCGGATCAGCGAAGTACTTTGAGCATACTGCCAGCGGATGAGAGGCTAATAAAGACCGGTCAGCCGTGGATCTTCTACCCCATTCATCTTGAACAATGGTGTTTCTGAGAGGGTGGGAGTTGGTTGTGAAATTAGCCTGGATCATTTGAGGGTTCCTGGGATTAAGCGAATTGTATATTAAAAGTCGGATGAGAAGCGAGCAATGAGGGAGAAAGAGGTTGAACCTATGTTGACCTGCAATCAATCGGATATCGTGACCACGCCGAAATCGACAACCCTGACCATACCGGGAGATGGGTGATGCAGGATGGCCTTTCAACCAAGGTCGGACAGTTCTTCGGCGTTCCGACCAGAGCAACAGCCTGCTCACCCATAACTCCAGCTGATCGAGGAGATACGGTGAAGCGCTTTTGCGAGGCTCTAGCTCCATCTTAGCTGGGTCTCCGAGCAGAAGTGGCAGTGAGCCGCTGGATCCGACCGCCCTAGGAATCCACATAGGAGGGGTAGTGTGGCTGATCTCGCATTATCTCCACAATAAATGTCACATAGGAGAGGTGGAGGAGGATCTAGCTTCGATAACGAATCAAGCCTTCGGAGGTTAGACAGAGGGCTGAGTGGTGGTCCCGGTGATCTTACCTAGGATGCAGGCATTAGCTTGTACGCCGGGAGCTGATGGAATTTTCATGATAAGAACGAAGCAGTAGAAAGGCACGGCTGTGTCAGATTTAGATATCGCGACCAGTCGGGGCCCTACTATAAATCCCTGGGTTATGGCAGTAGTGTGGTCCTTCGGGATTTTGGCCTTAACTACACAGGTCGTAACCCGCTTTCTGGCGCAGAACACAGTTGGTTCTTAAGGATGTTTCGCTGGCACCTTAGGAGACCTGTACGCTCTGATGCCAGAACTGGGTCATTGAGGTGATAGTAGCCTACTGACGATGTATTATATATAGGCTTTCGCTTGGTTCTGGCTCACGTTGTTGAACAAGAGGAATCAGTTTTCCATACCTTTCAGTGCACGTTCGTCGTTCATATGTAACTGGGTGCTTTTGTAAAGTTTGACTTTTAGCCTTGCTACAGCCGCTTAATTTCTGGAGGTTTAAGAACTCTAAAATGAAACCGTTCTCTTCAGTTTTGATGATAAATGCGAAGTCACGGCAGCAAATGAAGGCATGGACCATGGTAGTAAACACAGAAGGGGAACTGATCTCCTGACGGCCCTCAAACGCCTCATGTGATAGAAACAGGAGCGCGTGAGATCCGAGAGGTGTTCAGAAAACGATAGAGTACTATCCAGGGTGACGCCCTAGTCCCGGACACTGGGTGAGAATGAAAAATCAGGGTATATGTGCAGAGTGTGTAGTGCTTATTTTGTGAAAATGCCTTAAATAAATTTAAACGTCTTGAGTAAGCGCCGAGATGTCGGAAGACAATTCCAAGCAGATGGACTTATGACGTCATCGACCCCCACTCTGTGCGCTACTCCAAAGCTGTTGCTATGAGTAGTGTCTGCCACTAGTTGAGGATCCTTAGGAGAACGATTAATTAGGAAAGTAAATTGACTTTCGGAAATTACATTACTTTTGAAGAGCTGTATCGATCGCAATTGACCTCCCTCCTATCGCTCTACAGTCAGATTTAGATGTTTCCAAGGCAGGCTGGTGGAGGGGCGTGATTGATTGGATATCAGAAATGCCCAACCGAACATTATAAGTTTATAACACCGCCTTTGTTCGGAACGGCGTTCCCTTTATATAACCAACAGGCCCTCGCCTTCCTTTTTTGGCCTCGGTCGTAGACAGCACTCTTTCCGCGTATCAGGGATGAAACCCTATGGAAAATTCCTATGCACCAGCTGTTTGCGTGATGGTTCACTTATACTAGCAAATTCGTCATCAACAGTCAATCGTTCCCAGGAAAGTTACTCCAGGCCCTGTCCACGTGCTGATCACGCTTCTGGTCTTCCAGTTGTAAGTCGCCTCTTCCTAGTAAAATTCCGCAACTGATGTTGAATGAGTCACCGTCTGCTTGTCTGCTTCCCTCATATATTTTTACTTAGTCATCCGTGTCTGGCTAGCGTAAGCAACTGAGGTCGAGCAGAAATATAGCACAACAAAGGACGCCGTGCAGCAAAGCAGTAAGAGGATTAAATTTAAATTCCAACCCCTTATTTGAATCGAAAATAAAACTAGTCTTGTCAATTGATTATATTCCGTTACAGACTTGTGACAGCAAAAGCCCGACGTTGGGCCAGTGTGGTCCTATTACAAGGGACAAAAATATGTAAACGGTCAGTAGGCCGAAAAGTACGAACAGAAGTTGCAGAAAGAGGTTGACGCATAAGATTGGAAAAAGTTGGAAATGTTTAACTACTCTTTTTTAGTTTAGTTAACTGATTTTCAAAATTAGTTGCCAACTTTAGTTAAACTATATCTTTTTTAGTTGGAAAATAGTCTTAGTTTAACTGAAAAAATAGTTTAGTGCCCATCACTGTTTGGGGAAAGCCCTAATTAAGATTTGAAGACGAGGAAGAGGATTTGATATTGAATACGCATTTAGGGGCAGTGATGGGCAATAGTTAACTAAAAAGTTGCTAACTTTTAGTTTAAAAACTAAAAAATTAGTTGAGGATGAAGTTTAACTTAAACAAATAGGGGCCTAGTTTAGTTAAAGCCATAGTTTAACTAAAAAAATTTTAATTGCTAACTGAAAAGTTTAACTAAAAAATCAGCAATACGCAACTATTTTCCGCAATGAACATTGAACACTGTCAACAACTCAACGCGAAACTTATTGATTTAGCCTACACTGCATGGTTTTAGCATTACAGCCTGTATTTTCAAATTCATACACTAGTTACAGTACGCCTGTAATTGTATGCTAGAACAGTAGGCTACACATTGCATAGTTTGGTGAAATTGTCATTGACGCTGTGTATTATTACAGTTCACTTAACCTGTGTTAGGCCCTATTGTGAAAATGTTTGTCGTAAAAAGTTGTAAAAAGTTTAACTACTCTTTTTTTGTTTAGTTAACTAATTTTCAAAATTAGTTGCCAACTTTAGTTAAACTATATCTTTTTTAGTTGGAAAATAGTCTTAGTTTAACTGAAAAAATAGTTTAGTGCCCATCACTGTTTGGGGAAAGCCCTAATTTTTCCAGTGGAAGATTAGTTGCATCACTCCTGTCCCAAAGGTTTCCCGCCCGAAGACGGAGGCCGACTACAGGCCAATCTCAATACTTCAGTCCTCTGTCGTATACTTGAGCGGATCGTGGTGCGCAAGTATTTCTATCCGATGTTGACGTACGAACAGAACAACCGTGACTTTCAAGATCAATATGCGTTTCGGCCCACCGGGTCTACTACTGCCGCACTTAGTTCATTAACGCATCAACTCACTGAAATGCTGACGTCCAGCCCCTATGTACATCTGATAGCGCTGGATTTTTCAAAAGCATTTGATACGGTGAGGCATGACCATCTGGCTGAACAGATGGCGGACTTACCCATTCCCGACGTTGCTTACAATTGGATCATTGCGGCCCTCCACCAACGACAACACTGCACTAAGTTTAAAGGAATTACCTCTGCGGCGATTGAAATCAACTGCAGTATTGTCCAGGGATCAGGAACTGGTCCGATACTGTTCCTAACAGCAATATCCAAACTTAAACCTAAACATCCAACTAACCGGATACTCAAGTACGCTGACGATACCTATCTCCTGGTTCCTGCTGCCAATAGCAACCTGATAAACTCCGAAATCAGGCACATCGAGATCTGGGCTGCGAGATGTAATCTGAAGCTTAACCAAGCAAAGACCCAGGAAATGGTTGTCCGTAAGCCGAGAAGAAAACTGAATGAAAACCAGCCGATGGAGATTCCTGGTCTTTCCAGAGTCAGAATCATGAAGATCTTGGGTGTCACGCTCTCCGATGACTTCTGCTTTGACGTGCATGTTGACAATCTATGCACTGGTGCAAGACAATCAATGTATGCATTACGGATCCTGACTACTCATGGACTACTTGGCCCCTCAGTGTACGATGTGGTGACAGCTACCACAGTGGCGAGGATGATGTACGCTGCGTCCGCTTGGTGGGGTTATGTGGGGCAGAGGGGACGTGAGAGACTACAGGCAATATTTAGGAGACTGATTAAAGCTGGTTATCTTCCTGTGGACTACCCTAGATTCGAACAATTGATCCGTACTGCTGATTCTAAACTTTTCACGACCGTCCTTACATGTCCTACACATGTGCTTCATGTGCTATTACCTCCTGTTAAGCATACGGGTTATACTTTGCGACCCCGTGTTCATAATCGGGTTCTCCCGACTGCTGACAGTCTAGCTCGTAAATCTTTCATAATTAGGATGATTTTCACCGGAATATAGGCCTTAGTACTTTAATCTGGACGTGATATACATGTGTAAACCAAAATGCGGTTAGCAGTTGGATTAATAAAGGATATACTTACTTACTTACTTAATTAAGATTTGAAGACGAGGAAGAGGATTTGATATTGAATACGCATTTAGGGGCAGTGATGGGCAATAGTTAACTAAAAAGTTGCTAACTTTTAGTTTAAAAACTAAAAAATTAGTTGAGGATGAAGTTTAACTTAAACAAATAGTTTAGTTAAAACCATAGTTTAACTAAAAAAAATTGTAATTGCTAACTGAAAAGTTTAACTAAAAAATCAGCAATACGCAACTATTTTCCGCAATGAACATTAAACACTGTCAACAACTCAACGCGAAACTTATTGATTTACACTGCATGGTTTTAGCATTACAGCCTGTATTTTCAAATTCATACACTAGTTACAGTACGCCTGTAATTGTATGCTAGAACAGTAGGCTACACATTGCATAGTTTGGTGAAATTGTCATTGACGCTGTGTATTATTACAGTTCACTTAACCTGTGTTAGGCCCTATTGTGAAAATGTCTGTCGTAAAAAGTTGTAAAAAGTTTAACTACTCTTTTTTTGTTTAGTTAACTAATTTTCAAAATTAGTTGCCATCGTTAGTTAAACTATATTTTTTAGTTGGAAAATAGTTTTAGTTTAACTTTTAAAAGTAGTTTAGTGCCATCACTGTTTAGGGGAAAGCCCTAATTAAGATCTGCATAGAGATGGTGGTCGACCGAGGAGGATTTTGCTTAAACGTGTGGCATAAAGGATGAAAAGTAGTGGACCCAGGACTGAGCCTTGAGAGACACCACAGGAAAGAGGGAGGGGTTGCGAGCAGTGGCTGGAGGCTTTAACAGAGAAGGATCGGGAAGACAAGTAGGACTGGAACCAGAGTAGAGCATGCCAGAGACGCCAAACCAAGAAGATAGTCGTTGAAGAAGGAGGCTGTGATTGTCTCCATAGATAATCTATTTTGTAACCAGTTGCGTCTGTGTCAACTTTGAATTTGAATAAACGAATATTGATTCGTTGTATTGTGAAATCCTAATGTAAACTACCTTTGCAGCTCACCTACAAGTAATACTAGCTGCTTGGAATTTTAGGCCCGTAACCAGGCGATCACTACATAAAATTATGCGCTGTGTGGGTTCTCAAGCCTTACCACCCTGGCAATGGGAGTCTTCAACACGGTCCGTCCATGGCGGAGAGGGATTCTGTTGGCGTCGAATATGTTCCGGGTTCTTGTAGAAGCCAACATCTCCAGGTTCATGACGGCTTGCCGCGCAGGTCTGTACACGATCAAAACCACGCAGTTCATCACGGTCCAGTTCTAAAACAAATCTCTTCACAACAGAGACGCTTGTCTCGGCGTGTGGAGAACGCTGATTCAAAACGTTACTGAGCTCACTTTGCATATAGGTTTCTTTTATGAAAACAGTAATTACATAAACATTTCTTAATTATCCAGGCTTATCCAGATCGTTTGGACGTTTGGAATAAATTTTCTAATGGTAATGGTAATTGCAAATGTATATAGCGCCACTTCAAGAGAGACTCATCAGAAGAGCTCGATGTTATCCACAAAGACGCTTTCAGCCGCAAGACTGATGAAAAACCGTCAAGCGTGCAGAGATCGAGATTCCAACGCCGAAACGCAAACATAGTAGCAACGCAGGCTAAAGTCATGCTTGTTTTTGCCTTGTTGGTACGGCTGCGCTCAGCTGAGTTCGTCAATATAGAATAATATCGTGATCGTAATCGTAATCTCCAAACTTCTAAAGCGCCACTCGAAGGCCAAGCGCAGGGCACCACCAGCCTATTCTCGAGCGCTACCGGTACGTCTAATCAGAGGGTGTTTCCACAGAGTAATCCAGGAGTCCAGATTCCAGAAGGCCAAATCAAATCAGAAGGGATTTTCCAAAGAGTAGTCCAAAAGAGTACCAAGTCCGATTTCCAGGGGTCCAGATCAAGTGAGGAGGCAGAGCAGCTGCTGTCAAAGCGGGAGTCGTTTTGGGCGGAATAATTGGAAGGCAGAGGATCAGATGAGTCAGGTAGGAATACTTGAAAAGGTGAGACTTGAATTTTGACTGGAAAACCTGGGGTGTGGTAGATAGAGGAACATGAGGAGGAGGATAGAGGACAGGTTGCAGTGATGATGGCGAAACTGAGAATCTGCGGAACTGGGGGGTCATTCCAGAGGCGTGGTGCTGTGTTGGATAATTAATGAACGTATAGCGCAAATCGAATCTCACAAAAGATATTCGTCGTCGTTTAAGGTCTGTTCTACTCGGAAGAGATGGTCTAGATGCTTGAGACGACGGAAGAAAGTCCACAGAAGGCACTCATCTCGTGGGTCGGATCGCTCATTCCTGGATACAAGGACCTGATGGATCTCGTCTCGTCCTAAGCCAACGATCAGGAAATGCGATCACCAAGTGTTCACATATTATACTAATTACCAAACAATGTCCTACTTCTGAAGTCGAATTCGTATATGTCGCAGTCATATATCTTGTTCACGTGCTAACAGATTTCCAGTGAATGTTCGCATATATTTGCCACGTAAACAATTTATTATTAACTGCAATTATAATTACAATCACGATTTTTACTTAGATCTGACCTTTCCCTCGTGACCATTCAGCGTCTCACGTCCCCTCGGATACATCTACAAGCTTTGCTGCCTACGTCCTCCCAATGTCAACTCGATACCTAGTATTCCCACCACTGAAGAACACACTGTCTACACACGTGGCCAACCTGCAGACAGTGTGATTCTCCTTACAGATTTTATTTTAGTTAGAGTTAGAGTTATAGTTAATAGTTTTTCATTTTAGTTATAGTTACGGTTATAATTAGTATTATTTTTTTAGTTATAGTTATAGTTATAGTTACTGGACTTTTATTTTAGTTAATTTTAGACAGTACATAGTTACAAGTGGCCTCAATGGCGCTCCTCCTGGTACATTTAATTGTGTCAGAAAATTTTAGGCAGTTTTTCTTCTCTTCCCCTTGTCAATAGCTGTCAAACATTTAAGGACCCCCTAACAAAATTATGTCAAAGAAAATTACCTCACCCTCAGAAAATTTCTATGGCTCTGACAAATTAAAAAAAACTGAAATTGCCAAAAAACAAAACGTTGTTATTCAGATTTTAATTTGATACTTAGTGGCTACGTACAGTGCATGTGTAATCACTGTCACATATATTTAATAGATTTTTCTCATTAAAAAATACAATCTCGTTTTCTTTTAGATATGTATTCAATTTGATTTTTATTATGAACATTTCTAATTTGAACACGATAACTTTTATATAATATTCCTTTTAACATAGAAAATTAAAATCAAAACAAGTTTCTCACTCTAATAGGCCTATTAACAACTGAAAGAAAAAATCATCTTTCCATCAAAAAGAAACTCGAAATATTAGATTTTCGAAAAGAAACTAGGATATTCGGAAAGAGAATATGCAGCACATTTTCTCATTTCATCTCGGAACAATAAATAGGATAATTTAAAACGAATAAAATATCGCGTTTCATTAAATTCGCCATGTTTATCGATAGGCCTATTGCACGTTTTATTTCATTAACGAAAATAGCGATGAATTTTCGTTAGTGTTATTTTCGTTATAATTATAGTTAATGATATTTTTAGTTACAGTTATAGTTATCGTTAAGGAAATCATTTTTGGTTCGTTAACGAACATTTTCGTTATCGTTAACGTTAACGAGAATCACACTGCCTGCAGATATTGTTGACAGCATAATCAGGAATTATTAGGTACAGAGTGTTACGCGTAGTATATTTTTTCGCTTATCTTCAGACTGGAAAAACAGACGATAGAGGGAGCCAGCGGAACAACAGATTAATTAATGTACAATAAGAATTGGAATCATCTTTCGGTATAATTTTATAGAACAGAAATCTAAAAACTTAACACGTTGTTTTCATTCCTAATTCTTGACTCTCCGTCGATAAGTTTCAAACCCTAACCGGTGCCCAAACACGTAGATCTCGAATTTGTCATCTCTGTCTGTCGTAAACTCTGAAAATCGCTCGGAAATGAAGGTCTCATAGGGTAAAATAAGACTAAGATAATCGGTGAAATGCTGGAAAATAATGATTACTCTTGGCAGAGAGTTAAAGACCTCATAAAAAAACGATAATCATTCATTTATTAAGAACCTATCAAAAACATTTCACAGGGCACTAATCAGCCTGCAGTAAATCACGAACAAACGTGTAGGCCCTATTTGAAGCCCTATCGAAGCCTAATCGCACCATGCAGTAGACCTATAATATGGACCTCCTGCTGTGGCGTCAATTTAAACCAGTGTAGGTTTCAGTAAGCTTCAGAACATCAGCTGGAGGAAAGGTTTTAACATCTTGAAAATTCTTAGGTCATTATGAATTACGCGTGATAAGAGGCTGACTACAGATTAAGTTTAGGCCCTGAAAACCTATATATACCCCAACATTTAAGCGATAGATATTTAGGCCTAACTTCGCGACGACATCTCGTAAAATGGCGTAGTTTGCCACAAGAAGTGCATTTCTGACATCTCCTCATATCATTTCCTCTACTCTATCTTCATCTTGCAGTATCTTATATCGTCTGAAGATTCTATAGCGCCATTACCCAGACACACAAAACATTGGCTTAAGTGTGAAAGAGGCTCACGGCTGACAATAGCAAAGTTCAATTCTTCAACAACAATGTGTTTCAACAACGGTGCTATCTGATCAATTGTTGCACGATACGGCATTGTTAGAATATTCAATTAAGCTAATTTATAACTGTCGCATTGCCTGATTTTAAGACACACTTAGAGATATTTTGAAAGTTAAGGTCAAGCGGAGACTCAGAGTTCATATTTGACTTTTTCAAATCACCACCTAGGCCTATATCAGTGGCATGCTATCATAAAAAAAACTACGTGCGCTGGTTCTTGGAAGTTAGTCATTGTAAATTGCTGTGTTTATCTGACTGAACAGTGCATTTGGATTTAGAACGAATGAATGAACGGCCGGATGGATTGGTATGCGAAAGAAGACAAGACGAAGAAAGCATCCGTAGTTGCGAAATTATTCTGTCAAACTATGCTGACTGCATGGTATACATGTAACAAAAGTGTTGAGTAACATCCAAAAAGTTTCTTTGACTCGTTCTGTGACGTGTTTGCTGGACAATCTGTGTAAGCGTTGTTTTTTTTTCTTATACGACACTTTCTTTCGTTAACGATGGAGTCAGCAGAGCCAGGCAAGATCTCCTCTTCGAATCAGAAGAATCTGATTGTGAATGCTGTGAATCTAAAGCAGGGGAATATCACTCGAGTCGAACAGCTTTACTATAAAGACGACGACGGCGTCTTCTTTGAACTTAAACCGAATCAAAATGCAGTCTTCCGACCAGTTTGGATAACGGAAGTTCCAGCTGCGGCGATGGATGCTGAGAAAAGTTGCCCAGACTACGAAGCTTCCTCTTCTCACTGGACAAACAAGAATTTCGTTCTCAGAATCCAGCAGGTGAGCGAACAAACGTAAATTCACGGTGATTTCCTACACCAGTGCTATGCGAACTGTGGTCCGCGCGAGACCCGATACCTGACTGCGAGTGACTGATTACCGGACATTTGGAATGACACTTTTGATCATACTCAAATAAAAACAACTCACATTACAAACAGTTTTATACACGCAATATAAAAAAATAATATAGCCTAGTTGTAATAAGCACTGGCAATGTATTGAAATCTAAATTTAATATAGCATGTCGTACATACAAAGCTGATGTTGAAATGTACTGGTCCGCTGTTAGGCTATAAAAAGAATTAGCGATCCACACCATCAGAGAGTTAGCGATGCACTGGCCTACACCAACTGTGGTATTAGGAGGGTTGAATTGGATTCAAAACACCAATCAACCTGTTGCTTACCTAGTATGCCCACAAAATGCCCAAATAGGACGCGCGCTCCCATATGGGAACCGCATAGAGCCCACATCGGTTCCATCTAATATTCATGGAAATGCTGGCAAAGTGTGTAAGGGCCATCCATTTAGTACGTACGCAGAAATCCGGCAAAATCACCCTCCTTACCTCTCTGTACGCACGTGTACTTTTTACCCTCCCCTACCGGCGTACGTACGCTTGAAGCACCCCCACCCCCCATAGAACGGTCTCTATTTAATCCATGGGTAGGCTATGTCTGACTCACTGCTGAGCCGTGTGATAGTTTCATAATAGCAGTTCGGGTTAGGGTTGCATACAAGTGACACCTTTCCCACATTCCTACTTCTCCAGGTAGTACTTGACTGATAGCTGCAAGAACTGAACTGTGGCTTATTTGAAGGCGAATATAGGCATGTTACAGGTTTTACCTTCCCCCTCGTTTCCTATGCGTACGTACAATATGAGTAGACCCCCTCCATACGCAAGCATTCGCATTTGGGCTAACCTCCCTTTCCCCACTCCATGCATACGTTAAAATGGATGGCCCCTAAACAGGTTTCTGGAAAACCTTTACAGATGACATGCGATGTGATGAGGCGACACAAGACGGGAATCATTCGAACGATTCTGTTTCTTCTGTTCATCGGTTACACGGTCTACTTCAGCTTCGCTCTCGTCTACAGCGTCGATATGTCGATCGCTCTCATCGTCCTCACCAGCCTCACGGTTGCTGGGCTCGTCTACGCTTTCGTGCGCGATCACTTTGGAGACGCCATCTATAGAAATGTCTTTCAACCAATCGGAATCTTTCTCTCTAAACACTGGCACATCATCAGATGGTAACTACAGGTTCCTTATCTCATGCAAATGATCGCTGTTTATATATATATATATATATATATATATATATATATATATATATATATATATATATATATATATATATATATATATCGTATGACAAATGACGCTGCTGATATATATATATATATATATATATATATATATATATATATATATATATATATATATATATATATATATATATATATATACAGCGTCATTTGTAGGCCATACCTCTCAGTAACGTAACATGTAAGTTATATGTAGCCCACTTCTGACACCATGTATCGGGTTGGCTTATAATGTATTCAGTTCATAAGTGTTTAGTACTCCGCGTATATTACCAGATGCAGTTCACTCCAACAGACGGTGACAAATGCGTTGTGTCTGTCATGGATGCGTCTATCCATACATTCCCAAACAAACTCATTCATCAGTTAATTCGTTCCATAGGCGTAACTACTATCACCACTTTTTGACGTTTCCTTGGATGCATATATGATTCACGAGCGACTGTTGTTTAGCTCTCTCGCGGTCACAGTTTCGTCAACATTATATTAATAATTGTGAAACAAATGTAAACATGTACTTTGTTTTCTAAGGGTGACCTTACAGTGGCGGACAAAGCATACTAAAATTGTATTTACGGGAATGGAGGGAGGGATATCGGAAGGAGAAGGGTAGGAGAGAGGGAAGGGCAGGGAGGGAGAAGGGAATAAGTCATCATCAATGTTTGGGGCAAACTTAGTTCGTTTACCTATCTATCCGCCTATTCACCCGAGCAATCGGTCGATAGGTCCTATGTAGCTTTCACCTCAGAAGGTATTTGTATCTTTGCTTGTATGTCTGCTTAGGTTTCTCTATCCGTCTCTGTCGATCGTCGTCGTCCTCTACTTAACTCTATCCGTCATTCAGGAAATCAAGCAGCTTCAGTCACTGTTAGGGTTCGTCTTCTTCACACTCGTCACGTACTTGACATCACGACATCCAGACAGGGTGCGTATCCTTTAGGCACCTCCCGCATTGTCAGAATTGATCTGTTGATCGATAACATATCATATGGTGGAGTCAATATTTCTTATTTACCGGCAAAAAGCAGTGTAGCAGTAATCAGTAATTAATAATTAGTTATTAGTACCAGACAATGATGTTTCTGCCGAAGTTCTTGATGAAAGTCTGGACAACATTAATTCATTTAATAGTCGACCAATCCCCTGTAGCACACCCATATGAAGCCATTATATACCCATAATTTTATTCTACATGGGACCTAAGGTTATGGTTAGCCTTAATCCATGAAGGTTCCATGAATTATTCATGGACATGCTGGCAGAGAAGAACTTTGCCTTACAAATGAATTCAGCGCTCGTGAGTAAGCTGCTGCTCTGTGCTCGGCTTTAGAGTAGCGCTTTAGAACTTTGGAGTTTACGATTATGGTTACAAATGAATCTGTTTAATTATAAGTGAGTTTCTTCTGTCTGCAGGTGATATGGCGCCCTGTCGTCTGGGGCTTTGTCTTGCAGTTCGTCATGGCGATCTTCGTTCTCCGCTGGGAGTATGGCTACATAGCCCTCAAGTTCATTTCCGGTGAAATCGTCAAGTTCGTCCAATTTGCTTTCGAAGGAGCAGCCGTTGTCTTCGGCGATCCGTTCCTCATCCTACATCCGTTTGTATTCATGGTGGGATTTACTTTCGTTTCCAACGCTACCTCTGTGAATTCCACTGAATTATGGAAACGACGTTGCTCTCATTTCAGCCGAGCAAAGTTTTTTCTTCATTTTCAAAGAAAATGTAGGTTTCTGTCAAGTAGATGCATAAAAGTTTGCAAAAACATTTACTGTTGATGAAGACGATTTTCTTGCGTTGCAGCAATGTTTCGGCCGATTTGTCAGTCTGAAAGTCTCATTTGCAATTGTAGGGAATGCCGATGTTGATCTACATGGGAGCTGTGACATCCGTTCTCTATTACTGGGGAGTGACGCAGTGGGCTGTCTGCAAACTGGGTTGGCTGATGCAGGTTACCATGGGAACTACAGCAGTGGAGTCTTTTAGCACGGCCGCCAACATCTTCCTCAGCGGAGTATGGCTGAACTGTTTCAACGCAAACATTGCCATACATTCTTTATGTAGTCAGAGGTTATATGAATATAGGATAATTTATAACTCGATGCTCCCAGGCATCCACCCAACATCCATCCATCAATCCATCCTTTCATCCATCTTTTCTTTCATCCATCCATCCATCCATCCATCCATCCATCCATCATTCATTCATTCATTCCGGATATTTCTATAGCGCCTCTCGAAGTCAACT
Source organism: Allolobophora icterica (assembly GCA_963556255.1). Classification (NCBI taxonomy): domain Eukaryota; kingdom Metazoa; phylum Annelida; class Clitellata; order Crassiclitellata; family Lumbricidae; genus Allolobophora; species Allolobophora icterica. The sequence continues at coordinate 64,955,262 of OY744603.1, forward strand.
ACTACTCAGAGGCGCTCCCGACTACAGCATTTGATACTGTGTCGGAGTTTTCACGCCGAAGCGCCACGAGCAATTGCGAGTGAAGGACTTGCCCAAGGTCCGTACGCAGCGGCTAGAGTGGGATTCGAACCTGCAACCCTCCGGTCACAGGGCGCCGAACTTACCACTGAGCCACCACGCCCCACGCAATCCATTCATCCCTCCATCAATCCTTTCCTTCATCCATCCATTCATCCATCTATCCTTTTATCCACCAATCTTTATACATCACGATGCTTCCATTCGTCTTCTAGAAGAGTGAACTTTACAGATGGATACGATGTTGATGTTGCGCCACTATCTGGACAAACTGACTCCTTCCGAGTACAACTGTGCCCACGTTGGAAGTCACGCAACGGTCGCTGGATTTGTCTTCGCTCTTTTCGTCATGTTTGGGGTTAGTAGATTTCCAGGCATTTTAATATTAATATTTGCCCGTCATATGTGACGGGTCGCTCACGATTTAAACGTAATCGTCGGTCAAAGCCAGATAGACAAATAGACGCATTAATGGACAGACGAACAACGGTTAGTGACCCTCCCTTCAATTGGCCTTAGGGATGTCGACCAAAGGCCTGTCAGGCACTTGAAAGCGGCCAAGGGCCTGTCAGGCATAGAACATTCCAATGCGTTTATCTTACGATGGACACACACACCTGGGAAATTATATATATAGGATTTTCGTTAAATCACTTATTTTCCATCAGTTGACAATTCGTGAATCGGTGGTTGTTGTCTCTACAGTATAGCTGTGTCTTTTTGTATTTTGTTCGCCTATTTAAAAAATCACCTCACTGTATCTGTGTATCTTGTTGCGGTCGCCACCGGTTGCCTGTTTCCGTTCGCCTACAGCCGCCTGACTAACCTATTGACTCCTGCCTCGCTACCGACTCGCCAACAGCCTACAGCCGCCTGACTCGCCTATATGGACTCCTGCCTCGCTACCGACTCGTCTATAGCCGCCTGACTCGCCTATGGACTCCTGCCTCGCTACCGACTCATCTACAGACGCCTGACTCACCTATGGACTCTTGCCTCGCTACCGACTCGTCTACAGCCGCCTGACTCGCCTATGGACTCTTGCCTCGCTACCGACTCGTCTACAGCCGCCTGACTCACCTATGGACTCTTGCCTCGCTACCGACTCGCCTACAGCCGCCTGACTCGCCTATGGACTCTTGCCTCGCTACCGACTCGCCTACAGCCGCCTGACTCGCCTATGGACTCCTGCCTCGCTAGCGACTCGTCTACAGCCTACAGCCGCCTGACTCGGCTATATGGACTCCTGCCTCGCTACCGACTCGCCTACAGTCTACAGCCGCCTGACTCGCCATGAAATCTTGCCTCGCTACCGACTCGCCTACAAGCGCCTGACTCGCCTATGAACTCTTGCCTCGCTACCGACTCGCCTACAAGCGCCTGACTCGCCTATGGACTCTTGCCTCGCTAGCGACTCGCCTACAGCCTACAGCCGTCTGACTCACCTATGGACTTCTGCCTCGCTATCGACTCGCCTACAGCCTACAGTCACATGACTCGCCTATGGACTCCTGCCTTGCTACCGACTCGCCTACAGCCGCCTGACTCTCCTATGGACTCTCTGACTCGCCTACTGACTTCTGACTCCACCTCATGACTCGTCTTCGCTATATAAGAACATTGCAGGACAGTGCAAAAGGACTCTACTTTCGGTGCCGTGTGTAAGGACGGACAGTATTTGCAGACTACCTTGGCGATTAGAACTGTATTCGGCGCGTCATTCTTTTGCGATGTTTTATTAATTATCTGAAAGTACAGTCCGGACAATTTCTATTAATTATCTTTAAGTTCTTTTAGTAAAGTGTTTTCAAGCTGTTATCGAAGTCTCTTGCTCACCGCGCAGCCGAATACACACAGACCAAAGTAGCGGGGTTAGGCATCCTGGCAAGAAGCTACAGAACTCCAGGAAAACGTAACAACATCTCTGTCGTGATCTTCTGTGTGTATTTGTGTTACTTTAGGCTCCTCCTCAGCATCTTCTGTCGGCTGCTGTCATGTCTGCTCCGGCTACCATCGCCATCTGTAAACTCAATTACCCGGAAACAGAGGAATCCATAACCAACGATATGGAACAGATTAAGCTAACCAACAGGTAATTCAGGCTACCTGTGCAGTCTAACACCTGTAATTACACCAACAGGTGCTACCTGATCCGGATCAGTCCAACTGAATATCTAGCGGTCGATTGGACGTTTCATTAGTTGTCGATAATTATTCTTGATCTGTTCGGTATAAACCCTAAACTGAGGTTTGTTCGAGCAAAGTGTACCCTGTATGATTTTCGTTTTTATGAAATTGAAGCTATTAGTGATGTCTTCGGTGACAACAGACCCGCTGTTCCTTGGAGGTTATTCACTTCTTAGAGAATTTGTATTTTGTATGGCTGTTCTTCCAAACCTAACACAATCAATACTCTTTCCCTAATTGTGAACTCCAAATTTCTAAAGCGCTACTCTATGGACAAGCGCGGAGCACCAGCTTATTCAATATCTCTGTGTCGTGTCGGAGGTGCTGGTAGAATGGTATTGTAATGGTATGGTCATGCTATCATGGTAATAGCATGGTAATGGTTGCCCAGGGATAACTCAAACATGCTTCGCTGATTCATCCAGCCATCCAGACACGAAGTAAGGGGCCTACTTGGAACCTTTTCCAAGTATCCATCAATCAATTAGCCGTCAATATTCTTGACTCGGTCGACTGCATGTCTTTGCCTTAACAGCGAGGAAGTGAATGTCTTTGAGGCTGGTGCCAACGGAGCTGCTGTTGCTGCCAAGACTGTCTCAATCGTTGTGGCAGGATACATCGCCTTCATGTCGATCCTGGCTTTCATCAACGCCACTCTGTCTTGGCTCGGAGGGAGGGTAGGATTCCCAGAACTCAGCTTTGAGGTAATCACGTGCTCGAAATCTGCTTGCATCAATCTTGTAATTCTGATCGGTCTCTCCTGAAGTGCTCCATATAAATTTGCAATTACAATTACAATTAACCTAACCGATAAATATACATCAGCTATGTAGTGCAGCTGGAAAGACGTAGGCCTACATACCTCTGATAGCCACATTCATTGGGCTCACATAATTATAGCCCATAGCTGGCCACCATTTGCCACCACTGGCACAATGTGTGTCCAATAAGGGCTCAATGAACCTGGCTGCCAAAGGTTAGACCGGTTTACATCTTTGCAAACTTCTAAACCATTTAAATTTCTTTTCGTGTCCGCCCAAGCAGTGGAAGTCACTGCTAAAGTAACCGGCTTAACCCTATTTGATATTGACTGGCAGGTTATCGTGCAGTTCGTTTGATTGACGTGTGTGTTCCGCTGTAATGTGGCCAATTGCTCTAACAATCTACATGTATTTTTGATTGACACGTGTTTCAGTTGATCTGTTCCTACATAATGTGGCCAATTGCTCTGATGATTGGCATTGACGTAAATGAGTGTCAGGAGGCAGCTAAACTGATTGGATATAAGATCTTTGCCACTGAGATACTCGCCTACCAAGAACTTGGAAAATCAGCCGAGGCCGGAAGGCTAAACGTAAGCTTAGCAGCTAATTAACTACTGCAACTACTAATTAGCAATTAATTCGGTTTAAATTAATATACATATCTATACTTTTATTATGATTTCCAATAAACTGTGAAACTTGGGAAATTTCATGGTCGAGCCATGTTGTTCAGTAGGATAATTATTATAAGAGAGACTTGGACCTCTTTTGGACTACAGTATACTCTCTGGAAACTACCTCTGATTTGGTTTGGCCTCCTGGAGACCGGACTTGGATCTCTTTTGCACCACTCCCTGGAAACCCCTCTGATTTGATTTGGCCTCCTGGAAACCGGACCTGGACCTCTTTTCGACTACTCTGTGGAACCCCCTCTGATTTGATTTGGCCTTCTGGAAACCGGACTTGGATCTCTTTTGGACCACAACCTGGAAGTCTTTTGTAATTTGATTTGGCCTCCTGAAAACCGGACTTGGATCTCTTTTGGACTACTTTCTGGAAACCCATCTGATTTGACGTAGCGCTCGTGAATAGGCTGGTGCCCTGCGCTTGGCCTTCCAGTGGCGCTTTAGAAGTTTGGAGATTACGATTACGATTAAGTCTATGACTGCCAGTTTTATCAGAGAAAACAAACTGGTTTCTGAACCTTCGCCTGTATACATGTATATCTACGTACTTTCGTGTGCTCTCGCCATTTGTTCGTAAAGACCTTGCAATTATCTAATTAAGGGTCTATACGAGTTTATAGTAGTTACTAGAATTTGAACTTCACGTCCATGTTTTTAAAACTTGGTCCATTTCAGAGAGGCCTATCAGCAATCATGAGGTATCTGCGCAGCTTATCACACAGGTCTAGAGGCCTAACGTTTTGCTAATCGAAGTGCTCAAAAGGCCAAATTGCGGTCATTTTTTCTTTGTCGAAAAAGAGCTGAGGGTTGGAAATTTTTACACATTACAAAGTACACGAACGCAGGTTAAAATCTAATGATGTTAATAAGTTGCACACTAAGCAACTGAGATTTGTTAAAGTTTCCTCACCCTACCCTCAATATCTTTCACTTACTTAGCTGAGGGGTTAGAAGAGTTAGGAGGCTGAACTCCCAACCGCAACGACTAATACACTGATTTTTTTATATGTCAACCCTCATACATACCCATAGATCGATTTAGCATCGTAAATGTGTATGTATACGTGTGTGTATCATACAGTGTATGTATATATGTATGTGTATAGACAAGCGTATACTGTGACGGTGGTCCAATCCACGGATGGTCAGACGGTCGAGTAGGCCTATGCTTCAGTAGTTTTCCGCACGTGATATTTTAGGCCCGTGACGAGGCGATAGTAACGTATGCCCTGTGTGGATTCAGCAGCCTATCTTCGATCGCCATTGGCATCGGAATCTATCGCGCCATCTTCCCCGACAGACGCAATGCCTCGGCCGTCAACATGGTCAGAAGCTTCTTCGAATCAAACATCTCTTGCTTCGTGACCGCCTGCATCGCTGGTAAGACTTTTAACACAGAACAAAGAGCAACAATTGAAGCAGCTTTCAAAGGGCTTCCCAGCACCTTTAGGGCTGGCACCTCTGCCCATCGCTTGTGCTGTCCTTTCCATGGCAATAAGACTGGAAATGACTGCACTAAAGCTGCACTTGGCCTATATACCTACCACTCAGAATCACAGTATCCGTTCCATGGGCAAAGTAACAGCAACGCTCTTACTCTCATCGACCAACCGACCAACCCAGCTGTCGCTTTTGATACCGTTGATCATAATCCTTCACTGACTTTGATCAGTCTTTCTGCTTTTACTGTTAGTTGCTTTGCATCTTACCAGCAGAGGCGTCTTTCCCCCCCCCCCCAAGTCATTGGAGCAACTTCATCTTCCTCCTTCCTCTTCCCTTCCCCTTCCCCGTTAGTGATGGCTCATACGCTTACAGATCTCTCCCCCCCATTTCTTGGATGGAGCATTTGCTCCAAGGTTTCCATGATTTAGACGCCCCTGCTTACCAGCACAGCCTTCGTGCACAGTCAATTCTTCTCGATCAAGCCCGCTGTGTTGAAATGCGATGAGCAACAAGGTACTGCATACTGGGACCGCTCTTGTTTACAATGAATCATAATTGAAGGGCTTGCCTCAATAAGCAGGCATGTCGACATACCTGGTTTATGTGAAAAAGTATGCCAGCGTGCTTGGAATATTGTATTCTATATACCCTGCAAATTTGGTGCAAATCTGATTATTTTTTAATTGGCTTTTGGATAAAAAAAAGTTTGTCGACATATAGTATTTAGCAGCCGGCAGCATTACTCCAGTGCAATAACCCGGTATGATAACAAAAATTGTCGTTTTTTCTTGTAATCTTTGAATTTAAACCGGTGCAATAATCAGGTTATTTGACATACCCGGTTATTGTCACTTACTTACTCTACAAATTCACTGATTTTGCGTTATTTTTTCCTTACTTTAATGTAGTTATGATGACTTACCTTCTTATTGCACGATTAATTTGTACTGTGTGCTAGGCCTAGTCACCATTTGGTGCAAGAATAAGGTATGTCGACTAACAGCAGACGATTTTTGCCTAATACTGGGTTACTGAGTGTCAATAACCAGGTATGAAGCAAAATGTCGTGAAAAAAACATTAATGTTATCTTTTGCATTGCATTATGTAACAATTTCGTGAAAGACAGAAATAACTCACATGGTGCTTCAAACAGCTTGTCGATATCTCGTAAAATGGCTTAGATACAACGGTTTGAAGTGTAAAATCTTTGAAGCCATTTTCCCAAAACTCAAAAAATCGGACATACCGGTACCTGGTTATTGCTGCAAGCCCTTCAATTATACTACTCCACTCAATTCACTGCTTGCATAGCCTATGACTCTCCTGACTCTTACACCAACGCCGGCTCTTTCGACATAAGATCAGGCAACATGCAAATAATTCAACTTTCACACACCAGACATTCGTGGAATCCGATCTTAATTTCTCACTGTCTTAATTTCACTAGCACATACCCTGGTTTCCAGTCGAGTGGATTATTGTAACTCACTTCTCATTAGCATTACTTTAGAGTGATTTACGTGAACTAAAAATGGTTCAAAATGCTCTGGCTAGAGGCATAACAAAGACCATTACATTGCACATCACACTTTTCTAGCAATCTGGTATTCATTACGTTGGCTGAGCAAAATCGGTCTTATTGTGCAAAAGCATTTAATATTTAAATCAGCTGATGATATATCTCTGCTCTTCGCTCACCTAAGATACAAGTAAATATTGCACTCAGTCAACGGATGATTTCACTTTGGCTCCGTCTCGCACAAGAAATCTATTGTGTTACCTGACATTCTCGGTGGCTGATCTGAAGCCTTGGATTCGCTTTCCTGCTCTGTACATTGTGTCGATTCTTGGCCGTCTTTAGAATTCAGACCTACGCTTACGAATCACCTTTCTCAACTCGCTTACCCACCGCAGTCCGATTCCCTGGTTTTCATGCTGACCACTTGGATTTCAAACTCGCAGAATGCAAAAGCATGCAACCAGTCACATATCCAATCAACCAGATGTCATAAAATAGTCAAATCCAGTTCTAAGTTATACAGACCTAGAGTCAACCAACCAATTAATCAACCAGTCAATCAATCAGTCAGTCATACCACCTCGTAGTAATCAGTTAACAGGACCTCAGTCAGCGATATTTAATCATTTTGTTTAGGTCTGTTCTACTCGGAGGAGATGATCCAGATGTTTGAGACGACGGAAGAAAGTCCACTGAAGGCGCTCATCTCGTGGATCGGATCGCTCATTCCCGGATACAAGGACCTGATGGGCCTCGTCGGATCATGATGGGCCTCATTGGGTCCTGATGGGCCTTCTGGGGTCCTGATGGGCTTCATCGGGTCCTGATGGGCCTCGTTGGGTCCTAAGTCAACAATCGATAGATGCGACATACAAACTCTTCATATATCATACATCTACAAGACAGCTTCTTCGTTTCATGGATTGGAATAATCAGTCATAGATACAAGGACCTGATGGGTCGTATGGAGTCTATTAATCTTGGAGAGCTTGCATCCCTGTTCTGTCTCATGAGAGCCGCTGCCTTCATTCCATTGTCCATGGGGACGTGGTTGGTCCTTTCGCTTGTACAGCGTCTATACAATGCCGGGCTATCTCTGTTATTGCCCCATCGACATGGAACGGGCTCCCCCTGGAGATGCACCTCCTCCTCAGGGTTCCTTCCTCTCTATTCTATCAGTTACTCCTCTTCCACCCGGCCTGGGTTGGGATAGCCTCTGAGTAGAGATCTTAAAGGGGTGCTATACAAATTCTGATTGATCGATTGATTTACCCGACTATGCAAAAGGCAGACACTAGTTTCAAAGTCAGACATTTCTTCATAATGCTCCATACAGACACAAATAAATGAAGTCTTTTGCATATGTCAGACCATCAAGGACTGAGAGAATTCTCACCCACCTAAACCTTCAGAAGGTTAACATTAACTAAATTAAGTGTTAATATGTTGCCAATATGCTACTATGTACAGATGTAAAAAAATAATATAATAAATCGTAGTATCCATTTAAATCGGAGTCATCAGCGTCTTCAGACAGCGAAATAGTCTCTGATGAACAAGAAGAAGCTGCGTAGTGTCGAACTCTGTTACAAACCAGATCTCGACGTCAATTTGTAGCGAGTAGATGAAGTGTGGCATTCGGCGTGAGACCACACTGCTGCAGCGTGGCTTGGTCGTCGTCAAACACCGTCTTTGGAAAGGCAGACATGATCTTGTAGCTGGATTTACCTGCTCCTCTGGAATAACACGACACCAAGAGCTTTGATCAAACTAATCACCCACTAATAAAAAGGTGCTACATAAATGTCCGAATATATCACAGTCCGACCTGGTTTCCTTTATTCCAGTCAAACTGGACATTAATGCAGGTCAAACTTTGCCTCTACGGAAGCACATTTCTCATACAATCAAAGTGGGGCCATCAATTGATGCTTCCTGCAATGTTATAATGGCACCATGAAAGTTAAAAAATTAGCTCCTAATTACTTACTATTGTACACAACATTCTCACCTCATATTGTAACTAATGTACCGTATAGCGATTACAGTACTGATCATCTATTTTTCCAACACAGGAATTTATCATTTTATATTTGGTAATTTGCATCTTCCTTTTCAGTCCTTGTATTTTTTTCACCTTTGTGGTGAACATAACTGCACTAATAAATACGATCTCTAAGCCTCATCAGCATGCAACTGCATGTAATAGCCAACCTTTCCTTGTTGAGGTACTTTCGTAAGTCACCAATCGTTTCTGTGAATCGCATCTTCAGGATGTAAGTCCGGTCTCCGAGCTCCGACTTAATTCGTAACGTTGTTATCTGTCGACTGCTTGGCGGACGGTCGGCTTCATCGAGCTCCAGTCTGAAAAACATTTGCATTTAGCTGTACATGGACATCATTCAGAATTATTATTATTATTATTATTATTATTATTATTATTATTATTATTAAGGAGCTTTTATATAGCGCCCCTTCAAGGTTATCTACTCAGGAGTGCTCCTAGTCCAACTACGGCTAAAGAGAGTAGTTTTCAAGTTTGTAAGAAACTAGGTAGTGTGAGTCGTAGGGATCAGGTGAAGTGCAACAGGAAGGCCATTACAGGTTGCGGGGCCAGCGACCGAAAAAGAACGGCGCTGCATAATGGCTGTCCGCGTGCGGGGGACCAAGAGCTCAACCTGGTCAGCCGAGCGAAGAGCAGATCGCCGCAAGACCCCCGAGGTAGGGCGACACAATTCCCGCAGGTATGGGGGTCAAGTCCCTCCAGACAACGCCTAACAGTTGTCCTTTGTCCTGAGCATGATTTGTGGAAGCGCAAAGATGCAATGAACTGATCTCTGCAGGAAGGTTGGTTCCCAGACAAAGCATCTGCATGAGAACAAGAGCATGGACGTGAATGCGGATCAAATGTTAAAACCCACGTTATTTTATCTTATGTAAGGTTATCCTATGTTGTTATCTTATGTTGTTATGAAATGTTATCTAATGTAATGTTACCTTATGTGGTTATCGTAATGTTATCTTACATTATGCTAAATAGCAGTGCCTAAAATACTCAGAAATGTCAACTGTACACTCTTCCTCAAACTGTTAAACTGTAAAAATGCCAGCTATTAGAATGGTCGCTTGCAGTTGACTTTTAAAAGCTAATCTCTCAAAAATTCATACTACACACCGCACACTACAGACAAGTCTTTGTGTCAGAAAACACTATTTCAGGCCCTGCTAAATAGACATGAATAGAAAGCAATTGCCCTGAGAGCCATATTTGCTGAGCCCGATTTGGGCCCACAGCTAGAAACTAGTTTCAACCATTGACAAATTGTAGGCCCGCTAAGAAACCCAATAAAGACGTCTTCCTGGGAAGCATGTAAGGAAGAGACTCTCCAACTGTTCCACAGTCAAACATCTACTAATGCAACCAAATCTCTTCTAGCTAGATTAACACTTTAATGACGAGAGTGTATAAAAGCGACCAGGAAACCAATGCAGCTCATCATTAAAGTGTTAAGGAACAAAGAATCAGTGAATCCAAACCTTCCTTTGAGTTCACGCAACTGCGGAGTATCAACAACTGTCACAATTCCAGAGCCCGTCTTTTCGTCATTTCCCTAAGACAAAAATCAGCGCACGTCAATACGGGCACAAGTGCAGAACTCAAATGTGAAACACAAAGCACAGTCAAACACATAGGACTTTACGTTGCATTGCAGGCGACTGAAAGTCATGTGAATACCTCTTCAAACAATTATTTCATTTAAAATTGAAATTAAAATTATATTTTTACCAATAGTAAGTGTAATCCCACATTTTTATTATTACGTTTTAGATATTTTCAAAAATTAAATTAAAAAACCAGTTGTTCTTATATTCAATTTCATATTTCCGATTCCCATTGTAATTCTGGAACAGAAGATGAAAGATGATCAGGAGACATCGAACGAACCGTGATCTTTTCCTGCAGAGAGTTTCTTATGTCGATTATTTTTCCATTCTTCACAACCGATTTTGGAATTTTGTTCAGGAACTGCTCCATGGTCAATTTCTTACCTAAATAAGAAAAGATGAATTTCATTAAACCCAGAATCAAGTATAATTTTTATCTCTGCATTTATTTAACGTAGGAGAACGTAAAGTCGCAGGAACATGCTTAGTCACAGGTGCTCAGCCAACAACGGGTGCGATTCTGAGTGCAAAGGTCAATCTATGGGCTCCCTTTTGACTTTGGGCTGGGAGTGCCTCTGAGTAGATATGTATTGGTGGGGATGAATGGATGTCAATTAATGAATGAATGAATGGATGAATGAATAGATGAGTGAATAATGAATGAATGGGTGAACGAGTAAATGAATAATTGAATGGAGGTTAAATGAAAGGATGGATGTATGAATGAGTGAATGAATGACTGAATGGATGGCTAGATGAACAAATAAGTGAACGAATAAATAAACGAATGAATGTCAATGAATGAGTGAATGAATGAATGAATAAATGGACAGGAAGACAGCTATAAATGGATGGAGAAACTCAATGATGGTTCATAATTTTTCCCAGTTCATTTCATTCTCTTTGCATTTAGAAGATCTCACCTGGAATTTCTGTTTCAACTGAAGCATCGTTTGATCTCCTCGATTTCGAATCCTTTGAAGCAGAGGACGGGACAAGACGAGATCTACTCGTTTCTCCACCAAGGATCTGACCTTCACCTTGAAACATCTCTGACCTTTTGTCCTTGAAGATGACAGTATGCTTATCTGTAAACTACAACAAACCAATCGACATGAGACAACTGACCTTCCCCGGGAAGTTGCTTGAAAGGCACTACATAAATGTTTTGTTACATTACATATATAACGGCTATAACAATCATAACAACATTAGACAATGTTTCGTTAACTAGTGGAAGCATGCTGAACAAAAATGTCGAAACATATTGATCTTGGTCTCATGTCTAAGCAATGTGTGACATCAGTTCCTTCACCTGTCTCTGCCTCTCTTTCACAACAACCATTCTGTTAGATCATAATTTTGTGTCATCAGGCCTGGACCACCTCTGACGAATTTTTCTCCTAAAGTGGTGCTACATAAATTGTGAATTACAGTTACAGTTACAACAGCACAGACCTTGAACGGGACACCTTCTGGAAACCGGCCTTGTAGCTCAGACGGAAAATATCCATCCACGATGTCCTTTACGAGGTTCTGGGTCTGTTGATCGGAAAACGGTCGGAACGGTCCATTGAACATGAGCAGGCCATTCGAGTAAAGCGTCAGCTGAACTGGATCAGGCATCTGTGTCATCGTAAAAATAACTGGAAACTGAAGCAACTCCAAATGCTCTCCCACAGTCAAACACACGATGCACCTTTGAGTTGAGAGCAAGAGGTGCACTGTGTCTTTTCAGTGACTGGGCCACCTACCTGGAGTGGCCAGTGTTTAGGTCTTTGTGTAACCCTTCTAACCAAAGATGCTTCATATAACTTTAAACAGAGCTTGAAGACCGTTATATTTCACCGGGTATCGGCTGGGAGTGTTTCTGAATAGGTGTTGTGCAGTGGCATAGCAATAAAGGAATGAACGAATGACTGAATGAATGAATGAACGAACGAATGGATGGATGGATGGATGAATGAATGGATGTATGGATGAACAGACTGAATGAATGACTGATTAACTTTACTTAAGGCAATGAAAATCTCATGCCTTGCGTGTCATGATAACAGTGCCAAAAATTCTCCAGAATAGATTAGATTCGATTGGTGTATAGACCAGATCAAATAAGATTATTGTCCTAATTCAAAATGATGATCATTGGCCAGTGAGTCATCCCAACTATACAGACCCTGAGCCTGGCGCCATCTGCTGTGCGATGTATCTTGGCAATTCCTTCCCCAGCAACCACGTTCAGTTCATTGATGTTCCGCGCAAAGAGGTCGTAGTCGATGACAAATTCACCAGAGGCGACCGACTCCGCTGGTTTCCAGACTCCTGGGGATTTTGGATCGAGCAGTCCCTGCACCTCTACCCTTCCTTCGGAGTCACTAGCATCGGCATCCTCGTCCAGGTACACATTGGAATCTGGGTTCGTCTTGTCTCCCACCCAAATCATTCCATAGTCAGTCAGAAATGCCTATGAACAAAACACACCATCAGTTTGGATGGAAGAAAGACTTCCACGACTACTTGGCTGCTGAGGCAGGTGATCGCCTCCAGAGAACCCTCCACAAACCTTCCTTCCTTCTTCCATCCCTCCCTTCATTCCTCCCTCTGGTTGACTATCGAAAGACAAAGCATTGTTTGTGGTTTTATTATGCGTCAAAGATCACTAAAGAAAAATCTCACATAAGAAACCAGCTTCAAACAATGAATTTCAGGGTGATGCTTTCTTAAAAAACAAGGATTCAAAGAATGGAAATACAAACCCAGAAGATTCACCTTTCTAATGAACGTCATAGACCTAAGGAGTTGAAGCATATACATTATACGTACCTAACACACTGAAATTAGGATTGCCCTTAATAACTGAATAGTTCTTAAAGATCTGAAACTTGCCTCCATCTCATAGACCTGTTGCTGAAGCAGAAGACATTTTCTCTCCAACTGATTCATCTTCTCTGAACTTCCCTCCACTAGCAACCAAACAAAAGACTCCGTTATGTAGATTTACTGAAAAGTGTTACATAGAGACAACAAATTTTATTTTAAACACAATCAACATTTATGGCAATCTAAAAATATATTTCTTAAAATCCATAAAAATTAAAACTGGGGTGATTTAAAAAAAGAAAATACCGGGTACCATTTTATTACTAATCAAATAGAATTTGCGAGAATCGAATAAAACTAACGTGAAAATAAAAGCTACTTGTTTTAATGAACCTCTGAGAATGATTTGTTACCTCGCGATGTCTTTAAAATCTTCAGTTTATCTTCCATGATTTTGATCTTCTTGTCCTAAAGTCACAGCTAAATTTAAACCAGAGCAAACAAATCTGATGATCATCTAACCTAATCTAATCTGAAAATTTCTATAGCACCATTATCATACTGCACAAGGCATCAGTCAATAGCAGTTTCTAAGCAAAACGGCACTGGAGTTTAAATTGTAATTATAAAAATCACATTTCTTGAGAACCCATTAAGCATTGAGCAATTTATGGGAATCAGACAATTAGGTTCACACATAAAAAGATTCTGAATTGTACATATAGAATTTGCAGAAGCTAATAAAACTAACCTGAAAATAGGTTACTTTTTTAACTTTAATGTTGTAGTCTTTATGACGCAATCTCCAATTCGTTTTGAAACAGAACATTCTCAACACTTTTGTTCATTATATTACGCACTTCAAAATAATTTAGTTTCCATGACATGAACCCGTTTCTTACCCGATCAGCCAATTCCTGGCTCTGAAACTGGAGTCGAGTTTCAAGGCTCTTAATTCTGTTTGTCATCAGCATCATCAGCTCATGGTCTGATGGAGCTGCAAACAACCATCAACAACAACAGAGCCGTAATTGTAACTGAACATTTATATAATGCCGCTCAAAGAGTAAAACAAATCAGAAGCACTCTCTGCACTAGACTCTATGATTGATGCATGGAATATTCATCTCCTAAAAGTTTGCATAGGAATTTAAATTCATGTTAAAAGTAAATTATTTAAACAAAATTAATAGGCTTCTTTAAAAGAACATAATAAATGACAACAAATGATACAAATAAAACAGTAACTATATAATACAATTAACAGATGACTAGACAAAAAACTCTAATCAACTTTAGCTGATACCGGTTTTTGTGTCTGTAGAGATTCGTCTGCCAGTTGCTTTCTGGCCTACGTTGATGACAGATTGGGTGTGAAGGTCTTTCAAACGAGTTGCTGCCATCTGCGACGTAACCTCTTCCAAAAACTGATTTTCATCTAAGACACAAATACCATCACAACTGTCATTGCACATCAACTCTGTTGAACGCACAGACGCTGGGTAGAGTTGAAATCAAACAGACAGACAATGGATCAGATTCAGTTCAAGGCTCGAACGTGATCAGATCTTATTGCTTTGCTTCACGAAAACCAATCGGTAGCATCTCAGCATAACAACATCATAGTAGCATATGTCTCTCTTTCTGCAAAATGTATGTGCTATATACAAATGCATATGTGTATTCTAATAACTGACTAGTCAGATCGGTTAAAATAGATTTATGCAGGAGACGTAGGTGTCGAAGCTTTACCTGAAATGCCAGAATTTGTGGCTGCGGCATTTCGAAACGGCACAGTGCTGAAATGTCAAGCATTCACAATCTAAATTTCACTGCCTGAATGTGATGTGTCATTCAGTTGATTCAATAAACAAAGATATATAATTATTATTATGCCTGCCATGTTTCATAACACATAACATACAGCAATGGTTGCCTCAACAAAGGCAAAAAATATCATATTGCATCTGACAAAATGTTGGTTATGGTGTTGTCCAGATAATTCACCAAATGTCTATATCTGATTTTTGTTAAAATTGCCACACCAATCATTTATTATTTATTTATTATGAACATTTTTAATGCACGCAAAGTCACATAGAAAAGCGAATCTGAAGCTCGGTTAGTCAGTCATTCTAATATTCCTGTAATTTAGACTCCAATTATCTAATTAGCAAAAGACAATGATGATTAAATTTGACTCACACCTTGGTAATGGATTCTTCTTCATCTTCTTTAGGCTAGACATAGCCGAAGCCATTTTCCTGACAAGGTTTCAAATCTAAATTACACCCAAGACCAAGACAAATTATCAAGCATGCAATTCACTAAACACTCGAAAATAAACAAATAAATAAAAATAAGTAGTCATACGCTCGGAAATTTATAAATGGCTACTTAAAGCTACGCACAAGGTAAAGCCTATTCAGGAGACTTAGTGAAGTCTTAGACGGTTGTCCAAAGATGCAACGTGAAGAACGGAATGTGTCCGTATACAACACTTATCTAATTCCTTTAAAAGAATAAAAGTTCAGCTGGTAACCTAGGATTACTTGCAAATATAATGTGTGAATATTTGCCAAAAAAATTATTTACAAATAATTATTGTTCCAGTACAATATGACAACCGTCGACGGTTTATCGACATTTAATAACCATTTTACATTTTATGTATTGCGGATGTTACTGCAAAGTATTAAATTTGTATTTACTTGGAATATAAAAGCAGCAATAACAGTTCAGTCGTGGTGAGAAGCAAACAAAGTATAGAGAAAGCGATCAAAACAACCGTAACCGGAAGTAAAAACTAAATCCGTAGTCATAACAACTCTTTCGCGCTTAAATGACTGATTTTGCGCTATATTTATTTTACATAGTGTTTAAAGAATATCGATAATAATTGTGCATATTTATAATAATAAAACATTGATAAGTGCGGTTTTTAAAAATAAATATTTTTCAATGCTTATTGTTAGTTTTGTCATAAAACGGTATATATGCGCTTTATGTTGCTTTTCGCAATGGGCTTAAACCGAAATTTGTCTCACTAAATTAACTTCGACACTTTGATAGATTCAGCAATTAAAGTTGCTTAAATAGGGATAAAATGTACGTTTCAGCATCTGGATTATAATCATTTTGCCATGACTTAAATCGCTGTTCGTAACAGGGAATTTGCAAAGCTAGGGCTAGTGGTCTTTAAAGATTTGCGCTATAAAAGTTTTCAAGTAACGTGTTTACAGAGATCTGATGAAAAATTTAGTTGAATCGGCGGCATCTTTATTCTGTAACGAGAGAATATTTTGCGCAAAATAGCGATTAAAGTATGCGGTAAGTCTCTGTTTTAAACAGTCGACCCCATCGTTAAATATCTACTATTCAGGCTATTTTTTTTACTGTATTTGCATTTCGAAGCATACCTTTGTGCTGCGCCGATATCGGGATTAGTAGGTACTAAAGGTGCTAGGTGCTTGGGGTGGGGGTCGTCAGCCCGATTTGCCCGAATCCCCTAAAACGCTTAAAATACACAACAGCCCGATTTCCAGAAAATACATCTATAGAAGCGGTCGAAATCCAGAAAACAATTCAAATAATCTCAGCAGGCCACCTATGTGCATCCTAAATAGATTTGTTAGTGTCAGATTGTCATTAATTTTCTGGAATTCGGGCCGCACTTAGAAAATCGATTTCGGGGATCCCGGCCGAAATTCGTTTTGGGGATTCGGGATTCGCTACGCACCCGACCAAATTCAACCTAAATCTTAAATCTAACCAGTTGTGAAAGTAAATCGAAAGGTAACTAAAACTGGCACTATATCAAATCAAGTCCACAAGTCCCAGGTTGTTTGGTCGGCGTTAGTTATGATGGTCATAGAATGATGCAGGAAAGGAATCGAGATAGGATAGCTTTATTCATATATTAGCCGCTGTAAGACTGCGTGTTACGGTTGAAATGCGTGTAGGTTACGGGATTGGAATAGGACTGATGGGTAGAGGTTTACATCAGACCCTTACCTCTTCCGTTAGGTGAGTTTTAGCATATATTTTGAGAAAGACAGTTATTTTCTTTTCAAGGGTTACGAGGTTAGAAAAAGTTCTGGAAACACACGTGACGGTGACTGACATAGTTGTGCAACCTTACTGCTTACATTTACTTATTTACGGGCAGTGACTGTGAGATCATGCAATGTTGTGTTGAATTTAAGGTCTGAATTCTTCTGGGTGCGACGCATTCACTGAACTTTCTCTCTGGGTGCACTCAAGGCTCCCAGAAAGTTGACGCCTATGGTCCTATGAAGTTTATTTTGACATTTTTGTCCTATGTTTTAGCACTATACTGTGAAGGGTTTTTATGATGCTATTGTTTCACTTCATTAACTTACTCAGTACTTACTTACTTGAGCAGAAATGGTGGACTGTGGGAGGTTGCAAAACTGTATTCCTATCCGAGTCTGGAGTGACTGGTCATATTGTTTACTATGATCACAGTCGCTGCCAGACTAATGTTAACCTCTGCCGACTGGTGGGTGGGCGATGCGGTCCTGTTGGCTCTTGCTGTAATATTGGCTTTGTTAGAACCTCAGCCAGAGCTTATTAAGGTTTGATGACGATCACGTGACAGTGGTCATTATGAAAAGAAATTTTTTTGGATTTCATGGTAACGATGAAGGTGATGATATTTCATGGATTGGTGTACAATGTTTACTAAAACAATAAATTTTATTAAATTAGAAGATTGTGATGGAGTATGGGAACATAATCTTGGGTGTTTTTTGTTTGTGGGCAGGTATAATGGGACTTCTCTTTCTACCAATACGATGTTTGTTGAGGTGTACACCTCAGTCGGGCGTTTCTTGTCGATTGTTCTCCCTCATCAGCAGCCTCGCCCAGGACCCAACGAAGGGAAACAAGAAATGGACTAAGGCGCGGTTGGAGCCGCTGATTGAGTGGACGGAAGAGACGGAAAGCATCTATGGACCAGTCATTAAAAGTAAACAGAAGCCTGATAAATCAGTGGAAAAACGGGCGAAAAAAACAGCTAAACCAAAAGTAAAGAAATCAGTGGAAAAGAGTTCACAGGCCTTGTCATCTAATGACACAAAGGAGATAAAGGACCTGGAAATCTTGAAGCAGACTTCTGAGTTTGTGAAAGATAAAGTCGAAAAGACCGTTGTACACAGAAAAGTTGCCTCGACTCATGCTGCCTTTGATGATACAATGGATTATGAGGAGGTTTCTGACCCAGATGTTTCCATGTCATCACAAGCCACCACGAAATTCACTCAGAAGACTACGACCAGTTTAGGACCTGTGTCTCCTGCAAGCGAGATCCAGAGGGATTCTAAAAATGACCAGCAAAATTTAGGCAGTGTGGCGGATCTGTCGTCAACTCCAGCTAAACATGAAGGTGTGATTGGTTCTGTAGGTTTGAAAGACAGCGCAGAGTTTGTTTCGGCTTCATCAGAGACGATTGGTACAGGGGGCTTTCTGTCAAAGATTCTGGCGTTTCCGCCATTTACGATTGCGTGGAATACGACCAATGGTCGACGATCTATTGCAAATGCTGCGAAGAATTCGACTGACTTGGAACCAGGGTTGAGAGATGCTGGTTTTCCAAGTGTCTCTGCTATTCTGAAAGCCACGATGCCACCGGAAAGCAAATTCTTCCTGGAAAGATGGGAGAAGGAAATGATCGAGGAACTCGGAGAAGAGGGTTTCCAACAATATAAACAGGGTTAGATCAACTTTTGAGGTGTTAGACTGTAAAGTTAGTGTGCATGTGTGGTGTATACTTATGTTGTGTTCTGCAGTCAGTCTGTCTACCAGTACCTGCTTATATCTCTTAGATAGCCGTGCTTTATCATCATTAAAGGTGCTCTCTAGATATCCAGTTCCTTAAACACACTACATGTAATACAAACATTCTCTTATAATTGTAAGAGATGGATCTAATGGAAGTTGGTCGAGTCCTGCCAGTTTTCATTTGCATCTGTTACTTACTTTCCTGAACATAATTTGCAATTTTTTCATTGCTGTTGTCAGTGGAAAAAATGCTTTCTGTTTCTTGGGATTTGAAATTCAGTGTGTTCTGCTGATTTTAGAACTCTTTTCCAATGGCACGAATCTTCATTTGTGCATCCAGAAGTACTTGGAGGGTCAGTCCGACATCGACCTCAAGGAGCCAAACCAAGGTCATTGGACGAGTATAGAGCTGGTCTTAAATGACGTAACTGATGTTGCCTGTACAGAAAAGCCCGTCAAACATCCCATCCTTCGCTACAAAGGCATTCTGGACTGTGTGGCGAACTATCGGTTGGTTTTTGCTGTGATTTTGCATTTTGTAAATAAAATTGATTCCTTTAGTAAATATTCTGCTACGTAGTGACATTTTTGTCATAGCAGTGTAGGTATCAGTTGATGGTGAGGCGAATACATTGACAGTTGGTCAATGCAGTTTTTTAGACATTCCCATCTGGAGTTTTGCTATTCTTTCAGTCTTTGCACTGAAACTAGGAGTCTGATTATTTTGCAGTGGGAAGACTTGCATCATAGACTGGAAAACATCGAAGAAGCCAAAGCCGAACATTCAACAGACGTTTGACAATCCAGTCCAATTGGCCGCTTACCTCGGCGCCTACAACAGTCAGCCAACTCTTCAAACAGAGGTCAGGCCACAAGAAAGACGCTTCTTGTAACGTAATGTAATGCAATAGACCATTACTGTAAGTTGATTACGCTTCCCGAGATTAAGTTTAATAGGACGATCTTGTTTAGAATACAATGCGAAGTAAGTAAGTAAGTCTGTACAAGACGTTCTCTGTGAAAGTAATAAAATCTGCATTTCGATGACTGCGCAATTAACTGTGTCTAAACATTTACACCTAAAACCACACGGGCTCGATATGTTTATTCATTCAGAGCGATTATATAGTGCCTTTGACAAGATTTCCACTTGGAGGTGCTTCCAACCCAGCCCTATTGAAAGAAAGCATTTCACAATGCTTGTAGAAGGTGCATGTGGTATCACTGGTTAGAAGGACGTGTAAATTGGGGAGGAGGGTTATTCCAGGTGGGTGGGCCTTCTATTTAAAAGACCCGACGTTGCTTTGTTGAAATGCATGCAAAACTAACAAGTTCCAGTCATTGAATGAAGGCTTCTGCATCCAAGCAGATCTGAAATGGGCAACAGAGCTGCTGTGAGTAGGTGGGAGCATTCCCCAACTGGAATCAACGGATCTGCATCAACATTTTGAATTCAATGTGTGTACCTCTTGCTATTTATATATTGCCTTTTAAGAACCTCGTAGATGAGCTATAAACCTCATAAGTGAACCTCATAAATCCTTGTGAAGTTTGATTAGGCAAAGGATAATCAGACGGCAGAGAGGTTTATCGTTTCAACCAGTGGTGCACAACGTACAGTCCACGGGACACATCCGGCCCGCTACTAGTCGTCATGTGGCCTGCGATGTCCTGCACGAGAAGCGACTATTAAGAGCCAGCACTGACATTAAGTCTACAGTGACTTGCGGCGCACACTGTGGTCATTGATAACTTTTTATGTTTACTTTTATATGTGTTTTACTGCACAGGTCATCTTCATAAATTTTGGAATGCATTAGTCTTAACTAAGCTGAGTCTTCACACTTGTTTGGCCCCTGAAGAGTTTAAGAAATCGTTTAGTGGCCCTGGCCATAAGAGGTTGTGCACCACTGGTTAAAACCAATCTGGACAGCAAATTGTCAAAGTGTATGCAAGATTGGCTGTTCGACGTGGACAGTCTTATAAATGTCGAGTCCATCTTTCCTTTATGTCTCATTTATCCGCTTGTTTTCAGGTGGACAGCTGTCTTCTTGTGATTGGTTACCAAGATGGCAGTCCGGCCAGTGTCCACCAGATAAGTCGCACGGACTGCCTGCGTTACTGGCAGACGTGGCAGCGGCGTCTCCACTTGTACTGGTCCGAGTATTTCGGAAGAAATCTCAACAGCAGTAACTGATTTGCACCTGGATCAAAGCGTGCTCTGTAAATTGTTGTGTTCATCCTATGGGTAGAGTTTTAGCATTGTGTGTAAAACTATTTACAATTACAACTTGTTTCTTTTTGGGAGGACGACAACAGGAATTTCTGTAACTTAAAGTGGTGAGCTTCAGATTGAAAATCCGAGTAGGTACATTTAACTCTTGTGTTTACAATCTTCAGCAGTGTAAGGTCTGCGCACATTTCAGAGCAAATTTTTAAATTCACGTCAGAACTTGGCAGAATTTATTGCATTTGATGTTCTGAATTGGACATCAACGTGTTAACGACGAGAGGGTACTAAAAGTCACTGGGAAATTAGTGCAGCTCTTTGTTGAAGTGTTAAACTGCTAATTTTGTGTTAGCTAATGCAAGGATTCTCCTGGCTTGATTCTGCAGAAGTCATTAGCAAATCACTGACAGAATTCATTCTCTTTGATATATCCTGCTTCTGTTAGGTTAGATTTTCTGAAGAAAGTGAATTAGTCATGTTAGATGAGCATATTATTTTGATATGCTGTGACATGGTTATTTGTCATCTAGGAAAGATGCATCAACAGATGTAATTGGTTGTCTTTTTTACTGTGTTTTTGAACTGTGTCTCATTGCTTTAAAATCAGATACATGTACTTTTGTTCAAATAACAGCATTTAATAATTTCATTTAATTGATCCATTTGAAACTGTTCAAGCATATCAATAAACTGGTAAACAAGTAATCATTAACTTTTAAATTCCACAAGTGCTGAAATGGTGCATACTGTGAGCCCTGAAAAAGACAACTGGATAGATAATGTGCAGTTAGCACTTGAAACAACACGAGAATTGCAATATACATGTACATACCAGTCCTCTTCTTTATTTTAAAACAAACCACCAATATTCCAAAATTCATTTAAACCAGATTACCACAGTTTTTGAACTGAACAAAGTAACAACACAAACAATGAGACAAGATATTCTACGGATTCAACTTAACTCCATTTTCTGTAAACACTTGTGGGCCATGATTTTCAGTGCATGAATAAGTTAAAATCTTCAATGCAAAGTTTAACACTTGTACGTAAGAAGACAAGCCGCTCTTTCAGCTAACACTGATAAGGGACGATGGGTACGTGGTGCTAGTGACTTCTTACCCATAACATGTGAGGGCAGTTTGTCAGTCTAACCCATTACTGTCTGTTTTTCCGACCGACAGCGTACGGTCGTGTACTCATTATGGCTGAGTTGACTAGTGGGGACAAGTGGAGCTGAAATCTTGCAAAGCATTTCTGCCCTGGTGGGGATTTGAAACTCCAATCGCTCGACTTATACACCCCTCACAGAAAACACAAAGCTATTCTTGGGCATCACAATGTTACACATGTCAACATGAACAAGTTGGAGCATTTGCAATGCTGTCCACTACAGATATTCGGGAATTAAAACTTTTGAAAAGGCACATATGGGCAGAAAGTAAATGACACAATCTCAGTCCAATGAAACGCTGGACAGCGGTTCATATGAGTTCAGTTTTGTGTACAGTTTCTGTCCTCCGTTTTAAGAGTTAAATTGCTAACAAATCGAAATCTCTACATTGTGCTTTTGAAGCACAAGATGTTTGGAAACAGTCTGTGACTGATGAAGACACTTCCAACATTTATGTGTCATAACCTTTAACAACGAGAGTGTACTAAAAGCGACTGGGAACCAATGCAGCTTGTCGTTAAAGTGTTAACAGAACCCAAGATTGATTTATCACAATCAATATCAAGTTACTAGAGTATTTGCCCATCATATAATGACAGGTTGATAAAGAAAATTAATGGATTGATAGGAAGAGAACTGAATTTGTTTATTGAAATGCTTGATTATAAGTCACATTTGGAGTGAAAATAACTGCAGCAGTGGCAGTTACTGCAGCGGCGTATGATTCATAGCGTTAGTCTACGGGGCAATCGAGGAGGCGACCTCTGGTTGCGCAGTCGAGGAGGCGACCTCTGGTGTCGACGGCGCAGTGGAGGCGACCTCTGGCGTCGACTGCGCAGTGGAGGGGGCGATCTCTGGCATCGACTGCGCAGTGGAGGGGGCGATCTCTGGCGTCGACTGCGCAGTGGAGGGGGCGACCTCTGGCATCGACTGCGCAGTGGAGGGGGCAATCTCTGGCATCGACTGCTGCAGTCGTGGAGGCGACCTCTGGCATGCGGGGTAGCATGAGTCAGAGCGTTACACCATGACAGATGGACGGATCAGGGCTTTACATATGTAGATAATCACTGCGATTTCTCCAGTAGATCTGAATCTGTGGGCTTTGGCTAAGAATCACTTTGTCGAAGTCCTTCCTAGTGGCAGAAGTTGTTGCTGTCATTCCTCAAAACTGTTCACAGGAATCCAGTTGGGAAAAGTTTCTGGAAAAGCGTCTCCCATGCTATCTTTTGTTGGTAGTCGATAATTCCTGAAGGAGTTTCTCCAGAGCAGGAAGAGATATTCTCTCCGCTTCATACTACAAAGACAGACGACCGCTTTAGATACTGGTAATAGCGCTTCAATCTTTCATCCAATGTTTTAGTTGTTGGGGGTTCAACCCACCTAGTTCTTTTCTAACCCCTCAGCTAAGTAACTGAAAAGATGTGGTCTTGACCCCAGCTCAGTTGTTTCATTTCCAACATGTTAACAACGTTAGATTTTACCTATGTTCGTGTGCTTTGGAAATCTAAAATTTTCGAACCCCTGGGCTCTTGACAACTACAACACTACTTTCGTCCATATAAAACTGTATGTACGAAAATGCTGGACGTGTGATTAGTTTCACAAAGCACTAAATTTAAAAAACCTCAGCTGTGCCTTAATTCAGACGATGCACAGACTAAGGATCACAACACAAACTAAGAAAGACCCCTTGTAATGTAACCTTACCCAGAACAGTTAACAGAACCGTGGCTTAGAAAATCTTTCCAAAATCAAATCAATGCACTTCAACCAAGTGTTAAAGTGAGACTTAAATTCTTGCTTGGCATACTTACTGTAAATATTTTTGAAAGAATCCTGAGCATCGCAGGACTTTTGATAGACTTGACGTGATTTTCAGGAGCAAATTCCTCCACCTAGAACACAGAAAAGAACTAGTTCAGAAAGACTTTAAAAGCAAGTGATAAATTTATGTCACACAATGACATGGAACATCAAAAAATGTCGACCTTCAACTATATCTCCTGTTCTGGACATTGTTGGATGCCATATAAAAAGTGTTATAAATAACTTGTCTGTGGGGCGCCTTGTGACCGGAGGGTTGCAGGTTCGAATCCCACTAGCCGCTGCATACGGACCTTGGGCAAGTCCTTCACTCGCAATTGCTCATGGCGCTTTGGCGTGAAAATTCTGGCACAGTATCAAATGCTGTAGTCGGGAGCGCCTCTGAGTAGTAGTTGACTTCGAGAGGCGCTATAGAAATATCCGGAATAAATAAATAAATAAACTTATACAAAATACAGAGTCGAGTAACAACTTCTCTACATTATGCCTAAATTCATGATGTCATAAGTTAAATGCTACAGCACGAAAGAAATTCAAACAATGCTGGTTTCGAATGAAGAACTGAGTTGCACCCACCGTCTCCAGCTGCGTCTCGGGAGGTTCATGTCGCATGGCGTGGTGCACTGGATGACAACAACACATGTGATAAATGATGCAACCGACACCCCATACATCAGTGTAGGCACCAATGCGACCAAGCGATCCTTCGCCGCTAAAGATCTGAAAAAGATTTAGCAAAACCTAATTATCTAAGTCATCAGCAAGTTAACAATTCTGTTAGTCAGATTTAAAAAGAGATTTTAGCAAATCACTTCCACTGCTTTGACCAGAGTTCATCAAAACAAATTTCTCGCAAACAACATACAACAGTCAATAAAGACATCCTTATGGCAGCCAATTGGCAGCATCAGATTTAAAAAGAGATTTTAGCAAATCACTTCCACTGCTTTGACCAGAGTTCATCAAAACAAATTTCTCGCAAACAACATACAACAGTCAATAAAGACATCCTTATGGCAGCCAATTGGCAGCATCAGATTTAAAAAGAGATTTTAGCAAATCACTTCCACCGCTTTGACCAGAGTTCATCAAAGCAAATTTCTCGCAAACAAAATACAACTCAATAAAGACATCCTATGGCAGCCAATCGGCAGCATTGGAAAAGGGCTATACAAAAAAGACCAGTCTCCTAACATGTGCTACAGATAGATATTTTCGTTTATTGCTAGGTCAGACTGACACACCGCAGTCAGTTACAGTGGGTACAGATTAAATTAGAATATGTTTAACATTTGTCGGTGCTTGTACACATCTGTAAAGAATTCGAGGGATATAGTTTCGATCGTCTTTGGCCGGGAGTTTGAAATTGTGGGGTCTTGGGCCCAGGTCATAATGGCGCAGGGCAGCTGGTGGAAAAAGTGGGTGAAGGACATGCGTCTCTGATCTAATTACTACGGTTTAGCCTCTACAAAACTACAACCATCGTCTCAAAGGATTCTATGGTGTGCGGGAGCAGGGACACTCCCTGCATCTTTCCCCAGCAGGTGCTCCAGCTTGGATCGATCCTCAGCAGATGTAAAGCCCCACCAGGACGGAGCCGCATAAAGTAGACGTGAAAGAGTGGTCACCCTAGCCACGACTTGCAGTGACTCGGGCGACAGGCCATGAGCTCTCACGACCCTCGAGGTGTGAAGAGAACCGGTGCCCAAGCTAAGGATCCGCTCAATGTGTGATGTGCCCAGGTCGCTGCTGATGAAGGCACCCAGGACAACCATTGATGTTGCATGCTCAAGAGAGGGGAAGGTGGGGGCAGACATATGCCGCTAGATCAGCGGTAATTAGCATCTCCCTTGATTTGCTTGTATTGAGCTTGAGGTTGTTCCAAGAGGCCCAAGCTGCGATCGCCTCTAGCTCCTCGATGATCATCGTCCTCATATAGAAGTGTAAGAATAGAATAACATACTTTCTTTCCCTCCTCTGACCACAAACAATAATGATGACAGTGTGACCTATGTGCTCCATATTAGGTGACTATAATAGGATAGCGTAATTACCTCAGGTGGAAGGATGTTCGGCGGCAGAGAGTTGGCAATGACGTCAACCACTTCTTCATCCGCTTCGATCACCGAAGAATTAACCGCTGACGAAAAATCAGAAAGTTGGGCCAACGAGTAGTCATGATTCAGCTGAATTCCTGACGCTAAACAGAAAAAACGTATCATCAAGATCAAACTCACAACGTCCCGTTGATCAGCAGAAACTAGGCACATAAACGCTAAAAATTGGAAAAATCACTTGCAGAGAGGAAATGCTTTTAATAAAATCCTTTGGTCAAGTAATCTGTAATGAACTTGGTGGCAACGAAATGCCCTACCTATCCATCGGAGGTAGAAGATTCCTCCGTCGCTGAGGTACATTGTTGCCGACACAAGACCTGTGACGTATCTGATGATCTCATCGTCATCAATCCGATGTGGCGCTTCCACTTTCTTCACCATACTCTCGAGACTCTCACCTGCAACAAAGAGTAAAATCTTTACTAATACTCAAATTAATCGGAATTATAAATTAATTGACAAAAAAATGGCAGCAGACTGCCAGATGAAGCAATCAGAAAATTAACATCTTCTCCCAGAACAATCTTTTGATGTGCCATCAATTGCATTTGAACATGGCAGTTAAATAAATGTAGGGTTCACAAAACAGGTCTGTTTCATCAGAGGTCACTTGATGCCCTCGCCAAGACGGAAATGCGTTAAGAGACTTCTACTCCACCTGCGCCCCTAGCAAACTCAGCTATAATGAGTACACTGACCACATAATGAGTACACTGACCACACAACGTCACTGGGAAGATCAAATGGTGAGGGAGAGGACTGGCCACCCACCCTAAAATGCCAAGGCCAAGAATGCAGTCTGTCACTCTACTAGTTAGCGTGCTGGACGGTCAACTGAGAGGTTGGGGATTCAAATCCCCACCAGGTCAGAAAATGAAGTCACTAACACTTCATAACCATGCCTGCCTCTCCCCTCAGGGCTAACTTTAGTGGCTCTTCTTCTTCTTCACCTAAGAAGTCTACCATACTATGAGCCAAAATTCTCGAATATTAAACACAAATAATTGACTCGTCGACTTTATTAAACCATTACTGAACATAAGACAGAAACTGAAAAGCGCTCTGCTTACTATCCATGCAGAAATGGTCACGGCAGATGGTTACGTTATTTCCATCAATGCAGACCCAGAGATGTCGAACGATGTTTGGATGTCTCAGTCCAACAAGACTCTTCCACAAATCCTTGCTATCCTCAGATGTTACATACTGCAAACAGAAATACAAAACCACATACTGATGCAAAACACCACATACTGATACAAAAGACCAAATACTGATGCAAAACACCACATACTGATACAAAACACCAAATACTGATGCAAAACACCACATACTGATACAACAAATCTACGAATTTATTAGTTAATCAAGGGATCCAGTTTTTTGGCCTTCCCACTTCTGACTAAAAATTTTCACTTTAGTTCTGTTAGAAGAAGAGCAAATAAATATAAATAAGAGCAAATACCTTAAGGTAGCCCTGAGGCAGCCATGGGTGTCAAGTGTAAGCGGCAGTCTAGTGGTCAGTGTGCTAGACTGTCAACCGCAAGGTCAGGGGTTCAAATCCCTACCAGGGCAGAAATCTGTTTAGAGATTTCAGCTCCACCTGCGCCTCCCAGCCAACAATGAGGACACTGGCCGTACACTGTTGGTGTGAAGATCAGATGGCGAGGGAGAGGACTGGCCACCTGCCATCATGTGCAGAGGCTAAGAAAACGAAGTTGCTAACACTTCATACCCATAGCTCACTCTTAGGTTAGCTTAAGGGACTGCCTCTTTTCTATCATTATTATTACACATTCATTAAGTAGCCAGGGACAGTCTGGTAAAGTAAGCGCCCATGTCCCATAGTGGAATGTAGAAGAGGTACTCATTTCCTGCCCTTCACCCCTTGAGCTGGGAAAGTCCTGGACATAGGGGCCAGTACATTGCAGGACCTGCCGTTTACTTCTCAACTTATTTTGGTAAATTGTACCCCTTAAATGAACGAGAGTCAACTATGTACAAACAACCCGTGCAGAAATCATTGGATTAACACTACCAATTACAAGAAGCAAAAGCTGTTTGAGTTGCCTTGGTTACCCTATTCAGCCTGTTGTTATCACTCTGGCTCACCTGTACGATGTTCAGCAGTATAGCACCTGGACTGGTCGTGGTGGAAATAGCGGTCAATCCAAGCTGAGCGTATCGGCCGAAATGTCCCTTTACGAGGAAGTCGATTCCGTTTCTGGGGATTGTTGCCATCACTTCCTTGGGTGGAGTGACCCTACTGTTGACTGAGACTTTTCCATGCATACGGCTGTGTTCAACGCATGGCCAGACAACATCCGGATCCAACTACAAACACAGGCACACATACAGGTCACACAATCTGCTTTTCAGAGGTCCATAAAAGGCGCTACATAAATGTTCAGATTTAGCACATTTCAATTTAAACGACCTGAAGCAGAAGCAAAATAAAATACAAACATACAGACAGACACACGCGCATTTTCCAAGATACAAGCGAAGACTACTTCCTTACTTACTTAACACTATAAGCCTCTACAGCTTAAATATGTCCAATGCTACCTGAAGGAATTCCGCTGATTCTGGGATGTCGACGTTTAGCTCTTCGAAGTCCTGCGTCAGTTGCATTCGCCGATACCAACTCTGCAGAGACGCTCGCTTCTCTTCGACGCCTGATGATAGTTCACTGTTTAGCAAAAAGCATGGAAAAACTTATAAACTGAGTGCAAGGCTAAAGAAACTGAAGTTCATCCTGTAACAATTCTTTTAAAGTTATTATGCATTTCAATACAACAAAACTGTAATTTGATAATGCTCCCCTTACAAAGTTGAGAAGTGCGTGTGATGAAGCCAGGCAACAGGAAGCGTTAATAACCAAAAACTGATGCAGGTTTTCAGTTTACAGTAAAAGATAATCTCGATAAAAGAGAACTTTGCAAACAGGAAGATGTAGAGGGCGCCAGAGGGGGTAACCTGCAGCCGTTAATGACTGCCCACAACGAACAAGACATGCAACAACATATTTTCCAGCAGATGCTGATTAATAAGAGGGTTGGGTTTTAAGAGGATCGGCTTTTCACAGAGCTACATAGTTATAGAAGCAAAACAAACTGAAACCTTGTTTAAATGCTACAGTAACTTCATCAACAACGCCAACTAAAACGAACAGATATTGTCAGGTTGTCTCAACCCAGATGAGACAAGATGGCCTGAGATGAAACTGGATGAGAGGACATGAAAGAAGATGGATGATGAGATGAACTGGACTTCTCTAAAGTGCAAAATTTCTGGCACCAATGCTGTGTACAGTTCACTTTGAGCGAATTGCTTGCTCTACTGTTTTTGCTGCAGTTACTACAGCACAGAAATCCACTGACACACACACACACACACACACACACACACACACACACACACACACACACACACACACACACACACACACACACACACACACACACACACACACACACACACACACACACACACACACACACACACACACACACACACACACACACACACACACACACACACACACACACACACACACACACACACACACACACACACACACACACACACACACACACACACACACACACAGATGAACCAGAGACAAAGACACATAGAGATACAGAGAGAAAGACAGACAGAGGAGAGAGAGACCAACCGATATTGAGTGAAGAACGAACACCAGGGCACAGCACATGAAGTGTCATCACAGATGGCGCTGTGGTCGATTATTGCTGACAGCAGACGACGTGTCGAAAGAGACATTGCCATTGTCTCCAGATCGGTCTCGATATCAAGGATCATTCTGCGACCCTAAGCAACAAACAGAGTCAGCATAAAAATTAGTCAAACTGTTCATTTCATAATGCCTACGAAATCTGTGTTCATCTCTGCTTTCGAAAACATTTCAACCTATATTTGCTCAACTAAAGTTGACGGATCCTGTAGTAAACTCGTATTGAAACAGAATAATTCATAAATAACTCAGCATTAGAGATCCAAAATATGTTGTTCCTGGTACACGTATTTTCTTTGGCCGGCGTTCATTCACAATGCCAGTCCCTCGATCTAGAACTCTACCTCCTCATGTTCACAACTCCCTTAGCGAGACTGTCTTTCACTGTAAACTGAAAACTGACATTTTCAGATCTGTTTATGATTGTTGGCGTTTTCCCAGCATCAATGTGCACTTCTGAACACTATGTAAGGAGGTCATTATCAAATTATAGTGCTATTGTGTTGCATTGTATAAAATGACAAACATGTCATTTATATAGCACCATTTGTGTTTCACAGCAGCTATATAGCACCTTAAGAAAGCCTTTCAAAGTAAAGTATACATGTGAGTCATGTTTCTCGCCCACTGACTTGCGTCGTTAGCGCCTCAGGGTCGTTGAGTGATGCTTTTTATAAATGTTCAATTACAATTACAATTACAACAGCTAATCAAGGTTCGCACTCACCAGTTGGCATTTCCTCTCATGACACGAGTCATCCGCGCACTGCGTGCTCACTCTCATCATTTCAACCACTGCGTCACACTCCTCTTCCGTCCAAGACGAGTCCTGATAACACAAATTAAAAAATGAGCTACATAAAAACAACGAAGCCTCTTCAATGCTTAGCAAATTCAAAGTCAGAATAACAACACTCTGCTAATGCAGATGGTCTTCTTTTTCATGACCGACAAAAACCTCATCGTCAAATGGAGTTTATCGAGTCCCAAAACTGATGTGAAATACATGTATCACTCAAATGCAAACTGAACTGCATCGTTTGACCCAAAATTTCTTACACTTCAGTAGCTGTTCACCCATTTATTCTACAGTAATGCAGAAACAACAATAGTTTAATAAATAAATAAATTTGTATTGTAATCGCCAGAAAGGAATCTCACTTCATCAGAGCCATCGGTTGAAACATCATCAAAGGAATCTTCAGCTCCAAGATCTACAAACACATAACTTTACTTTAGTTAAAATAATTTATTAACCTACATATTAATACAATTAATTATTAATCATTTGAATTAAATAATAATTCCCTTATTATCCACACTATTGATACAGATCTTCACATCAATTTGTTTTGTAAGGAAAGAGTTCGTAGAACACACATATAGATGCATAAGTAGGTTCTCATCGTCCTCATCTTCATCCTCATTTTGATACTCCATCTTCCTCATCATCACCATCATTTTCATCCTCATTTTCATCTTGATCATCATCATCATCCTTTTCGCCTTTATCCTAATCATCATCGCCATCTTCATCCTCAGTTTCAACCTAAACACTGGAATACTACTACTAACTGTCTTCATCGTCCTCATTATCATCCTTTTTCATCTTTATCCTCATTTTCATCCTAATCATCTCCCTCCTCATCATCCTGCTTGTTATCCTAATCATCTTTCTCCTCATCATCATACCTCTCCTCATCTTCATCCTCCTTCATGCTTACTCTGCTTTAAGTAAACAATAAATGCAACAACTGCAAAAATTCTTCTCACATCGGCTACAAAACAGCAGAAGAAAACAATGGATTTAAATTTATTTCTCACTATATATTTCTATTATAATCAACAAGAAATCAGAATAAATTTCAGAACGCAACTGCATACCATAGAGCTTTCCTCTAAAGCGAGATCTGTTTAGCTCATCGTAGATCTGGCATGAACTGTGGCCAGCTTGAACCATTTGTTGACACATCCTCTTCACATCCTCGCTGCTCTCCTCCCCCGTCTCCGATTCATTTGACAGCAGGTGGTCAAAATCCGGAAGAATTTGCTCTGCCGAGGGAAAAAACTCTGCCACTCCACGAGGAATCAGTGTTCCAGATGGATCAGAATCCTTTGGCTGAGATGTTCGGCCTGAGCCGAATGTACGAGGAGGGTTCCCATTATTTTCCCTGTAATAAAGAGCTTTCCATTCCTTTTCCCCTACAGGAGCGAAGGTGGTTTCAGAGTAGCATTCCTCGGACGGAAGCGACCTCTCTCGTCCAGAATCACTTCTTCTGTATTCTCCTGTGATTCTTTTGCCACTGACATAATAAGCTGGTAATGTCTCGTCAAGGTCTGGAGATGATTCCTCCAACGAATAACATGCCTCATCCACTTCTTGAGGCTTTTCCAACAGACGCTTCTGGTGATCTTGATCAAAGCGGAATTTTCCCTCTACCCGGTCCCAGTTCCTCGAAATGCAATGCGTTTGATCCATTTTCACGCTTCGCATAGGGAAAACTGTTTGCCGAATGACGTCCCATCTAACAAAACTATGCTGGTCTTTCCACAATCTTTCAAACTCATTGATTTTGTTTTAGTCTCTAGTACCTGTGAAAAATTACAAATATACAAAACTATCAAACATCTCATACAATAACTTCTTTTGTGCCTGTGTACACTAAATGGAGAGCCTAATCAGACTCGCAGAAGCCAATCCTTTAGAAACCGAGACTAGCTCAGTGACTACCATAAGAAATCTACATCAAGCACCAAATGATTCGCCCTTCAAGGTAAACGGTAGCGTAACATTACGAGGTCACTTCTGCCGTTCAGAAAAAATAGCCACCTGTCCAAAACATATTTCCATCGCAAACGTAAAAACTGATTTCCAACTTGACGGACATAAAAAATACTGGCGACTACACGACACGCAGCTTTTTATTCGATCGGCCGGCCAACCGGACATCGGATGGAATGGTTACGAAACGTATTTCACGCTGTCACAATCAACTCGACATATCTGACAAACGCAAAAACGACGACACCTAAATTAAGATCGCTTAAGTTTTCTGACATACATGCACAGGAGCCGCCATCTTGATGGCATTTTCCGAAAAATAAGTTGAAAAGATTGACCCTAATATCTGCATCGAAACAGTCCGTTGTTTAAAATAAAAGACAGACACAAATTGTAAATCAGTTATGAACGTCGAGAAGGCAATCTGCCAACAAATCTAATCGACACAATATCTGAGGGAAGTATCTAGATGGTTAAAATCCCATAAAATCCCGAAGCAGGCCAACCTTACAACGCTAATTGCGTAACTGGAAATTCATATTCGATATTTTTGCTCCACAAAATCAAAACACATCCTTACTAAAGTTTAGAAATACGTCTAATTTGCCAACTAGAACGACTAAATGGCCAACAACGCCGAAATAATACACTGCAACAATTTAATCTCACGTCTTCCTCAAAACAATAATATAAGCATCTAAAAGTACAACCACTGTGGGTTTTACCAGATAAACTAAAATAGAACAGTAAATTCCTAACAAGCGCTCATCTCATCGCTTAGTTATTGTATCAAAGTAGGTGCGATGTCGCTGAGATATGAAAAGCGCTTAACCGGTGTATCTAACGCTCAATGAATTATTGACATCATGTAGCTATAAATAGAACTCCCGCCGTATGTGTCTATAAATTATATCTGTCTATCTGTAGGCCTATGTAGGCCTATACAACTTCGCCACTGTTTGTACTCTGACAGTGCCAGTCCCAAGCCTGGATAAAGGAGGAGGGCGACGCTAATTATCTTTGTTATGACACAGCGTCGCTAAACTAAAACTACTACTACTGTATGTATATAGGCGCCTAATGTCATACCACAACTTAACATAACATAATATTTTATTGATCCAACTCAAAAGTACATAATTTGTGACAGTTTGATCTGGGTAACAGTTCCCAGATTACTAGAGAAAAAGAAATATATAAACTTAAACAAATGCAGAATACAATACCTGGGCCAACGTACACATATCCAAAGTTCACATCAAATATGACAGGCCCAGGAGTAAACTGCCAATAATGTCACACTCAAAAGGAGTCCATTTGAATATAAAGTAATAAAAAAATCAATTCGGATAGTTGGGGTCAATTGGGAGGTCCAGAAGGGATTGAATCCCGCTAAGGAGGGCCCCCCTATTACAAATGGATTTTTTTTTGCAAGATGGCTTTAGTGGAGGAACAAATTAAAGATTAACTTGTTTTACTGGTAAACAGGATAGTAGCCTACATAAAAAGATTTAGAAAATAAACAGATTGGATCAACTGGATGTCGACAGACAAGGTTGGTAAGTTTAGTGTGATAACAACAATCTAGCCCCTCAGATCGGGGGCAACCAATTATTACAGGCGCTTCTTCATTGTTATTGAAGGGGGCTTTAAGCATCGCGGGGACCATGCATGGGAGTCTTTCATAAAGGACGCTCGCTTAAACCATGGCCATCTATGATGATCTATTTTGGACCCTCCCTCGCATAGGCGTAGCCATATTGAGGCAAGAGGAGGCATGCAGTTGCCTCCTCGCGTTTTTAGATTTCAAACATTTTCCGTGGGTTATAGATACACACCCAGGGGCGGATCCAGAGGGGCCAATCCGGCCATGCCCCCCCCCCCGTGAGGAAGCAGACGAGGACTAATCCCCCCACCCCCATTTGATATTTACACAGGACAGTCACAGGACGTGGCTGCCCCGTAGACACAGAGGAGTAAATATCAGCAAGTTAATGACTAAAAAAGGTCATCAGTTTTTTTTAAGAGGAATTCCGAAAAAAAATTTCGTTGGTCCGTCTGTCACTACCCGCTCAAAGTTTCATGTATGTATTATTTTTGGCCTTCCCCTGGTAAACGTTCTAGATCCGCCTCTGTACTGGATGTCTCCCGAAGTTGCCTCCTCTTGAATTTAAGTCTGGCTACGTCACTGCTCCCTCGTCTCGTCCGCTCATGACATTATAATCCCTTGCCTTCTCGTACGTCCACACTCCAGGGCTAACTCTGCAACGGATCGAGTGAAATACCAAGAACAGATTGTTTGACTGCAGTTGGTCTTTTAAGGCACAGGCTGTCCCATGATGACCCTTACATGTATGTGAAAGTTAAATGATGACATCCGTATTGGACATAATTATTATCAACATTATTATTACATATTTATAAAGTGCCACCCTAAGTCACCTCTCTCCCTCGCTGACTCTAGCCGTTGGTTAGCGTCTGGCGTGGAGGGAGTCCGTGTATGAGGCGAACTTGGGTTGGCCATAATAAGCCCATAGCCCAAAGTTACGCGACGGAATAACGAGACCTCGAATATTACTGTATAGGCTATTGTTTGATCATATTCGAGATGACAAATTCGTTATTGGTTGTTGATCTTTGGGGGGAGTGGGCGCCAGGGGCGCCTATCCCCCTAAGTCATTGGAGCAACTTCCCATTTCCCCCTCTTCTCCCCCTCGCCCTTCCTTCCCCCTTAAAATGGTGGCACACACACTGACATTCCCCCCCCCCCATTTCTTGGATGGAGCATTTGCTCCAAGGTTTCTATGGTGTAGACGCCCCTAGGGGGCGCTATATTTACGCTTGGCAAAGATCGACTGATGGTTGGCAGGACTGATGGTTGGCAGGAATGTATAGCAAGCTATAAGCTTGCTATACATTCCTGCCAACCATCAGTCGATGACACTGAACAATTAAGGACTTCCTCAAGACCCGTACAGTGTAGTTAACGGTCTCGGAGGAAGCTCTTCTAAGGAATCGGCTAAACACCCATCCTCTGTCCGCGTTTCATAGGGGCCATCCATATATTACGTACTCAAAAATCCGGGAAAATTGGACTCCCTCCCTCCCTCTGTTCGCAAGCGTACTTTCATCCACACCCCCTGTGTACGTAAGCTTGACGCACCCCCTCCTCCCCCCAAGATCAGCTGCAGAAAGTGTCTCGACAGCTCCAGGCAGCCCGACTGTGCACTTTAGGCCAGATTGAAGGATGAGTGAGGGTCAATATAGACAAATTATAGGTGTCTCGTTCACAGCACAGAATAACTGCACATGGCTTTTATATAATGTAATAAAATGCCATCGGACGACTATAGGACAATACAGAATTATAAATAGGCTAATGTGGACGTCATAATTAGAAATCTATTTTGCGTACGTACACTTTTGCCCCCTCCCCCCGTTCGCAAAATCGCCTAAATCCGACCCCCTCATTGCGTAAATAATATGTGGACGGCCCCATATGGCTCACCCCTCTCCTCGTTGTGGAAGTACTTAATTAATATACCATAACTTGTTTACCATATCTGCATCCATCAAGCACTACTTTACTTGGAGTGTTCGACGGTGTAGGGCCTAGTGGTTAGCGTACTGGACTGCCAATCGACTTGAATCGAGGTCGGGGGGTTCAAATCCTTCGCAGGGCAGAAATTTGGTTCCATATATTTCTGCTCCGTCTGCACCCCAAGCCAACTCAGCTATAATGCATACACTGTCAGTGGGCAGATGAGACGAGGGAGAAGACTGGCTACCCGCACTCATATGCCAAGGCAGGCTAAGAAAATGAAGTGGCTAACACTGCATACCTAGCTATAGCTGCCTCTTCTTACAACCTTAATTTCATGTCAGTCAATTCTTCACCTTGACGTTTACTCAGCACCTTAAGCCAAGCTACAAGAAATTGTATGCACACTACTATTGCCTACTTGTACTACTAATGTTGTGCTTTACAACAGCGCTAGATACACAAATTAAAAATCCGGAGTTTCTGCGAAACGGTGACTAGTCCAACAAGGTGGACTTATGACTCGGGAAGCTTCCGGAAAGGCAAGACGAGACTGACCAAACCCTAAAAACAACCCAGTGCTACAGCTCCTTGGTCTCCTGGCACCGGATTTTGTTCTTGCCAAGGTTCTTTCGACAGTACCTCAACTTCAGTGATGCAGCAATTAGTTGATGCCCTGCACTTAGCTTTGAGTAGATAAACGTAATAGACTGCATCTCCCTTCTTGGCTTATAACCGGTCTTGCCCTAGAATTTGGCTTAAACAACAATTCTTGAACATTGCAACTTTGGCAGTTCTCAAGACTAGGTTAATTTATGTACCAAGGCTAGTCAGATTAGAATACTGTATATGTACTTCATATCAGGGCCATCAGACGCTCGGTCTCACCTTCTGTCTTTACCACCATAGTTCACGCATTTGTCTGCTCACGCTTGGACTACTGCAGAACTCGCTCCTCGTGGGTCTCCCCAAGCAGCATTTTCCCCCCTTCAATCAGTTCTAAATGCTTCTGCTAGGCTCATCGCTCGACTCCCCCAGTTTGCCCATATCTCTACTTACATGCTCGATGTCCTTCACTGGCTCCCTATTGCTGCATGCATCCAATATAAGATCCTTTTCCTTGTCTCTAAATATCAGCAGCCTACTGCCCCGAAAGATCTATCTGCGAAAACCGCTACCTGCATCTTCTTCTCGCTCATTGTGCTCTGTAAATCGGCTTCATCTTTTTGTTCCCAGGGCTAAAACTGCCTTGGCCCAGCATCAGGCGTTTGGTGTAGTGGGTCCCACGATCTGGAGTGACCCTCCTCCTGTGCTCAGGGCCAAACTAACGACTGGCTTTTCCTCATCGGTCTCGCATTCCCTACAGGCATTTCTGTTTCCCCGGGGCTTCTGTGCGGCGAGTGCATCTGAATAGTTATTGTGAGAGACGCTTTATAAATTTCTAGATACAATACCCAATACAATATCAGTGGTTAAAGTGGTTTGGGTGAGCAGTGGGAACGCCAAAGAGGAGTTTCATCGGAACACATGCATGAGCAGTGGGAACTCAAGCAAAGAATTTAGAGAGCAGTGGGAATGCCGTTCCCACTCCACTTTAACCCCTGCTTCACAAGAACATCTTAAACTGCCTACACCACAATGCTTCGACATTTGGAGACAGCTCTTAATTGTAACCTCCTATAAATGGAGTTTTAAACTTCCGTCCTACAGAATCAACAAGTCAAACCTGATTCTCACATATTAGTCTTGTACATGAAACCTTCCAATGTCTCCAAACAAAATCGTTAACACCATACATGAAGCATCATTCAGCTCCGTTATCAACTGCTCAAACCTCAATGCTAAAACTAAATGCACTATATGCCAGCACTTTTGATACTGGTCATCGGTTAGTCTTTAATTGATTGACTACTCCACCATCCAATGACTTCAGTTTCAGGTCATCTAGGCTGGAAACGAAAACTTGTCCACACCTCGCGATCTCTGTAATACATCACAAAAAAGCGTCAACATCAAAGGCTCACAAGGTAGCAGACATGAAACCTTAAAGCTTACATTACCAAGCAGACAATGAATATGTTGGGAGTCAAACTGACAAGGCCACACCAGCCATCTGAGCTCGAATCAGTAAGTTTGGCTTCGTTTAGCATGAATTTCACCATATATCGATAAGATGGGGAAATGATTTCATCCTTTTCAAGCTCAGTACACAAATCAAAGACAGATTCACAAGAAAACTTAATCGAGAAATACTGAATCCACTCAAGAACTTCAATAGCAAAATTGCAGGTCAGTATGTTCATACAAAGAAACAGAAGTCATGACCAATAATTAATGAATGCAAACATTATGTAGCGCCTTTCATTTTGAAACCTCTTAATCGAGTAAATACAAACACAAAAATTCTTGCAAATAAAACACTAACTGATCTGTCTGAAAATTTACATTAAAAAATTTTGTAAGCATTTCTCAAGCATTTAATTGCAAAGAATCAAGCATTACAAAATGAAATGTTAAATTAATTATTATCAATTAGTAACTTGTATGGCACCAGCGTCTAATGCATATTAGCATCAACCAATGATACAAGGCGACAGCGGTCTGTCGGCATCCGTCTGTTACGAGCTCGAATCAGTAAGTTTGGCTTAGTTTAGCATCAATTTCATCATATATCGATATGATGGGGAAATGAATTCATCAGCTTCAAGCTCAATGTAACAAACTTGAGTCACCTTCCATCTAGTTTATAGTTTCTTACAGTTTACAATTATTTTACTAGGCACATTAACGTACTTTTTGGCACTGGATCTTTTCACATATGTTTGTCAGATTCCTTGTGTATGCCCTGCAAGTCAAAGTCAAACAAAAACTAAACGGAGTCAAAACAATAGCCAAGTAGAAAGCAAAGTTGCTTGACAAACCTAGTTTAGCATTTCTGATCTTCATTTTCATTGGCAAGCATGAAGCAAGATATTTTCCAGCCGAGCTTAAATCAGCAAGTTTGGCTTAGTTTAGCATCAATATCATCACATATCGATATGATGGGGAAATGAATTCATCAATTTTAAGCTCATAGTAGCATTATTCGCAACTGGATTCCTAGATCAAATGAATTTTCAACCAAAAGCACATGAAATCCTTCGTTTAGATGCCGTCCTATTTAGCAGTTAGCAAAATCATCTTCTCCCAACTAATGAAGTAAAGATTAAGAACAAGATACTTGCTTACTTACATTTATATTAGAGCCTTTTCAAATCACAGAGAAATCTTCAGATATAAAAACATGCCATTTTCAACTTCAACTCATGCAGTTAAAATTCCAGCTACAGAATGACTTTTCAACTCAAATAAAAATCCAGTATGTTAACGAGCTTGAATCAGTAAGTTTGGCTTAGATTAGCAATATTTTCACCATATATCGATATGATGGGGAAATGACTTCATCAGCTTCAAGCTCAACAAATCAGTAAAATAAACTCACTGCAAAAAATTAATAAATTGCAAAATTCTGACAAGTTGCTCAGCACTGCTTGGCAAAGCAACTTACTTTTGAGAAATGGCTCTTTGTAGCATAAATTCTGCCTTTCAATCGGTTCTTCTGTAAACAAGTAAACCAGGAAAGGGTATTATTACTACAGAAGACATGATCTGTGCAGTGAGGACAATCTGTTTGGAGAAGACAGAATCAGAATTCAGCAATTTGTCATCTATTGGTAAGACAGGGAAAAAGATTCCATCAACTTTCCACCTCATCTCCAAAGCAGTCAAAAGCATTACGCAAACTGAAATTCGGCACAAAAACTTGCACATGTACATAACCTAACCTATCACTAAAATTGTGTTAAAAATGTAACCGCAACTTGAATTTACAAAGGATGAACAAACAGCAATTCTGTTTAGCTGCAAAATTTTAATTTAAAGTTCAAGCACATGTTTTTTTATCTCTGGTAAAAATGTGAACTTGATCAGAATTATGGCTTGGTTAGCAATGTTCATCTTCAGCTATGGGTCAGATGGGGAAATAACTTCATCATTTCAAGTCCATTACCTACCACAACCAATGACCAAATATGATTTTTTGGCAACATCCATTTATACACTTCTACCTAAAGAAACATAGTTCTTAGATGTTAGCAACAAGTTTAACTCACATCTTAGTCAGACATTTTGTCAAACTACTAAAATTTCATTGCTTCAAAAGCAATGGACATTTCTTGTCGGCGCTTCACGAGACCATTTCGTCAGGTTTCTTGTTTTACAGTCAACTCAACCACTGACATCTGCAACAATAGATAAAACTCTAGAAAAAATCAATCAACTACTTTGGATATCTGTAGTTCCTGACCTTGAAATGAAGGCATTTTAGAATTTACTAGGATTTTAGAAAGTTAAATGAGCTTGAATCAGAAAAGACTGTCTTGACCGTTTTTGTACATCACAATGTTTAAGATGGGGAATTGCTCATCACTTTCAAGCTCACATAATTTGAAATGCAATAAATATAATTGACTAGCTTAGTTATAAAGACTAGGCCACTAGGGTAATATGTAATTACAATGCAATAACTAGTTTTCCATAAAGGGCAAGAGTTTCATAAAGCTTAAAACAACCAAACAACATCCTTATTAAATAAATTTAGTCCAACTTTAAATAAAACTTTTATGCACTTGGCAATATTCTACGGGATCTGGTGGCTTTAATTTGTGCCGTGAGATTTTAACAAATCATGTAGTTGATCCAACATTTGCAAGTCATACTGAAACCAACGTGCAGGTAGACTGTCAACGTTGCTATATGCCCACTTTGACACTGTAATGACACTGAAGTTCATCACAGCAACGCCTACGATGGGCAAAACAAGGAAATTTCATCCGCGGTATTTAAAACTTAAAGCTGTTCGGAGAATATTCATAATAAACGTCCTTTGAACATTTTGGTATGGAATTTTCTGGAATCACCGATCAACGGACCAACAGAATGCAACGTAACATCTAAACAGGATTCGATCGAATAAATTTTCTGGAAACCAAGAAAACAGGCACCGACGATCCTTCTTAGCGACTAGAGGATAATTTGAGCAATTTTCTGTACAACTTACAGCCCACCCTGGACACAAAGCCGGCATCTTTCGACGTACAACAGCCCCTCGAACTCTTGCCACAACGCTTTCCATCTACCGCGAATCCCAGAGACCGGACATCCGGCGCGTCACTCTTTTATAATGGAAAGTAAAGCCGCTTCGCGCAGAACCCTTGTGCTGTATTAATGCGTTCTGCAGCAGTACATTTGCGGTAACACCAGCTATATTCGACATCCTAATCTTTAAATTTAATAAATATACCCGTAATAATTTTAAGCCTATTCAGAGCTTCGTATAAATAAAAATTCATAAAATTAAATATAATATTATATCAGAACTATTTTAGTTTAGATTGCTTTTCCTATCAAAGACGTAATATTTAGTCGAGAATTCCACTTTGATAAGTATGTGAAGGATAAGTAATCGTTATTAAAAACTCCAAATTTCTAAAGCGCAACTCTAAAGCTAATCGCAGGGCTTCAGCTTATTCGCAAGCGATACATCGTATCCTTAAACTAAACTCTACTAAAAAAAAGTGAGCAATAGGCTATCCTTCGACGCAATGAGTGTTTCGACCCAATCATCATTCCTGTTATTGGGTGTTCCGCGATGCTCTGTTCTTGGCCCTCTCCTCTTTATTTTATACACGGCCTGTTCCCCCCTCCTCCCCATCCATGAGGCTTCAGGCCACCTCTTTGCCGATGATGTCCAGCCATGTGCCTCTCAAGTTCTTCTTGCTCATCGAAGCTCTTTCTCATTATCTCCATTCCTGGATGTCTTCCAATCGCCTTTCCCTCATCTCGTCCAAAACCCATTTTATCTGGTTTAGCACTCCTCAGCAACTTCGGGAACTTGACTTTGCTCTGCTCTTTAAAAGGTTTCCGATTTTCTCTTTCTCGTCTAGCGTTCGCGCGATCTAGGAGTGACCCTTGACAATTCTTCTACCTTTACTGAACATATTTCCAAACTTACCCGCATTTCCTACTCTCACCTAAGACGCCTTAGGGATATCCGTCGCTCTGTTTCACTTCCAATATTCACCTCGATGCATGTGTCTGCTCTAGACTTACATTTGCAATTCATTACTCATTGGTCTTCCCAGGGTCCGTCTAGCTCCTCTTCAGTCCGTTCTCAATGCTACTGCTAAATTGCCCGTTTTTCTCGATTCTCTCTTATCAGTTATCACCACCTTTATGGCAAAAGAACTCCACTGGCTCCCGCTTTGTGCCAGCATATAATTCATGGTCCTCATCCTTGTCTGTAAGGCTTAACTTGGTTGGGTCCCAAAAATATTTATGTGACTTAATTCATCGCCCTTACTCGGCTCACAGTATAAATAATTATGTAATTATTTATACTGTGCTCAGCTGCTGCTTCTCTCCATCCTCATAAGTAGCTCAGTGTCCCAACGTCGGTC
The DNA here is from genome assembly GCA_963556255.1 of Allolobophora icterica. NCBI lineage: Eukaryota > Metazoa > Annelida > Clitellata > Crassiclitellata > Lumbricidae > Allolobophora > Allolobophora icterica. Next base: position 64,998,150 of record OY744603.1, read on the forward strand.
AGAAATAAAGCGCTACAACAATTTAAAAAATGGCGGATAATTTACAGAAGTACAAAATAGAACAGGTTGATTTGCTTTAAAAATACATCTTACAATAAAATAAAACCAACTTTGCGTATTGTAATTAGGGTATACAGTAACATGTAAATATTTGAATGGTTTTTGCTCATTTGTTCCCCCCCCCGAATTCCGCAGTTTCTCGGTGCCTCCATCATCATCATAGCAACCCGTCCTTCATCGTCCTCTGTCTATCACTCCCGGGCTTTCCTCTCAAAACTGAAGTCTCACCTTTTAAAATACTCCTACCCTGACTCATCTGATCCTCCGTCTTCCAATTATTATCGCCGTAAACGACACCCTCCTTGACAGCTGCTCTGCCTTTCCTGATCTGGTACCCTGGAAATCGGACTTGGACCTCTTTTGGACTACTCTCTGGAACCCCTTTGATATATTTTGGCCTCCTGGAAATCGGACTTGGACCTCTTTTGGACTACTCTCTGGAAACCCCCTCTGATTTGGTTTGGCCTTCTGGAAACCGGACTCGGACCTCTTTTGGACTACTCTCTGGAGCCCCTCTGATCTGACGTAGCGCTTGTGAATAGGCTGGTGTCCTGTGCTTGGTCTTCTAGTGGCGCTTTAGAAGTTTGGAGATTACGAGTATATAAAATTCGTCAACAGCCAGTTCGTTATAATAATAATAATAATAGTGACAATTTATATGGCGCCGTAACAAGGGCGCCTAAAACAGCTCGAATATCCAGAAAATAACCGTCGCAATAGAATCCACGATCGATGTTAGTCCGCCCTGCGTAAAGCCAACTCAGTAGAAAAGGTCGAAACCGAAGTTGCTAGAATATGCTAGAAGTGTTCGTACAAAATATTAAAAATTTTTGAGAAATGTTGAATGATAGATTTTCTTTATTATAAGCAGTGCTTTTTTGGTAAAACCGTAGTTTACGTTGCTAAATTGATAGTGGTTGGAAATCCGGTTTACGTTGCTAAATTATTTCTGCAAAGTACCATAATTGACGTTGCTAAATTATTTCTGCAAGGTACCATAATTGATGTTGCTAAATTATTTTCGCATGTACATTAAATATATTTAAAGTTCTACCACAATATACATGCATACATTCATACATGCATACATACATACATGTATGCATAAATACATACATACATGTATACATAAATACATACATACACGGATTACACGCATACATAATAATAATACATGCATGCATACATAGTACATACATACATACATACATACATACATATATACAAAGACTACAGAAGACCTGTAATAATTTAGCAACGTAAACTATGGGACTGAAAAGACGGCATTAATTTAGCAACGTAAACTGCGGTCGCAAAACCATTTTGAATTTAACAACGTAAACTACGGTTTTACCCTTTTTTCAGCCGGAAAGCGCTGGAACGGCGTTCCAGCACTGTTTTTCAGCTATTAAAGAATTATTTGTTTTACTAATAAAAACAATAATTTAATTATTTTAATTTAATTTAAGTGTTGTGTACTGTTTTCAGTGTTTATTGAGACCCCAATGATCGGCCGCAAGTGAACCAAAGTTTAAATTTACCTTTTTGTGTGTGCCTAGTTACCAGATAGCATTTACTACATTCCGGAGTTCATCAGTGAGTCTGAAGAGACGAGTCTACTACAGCAAATATACGCAGCTCCAAAACCCAAATGGACTCAGCTGTCCAACCGAAGGCTTCAAAATTGGGGTAAGATTCGCAACTGCAAACTCAAAGTTTAGCTAGTTGAATTGCATTCATAGAGTAATAACTTCACATTATTTTGTTAGTAGCTATATTTACCTATAGTTGCAGTGTTTGAACGTGGCATGGGACACAGTTTCCTTTGATTACAAAGTGTGAGGTAATAAAACTCTTCAGAATACCTATTAAATGTTTGTATTGAGTTAATGGATCTAGGATTACAGGAAAGGAAATGCCTGTTTTAAACTGGCTTTGTTCTATTTTAGGTGGCCTTCCTCATCCGAAGGGAATGATTTCGGAGAAGCTTCCTGATGTGAGTTTTCTTTGTCTAATAGTTTCTCAGACTTCCTGAATTACTCCATCCTTCATCCATTCATCATTCCTTCACTCATTTCTCTTAATTTCTGTATTTTGAGGCATACTAATTTCAAAGCTGAGCTCTTTTAAATTCCATGGATGAAAGTAGCACAGTACCACGGCAGGTTTCATCTTGTTGTCTATCGGTAGCATACTTGGCATGTGATCCGATAATTGCAGCTTTGAGTTTGGTACTGGAGTAAGCTGCAAAGTAAATGGAAAAAATAGATCATGTGATGCACTAGCCTTGTGTAAAAAATTCTTCCACTGCTGGGCTTGTGGAAAATGAGCATCTCCCCTGCATTTTGCAGAAGAGATTTACCATGGCAGTGAAATTCAGAATAGACAGTTATCTATGTGTTCTGATTTCTTGGACTAAAGAAATCTGGTTATAACATTTTTAAATAGTATTGGCATCTGGTCGTTATTATTTTGCATTTATTAAGCACCACTATCTAATGACCAAGCATTTATCGATGGTGCTGAGCAATTGTGAGTGAAGAACTTGCTTAAGGTTCCTACACGGTAACCGTCTCAGGGGAGGCTCAACCCCGTACTCTGGGCGTTACAAGGTGAGTGCTGTCTAAACAATCGGAAAGAGAAGAACCTAAGGTTAAATGTGTTTAGTTTGTTTTAGTGGCTGAATGTTCACTGTCAAAATATCTCTGGTCTCGGAATCTTTGACGGCAAAATTGCCAACCACATTCTCATCAACGAATACTTAACTGGACAGGGTATCATGGTATGCACTGCACTTGCATTTATGCTTTGATTGCCATCTCATCTTGATCTGTGTTAACAGGCAGCGACCCTAATTAAGTGGTACTCTGAGGACTCTGGGTCGACCCTTTTTACTGTACACTCTGTAAAAACGTGATCTGTTGTATTTGGGATCAGTAATAGAATTGTGGGTGATGATGATGATGAATACAACAGTGTACATGACACATCTCTAGAATTAGCTTTTGAAGTTTAATTGACATTTATATTGCGCTTTTAGGAGGGCCTTGTAAAGTAGCTTCTTGATGTTTCTTCAGTATTTGCCTTACCTGCATGCAGTGTAGGAAAACCATTGTTAGGTGTTTGTGATCTGTAATGAAACTCTTGACAGACTGTCGGTTAAGATGGTGTCCTGCTTCATACCGTGGTGACATCTGTGGAATTTCTGACTAGGTTGCACTGAGAGAGATCCTTTAGAAATTGATAAATGCAATACAATACAATTTCCACTGTTGGTTGGAACATTGTACATGAAACAGAAAACTATGATACAGAGTTTTCAGTTGAACGTTATACGCTGCATTAAAATGTATCCGATCCACTTGTAGCATCCGGAGTCATTCGCTAAGGAGTTACCAACTGACTTAATGAGTTATCACTGATTTAACAAATCAGTCGACTAAGTCACATGCTTATCAACTGACTAGGTCGCTTAGATTTATCGACTGACTTACCGACTTGCTATCGACTTCTTAGGTACTCAGGTGTGTCTAAATTAGTCACCTAAAAACATAATGCATTTTACCACATACTGTACTGACGATGCCATCATTACCGTGGGCATTAGATGGCACCCATATGGGCTCTACACAGGCCAAATATGGGAATATGCGTTCTACATGGCAGTGGTTTCAAACTTTATATTTATTGTACCACCAGGTAAAAAAATTGAATGTTGGCGTACCACCAGCGAAGGTCAGATCAAAAACAACAGGCAGGCACAGAGCCCCTTGCAATTAGCATAGGATGATAGGACTGTTACAAGTTGTAGACAAATTAAAAAATTAATATATAATTTTGAGAATGTAATCTTTAAAAAAATGTTGCTACCACTTAGCGACACCTGGTGTACAATATGGACTCTATACGGGTCCACTGGTCCAGTATGGAATATGGGTTGGGTCCTATATGGGCTCTGCTTCGTATGGGCATGCTGACAGAGGACAGACCGATGACTGAAATATAAATGTGAATTTATGACGGGTGACAGACGCATTGGAGTGTTTATAAAAGGACTAAACCATACGACTAAATCCAAGACCAAATTTCTCAGGAACGCAAGTGGTCGCCTATTTTCCCAATTTTATAAACATATCAGTTTTCCTGGCTTCATCTGCAGTTATCCCACTGGCTGAAGTAATTGAAACCAGTGCATTTGGAACAAGACATTTGCATGTATGAAAAGACGCTATTGATGAAAACAAGTGCATGGTGTCAGGTAACATGACAGACATCTGAATGGTGGTAGTAAATATAGGCAGTAAAGTAGTAAGTAGGTAGGTAGTAAGTAAAGAACTGGTGATCTGATATCGAGTGATTGTAAACTGTTAGTCTGTTGCACTGTGACTCATATTTTATATAGGCAATTGATGCTCCTGTCCTGCTGCTGATGTCTTCGTCAAATCAAAATTTGGAAACCATGATTAAAACAACTAGCAAAATATTTAGTGAAAGAAGTCACTAGCAGTCGATAGCTTAGCGACTGGTTTCGACTTGAGGGCTTAGCGGCGGATGGTGGTGATGCCGCTACTAGATCCACTGTTGTTCTGTTGTTGCTAGCCTCACACAGATGGTCCTCTCTACTACCCTGCCGTTTCCAATATCACCTTGGCCAGCCACGTGGTCTTTGACTTCTACCATCCAATTGCTGATGAGGCGGAAGTCAATCCTTCACTGGAACACGACAACGTGTGCGACACTGACAGTGACAAGGTATCTCAACACTTTGGCAACTTTTGCTTCTTGTAATTTAATTCGAATATAATCTTCATTTGTTATTATTCTCCTAACTCCTTTTGCAGACATTTGACTAACTGTGCTATGGGATGAGGTACTTTGATACTGAACAAAGGGACTTGTTTATTTTGTCCCTTTGTATGTGTGTGACTGCAGATTTTAGAAACCCAGTATCCATCCAATGCCAAATGATTACTGAAGCTGGGTAGCCAGTGACTCGTACGCAAGACAAGGTAACATCTATGTACCAGGCTGTAATTCAATGACCTGAGTCATATGCAAATTTAACCCCACATTGGATTACCCTTCCTCTCCTCTTTGCAGATGAGCTTGGTGGACGACCATAAATTAGTTACTCAACACTAGTTGTATTTTGTGTGCAGATATGACGCGCTCTTGTCACCAAGGTTCTAAAGTAGTTCTTTACCACGGTCCTAAAGTAGTTCTGCTTAAATTTCTTCTTATGTAATGGCAGACTTTATAAAAGCTATTGGGCAATGCATATCAAGAAATTATCTCAAAAGTTTTATCGGATGTGTTGTGGTTTTGGTGGTTTTAGGTCTTGTCGAAAACTTCCTTAGAAGACCGCTACTTTGCGTCTGTGTTGCTTCAGCGTCGTGGTCTTATTGTGCTCACCGAGCGCGCTTACTCCAGCCTCCTTCATGGCATTCGAGAAGTTGAATCAGACACCATCACCGATAAGGTTGTGAACCTGGACAAGTGCAGTGGAGTTGCCCTTGGCGATACACTCAGTCGAAGTACAAGAGTTTCACTGACGATTCGTGTTGTGCCAAAAGTTTTAAAGACAAAGCTGATGCTCGGGAAGAAGTAGTTGATTTGCTGAGGAGCAGCGGCTGCTCATTTTCTGTGGCAATGTACAACGTCGAATTCGTGACGTGATCGAGTGGTTGACTAAGAAATTGAGCCTCATGGTATCGAGGGACTTTTTATGTGAATCGACTGCTTTCGTTAAATGAATGTGTTAATGTTTATGCGGTGTACATAATTTTATGCTGAAATTTGTTGCTCAGTAGACTGAATTTTGAAGTTTTAAATTGAGTTAGTGACAAAACGAAATAATAGAAATCAGAATGAATGTATGTGTTTTTGTGTGTAGAATATGCATCATCAGCTGTAACATTGGGTTAAAAATAAAAATAATAGACAGTGTTATTAATAATAGCAGTAATATATTTATTAATAACAATAACATCAGCGCTTTTGTGAGGTACATAAAAGGCACTATATTAAGTATCTTGATACATACATACTTGCATACAACAGCAAAATAATAGCAGTAATATTAATAACAATAACAGCAAAAATAACCGTAGCAACAATATCAATAATAATAGTATAATGATTATCCACCTATTTTTCAAATTTTACATATGTATACAATGTACAGCATTAGAATACCATTGAATTCGGGGGCGGCACGTATTTGCACACCTCGGCTGGCATGAGGACAGTTATTGTCAAGGTAACTTCTTTTTAGATAATTTGTTAGATTATTCCTTTAGCAGTAATTTCTTTTTCCCGAGAGTAATGTACCTCGAACATACTTCCAAACAATTTAATAATAAATAGAGGAAATCTGTAGTAGTCCAGAATGCCGATATACTTGGAGTAGAGCAAAAGTTGTGTAATGTGTATGCTTACTAAAGACATGTTGGTTCATCGAATATGATGCATTTCATCAGACATAATGAACCATTTCCTCTTAGCCATGCGCTTGCTTCTGACCATGAGCAACGGTGCAGCTGCAAAGATACATGTAAGTGTAAATGTATACGCTTTCCATAGCAACCATATGGCCTCGTCCCTGTTCATTATTCAACGAATTGATGGGATGGGAAATTGCATGAAGTCGTCGTCTTGGGCTGTTGTTAATTTACTTCATTGCAAACACTGGTGGCGATCTTAATGTTTTAAAGGTGGGGGGGGCATACTTTTGAAATGATCTGGTCAAAAATGAGTTGAACTGATCTGGTCAAGAAAGAGGTCAAAAAATTTGTTCACGTGCGAAATTTGTAGACCTTTTTAGTGTTTCTTCAAAAATTGGGAAGGGGGTATATGGTGTGTCCCACTGTTGATGGTGGGGTCTTGTTCAGGAATTTATTATTAATTAAGAGTATCCGTTATTAATTGGTCGAATTATCTTTGAGAACACTGGGTTTGTAGTCCTAGCACAGTATAAATAATTATACTGTGGTCCTAGTCCTAAACTGTCACAGAGTAATTTTCATTTAGGTCATTTGTTACCTTTATTTTGACTTGAAATTGGACGGACATGTTTTATGGAAACGCCATGCTACCCACGACGTGATTTCGCGCATTTTCCAGGAACTCGTTTGGTTCGTGGAAAGGACACTCAACGCACGCGAATCAGCTGGAAAAGCCACTTTTGTGTAGCACCACTCTGCGTAAATTTTGCGTTCATTTAATTTGTTCCATTTGAAAAGGTTGTTCGGGACTAACTGAATGATCAATGAACGTGTAACTAAATTCTACTTGAGGATTTTATTTGATTAAACCGGTGATTAGACTGATCTGCATGGATGACGCACTTATGCACATTCCATTAGGTTACATCGTCTCAGCTGAGAAAAATTACTTTGGAACAGCCGCACTTCGTATAGCGCCATAATTTTCTTGTCAGAAGCGGTCAAAGCCGTAGAAGGCCATTCGCGAGATTTTGCGAAAGTTTTCTTGGAAATTTGGATTGTGCAAGTGTTTTGTGGTTTGAAGGGTTTGACGAAACGGGACAGAAGGGAACTGGATGAGTTTGATTGGATTTTTATTAAGGCGAACGATTACCCATGATCCACCAGCGCCGCAGACATCTGGTGAAAGAAAATGCGGAAAGTGGGTAAATGGTTGAAGGGATCGGACTGGAGGGTATCGTTGTCGTCGGAGGGTTGTGTCTTGTTATACGGAAAAACTTACGGACGTCGGGAGGCCTGTGACTGATACAGGCCGCGGACGATTGATAAATAGACTGCAAGCCTGGCCTCATCGTCGGAGAGTGAAGACGGTGGCGTGTACCCACCGCCGCACAAGAAGCTGCGCCTGGCCCCCTTGCCCCCTTCGACTCAGCTCGACATGCAGGCCAATGGTTGCTTCACTGGGGGTACCCCATCGTCGTCCGTCGGCACGCGCAGGGCCATCCAGCCGCTCCTGCCGCCGGTCTACGGGTTGCAGGCGGCGATCGGGTCGCAGGCCCCGGGTTCCGGGTCGTTCAATGCCTTGAACGGGTCATGTCCAGTAAACTCGCCTGCTGTGGGAACGAAAGACCCCGTGTATCCAGTGAAGCTGATGTCACGAACAGATAAAGACATTGTCCGGCTGATCGGACAGCATTTGCAAAGTCTCGGATTTAAGTATGAACCATTCTAGAGATGCGCATCAGTTTTTCTTCAGCGCTTGTGGTCGATTTCCAAATGTTTCTCAATTTAATTACACCTAATAAACCTGAAAATATTGTGTATATGCAGATATTGAGAAGCCACTTTAGTGATTTTGTTCAGCAACTAGTTTTAGAAAATAGTCTAGAAAATAATGTAAGCTTAAGATTTTTTTTGTTTTTTTACGTATTGGGATTATTTTTATTTCTTTCATAAGAAGTTCAGAAACTCGCTATGATACTGTCTTTCAGAGCCATTACAGGAACTGCATTATAATAAGGTAATGTTATGATCATGACTATTTTCCACAGATATGTTAATTTTGGGTCAACTTCCTCCACAGTTTGGAATTTGTGCTTTATTTTAGTGTATCATAACAAATCTTTGGTATTTTACAATCATTGGCCAGTCATAAGAAAAGAGATTTTTAAGTTTGCAAGTTCCATGTTAAAAGAAGGCTTGTTTTTTACGTCAAAGATTTCTCTTTGCAGCCGAACTGCAGACCAACTAATACTAGAATCAGGATGCATGTTCGAGCATCCAGCTGCAGCAAAGTTCCGAGATCACATTATGAAAGGAGAGTGGAAAGAGGTAACGAGATCTTCCAGCGCTTGACTTGTGTTGTGTCAATGCTTGACTTGTGTCATTTAGACAAGTAATTGTAATTGTAATTAGTAACTTCTATTGCACCAGTTACTAATGCACAAGGTATCAGCCAATGGCACACCAAAACCAAGCCTTAATCAGGTCAATAACCAGAAGATCAGTCCGTAAGATACAGGCAGCCTATGGTGGATAAGCAGTTTACTTTTTCTTTTGAGTTTCTTCATAGTTTTTCCTTTCTTTTTGGGTGATTATGATTCTTAAATGTTTAAATCTAGTCTCATCTGGAGATGTACTGAGCGCTGTTGCAATGTCATTTGAGGCGTCAGTTGGTGGCAGTTATAATTGAATTGATATTGGGAGAGGTGAGTTTGATTTAAGCGACATTAGATAATTAATTGGCAGTGTGTGGACAGAAGCAGGGAAGGAATTACAAAACTTAGGTGAACTTAAACTCAGCACCTTTGTTGACTCTGTCTGCCAATCTGCTTGGTTGATGCCTTGTGCATTAGACACCGGCGCCATAGAAGTTACTAATTACAATTACAATGACTGTCCTTATTAGTGTAGCAACTGGTGAAGATTCCTGATCAGTTGTTTTCAGAGACAAGGAGTTTTTAAAGATCGTTTTAGAAGGTTCAGTTTACAAATTTTATAGTTGAGAAGCGGAGTTCGTGAAGAGAGTTGTGTTGTGGTGGAGGTGAACGCAGTGAACGTGCTGCTGCTGTGTGGAGGAGGATTTGCATTTGTCATTGGTTGGTCTATGGCAGCGGTTCTCAACCTGTGGGTCGCGACCCCCACGGGGGTCGCCTTACGATTTTCCAGGGGTCGGCTGGAACCTTCAAAAATTTGCAAAAAAGTTGTCAGCATAGTTTCTTAATATATAATATTTATGTAATTACTATTACTACACCATAATGGTAGCAAAAATGCGTCGAAGGGGAGTAACCCAATCAGTTTTTATTGTTGGGGGTCGCAACATCTTTGAAAAATATTATCAAGGGGTCGCAGCCCTGAAAAGGTTGAGAACCGCTGGTCTATGGTTTGTTTTAGGCGGAGGCAAATCTGATGGAGTTGGAACCACTTGTGGAATGTCCTCAAGGCACACTGGTAAGCAAGGGGCTCATTATTCTCATAGGTCAAGAGTTAATTTTGTCAGGTCATGTGCATAGGTAAACTTTAGGTTAATATATTCAGGTCATGCTTGTAGGTCAAAGGTTGATGTATTCAGGTCATGCTTATAGGGCAAAGGTTAATGTCTAGGCCATGCTCATAGGGCAAAGGTCGTTGTCTTCAGGTTATACTTATTGGTCAAAGGTCGATGTCTTCAGGTCGTGCTCATAGGTCAAAGGGTCAGTGTCTTCTGCTAGATTAACGAAAGACTTGTAAGTCTTAAAGTTAATGCCCTGAGGTCTTGCCTGTAGGTCAAAGGTTAGTGTCTTCAGGTAATCTTCATCTATAGGTCGAAAGTTGTCTTCAGGTCATGCTCATAGGAAATTCATGCTATGTGTGATGAAGTCTGTGTTCATTATTATTTATTTATTTATTTTATCTTTATTTCGCCTTAACGTCTAATAGCAAGACTTGATCAGTGTTGCTGTATAAACCTTAAACTTTACCAGTTGAATGATTATATAGCTGAAAATTTGTTTGAAAGTTGTGCATTGATTGATAATAGGGTGGAGTTGTGGTTTCAGATTGCAGTTAACTGCCTCCTCTCTCCTGGCAAGTGAAATTGGATACTGGTGCCCTGCATTTAGCTTTAGAAAAGTGCTTTAAACATTTTGAGTTTACTATTTGCAGTTTCCAATTTACAGTGAAATAAAATATCCTTATCATTCCTTTTGAATGGTTTAACCTAAGGGTGTGTAGTGGCTGCATTTTCCTCCCATTCTGTATTTCTCTCTGTGAGTTTTGCCATTTAATGTTCTGCAGAAAATGCGGTTCTTGCTGCTGGAGCAGAAGTACCTGGAGCTGCTGGAGGACGGTCGAACGTTGGATGCACTCAACTGCCTCCGAAGCGAACTCTCGCCCCTCAAGTACAACACAGACCGAGTCCATGAACTCAGCTTGTTAGTTCTTGCCTCATTTATTCATTCATTCATTCATTCAGAGCATTTATATAGCGCTTGTCCAAGATAACTGTCAGGGTTGTGTCCATCGTAGTATCATCCTTTGAATTGTCTTTTTGTCTGGTGATGGGGTTTGTCACGTGGATTGTAATAACCTTCACATAACTCGTGTGAATTTTGCGATGCAAGATGCGTTGGTGCTATATAAATTTCTAGTTATGTTGCACTGTCTTTGGTGCTATAAAAATTCCTAGTTACGTTACACTGCCTGACTGTTGTTTTCTTTGATTCAGCTTGGTGGTTTACAACAATGCGTCTGAACTGCGTAAGAAGGCCGAGTGGGAGGGAAAGGGACCGGTCACTCGGTCAAAGCTCGTTGAGAAGCTACAAGGTAGGATGGCGTCATCTTCAAAGCTGGTGCTACATAAATGCCTGCCTAGTGGTCACTGCGAGTCGCTTATTTATAGGACATTTACTGTGTTTTAACTTGAAGTGACTATCAACTGATGGCTTATGCAGTAGGGATAACACTGCTATAGAGAAACAGGTTTCAAAGGTCATTCCTTGGCAGCACTGTGTACAGTAAGCACCACTGATGCAGAAACTGCCTCTGATGCGTCCTAACTGCAATGCACTTTGTTTTGTTGCACTACTTATGTAAAGTACTGCTGGTCGGTGCTTGTCTTGTCTTTAACCTCCTTAATCTGAGGACTGGCCACAATGTGGAAAAATTTTGTTCCATCCGCTTCTGTTTCTGTTGTCTCTTGTAATTAGAGCTCTACCAAAAATTCGTATTTGATTTGCCTCGGACCGAATAGCACTGCGAATAGTTTATTCATATTCGGCCGAATAGTTTTTTAAAACAGAATACGAATAGTAAATGTGCTACTAAAATGTTGGCATATATCTTGAAATCTGCTATTTACAGTAATTTATTATTTAATACTTTGAAATGTAATTTCCTTTATCTTCTGGTTTTATGCATGTGAGGCATAGACATCATGTAGGTAAATAAATCTTAAACTTGTTCGATTTTCGTTAAATTCATCATTTACAGTGTATTAAGTGTTCTGAAAAATTTACATTCAGCGAAGTCCAGTGTGGAAATATTTTACAATAAGGCACGATGCTCCGAGCATGGCCATGTGCACTTTCGATTTGTAAAAATAGTATAGTAAAAAATGATATTTGGTACAGCTCTATTTTTAATAATAATAATCTTGTCCACGACTATAGTATCAATCCATGCCATTTTAGGACTTCCTTGACTCTTGATCCAGAGGCACAGTTCCTGGATCAAAAGCTCAAGGAAGTCCTAAAGTGGCATGGATTGATTACATAAAGTCATGGACTGGATTATCATTTGAACGATTATTGTATGATTATGGTAATACGACCGGTGGTGGTAGTGCTAGATAAATCATGATGTAAGATGATCTGTTGGTTTGCAGAGCATCTTCCTGCATCGGTGGTGCTGCCTCCGCAGCGACTGGTGACTCTGCTGACGCAGGCTGTGGAGCATCAAAAGGATCGGTGTCTCTACCACAACACGAAGGATGACAACGGCCTCAACTCCTTCTGTCTTCTCGTCGATCATGTCTGCAACCGGTCAGTCTGTTGTTCTCTATCAGTTGGTACGAGTGAGGATCGTGGGCAAGAGAGAGGATAAATGAAGGAGGATTAGGAGGAGGTTTTTCTAACCCTGTTTGGAGATGGTCATGATTAATTTAAGTAGTGTTCTTAGCAGAGAAACTAGAAAGAGACATTTTTAATTGACAGGTGTGTGATACTGATGAGTGAGCAAGTGGTTAGCATTCATTCAGAATTAGTGACAAGCAGGTGACAGGTTGTAAGTGACAGATGAATAGATTAAATTACAGTAGGTTTAAGTGACAGATGAATAGGTTTAACTAGCATAGAATAGGTTTAAGTGGCAGATGAATAGGTTTAAGTGGTAGATGAATAGGTTTAAGTAACAGATGAATGTTTAAATAACAGATGAATAAGTTTAAGTAACAGATGAATAGGTTTAAGTTGTAGATGAATAGGTTTAAACTGAACAGGTTTAAACGGCAGATGAATAGGTTTAAGTAGAATAACGGACAGAAGAGAAGGACACAGATTATTGTAAGTTGGCAGTTTGTTCATTTCTGTAGTTTCAGTTGATTTTCTCTTCAGTTTAAATATCTAGAGTTTCTAAGGCTGTTTTGTTAATCGATCCTTTTCCTTCGTCATCACCTTCTTCTATTCTGCTGCAGTTTGGCTTTTAGGGACAGTTTTCCATGTGTGACACGCCAGACGCTGACTCAGCATTCGGACGAAGTATGGTTCTGTCGGTTCTCGCCAGATGGTACAAAGCTCGCAACTGGATCGAAGGACAACACGCTGATCATCTGGGACGTAGATCCAGTTAGTAGCGACAACTCATACTCTCTTTTGACGTGCTTAGCCTCCTGTGATATATGGGATTTCAATATGGCTTCTCAAGTGGATCGTGATTGTTGATTGGGATTTTGCTTGAAGCAACTATCAGTTGATGTCTTGAGCATTATGGTAACAGTGCTATAGAAGTAATTAGATTAGATTAGATTTTCAGATTAGATTAGATTATCAGAAGAAAATAAATGCTAATCAGAAGAAAATAAATGCTAATCAGAAGAAAATAAATGCTAATCAGAAGAAAATAAATGCTAATCAGAAGAAAAGAAAGGCTTATCAGGAGAAGAGAAATACTCATCAGAAGAAAAGAAAGGCTTATCAGTAGAAAAGAAAGGCTTATCAGTAGAAAATAAATACTCATCAGAAGAAAAGAAAGGCTTATCAGGAGAAGAGAAATACTCATCAGAAGAAAAGAAAGGCTTATCAGTAGAAAAGAAAGGCTTATCAGTAGAAAATAAATACTCATCAGAAGAAAAGAAAGGCTTATCAGGAGAAGAGAAATACTCATCAGAAGAAAAGAAAGGCTTATCAGTAGAAAAGAAAGGCTTATCAGTAGAAAATAAATACTCATCAGAAGAAAAGAAAGGCTTATCAGGAGAAGAGAAATACTCATCAGAAGAAAAGAAAGGCTTATCAGTAGAAAAGAAAGGCTTATCAGTAGAAAAGAAATACTCATCAGAAGAAAAGAAAGGCTTATCAGAAGAAAATAAATGCTAATCAGAAGAAAAGAAATGCTAATCAGAAGAAAATAAATGCTAATCAGAAGAAAATAAATGCTAATCAGAAGAAAAGAAAGGCTTATCAGGAGAAGAGAAATACTCATCAGAAGAAAAGAAAGGCTTATCAGTAGAAAAGAAAGGCTTATCAGTAGAAAATAAATACTCATCAGAAGAAAAGAAAGGCTTATCAGGAGAAGAGAAATACTCATCAGAAGAAAAGAAAGGCTTATCAGTAGAAAAGAAAGGCTTATCAGTAGAAAAGAAATACTCATCAGAAGAAAAGAAAGGCTTATCAGAAGAAAATAAATGCTAATCAGAAGAAAAGAAAGGCTTATCAGGAGAAGAGAAATACTCATCAGAAGAAAAGAAAGGCTTATCAGTAGAGAAGAAAGGCTTATCAGAAGAAAAGAAAGGCTTATCAGAAGAAAATAAATGCTAATCAGAAGAAAAGAAAGGCTTATGAGGAGAAGAGAAATACTCATCAGAAGAAAAGAAAGGCTTATCAGTAGAAAATAAATGCTAATCAGAAGAAAAGAAAGGCTTATGAGGAGAAGAGAAATACTCATCAGAAGAAAAGAAAGGCTTATCAGAAGAAAATAAATGCTAATCAGAAGAAAAGAAAGGCTTATCAGGAGAAGAGAAATACTCATCAGAAGAAAAGAAAGGCTTATCAGAAGAAAATAAATGCTAATCAGAAGAAAAGAAAGGCTTATCAGGAGAAGAGAAATACTCATCAGAAGAAAAGAAAGGCTTATCAGTAGAGAAGAAAGGCTTATCAGAAGAAAAGAAAGGCTTATCAGAAGAAAATAAATGCTAATCAGAAGAAAAGAAAGGCTTATGAGGAGAAGAGAAATACTCATCAGAAGAAAAGAAAGGCTTATCAGTGGAAAAGAAAGGCTTATCAGAAGAAATGAAAGGCTTATCAGTAGAAAAGAAAGGCTTATCAGAAGAAATGAAAGGCTTATCGATCAGTTATCTAAACTGCTGTCATCCATTTCACCTAACAAGTGACCTTGTTATGTCACCGTCTGTGTCATATCTTGATATGCTAATTGTGACAAATATCTGGCAGTAAACAGTTGTAGTACTTGTAATACAGTAAATAATACTATTAAAGATGATAAATATTTTAATAAATAATTTTGTATTTTACAAAAGTAATAATGATATCGTGAAAAGTAGGTCCATTTTATTATTATATTATTATTTTATATTATTAGTATTCTATTAGTATTATTGTCATGACATTGCATATCATACACACAGTGTCGGTGAATCTAACCGCGTCAGTGGAGGAGGCTTGAAATCGTACTCTTCGCGTTATAAGGCGAGCACTGTAACCAGTCGGTGTGTTGGTCAATGTTCTTAGGACACTTTTGAGGTTCATCTGAGAAACACATTTGAGGATCACATGTCTGGCGTATCATACGTCTCCTGGAGCCCGGACAGTAACTTCATCATCGCGTGTGGAACCGAGGATTCATCTGAAGTCTGGATCTGGAATGTTGAGGTGGAAATACTTTTATGCACATTTCGCTTCTTCTGATAAATGTTTCTTTTCTTCTGATAAGCCTTTCTTTCCTTCTGGTTAGCGTTTCTTTTCTTCTGATGGATTTCTTTTTTTTATAAGGATTTCTTTTCTTCTGATGAGCATTTCCTTTATTTTAATAAGCACTTCTTTTCTTCCGATAAGCAAATTCTTTCCTTTTGATAAGCATTTCTTCTGATAAGGATTTCTTTTCTCTTGATAAGGATTTCTTTTCTTCAGATGCACATTTCATTTCTTCTGATAAGTATTTGTTTTCTTCTGATAAGTATTTGTTTTCTTCTGATGAGTATTCTTTCCTTCGGATAAGCGAATTCTTTCCTTCTAATAAGCGTTTCTTTTCTTCTGATAAAGCTTTTTTGGTAAGGATTTATTTTTCTTCTGATAAATTTTTCTTTTCTTCTGATAAGGATTTCTTTTCTTTTGATAAAACTTGCCATTGTCGTTGTTCAGCTGAAGACGCTGGCGATGAAGCTGAGCAACACTCCTGAAGACAGTCTGATAACGGCCGCGTGGCATGCCAACAGTCAACGCTTTGTGACAGCCGGCACCAGAGGACATTTCTACCAATGTGTAAGTAGAATGAAACATCGTAATCATCTCCCATTTCCTGCCCACGTGCCAGTGCCGCACGTATGTATGCTTGATTGTATGTATGAATGTATGTTTGCATGTATGGATGGATTGATGTATGCATGTATCTAGACAATATTATTGATTTATCACCTTTTTGCCTATAAGATGTCAAGGTCATCAAGAACAAATAGTTTCATTGGTATGGAGGCATGGTGTGTATGCCATCGATTGAAGTGCCCAGATAACTACAAGAGCCACTGGCCAGAGACACAACAAGACAGTGATGCAGATTTTTTTGCATATGAAGTGTTCCAGACATTCATGCATTTCTACCTGCTGTCCGTGGCTGTACTGGCTCCATTTTATCGCAGGCAATGCATGCGATGCATTGTAATTTCTGATGTCTGTAACCTGTCGTCTAGGATTTGTACGGGTCAGTTGTGTCGCAGTGGGAAGGCGTTCGTGTCCAGTGTGTGGCCTGCTTAAACGACAATAAGACAGTTCTTGCTGCCGACACACAGTTCCGAATACGTGGCTACACCAACGAAGACAAAAACGGTTTTGACATGTGAGCGCCTGCCTTCGTGTGCCGCTTTTAATGTAATCTAGTCCTAAGGGCTCCTATAGTGCCGTTATTTTAATCGATGGTCGCTTCAGTTGATAGTCGCTTCAAGTGATACCGTAATGACAAATCACAGTCCACTGGAAAAGCAAGGTTGAAGATCCGATGAGAGAATCCAGAAGTTAGGCTACGGTTGGTATGTAAGTTGAAAGAGACCAGTCTTACTAGTTTTGACGTGAAGGACATAAAAAAAACTGTTGGAACAAATCAAACTGGGCAGATAAGTTGCACAGCATTGGACCAGCGGTAGTGAATGCCCGAGAACTCGGCGTACCATCTTGATACAAGGCACAGCAGAGTCGCTGTGTCCATTTTTTGGTATGCGGGGTGAGGAAATGAAAATTAATCTAGTGTTCTGCGTATACGTCGTGTGACATGGTGGCCGATTGGTTGGAGCGCTCAACCTGTAATGTGGGTTCAAGCCTCGCCTGAATCAGTTACTGTCTAAGGACCTTGAGCATGTCCTTCACTCACGGTTGCTCTGCACAATCGATGTATGGTCGTGTGTGCTCCTGAACTTTGGACGGAGGGCAGTATCAAATACAGTTGTATTGTTTATGTTGCATTGATCTAACTACTAACAAATGAGTGGAGAAGGCCTGGTGCATGTTATTGTCTTTTGCAAAGCTCCAAGGCATAACTCTGCGATTTATGTATTCAATTGAAGAATTTAACCAAACTTGGTAATGTTAATGAATAAAATTAGCAATAATATTAAGCAGAGAAAGAAGATGAGGAGTTGGTCAATAACAGGCAGTGGAGATGTGTTAACTGAAACCTTATGTTTGAGGAAAACCGCTAGGGTGTGCGTGGGTTAATGTTAATGATGCTGACAATTGAAACATTGCTGACGACGAGTTGTTTGTATTGTTTGTTTTCAAGTCTTAAAGAGGAACATCCTATTATGTCTTTCACGCTAAACGACACGGGTCGCTTGGCGCTCTTAAACGTTGCGACACAGGTGAGGTCATTTTCTTCTCTAATGACATCTCAGGTGTTGCTTCTGTCTTAACTTTTACTGGAGGTTGATCAATTTCTACACCGAATACATTAAAGGTGCTATATAACTGCTTGAGGTTTAAATTTGCCATTGAAGGCTAAACTTAAATATACTGGTCTGTTGTGGTAACATGCTTGGTTTATCATCCAACGATTACGAGTTTCAGCTTAATGAGTGGACTCTGCAAAACGAGGCTGGACAGGGTTGTCTTGCACTTCAGATGCAGATCTGTTGAGCTTATGCACTTAGTAAATGCAATCAGTTAACGGAATTAACAGTTGGATAAATTAGTCTGAGAGCTGAAGACTCACATTTTTCACGGCTTGTCTCCACGTTTGCTAAAAGTCGTTCTGTTTTAGGGCGTCCATCTGTGGGATCTTAAAGACAGGTGCTTAGTTCGAAAATTCCAAGGAGTCACACAGGGCTACTACACGATCCACTCGTGCTTTGGTGGACTCAACCAGGACTTTGTAGCCAGTGGCAGTGAAGGTGAGGCCCACTTTTCAGTTGTTGTTCTCCATCTCCAGCCTCTATTCAATAGTCCAACACTGTCATGCTGGTTCTCTGTAATTCAGATGCTGAACAAGATGGTAATGCTGTGTTCTGAATTGTAATCAGATTTATACAGTGCTTTTTTAGGACACTGATAAAACAACACCTGTAGATGGAGCACAGTAGTTTTCAAGGACTTGCTGTGTAGAGATAAAGATGAGAGAGCGTAGGTCATGGGTTGCTAGGCAACTTATTCCAGAGGTGCCCTTGTGGTTCAAAATCAACTTCTTAACTCTAGGCTTCCTGATGTTTTTTTTAGTTTTCTAGCAAACCCTGGCGTACTTTTCTGTTCGTTCTGTCGTTCAGATCACAAGGTCCACATCTGGCATGTGCAACAGGAAAAACCCATCCTCATTCTCGAAGGCCACACACGTACCGTCAACTGCGTGCACTGGAACCCTGTCTTACCAGGAATGCTGGCCAGCGTCTCTGATGACTTCACTGTTAGGATCTGGGGACCAGAACAGCCGGGAAAAACCAGCTCAGGTAGGACCTTTTTTACTGTACCTTTGGGACTACCTGTTACCAGTATTTTCAGGGCCTGGTTTTTGTCCCCATCATTTTTCTTTTTCTTTTTTGGTGCCATCTTATTACTATGTAACAAATAGGCAGCCCTACTTAAGCGGGATCTATGTCCCTTTTGGGCTTTCCCTATTGTATCCCAAATGTTTTTACATTCCAATTGGTGCCTACTGTACTTTTGTATTGAATTCGGATCAATAAAGTTGAATTGAATTGAATTGAATTGAATTGAAATAGGCACATAGCCTGGGCTAGCCAAATAGGATAAAGTTCTATGACTTGCTTTAAATAGCCATTTATGAGCGTAGCTGTGACTTGCTTTAGGTAGTCGTCTATAACTTGCTTTAGGTAGCCATCTATGAGAGTAGCTGTGACTTGCTTTAGGTAGCCATCTATGAGAGTAACTGTAACTTGCTTTAGGTAGCCATCTATGAGAGTAGCTGTGACTTGCTTTAGGTAGCCATCTATGAGCGTAGCTGTGACTTGCTTTAGGTAGCCATCTGTGAGAGTAACTGTGACGTTCATTAGAGTGTGACCTAGTTTTGTAGTAAACTTGTTGAACTTTTGCATATTTTTCTCCAGTGTTGTGTTTTGTGACCTTACGTTTGTTTCAGTGGAAAATGGAAGTCCTGTGGGATCGGGGTCGAGTACTCCAGTCTCCGAACTCTCCTGAGAAGTTCCCACCTGGCTTACAACAACGACGACGTTATATCTGAGACAGTTTTGCTTGTTCTGTGGCAAGAGAGGAATGCGTAGCGACTGATACCATTCTCATTTAGCAACATCCTCTTCTTCCAGTCGAAGACAAACACAGACTCTGGATTGCCAGTAAATATATAAAACCCATGCTAATCTGACCTTTCTGACAAAATTTTTACCCATCTGAAGAATGTGAGCTGACTGAGAGATGGGGCAAGATTATTTGGCTTCTTCCATTGTCCTCCACATAAAGGCCGTCCTGGCCTTTGAACAATCGACAACCATACTACACTTGTTGCCATGTGTTTAAGATTTTAAGAAATTCCGTGAAAGTTGAAAACATGTTAGACTGAGTGGTGTGGTGCTAAAGTAGTGTGCTTCATGGTTACAACTGCGTGTGGCTTCACTACTCTTACAGTAATTTAGAGAGAAGTCTGCTTTATCTGGTTGAACCAAGTATTTGCATCTTGATTTTTAGTGGTGAAAATGACATTTGATAATCATAGGCTTTTCTGCCACCTGTTGCAGGTGTTGAAATGTACAGGTGTTTCCTTTCCTGTGGGTTTGATTCAAATCCTAGTGTACTTGTTGAAATTGACGTTTTGGGACTTTGGCTGACCACAGGGAAAGGGTGACTAAGTTAAGTGTATTAACCACACTTGCAGATGAGCCGAACTAACCGTCCCACACAAGTGTTGCACACGGGAGCTTTTGTTGCAGCTGCAGATGAAATTCTGTTACTTACTTTACACACTGGCTTGAATTAGAAATGCAATTGGCACTGATGCTGCTGTTACTGTTGTTGATACACAACTTCTAACGTTCCGTCAGTATTAACATAACCTGGATTTATTAAAATGCAAGCAGTTCGATTCACTTTGGAAGCTCAGTCAAAATCTACAATCTAGTATAAAAACTTGATTGGCAACTATGGTTGATGGCTTCACTGATCCCAAAGACTGGTTTAATGGGTTTTATATCCTGTTCAATTGTTTGACTTCCTGTGCCAAACGAACTCCACCTTTAAAGGTCAAAATAATTTAAGGTGTTGTCTTATATTTTAATGTGATGGGCATTCTTCTCTGGGGAATTTTGCTCGGTTCCTATGCAGCAGGCTGGAGGACGTCTTGCGGAGAACGATTTCTGATACCTTGACGCTATGGTTTTGTCATTTGTTCGCTTGTCACTGAGTCGGAGAAAGGCTCGTGCATTGTCATCAACAACAGCTTGCTTACTGCACATCCATCTTCGCTCCACCTTTTCTGTCTGAATCCCTTCCACTGGAAGCTGTTCTGGCAATTTGGCCTCGATGTGCTATTACTCTATTCCAGCTGTGTTGCAATCGTCAGTAGCAATTTCTGTAGTGCCAGTGCCTCGTTCCTTGACCCAAATGATTTGGTGCAATGCCGTCTAGTGCCATCTGGTGTGCTTGCACCATTTGGTGCCTTAGTGCCGAGTGGCACTGAATTCGTTTTCCGAACTGACCTCATTCGGATTTGATTTTATTTGCTGCAGTTTTGACGTCCAAAACTGTATTGTAAAACTTGTGTAATATACTGTAATGTTGTATTTATTTGGCTACAACGTTGTCTGGTTCTATTGCCAAGTGTCATTTTGGTTTCAGCATTGCATCTTTCTTGCGTTGTATGCCGTTGCCCGTTGTTCGATTTCTGCTCTCTGGTGTTTGCAACAAATTTACTACTTTTTATGAAGTTGGTTTTATTGAAAAGTTTTCTGTGTGAGTTGTTTGGCACAAGTGCATGTAGGGTCACTGTGATGATGATGGGTTTAGATCTGTGTACATGTAACTGGTTTAACAGATCTTTGACCTTGCTTAACTGGTCTTTGTGTCTGGTTTAACGGGTTTTCTGACTGGTTTAGCATGTTGTGACTGATTAAAAGGTTCAATTGACTAGTCGAGTGTTTCCCAAGCCATGTGAACCTGCTTTAGGAGTGCCGTGTCTCGATGGCAGAATGGGTAAAAAATGTGAAAAACTAATTTTTTTAAACTTGAAGTAATGTAGAAATATTGTAACACTGTGGCTGAATAAGGGTGCCTTGCTGTGAACAGGGTTGGGAACCACTGGAATAGTTTAACAAGTTTTTGTGACTGGGTTTACCAGACTGCATGCTTGACGTAGGCATTTATTTGCTTCTTGCTTTCTTCAGCTGTTTTTCTGTGTTGCTGATGTTTTGCGTTTTTATGATAAAACTTTGCTGCGATGCAGAGCTCATGTGGGAAGGGTGTCATCATGTGGACGACTGTGTCCTAATGGCAGAGACAGTGGAACTTGGGAGCAGTGTAAAAGAATCTATGTCGCAATGGTGCTTGTGGGGTTTTGCTGTGCTTGACATACGATGTGTAACATAGTCTGCATTGGGTTTCATGCTACACTGCAATACGTGGATCCATAGCCTTTAATGCTTCCTTAGATATGTCGGTACTCACCGATTCGTTGCAAGGGACAAAATCCTGCAACTGGCTTGATGCCCATTGGAACGGCACACTCGGTTGGTTAGGTAACAGATTATGTATACACAAGAAATGCTGGAAAACACTTGGGCTATATTTTGGGGTGGGACCCTAGCACACTTCCATTTTCTGGTTAGCTGCATGAGCAGATGTCATTTCAAGAAACAACCCTATTATATTTACATGTTTATGTAGCTTTACATATTTGCAACCACATACGTGAACAAGGAAACACTGGCCCTCCTATGTAGATTTGTTGAATTATTTTAATACTGGTTTCCTTGTTTCTGTAACGGAGAGAAAATCTGATTTCTGTTAAAATGCAATCTTTGACGGTCCTGCACAAAATGAAATATGTATTATTTCTTTGATGAATAAAAATTACTTGAGTTAATAATGCCTTAACATAAGAGTGCACAGTCACAGTGGACGCCTGGCCATTTGGCACGGTGGATCCCTGGCCATTTGGCACGGTGGACAAATGTGTGAAGTCTCATTTTGTGGGTTTCAGGTCAGGATTATTGGTCAAGACATGAATTATCATTGATGCTGGAAACACTCTGCTCATTTGTCAAACTCTGATTTTTAGGTGTATGGGCAGTAAAAACCAAATGGATTAACAAAGGCATGATTTCGAACGTACCGAATTCAGTCAATGTCAAAGATGCGCAAACATTTCTCAACCACTTGAACAAAAATGATATTTTTTCGAATAAGTTCGGTTCATATGATTCTGGAACAAAAATGATATTTTTTCGAATAAGTTCGGTTCATATGATTCTGGAAGAACAGTTAGCTTTGCTGTGGAAGATTCGAATCCTAGCACCAGACGGGTAGAACCAAAGCAATCAACTTTCCTAATCTGAAAGACGACAACAGTTTATTCTGCCGCTGCTTTGCCTCCTCCCCTTGTCGTAACAGGTGGTCGATACTGACGCCAGAACATCGACGATCCTCTCTTCAGTTCATTCTACAGTCAAAACCAATCCAAGTAATTTGTCAGATTTATATGGCACCTGTTCAAAGCAGCAATATGTGTATCTATGTACATTTATCTAGGCATTTATATACCACCGTTCACAAAACTTAAAAGCTGACTGGCCTGATGTTAGTTTTACAAGAATGACATGTAGATATGTCTGCTGGCAATTCATAAACATGAAGAGCAACAGATTTTGGGAAGTGCTTGCAGGGCACTATAAGTATATGTTACATTACCTTACAAGAGATCAACATTCGTTCAAGTTGAATCAATGCAACAGCTATTACGGTGATTATTGGCTGGTATGGACAGAGCGAGCAGCAGCACAGTAACCTCGGCTTTCTTCCTAAAGTCTCCGAGAGAACTAGGTAACGAGATGAAAGTAGGATTTGCAAAACAGAGTTGGCCTCTGCCAGAAGATCAATGCAAAGCACTGTTTGCCAGTTCAGATTGCCAAAGTGGGGAGAAGGCACATAGAATCGAACAGTGATTGCCACAAGTGGAGAGAAGGCACAGGGATTGAACAGTGGTTGCCACAAGTAGGGAGAAGGCACAAGGAATTGAACAATGGTTCCAGTCGTGCAAGGCATGGCCAAATGTGGAAACGGCCAAGATGTTTGAGTGAAACGAACGAATGGCTGCATGATGGGCCTTACCGCTGCGGCCAAGCTGGAACAGCAGGCCATCCAACTGCTGTAGTTCGTAGCTCTGCCAATCGCCAGTCCACTAAAACAAATGAAACCTAATTATACAACCATTTATGCTAGCTACGCAAACACCGACATCTCGATCAAAACACCAGATAATCATGAACTATAATCTGGTATCACACTCTTGGAACACAAATCAAGCAGTCACATATGGATCCTTTTCACACGAGCGATTCCCGATTTGCCAATAAGTTTAGCCCATTACAGAAAATTGGATGGGAAGCATACACAGTCGCAAAAGTGTTGGTATCAACTGTTGCAGACTTATGGATAAAAAAGGACTTGAACTAAGGTCTTCCAGCGATATGCAAGCAATATCACTATGGTGCTATACAAATTGTTATTATTACTCACTGTGATACAGACAAAAGCATAGCGATACCAAGCAATGGCTGTATATTTAATGTTGTACACGGATGTCGCAATACAGTGTATCGCGACATCCGTGTACAACATTAAATATTGGATAAAAATATAACATTAAAAATGATGCAGAAACAGACCATAAAATATTATTAAAATATTAGAAATAAAACACTAAAATATTAGATGGGAATCCTCAGATGTCGTACCTGCAGCCGCTGACAGCCATTACATTTGCAACAACTGTAAATGGATAGGTCATCTGCGTCACAAGCAACTGAAACAAGAAACAAAGGTTTCTCATCTCAACTGACAGATAGGAAGGGGATTGGGTTAAGACCTTTGTTTATTGTTTATTGCGTCTAGAAAAACAAAGTACAAGTCATGACAAAACATATCAATCACTGCGCAACAGGAAGCCAGGAAAAAGCTAAAAGCTTATACCACCCTGACTCCTAGTACCTGATTCACATTTCAGTCAACGTTTAGAGTGTCACACAGATCTAAGCTAAGTTATGCTGATGAGATGCAGTTGCGAGTCTTGCGACCAAACAGTTTTGACAGTATACCGGTACCTTAGTCAAATTATTTTAAAATTCAAGAAACAGTGTAATCAGAACCGAAGTATACAAACAAAGGCAATTTTATGATGAAAAGAAAATTATCACAAAATATGACAAAACATGACAGATTATGCAAAATGAATATGAAAAATGAAAAAACTGAAAGATGAAAAATGAGATAATTTAATATAATATAGAAGTAACACAAGAGGAAAGAAGAGAAAATCGAACAAAAGAGAGGTCTATTAATAATAATGTTACTATAACTAAGGCAAATAGATATCCTAATAAAAACAAAACAGGGGAGCAATCCACTTCACTCAAACAACAGAGGAGTTTTCAACACTTCGTCTAAACAAATCTAAACATCTCTTTCTTTTAGCACTGCTGACAGTTTCAAATGGTAACATTAAGCCAAATGAAATTCTACTCTTTACCACAGCAAACCCAAAATTTCCTACAGTACACAAAAATTCTTTTGTGCGACAGTGCTAATGAATATTCCAAAACGCAAAAGTTGGTGTAAACAAATATTCAGAGTAAAGTTCACACTAGTGAATATTCAAAGAAAGGTTCATGCTAATGAATACTGATAGAAAGTCGTGTAAATATTGAAAGGAACAGTTTGCACTGATGAAATTCAAAGCAGTTTGTGCTAATGAATATTGAAAGGAATTTTTGAGTATCACTCATTAATCGGTGTTCAGAATCTCCAAAGCAAGTCAGATACACATCCCAAGACATTGTGAGGCCATTCTCTACAAGCCACCATATTCTGTTGGGATTCATTGCTCTAGATAAAAACTGGTGCTATAGAAGTCAACAGACAAGGTTTTCTATGTCCTGCCAAACAGTTTCGTTACAAAGTTCAGACAGAAAAGCTAGAAGACAATTCCTTAAGATACGTACGCTTGCGACTGTCCCAGAATAGCCTCTCATCTCCTGAAAGATATAAGCATTACATAAATCATCAGAACAAGACTAAAATGAGCTACACAAAAGATAGCAAGCCAAAGTCCTATCTATGTTACCAGGTACACTACATTGCCAGACCAGAGTTAATTAACAGCAAAATCAAACACATCTCATTAACTGAGAACATAGTTTCATTTGTGACAAATAACTTCGAGCCAAACAGTAACATGCAAGATGCGTCAACAACTACAATAACAAGTTAACAACAATCTAAAAACCCAATTAACAAGTTACGGTGACAACAAATTAATTATTAATTATTAATGAGCTTTTATATAGCGCCCCTTCAAGGTTATCTACTCAGGAGCACTCCTAGTCCAACCACGGCTAAAGAGAGTAGTTTTTAAGTTTGCAAGAAACAAGGTAGAGTGAGTCATAGGGACCAGGCGAAGTGCAACAGGAAGGCCATTCCAGGTTGCAGGTCCAGCGACCGAAAAAGAACGTCGCTGCATAATGGCTGTCCGCGTGCGGGGGACCAATAGCTCGGCCTGGTCAGCCGAGCGAAGAGCAGATCTCCGCAAGACCCCCGAGGTAGAGCGACACAACTCCCGCAGGTATGGGGGAGCAAGTCCCTCTAGACAACGCCTAACCAGTGCAGAGACCCTATAGGCGATCCGCAGCGGGAAAGGGAGCCAGTGCAGAATCCCGCATATAAAGAGAAACCTGGCCAAATCTGGGGATGCGACCAATAAGACGTGCGGCTGCACGCAAAACCCGGTCCAAACACCCAAGGCGGGCAGCTGGGAGGCCAGCATAAAGGGCGCTACAGTAGTCCAGACGGGAAACCACAAACGCATGGACAAGGGTAGAAGCAGCTGCCTGCGTCAGAGTGCGGGAGACTACCCTTAACTGACGAAGTTGATAATAAGAGTCCCGACAAAGCAAATTAATATGTCGCATGAATGTGAGCTCTTGATCCAGAATTACACCAAGATCCCGTACTGAGGAGGCAAAGGAAACCCAGGGAAATTCAAGTGCCAGACCCTCAATGTTAATTTTTGCAAGCTGTTGGCACGTACCAAACCAGATATATTGGGTCTTTGCCGGGTTTAACCGTAGACGGTTTGAGGACATCCAGGCCTCCAAATTCCCCACGACTCGGGCGATCTCTCGAACTGCAGCAGCAGCAGCCAATGGTGAGCAGTGGACATACGCTTGGAGGTCATCCGCGTAGGACTGACTTAAGACTGCACTGGCCGCCAAGAGGGGACCAAGGTCAGCAGTATAGAGATGTACAATAGGGGACCCAAAACAGAGCCCTGGGGCAGGCCAAATGGAGCAGGAACCCAGGGTGACCTAGCAGACCCACAAGCCACAATGCAAGAGCGGTCCTGAAGGTATGAGGTAAGCCAGTCAAGAAAATTTCCAGAGAGACCATAGGAGGTAGAGAGGCGTGTCAAAAGAATAGTATGATCAACTGTATCGAATGCAGCGCTTACATCGAACAGTGCCAATAGA
Source organism: Allolobophora icterica (assembly GCA_963556255.1). NCBI lineage: Eukaryota > Metazoa > Annelida > Clitellata > Crassiclitellata > Lumbricidae > Allolobophora > Allolobophora icterica. The sequence continues at coordinate 65,025,267 of OY744603.1, forward strand.
GTAACCTGTGACTTATCAATGGCCCCATAAATGTCCGAGAGGAGGCATACCAACAAGGTCTCAGTAGAGTGACCTTTCCGAAAGCCCGACTGGTAAGTTGGTAAAAGGTCATTCTTATCAAGGTGGACAGTAAGCTGAGTAGCTACTACCTTTTCAATAATTTTAGAGATAAAAGACACATTAGCTATAGGTCTAAAGTTATTAGGGTCAGCCAAATCAAATCCCTCGCGTTTAGGCACCGGGATGAGGATGGATCTTTTCTGTGCGACAGGCAGGATACCCTCACGAAGGGAGCTGTTGCAGAGGACCGTCAGGAAAGGGAGTAAAATATCCACGAATTCTTGAAGAAGAGATGTAGGAAGCGGGTCCAAATCGCATGTTTTAGGCGCAGAAGCTAAGATGACTCGTCGTAAATCCTGGCTTGAGATTGGATCCAGGGCGGAAAGTTCACAGTTAGTCGGTGTATAGACCGGCGGAGGAGAACCGGCAGTGGTCTCTCGGACAGAATTGACTTTCGCAGTAAATGCCTCGAGAAAGGTATCTGGCGAGAAGAGTGGTGTAGCTGAGCGTCCAGCAGGTCGAGCACGGCCAAGGAGGTCATTTAAGGTCGACCAGAGCCTCTTAGGATCCCTCGAGTGGCAAGCGATCTTGTGTTCCCAGTAGGCCTGCTCTTTCCGTCTGTACTGCCGATGCATCTCGCGGACATATTGCACCCAGGCAGCGCGGTCAGCAGGCAGCTGACTCGTATGGCATATATTCTACAGTGTAATTTTATGAATGCCAATTTACTCCAGACATTCGAAGGCAAAATTGAAAATAAACATTACATGAAATCAATCGAACCTCAGCTCGAAATTCAGTGACCTCCTTTAAGGTCATAGGCCACAGTTGACACTGATGGAGTCAAAAGAGGACCTCGTTTGTCTAATGTGTTTCTGAAGCTGAGAGATTGTACAGACCTTGTCTTGAGAAGGTCTCGTGTCAAAAATCCAGTTGTTAATGAGATACGTCAGGAGATTGGTGAGACAGATCGTCACCACTTCACCAAGCAAACGTGGAACAAGTCCGCTGTTAAAAACAAATGCACTGTAAAGCATATACTCGTATGGGAAAACTGATGCCAAAGACGACAAGTGACAAAGAACAAGCATATGTTAGGTTCTAAACGGTGCTACATAAAGAGCCAGATAAAAACATACAACATGGGCATTGGGCATTTATTTTAAAAAAGGAAAGCAAATATGAAAAAGCATTGGTAAGCTATCGTGTCTAACAAAACAGAGCTTCTTTTATGGGGCGTGTAGGCTCATCCATTTTAGTGTAATATTGGGTTAAATAGTCTCATTTTAGTGCCTTTCAGAGGTTCTCAAAAGGTGCTACATAAAGAACCAGAAACACGCATATATCATGGGCATTTATTTTTAGAAAGGAAAGCACATTTGAAAAAATATTGGCTTTACAAATAGCAGAGAGAGAGAGAGACACACACGCACGCACGCACACACACACGCACGCACACACACACACACACTTAGAAATGAAACCAGAGAAGATTAGAAATATGAAACGACTCACGCAAAAAATCCCTTTAACCCTTCGTTGGTCCAGATATCGGAAAAGGACGATAACAACGTACTAAAACATCAGTAGAATTTTACATGTAAAAATAGTTGACAGAAATTCATTGATTAAGTCATTTAATGGAACTTAATTTCTACGAAATATCTAGATGATCCACAGTATAAAACAGAAATCATTTAAAGCATTAAGCCTGACTGAATGTTTCCATGTAACTCGAAGTTTAACCGATATGGTTAAAATAGAATTGTTTTGTTTTACCCGAGGTACACATGATCCCTCAGGACTTAAAAAGGCTCAGGAGAATAAAACAATGTCAGTTGGATATTATTTCTTTATTAGGATTATTATTTACTATGATTTATTTCTTCATGAAGCCAACAAACTCATAAACAGTCATTACTATTATTATTATTATTATTATTATCATCATCATCGTTATGATTATTAGAATTATCATCATCTTCAGAAGTTAGCTAAATTATTCCGGTAGAAATAACCAAAGCAACATACGGAAAGATGTCATTTAATTTGTAATACAATTTGATCATTTAGGATGACTCACCTGTATTGCTCTTCTCTTCCGACAAACTGTGACACGGAGCGAATGAATATCACTAGGAACAAGTGCACATAATGCATATGTATCATCCACATATAAACACACAGAAGAAGACATACATTGTATACATGTATCATATTGTATGCTTATAAACACACAAGAAAATACATACATTGTATACATGCATCATACTGTATGCCCTGTTGCCTGACCTTCTTTCTGCACTCTACTCTGCACGTTGAGACAAGTCTGATATTATTAAAATCTTTGGACATTTTATGTCATAAGTGAAAATTTCGTGCTTAAGAGAAGGTAGTCACATTCTCTACAGCACATCAGATTCTTCGCATCAAAGAATCTAATCCAACCTAATGACTTCCATTATCATAATGCCCTAGAGACCAGTCAATGGTCGCTTCAAGTGAAATCACAATCAAAAATCATAACCTACTGAAGAAGCCAGGTCAAAATCCGATAGGTTTGAGAAACCAGGAGACAGGTTACATCATGAATTAATATCTTCCATTCTTTCAATCTATCCGAATAATATGGAAGTGCTCTGATTATGTGACAGAGTAGTCGAGTGGTTTGTGTTCTTGCCTTGTAACATAGAATGTGTGAGTTCAAACCTCTTCCCTGAGACAGTTATTGTAAACAGACCTTGTTCTTACTCCTTAATGCACAGTTTCGCTTATCACCTTCGACTGATGCTTTGTCAATCGATAGCCTTGCTAAATATTACAGAAATGACTGTATTATGCTGCGTCAAGATGGGAGTATATGGTTACATCTTCGAGCCGTTTTATGATGACATCAGTGAGCAGTCCATTCTTTAGCAAGGCCAAGACCTTGCTCTCTATCATTAACCTTTGGCACATTCGCTGCAATGCATCAACTTCTTCACAACAATGTGACTAATGTTATCCTACGGTCATTTGCAGAGGTTTAACTTTGGTCTTAAAAGTGGTAGGACCAAATTTCAATAATGATGATGCTCTATGACTGTTTTGAGTTTTGAAGGTTCAAATGAAGGCCTTCCTCCGAGAAAATAATAATGGGCATTGTTTCTTCTGGTATGAGAAGTGGGGTACAATACCCTCCAAAACAAAAAGTGGGAGTATGCTACCCCTCATACCCCTAAATATTACGCCTATCGTCGTTTGCCTACCATGAAACGGCTGACTGATGACGATACCCACAGAGTGCGATAGCGCCTCGTTCATAGTCTACAACCAGCATACGCACATTATCTACCTCTTCTCTAAGAACTGTAATTTATAACTTCTATCGTGCTGGTTTATAATGCACAAGGCATCAACCGATGGTGTTATCTGGTTAATATCCAGAAGATCGGACAGTAAGACAGAGATGACAGTTTATGGAGGAAAGAGATAGCGTTTGGAGAACTGGGCAAAATGCCAGTAACTTCAGTAGAGTTGGTCACCAAACAGTTGCAACTTTTGAGGCATTCAACTGAAAGTTTAAGTAATTTATTCGTTGTCTTTTAGTTTGTCAAACAATCATTCAGTTCAATTCATTGAGCATCACAGGCGATTCATAAAATGTTGTTAGCACACTTCATAATCAACTGTACTTCCTGGATTATGACACCTCTACTTTTGCAAAACTGTGAGGTTGATGAATACAAAAACCATGTCTGGAAGTGCCATCTAAACTAATCTGATCCAATTACTTCTGTAGTGCCATTATCATACTGCCATCAATTGACGTCTTGGGCAATATGAGAAACAACATAGACTGACTCAGAGAAAGACAAGTGAAGTGACTCAGAGAAAGATGAATGAAGTGACTCTGAGAAAGACGAGTGGAGCAACTCAGAGAAAGACAATTGGAGCGACTCAGGGATAGATGAATGGAGTGACTCAGAGAAGACGAGTGGAGTGACTCAGAGAAAGACACGTGGCGCATACATCTCTGAACAGTTTCCCAATGCTGTCTTTAGATTCCGTTGTCTCTGCTTTGCTAGCAGTGGAAGGACTTTCATTCTCAGCAGCTTCTGAAGTCAGAGGCTCTGTCAGAGCCTAGAGACACAAACATCACTGCAAAACATTTATACTCAGAACAAACTACAGATGGCAGCAAAGGTTATAAACTAATCTGGTCTCATTCAGGCAATAAATTTAACCAAATCGTCATTACAGTAATTGTCATGATCATCATCGAGCACCTCTGATTAGGTTGTACTGCGAGAGGCGCTTTATAAATGCATAAATACAATACAATACAATACAATACATCATCAACATGAAAACAATGAATATCATTATTGTTATTTTCATGATCAGAGGCATCATCACCAGACAAGTCATCAAACTAAACTGTCATCATTACAAACGTCGTTAGTGATCACCATGATCAAGAACATTGACCCTTGAAAATGTTGCATATAACCCTTGATCCCAGAGATTAACCCTTACCCTACCCCCAGGAAAAAACCCTTGACCGCAGAGATTAAGGCTTGATCCCAGAGATTAATCTATAACCCTAGAGATCAATCCTTGACCCCAGAGATTAACCCTTAACCCTTGAACTCAAAGAGACCAAGCCCCCTTGATGCCACCACCACAGAAGCGATCAAAGTGGACAGACCGCATAGACTCTGCCTGTGGCGTAGTTATTGATGAAAGTCGACACGAGACGAAAGTAAAGTCCTCGGTAGAGACCAAGAAATCCGTCTGTCTCCTTAATATGACCAACTGTAACAGAATAACAACAGATTTTGTCACTGATGCTGCCGATTTCTCAGACGTACTGTATGTATGAAGGGCCCCATTTTCTGTAAATGCGCCTCTGCATAGAGAACAAGCAAAACTAAAAAATGAATGAAAAATCTTTCCCCAAATAATAAACTGTCATAAGGAAGGCGGATTTTAAATTCTTATTATGCACCAGGCCCGGCTCAAGACATTTGGCGGCCCTGGGCAAATCAGCGGCCGTAGGCAAACCGGCGGCCCTAAGCACAAAAAGTTGATGACTTTTTTTTTGTCATTCACCTCTTTTTACGAATAATAATTAAATAATTTTTGAAAAATGGAAAATTGGCGGCCCCTAAAAATCGGCGGCCCTGGGCGGCTGCCCAGTTGCCCATATGGACGAACCGGGCCTGTATGCACACACTTCTTTCGTTTTTAAAGATCTGTATGTTACATAAAATTTGCTTACTGTATTTGAAGATGTTCGGATACATAAGAACCTTGTTTCCAAAGAGATTTGTTGACAGCTTTGCAGGGACAGGTTCATGGCCAAGCTGCAATATTACCAGAAACACGTCATTTCCCACTAAACAGCATTTCACTCAAAACAGCATTGGCTAAATGAGCTTCAGTGAACAAACCTCTGTTAAACCAGCATCTTACTCTTAAAGCCACCTCCTGGTAATCTAGCATGTTACTCTTAAACCCATCTTCTGTTAAACAAGCCTTACTTACATCTTCTTACTTCATTGGTTTCTGTTTAGGTCATGGATACAGTGTCACCCGACTTGACCCTATACACGGGGACTCAAATAACACCCGCTACGTAATTGGCCAACGAGTGTCAGGTGATTTTATGGTACTAGTGTCAAATTTCACCTGAATTAAATGAAAAATCCAGCTTCCCTTTGCAGTTATAGCTTTTTAGTCACACAAAATACATAGGCTACACTGACCCTAACCGACCCTCACAACGCCGGATGCGGCCTGAATCCCTGAAATTTTTTCGGCCGGATCCCCGAAATCGGTTTTAGACTAAAATTACACATAAACAGGTGAATAGGCAGTATATCGAGATTCATCAAGGCCACGCTAGGTCTATGTCATGTACAAGAGCTTACAATGTGACTTCGAATAGTTTTCGAGAGTTTTGCTGCTTTCTATGAAACTGTTTTCGGAAAATTGGGCTTTTGAGCATTTTCAGGGATTCGGGTTTCGGGGATTCGAGTTGACCCCACGACGCCTACCTGACCCTAACTGTCTCTCACAACGCCAATCCTGACCCTAACTGACACTCACGATGCAAGGATGAAATTTATTCATGTGACATGCTTCAGCCAATAGCGTGATGGGCGTGAATTTAGACCCAGGGTTTCAGAGTTGTTGTCCTCGAGACCAAGGTCTTGGTCTCGAGTGCACTCGAGTTCGTTTTTAAAAGTCTCGGTCTTGAGACCAAAAGTCTTGGTTTTGGTCTTGGTCTTGAGGTTCAAAGTCTTGGTCTTGAGGTTCAAAGTCTTGGTCTTGGTCTCGCAAGACCAAGACCAAGACCGGCTGTTAATATGAACAGTCATTTAACAAAACTCAACAATTTAAAAATTTATCAAGCCTGTTTGCGCCATAGCCTACGACAAATACCTACGGACGGATGCAACACTTGTTGGTCAGGAAAACCCATCGGCAGCAGCAGCTAGGCTAAGTTATGCTGTGTCTGGAAGCCCTGCTGAGACTTTATCTGAAGCTAGATGGTCTGATAAACCATGGCAGGATTTCAAAAAGGCTCACGATTTGTACATTTATATCCAGTGCTTGGAAAGCTACTGTGTGCTAGCGACTTCAGCACCTGTAGAACGTATTTTGTCAAATGGCGGAATTTTTATGAGGCCCCACATGGCACGTTTTGGTCAGAAAATTCTGAGCGAATTGGTTTTTATAAAATACAAAAGGCATTTGGAATAACATTTTGCATGAAGGACTTTTGTAAATATGAATTCGGAATTCTTTGCAGTCTGCATTTAAAGTTGATTTGTTTGAATAAAATAACTCACGTTTTCATTAAAATAGCGACTAGTCCAACTTGACAATATTTTGTAAGGAAAAGAAGTCTTGAGCTGAATGTGATTTTTTGGGTCTTGGTCTCGGTCTTGAGGTTCAAAGTCTTGGTCTCGAGGTTCAAAGTCTTGGTCTTGGTCTTGAGGTTCAAAGTCTTGGTCTTGACGTTCAAAGTCTTGGTCTTAGGTTTAAGGTCTTGACAACAAGACTGCTGGGTTTCCGCAAACGTCCGGGGCGGAGCGGATACACTTCGTTCTGTTTAACCTAACTTCTGCAACACCAGCTTATTTGGAATTACTCCATCTTTGGTGAAGACAGCTGTACTTAATATCAAGCCACTAATGATTAACAAAGCTTCATTGGAACTGAACTTGAGGTTCAACTGAACCATTTCTTATTAAACTAGCTCCACATTAATATACAGGAGGGGCTTCAGTTGCAGGGGTCAACCCGAATCCCCGAATACGCTGAAAGTACATAAAAGCCCGATCTCCCGAAAACAGTCTTATAGAAAGCGGCCGAACTCCCGAAAACTATTCAAAGTTAAATTGTAAACTCTTATACGTGACATAGATCTGGAGTGGCCTTGCATTCATCCGACTTCTAATTTCAGTTACGTTTTCATCACTAATCGATTTCGGGGATCCGGCCGAAATTCGTTTCGGGGATTCGGGTTTCGGGAATTCGGGCCGGACCCTCAGTTGCACGCCTGGACGGTTTCGCTACCTGGATGAGCACTTTCGCATAGGCGATCGGGTGAAGCACCACGAGTGTGCCACCTCCAATAACAATCTGTGATACGGCGTCCATTGCTTCGGACTAAACTCAGATATAAAAATATTTACAACTAAACTTGAGCAAATTTAACAAAATATAAAACTATAAACATCAGCAAAAACCAGTAACTAAGGCCTCGCTTTTGACCCGCTAAAGATGGCTGGTCAATGGACTTGCTCCATAGAGTCAGATTCCTTGGTCATAGACTAAACATAAAAATCGTAATGTCGCAAATTTTTTAAGCAAATTTTTAAGCACTTTGGATGCTAAGCTAAACATAACATATTATCAACCCTATTCACAGGCGCTGAGTCAAGTCAGAGGGGTTGTCAAAAGATTCAAAGTGTACAAAAAATTTGGTTGCAGGAAGACCTAAGACTAAGAGTGAAGGAGACAGAACAGTTAGGCCCTACGGTTGTGTTTACGTTGAAAGAAAATATTGGAATGTAATGTAAATCTCCGAAATTTCTCAGCGCCACACAAAAGCCACGTCAGGGAGACCAGCTTATTACCGGCGCTATATCAAATCAAGTCCGCAATAGCCATGTCCGTCTTATCCGTTCCGGCCGGTGTCTGGTCAGAGTCCGGGGAGGTCAAGCCGAGGAGACAGCAGGGTAGGCCTATACTACCACAGAATAGATAAAGCGTAGGCCCTACTATACGCTTTATCTATTCTGTGGTACTACGGTGGTAATCGGTGATGATGGCGGTTGTGTGGTGGCGCACAAATGGAATCAGGAATGCGCGTAACGGAGTGGATTGACGAGGTGAATAAGTTTTGAAAAGGTGGGACTTCAGTTTGAACGGAAAGTCTGAGTTATAGAGCAGTTATGGACATTTGATGGTGGGTGAGCGATGGCATGGGTGGAGAAACGGACAGTTTGCGGGATTCTGGAGGAGATCGTTTCAGAGTCGAAGTCCAGCGCAATATATAGGATCGATAGGCTATATCAGCGCCTCACTCAAGGCGAGTAATCGTAATCGTAATCTCGAGATTTCTACAACGCCCAAAAAGCGAAGTCGCGGGTACCAGCTCATTCACAGGCGCTTAGTCAAATCAAAATCGATAGGCAGCGGGGGCGGGGGTGAAATCGGTTCCAGGAGTAAACTAAAGTAGTAAAGTATGAGGTATGGCCCCGTATGGACAATTGTTGTTCTCGAGACCAAATTAAAGGCCTTGGTCTCGAGTGCACTCGAGTTCGTTTTTAAAAGTCTTGGTCTTGGTCTTGAGACCAAAAGTCTTGGTCTTGGTCTCGAAAGACCAAGTCCAAGATTAATTCAGCTGTCAATATGAACGGTCATTTAACAAACTTTAAGAATTTAAAAATTTATCAATTCTGTTTGCGTCATAGGCCTACGACAATCTACGGACCTAGATATAACAATTAGGCCTAAGTTTTAATTATTACGTTGTTGGTAATTAAGGAGAACCCATCGGCAGCAGCTACAGTTATAATTTATCTCGAAGCCATGTATAGCTATAGCTGCTACTAAGCTACTAAGCTACTTAAGTATTTTGTTTCTGAAGCCAGACGGTCTGATAAACCATTGGAGGATTTAAAAAACACTCGATCACGATTTGTATATTTGCATCCAGTGCGTGAAAAGCTGCATGCTTTGTGTGCCAGCACAGTGCCAGGGACTTCAGCACCTCTAGAGCGTTTTTTTTCACATGGCGGAATTTTTGAGGCCCGGCCGACCCACAGCTAGGCCTAATCCTATGCCCTAACCGACTCTCACGACTCTTACTCTGACCCTAACCGACCCTCAGGATGCAAAGAGTCTATAGACACCCACCAACATGGTACATAGGCACAGAGGCGTAACTTTGGTCTAAAAAGTGGGGGGGACCAATTTATTTTCCCCTTTCGTTTTTCACATGGAGAACATCTCTGGGAAGGCACAATACTAAAATATTGATTGGCAACGTTCAAAAAGTGGGGGTACGGTACCCCTAGTCCAAAAAGTGGGGGTACGGGTACCCCGGCCTCGTACCCATAGGCGTAGCTACATTGAGGCAAGAGGAGGCAGTTGCCTCCTCGTGGTTCTAAAAATTTAAAATTTTTCCTTGGGTTATAGCCCTGCACCTGGAATTTGCCTCCTGTTGAACGGTGAACCCTGGCCCAAGAGAAGAAATTTAAGAAGAAATCCCCAAAAGTCATCAAATTTTTTGACAGAGAAATCTCCTAAAAAGGTCATCAATTTCTTTGGGCAGCAATCTCTAAAAACAGGTCATCAAATTTTTTTCAAGATTTTTTGCCTCCTCTTGAATTTAAGTCTGGCTACGCTCCTGGCTATAGGACGGATTTTTGGAACCCCACCTGCGCAGTGACATGATTTTTTCCAGTTTTTTACTTCTACAACTCTGAATTTTGGGGGCTTTTAAAAATTTCATTTGTACTGTACATGCATATATTTATTTTTATGTAGAACCTTTTAAACGGCTTGTGTAGCAAATTTCATCTCGCGCGCGTGAATAAATATGGATTCATTTGAAAGTATAGGGCCTACTTTGAATTTTTCAGGATTGTAGACGAGGGCATAGGCGCCGACTCCACAGGGGCAACAGGGACGTTCGCCCCAGTACTCACCAAGGTTCGGTGGCGAGAGTATATTTTCGCCCCAGTACAATTTTGGCCATTCAAAATATCAAAAATTAAAAATGCTTAATAAAACTTACTTATTTACTTTTAATTAAGGAACAAGGAAGCCTCTGCGGCCTTCAAATTTACTGTTTCCAAGGGTCCCAAGCTATTAACTAAAGACATTTCATGTACTTTTTCCGTGTATGTCTCAGCATCTCTGCAGTCTGAACTAGCCTGTATATATATATATGACGTATGCTTCATGATACATGATACGCAGGGCTACAGACGTATGTAAGTGTAGTGTCTCCTCACCTATTAACATCTTTGGTCTATACTATGTCACCCTGATGTGTCTGACAGCTGGAGTATTTGACCCTGGTTGACCCACGACCAGTTGTACACGAGCCAGATTCTCCCCTTTCAGGCGCACAGCCACTGCATACACTGTAACGGTGTATCTTTCAGCTCCAGCGCTAAGAAGTGCTGAAATAAAATCTGCGGCAATCTGCCTTGTTCGTCTTTCTTCTGTTTTCTCTCGCTCTGTCTCTGCAGCAGTCTGTTTCTCTCAATGTCTCTCTACAAGCCTTGTGGCCTGTACACACTACACTGTACACACTACACTATACACACTACACTGTACGCATTATACTGTCTACACAGGACTGCAGTTTTCATTCTTAATTTTAATTGGCCTTGGGTGAATTTAAAGTAGTTCAACGGAGGCTTGGCGGAAGAGAGCGAATGGAGGAAGGGAGAAAGAGAGCGAACGGAGGGTGGGAGAAACAGAGCGAAAGGAGGGTGGGAGGAAGAGAGCGAACGAAAGGTTAGAGGAAGAGAGCGAACGGAGGGTTTGAGAAAGAGAGTGAAAGGAGGGTTGGAGGAAGAGAGCGAACGGAGGGTGGGAGGAAGAGAGCGAATGGAGGAAGGGAGAAAGAGAGCGAACGGAGGGTGGGAGGAAGAGAGCGAACGGAGGGTTGGAGGAAGAGAGCGAACGGAGGAAGGGAGAAAGAGAGCGAACGGAGGGTGGGAGGAAGAGAGCGAACGGAGGGTTGGAGAAAGAGAGCGAACGGAGGGTTAGAGGAAGAGAGCGAATGGAGGGTTGGAGGAAGAGAGCGAACGGAGGGTTGGAGGAAGAGAGCGAATGGAGGGTTGGAGGAGGAGAGCGAACGGAGGGTTGGAGGAAAAGAGCGAACGGAGGGTTGGAGAAAGAGAGCGAACGGAGGGTTAGAGGAAGAGAGCGAATGGAGGGTTGGAGGAAGAGAGCGAACGGAGGGTTGGAGGCAGAGAGCGAAGGAGGGTTGGAGGAAGAGAGCGAACGGAGGGTTGAAGTAAGAGAGCGAACGGAGGGTTGGAGGAAGAGAGCGATCGGATGTTTGGAGGAAGAGAGCGAACGGAGGGTTGGAGGAAGAGAGCGAACGGAGGGTTGGAGGAAGAGAGTGAACGGAGGTTTGGAGGAAGAGAGCGAACGGAGGTTTGGAGGAAGAGAGCGAAAGGAGGAAGAGACAAAGAGAGCGAACGGAGGGTTGGAGGAAGAGAGCGAACGGAGGGTTGGAGGAAGAGAGCGATCGGAGGGTTGGAGGAAGAAAGCGAATGGAGGGTTGGAGGAAGAGAGCGAACGGAGGGTTGGAGTAAGAGAGCGAACGGAGGGTTGGAGAAAGAGAGCGATCGGATGTTTGGAGGAAGAGAGCGAACGGAGGGTTGGAGGAAGAGAGCGAACGGAGGGTTGGAGGAAGAGAGTGAACGGAGGTTTGGAGGAAGAGAGCGAAAGGAGGAAGAGAGAAAGAGAGCGAACGGAGGGTTGGAGGAAGTGAGCGAACGGAGGGTTGGAGTAAGAGAGCGAACGGAGGGTTGGAGGAAGAGAGTGAACGGAGGTTTGGAGGAAGAGAGCGATCGGATGTTTGGAGGAAGAGAGCGAACGGAGGGTTGGAGGAAGAGAGCGAACGGAGGGTTGGAGGAAGAGAGTGAACGGAGGTTTGGAGGAAGAGAGCGATCGGATGTTTGGAGGAAGAGAGCGAACGGAGGGTTGGAGGAAGAGAGCGAACGGAGGGTTGGAGGAAGAGAGCGATCGGAGGGTTGGAGGAAGAAAGCGAATGGAGGGTTGGAGGAAGAGAGCGAACGGAGGGTTGGAGTAAGAGAGCGAACGGAGGGTTGGAGAAAGACAGCGAACGGAGGGTTGGAGGAAGAGAGCGAACGGAGGGTTGGAGGAAGAGAGCGAACGGAGGGTTGGAGGAAGAGGGCGAACGGAGGGTTGGAGGAAGAGAGGAAATGGAGGGCAGGAAGAAAAGAGTGAACAGAGGTTTGAAGGAAGAGAGCGAAAGGAGTAAGAGAGAAAGAGAGCGAACGGAGGGTTGGAGGAAGAGAGCGAACGGAGGGTTGGAGTAAGAGAGCGAACGGAGGGTTGGAGGAAGAGAGCGAACGGAGGGTTGGAGGAAGAGAGTGAACGGAGGGTAGGAGGAAGATAACGAACGGAGGGTTGGAGGAAGAGAGCGAACGGAGGGTTGGAGGAAGAGAGCGATCGGATGTTTGGAGGAAGAGAGCGAACGGAGGGTTGGAGGAAGAGAGCGAACGGAGGGTTGGAGGAAGAGAGTGAACGGAGGTTTGGAGGAAGAGAGAGATCGGATGCTTGGAGGAAGAGAGCGAACGGAGGGTTGGAGGAAGAGAGCGAACGGAGGGTTGGAGGAAGAGAGTGAACGGAGGGTTGGAGGAAGAGAACGAACGGATGGTTGGAGGAAGAGAGCGATTGGATGTTTGGAGGAAGAGAGCGAACGGAGGGTTGGAGGAAGAGAGCGAACGGAGGGTTGGAGGAAGAGAGTGAACGGAGTGTAGGAGGAAGAGAGCGAACGGACTAGTCCCTCTTGTTCAGAATACAAAGTTATTCGTTTACTTGTAAACAAAAAAAGAAATTTCTAATCGCCGGCTAAAGCTCTCCTGAACCACAGAAACTAAGACTCATCTGATGGGAAGGAACTTCAAAATTTAGAATAGCAGTTGGTTGATTTGCTTTTTAAGTACATGTAGTACATAAGTAATCTGCTTTACTTCGTGAAACATTTCATTTTTATTTTATAATTCAAGACAATTTAACTTCAGTTATTAATCTCACTTGAACTATTCAGTAGGTTAACCTAACGGTCCTAACCTATGGTATTGTACTGCATGTGCATGATGAAGTATTCTGTTCATGATTCTTCATTCATTATGTAATTCTTTTATCTGCAGTGTTAGTGTACACTATAGCTATGCATGTAGCATAACTAGTCTATAAGCGACAGGCCAAATTGACCAATACATTTTTGTTGTATTCTTGTTTTGTCTTGAACTTTTAATGTGACTTGAACAATGGATCACTGATGATAACGTTCAATCCTTTTTTACTTGACTAATTGCAGTTTTAAATAGCTATCTCAGTACTTTAACTTTTCGATGGGTAAGGGCCACCAAGCTTACAATGTCCAAGGGCCCCGGCTAGGTTGTTACGCCACTGGTTGTTAACAAATCTTTCAAAACAGAATTATTTATTGTTACAGCCATAAAAGTTACTAATTATATAGTAACTTACTCTTGTCACTACGATGGATAAGTTTGTTGTTTTGAAGTACCGCAACAAGAGATTGTGTCAGCGCCGCCGGTTGCTTTGTGCTTGTCTTTATGATTGGGCAGAGCCGCAGAGGAATCTCTGTTGCATAGCATTACAATTAGTCTCTTCCCAGTTGAAAGGGCTTGAGGAGAGGGGGAACTCGGAGAGGCAGAAGACAGGGCAGGATAGGCGATGGGATCACATCCGATCACGGGATCTTGGGAATGGAATTCTTGCCCCAGTACCTTTTACTAAAAGTCGGCGCCTATGGACGAGGGTATAATCCTATACGCGGTTATACAGCGTGTACTCGCCTCTAGATACTGTATAATCACTCACAAACTTTTTAGTATACTCAGTGGCGGCGAAATTGTTTAACAGGTGGGGAGGGGACACTTTGAAATGATCTGGTCAAAAAAGAGTTTTGAACTGATCTGATCTTTTCGCATGGAGACCATTTTTTACATAGGCCTATTTCCAGTGGCGTAGCCAGGTTTTAGTACCAGAGGGAGCGAGCACATAAAAAAGGCCCCAATTACCAAAATATATAATTTCAATTAATTACATTCATTTTGATTATAAGTATTTATTTTTGTATTTTAAACAGAAACACTGAAACACCCGAAAGGTGGCAAAAGCACAATGGCGGCACCACGATTTGAAAACTAGTACGGCAAATCAGAGGATCTTGGTAAAACTGTAGCCTACGGCAAAATTATGTTTTTGCCGTAAAACCTTTAAAAGTGGTACGGCAAAAGCCGTACAACAAACATAGGCGGCGCCGCCATTTCAAAAGCAATACGTAGGCCTATAATAAATGTGTAATAGAGTACCGTATACTAGGCCTATAATATAACAGTACAAACACAAACCAATTACAGTAGTCTTTTTCGTGTAGACTTCATTTTAGCAAATTTATCGATTACCTCGTTATAATCCACTTCACTAGCGAACTGTCCTTCGATCGTAATCAAAGTTAAGATACACAATCTGTCCTCGCCCATAGTAGAACGTAGGCCTACTAATGATTTTATGACTTTGAGTCGGCTAAAGGATTGTTCCACACCAGCGCTGTTTATTGGCAAGGTCAGCAAAATGCGATACAATGTAGACTGCAGGCTAGGATGAAAGGAACACATATCATTGGCGATCATGAATTTTGGTACATGTCTGCTAGAGATTCTAAGTTGGTCACATTATCTGCAGTAGCATTGCTAAAATGGTTTGAATCTAAAAAAAACAACTAAATTTAGAGGCCACATGTGTAAAATGCTCAAATGCTCAGGTCCCTGGTTATATGCTGAAGGTCCTACATTGGCTTCCGGTCAGCCAGAGCATATTATAAAGGGTTGTTTCCAAGATGTGGCGGTGCCAGCTGGGCTGCACTCCAGCTTATCTGCGGGTCTTTTGGCGCCTTGTGCTGGGAGTTCAGGGTTGCCGCCACCTTCACTCTTCAGGGAAGGGGATGCTCATTGGGCCTTTTGCCCGCACAGCCACCATGCGAAACCGCTCTTTTTCAGTGGTGGGCTCGATGGCATGGAACGGACTCCCTCTTGAGTTGCGCCTGCTCATCAGAATTCCCACTGATACGTTCTAAACTAGATTGAAAACTGTCCTATTTGGCCGTGCTGGAGTCGGGAGCATCTCTGATTAGCCCCCTTGGATGTGTGCTATATAATACTCGAATGAATGAATAAATGAAATCCTTTAGTTATGCTATTTTATGACACAATCTAGAGATACTATGAATTTGTTCTGGAATCATCCAATGACATTTCCTCATGGAATTTCTTTTCCGAACTCTATGTTGCTCATAATATTGTGGTAACATCGGATTTTTGAGGCAGCTCAATTGTTTGATTTTCAGTCAGTTCAAATTCAGATTCAAATTCATTTAGCATGTTTTTCATCTCGTTTTCAAATAGCTGAATGAGAAGCTGAGAGTAAATCAATGCTGCTTCTCTGTAAATATGTGGATCAACTGAAAGCCTTCTCTAGCACTTTTTCACACAATATTAGAAGAACTAAGAATTCGAACGTAGGCCTATCCAATGTTACAAGAATATATACCTTTCGCTTCAGCCAACTGTTTAGTAGTGCAGTTTGAAAGAGCCTACCATTTAAGGACAAGGTGACATATTTGTTATGTCGTTTGAACGATTAGAATAAATAAATTTCGATGATTGGAATAAATAAACTGTGAAAAAGGCCCCACATTTTGGAAAATGATCTTAGGGGGAGCGGTCGCTCCCCCTGCTCCCGTCCTAGCTATGCCTCTGCCTATTACCCTGCCAGTAACTGATTATGAAACGCTGATGAGCTTACCTCCATATAATGGCAATTGTATCGTCTATGATGTCATCTACTCGTTTTCGTTTAAGAACAAATTTATCCATTTTCCATATCAGCAAAATATGAACACGACGTGTATTAGTCAAAATCAACGACTTCTTAAATGTTCATATTGTGTAACGGAGGGAGCTTTCTTCAGCTAGCCGACTCGGGTATGTTCGACCAAGGACAGTTAGGCCTATTGATTCTGAGATTGTGAGGAAACTGAGGGATGAGGAGTCATATCAAGGCCGACAATATGAGTGTGGGTCTTATACGGATAATATAACTGATGCAGGGTGTAGTCTGTAGAATCTTGCGTTTTGACGTACATCTTCAAATCCCGTTACGACTCGGATGAAAACCATAGGCCTAAGGCGGAGAGTAAGGGTGATGTCAGATCTTTCCAATTAAGAAGAGGGTAGCTGTGGTCCAGATGTGTGGCGCCTGCGGCCTACGGAATGGTCACGCGGTCAGTTTGTCGGGTGACTTGTGTGGCTGAAAGTCTGCCTGTCTGACTGCCTGTGACTCAGTTTGTCTGGCTCTCGGATGACCTGTATTTGTATATCGTACTTTTGCGGTAGATTATTCCTCACTCTGCCTGCATACATGAAGCAAGGCGGAGACTGCGATCTCTGCTCTGGGAAGGCAGAATAATAAAATATTGATTGGCATTATTTAAAAAGTGGGGGTACGGTACCCCAGTCAGAAAAGTGGGGGTACGGGTATCCCTCGTACCCCCACAAATTACGCCCATGTATGTTTTCAAGTTTTGTGACACCTTCTGGTATAACCTTTTTTTATCAAGGGGCCGCCAATTAACTTTTATTCAGCTTAGGACCTCACCAAGTCTAAACCCGGTACTGCCTAAAATCATCTAGGCCTATGCAACAGTTTAAGGTTAGGCTACCCATAGGATTTCGATTGGGCTTCTCCAACGACCATCGATTAAATAACGGCGCTATAGAAATCATTAGATGTTATCCACTGTTCATTGCGCTATTTCAGGTCGAAGAAGGACGGATCAGATCCTATAATATAGCCTATTTCCTTCTACATAATTTTAGGCCTAATAATAATCCTTCAAACTGATTGTTATATAAGTGACCGTCGATTGGTGCTTTTGGATAATTATAACGGCGCTATAGAAGTAATTAGATTAGTGTACAGTAAAGTAAGTAAGTAAGTATATCCTTTATTGAACCAACCTCAAACCGTACTTTGGTGTAGGCCTACATGAGTTTCATCGAAAGTTTTAATAAGTGTATATGTATATATATTTATTTATTTAATTATTTATTTATTAATAGACTAGCTGTAACCCGTGAAAAAACACGGTAAATTTATTTTAGAAACTTTAATGTGGTTGAGAGCAAAAATCTAAAAAATACGGAAGCTAACTGTAGCCCGTCCATTGCTCCTTGTTGGTAAGTTACAGCTCCATCTATCGAATGAAATGATAATCTACCAACAAAATATCCGACGTCTGCCATCTAGCGAATGATAATGAAGTAGAAGTTACAGACAGATAATACATTATGTTGGTTGATAGGGGCTTTGGGGTTTATTTGAAAATTGTCATTTGAATATATTTGTAATAAATACCATATATGAGAGATTACAAATGGATCCCAATTTCACAGCATCATAAATTCACAATGACAAAGGCGTTATCGACTTCTTTTGAATAACTATAGTTTTTAAGCGTTATCTACTGGCTTAGCGCCGTGGCGGATTGCCCATGTCACTGGCCAGCCGAGTTGCGGACCTCGGTTCGCGACCGGGGTGGTCGGCGGCATGATTTTTTTCCATTTTATAATTTTCTCACTACATCAGAAGAATGTTAAATACCAAACAATAAACTCGAATCGTTTATTGGTACAAGTTTCAAACGTATAATGAAAACAATTAAGACGGCGCTTTAACTAGCTCATGCATATGAAGGCTATAGGCATAGGCGTAGCTACATTGAGGCAAGAGGAGGCAGTTGCCTCCTCTCGGTTCTAAAAATTTAAAATGTTTCCTAGCCCTGCACCTGGAATTTGCCTCCTGTTGAACGGTGAACCCTGGCCCAAGAGAAGACATTTAAGAAGAAATCCCCAAAAGTCATCAAATTTTTTGACAGAGAAATCTCCTAAAAAGGTCATCAATTTCTTTGGGCAGCAATCTCTAAAAACAGGTCATCAAATTTTTTTCAAGATTTTTTGCCTCCTCTTGAATTTAAGTCTGGCTACGCTCCTGCTCGTACCCCCCACAAAGTACGCTATAGGCACCCCGATTGTACATGTTCGCCGAACTTTTGTAAATACGAATTCGGAATTCTCTGCAGTCTTCATTTAGAGTTATTTGCTTGAATAAAGACTCCCGTTTTCATTTAGGACATACACATCACCACGAACAAATGCACATGGTTTAAATGTCTTACTAAATAACCGTATTTACTTATTAAATCAGCATTGCAACATTCAAAGATGTACTGTATTTACTTAATAGGCCAGAAAATTGCAACATTCAAAGATGTACTGTATTTACTTAATAAATCAGAAAATTGCAACATTCAGAGATGTACTGTATTTACTTAATAAATCAGAAAATTGCAACATTCAAAGATGTACTTACTGTATTTACTTAATAAATCAGAATTGCAACATTCAAAGATGTACTGTATTTACTTATTAAATCAGCACTGCAACATTCAAAGATGTGGATCCTACCTATTCACGTGAGAAATGGATTGGCTGAGTTAGCCTGAGTCACATTACAAGTGTCAGAAATGGACACGACATTTTTATAAATGAAAGACATATACATGTGTTCAGCTAAATAGAAGAAGAGAAAAGCAGTCCCTTACGCCCTGAGGCAGCCATGGGTATGAAGTGTTAGCAACTTCCTTTTCTTAGCCTCCTCAGCGTATGAGGGCGGGTGGCCAGTCCTCTTCCCTCCGACAGTGTATGGTCATTTAGTTGAGTTGGCTAGGGATGCAGATAGAGCAGAAATGTCTAACTAACTATCTGCCCTGGCAGGGATTTGAACCCCCCGACCTCTTAACTGACAGTCTATCATGCTAACCACTACACTATCGAGCACCCCAGTTCATATAGACCACTTGGAAAATGGCAATGACTACAACTGACATATCACAGGCCTATTATATATGCAAGTACTTACTCAGAACACTGGAGAAAACTGGCTTTTTGCCTGTCAACAAACACAAGGATAAGTAATATAAAATGCAAAAAAATTTAAGAACAAGTTTAGTAGGCAACCTTTTCCTACTGGGTTTTGTTAGGATAAGGTTTCTTATGTAAAACAAGTTAAACTAAATGATCACAGAAAAGAAACGTGATGTTTCTTAGCAGTAGTAGTTATAAGTTGCTATATAAATACTTAACCAGAAATTAAAGAAAACAAGCTAGAACAAAGACGTACAATTGCCACAACAGAATTAATTGGATAAGAAACCAGGTGACAATATAAAACTGGTACAGTTAGGGCTGTGTGAAGACTTTTAATTAATTTGCATAACTGTACATAAGAAATATTCTAAGGCTGCAGACACACAAGCAATTAAGTTGGCTGGGAAAATACATAGTGACAAGTCTAAGCAAAAAGTGTTATTAAAGTGAAGCATAGGAATCAGAGCCATTTTAAGGTTGTCGTAGGCCCTAGGGCCTAGGCACTCTTACATTCGTAGACCCCAACTCAACTGCCAACAAAATTTAACAACAGGTTTAGTAGGTAACCACGTTCAGCCGTTCACATTATTTCTTGGTGTCATGTTTAGTCATGATTCACGAACAGTTTTCATTTTAAATCTCAATCAGACATCCGACCAGACCAGTCAAGTACCGCGAAACCACATCAGGCGTGGAAGAGTGGCCCGTTCCTGCCAAGCAGATCAAGGTGGAGTTGACGGATGAGGAGAACGAGGAGACTCTGACGAATCCACTTCCAGCAGGCAACGACCTTCCACAGCAAGAGTCGCCAAGCCCAGTTGCAAGGCCTGCGTTGCCGATCGAGATGTACATGTGCCACTACTGCCATCACCTGCTCTGGAACATGGAGGAGATGATGGCGCATCTCTGTGAGTCGCATCCAGATGATCCTCCGGAGTTTGAGCTGATGCAGGAACCGGCCGCGTCCTCTCCAGTGATGAATGACGGTTCGGCCTCCTTGCTCAGCAAGATACCGAAAGATACAACGAATAATGCATCAAGCAAGGTTCCAGACAACCTGGTGGAAAAGACGATCGAACCACGCCAGGTTATAAATGAAGTCAACGAATTCGACAATGACGAAGACGTGGAGAGCGAAAGTGGTAAGTTCAAATTCAAAGTAAATAAACACCATCTGGATTATTTTATTCCGAGGAACGTAACTTTGTCAACTGAACATGCATCAGTACCAATTACAAGATATATAATGGAAATATGAATACGATATTGTTAAATTACACGATCCAGTAAAAATAACTGATGGTCTACTGTGCAGTTATATCTTTCAGAAAATAAACTACTTTATTATTTTGGACATATTGTTTGTTGTCATGTTGCACCAGTTAAGCACTGCAACTTAGTTTACTTTAACTCGTCTTTGGATTTGACTTTTCCAAACTTAAGTGGCTTGGGAAAAGTCAAATCCAAAGACAATTTAAAATAAACAAAGACGCAATGCTTCGCTGGTGCAACTTGACAACAAACAATAATTATGTCCGAAATTATGCCTCTAAATAATAGACGAATTTCTTAAACTACTAAGGAGAGCATAGTCTGTTTCTCATTGTATTTGGCATCTTCAAAAGGTTGTTTCATCGAAATACCACGACAACATGTGTTAATTTTGTAGTGCATCGCCCTAAAAGTTCAAATCGAAATTTCCGTGAGGACGATTTCGTCTTCAAATGCCGTCTGTGCAGCTATCACACGGACAAGGTGACCGTGATGCGTCACCACGTCATGTCGCACCTGCTCTACCACCCGTATCGGTGCCCCTACTGTGAGCACGCGCATTCTGTGAAGAGCTCGCCGATCACGAAGCACATCAAACTGAAGCATCCCGGGATGGACCCGCAGTTCACCTGCGCACGTGACGAAGAAATGGAACGACAGGTGAGAAGTACCTACTACCGGACGGTACGCGACGGAACGGAGTCCACAGTACCGGTCAAGAGTTTCAGGAAGCTGTTGACGATTCCACTGACCCCGAAGATGCGGAAGCCGTCAAGGCGGGCCTTCTACAAGTGCAAGTTCTGTGGTCTGGTGACCCACATCCGAACAGACATGAAGCATCATCTGATGCGCGAAATACACTACAAGCCGTTCGTCTGCGGCTACTGTAACTACACGGAGCCGAGTCGCTCCGGCATGGGAAAGCACTTTCGCTCGAAGCACTGTGGCATGGTCATCGACATCCGCTGCACCCACGACGCACAGGAGGACGCCCGCGTGGAGCAGATGCTCGAGGATTGCGTCACTAGACATGATCCGGACAGCGTGATTGACAGCCCCGTCTTGCAGACGGACGCGACTCGCAAGAACGAACCGTTCAAACTCCTCACGAAGAAGTTGCCCTCAGAGACGATGTCCGTGTACGGCGGTTCGGGTCTGAACCCGTTCGGGTCGATGGTAGCTCGCGATTTGGCGTTTTCCCGGGTTTCTTTGGATCCCACGGCAAAGTCCAAAAGTCGTTCTTATCGTCGCGGGCTCCAAAGATACATCGTTGCATGCAGTGTTCGTACAGCAGCACCAGTCTTCGCCCACTACAGGCCCATATGGTTAAGCATCGACCCTGTCGTCTCCAGTGCGGCTACTGCACCCACCGAAGTCACTATCCGAGCTGGATTCGAAAGC
Organism: Allolobophora icterica; assembly: GCA_963556255.1. NCBI lineage: Eukaryota > Metazoa > Annelida > Clitellata > Crassiclitellata > Lumbricidae > Allolobophora > Allolobophora icterica. The sequence continues at coordinate 65,047,292 of OY744603.1, forward strand.
ACATTCGATCCAGTCATCCGGGACTGGCCTTCAAGTACTGCAAGGTTGCATCCGGGCCTAAGGTTCAGGCTGCTGAATTGAAGCATGAAATTGGTTTTGGCAATTCGCCTGCTCCGTCTGTGGCTAGCATTCCCTCTCCGTCTCCACCTCCTCCTCTTCCAACTCCTTCGCCACCTCCTGTTTCAAAGTCAGTGGCAGCGCTTTCTTCCATCGGGAAGAAGTCGCAGAAACAGCAACAAGGTATGCAAAAACTTTTCCTTTTTTGTTTACACAGTATGCAACTTGATGCTTTTCCTATTAGACTTAGAGGAATTACCTGTTATTCGATCAACTTAAGTTACGTTTACATTGGACATTACTTTAAAGTTATGTAGAGCAGTACTACGGGACACTGTCTTGTAATGCTCAAGCTTTTGTAGCCAAAGGAGTTGCAGGACGTGCGTAATCTTCCACCAATTAGGGACTGCTCGGCAGTAGCGTCCTCGTGTGCTGTGGCCCGCCTTACATATGCCGCCCCGGCCTGGTGGGATTAGCTGGTGCTGAGGACCGTTCCAGGCCTGACCGGATGGAGCAAAGGCTGGGCTATCTTCCCTCGGGTCGTCTTGTGTGGGTGAGCTGGTGAGGGAGGCGGACGCTGCTTCAACAAGTTTCGTGGAACGAGCACCATTTCGCGGAGACTGTTGCCACTCAAAACCCTGCGGCGGTACTACCTCCGTCCAAGGTCATGAGACCGTCCAAGGTCATGAGACCGTTCAGGGTTATGAGACGAGGTAGACGAGTTCATCATCTTGGAACTACCCGCAAAGGACGATAGAAAATTTATCCGGCGCGTAATTTATAGCCGTCTAACTTGACCGCCCCAACTGAACCCGTCTGCCTTTTTTATTTGACAATATTTTACCTCGTTTGTACGTGATTACAGTGTGTCAATCTGTTAATCAATAAACGAATATATATATATATATATACATATATATATGTAGCGTTCCTATCATCGCCCTCTTGCGAGCGCACGCCCTGTTGTAAGGCATCGACTGACTGGACAAAGCGTGCGGGATTTGAACCCGGGACCATGTGGGGATTATCTCTTACCTTGTGTTGAGCACTATATAATTTTCTGGTACCAAGGATATTTCCTGACATATGTCTGCGTGTGTTAAAGGTCCTTCTGCCTTTACAACAGTATTTTTGGCGGGAAAGTTCCCGCGCAAACTCCCAACTTCCCGCGCTAATTGTGACATGACACTTTCCAACTTCTCCTGGCGCAAGATAAATTCCCTCATTATTTCACACAATTCAACAACTTCGCCTGTTGAAATGGCAGCTGAATTAGCTGTCATCATTTTATTTATATTTCAAACAGATTAATGCTTACTAGAATTTAAGTTGAATTAAAGTCTATTATTACTAATGATTGTCAATGTTCTTAAATCCGATAATAAAGAATTAAACTACACACTCGTGTCATAAATGTCAAACTGATACAGGGGCGAATATACGAAATCTACTTCTGTTTCTCTTATCGGAGAAATCACAAATTAGCTTACTTATCGTTGATTCAACAATTCAATAATCACGCTTTACACATGCGCGCATTTGACGACACAAACTACCGATCGATACCAAAATACAATTAAAACAACTGGAATCGATACTCAACCTTTAACCGGAAGAAAACACTGATTCACAAGTATTTCCAGTCGATCATACGACTTCGATCCGTCAAAAGATCACACTGCACCAACACGTCCCACATCGACGACATCCACACAGAAAAGGCGCACGTCTCACATCGACGACACCCACACAGAAAAGGCGCGTAGCAGGCCAGGCCTCGCTGTTTTATAGACAGTTCACTTGGCGCCAAATATTCCCGGGCATTTCTGACCAATGAGAGACCTCCATTCTGTCAGGCGCACACAGAAATCTACCGCGCTAGTTCAGGATTGGTGCTCTGTTAATAGAATTAATGAGATGCGATAATATGCAAATTACTCAGTGTGCGTGGCCACATTTATGTTCCGCTAACCATTCGTTTAAACACATATTATATAAATTGACGTTCGTCACATATACATATATATATATATATACCAATACCACCTGTTGTCGTTCGAAACTATCGATGCAGCTTGGTCCAGAGGCTCTGAACATGATGTTGTCTGTCAGCTATGAACGAGAATCCGTTGGTCGAGTTCCACGTGTGTGCGTGGCTCGCCACTGTTTGTGATATTTCACTGGATATTTTATTTTATAGCTCCAGCACTTTTGGACGGAGTGGAACTGGATATCGCGCTAGTTCCTGGAAGAGATGGATATTACCGATGCCCTCAGTGTGACTATCAGACCGCAAATCGATCCCACTACAAGATGCATTTGGTCATTCACAAACCGCGAAAGTGGAAGTGCTTCTACTGCAACCACAAGTTCCCTCTAATGCAAGTTTTCATCCATTTCATTTACTTAACAGGTATATACGCGACAGGCTGTTAATTTTGCTGTGGGTGGGTGCCGTTAATTAAGGTATCGCATATGTACAGGTTTGCTGCCTACTTTTAGTGTAGTGGTTAACGCGCTAGACTGTCGGTAGAGAGGTCGGGGGTTCAAATCCCCCACCAGGGCAGAGAAAAATTTTGTTCGAGATTTCTAACACCTACGCCCCCTAGCCAATTCAGCTATAATGAGTACGCTGACCGTACACTGTCGGTGGGAAGATGAGACGGCGAGGGAAAGGACTGGCCACTCATGTGCCGAGTCTAAAGAAAATGAAGTAGCTAACGCTTGATACCCACGGCTGCCTCAGGGCTAGCTTAAGGATCTGCTGTTCTTCTTTCACAATGCATGTATTTAATTAAATGCTATTTCTGTTTGCATGTCTGTATGTATATTGGCGATCATGCATGCGGAGCTATTGGAACGGTAGATCATGCAGTATTATATTATAACTGTTATTTTTTTACACTGGCTAGCTTTATGGCTTTGGTTTCGGATTGGTTTCATATCGGTTTCGTATTTTAAAGTTCTGTTCAAAGCATTTCTACAGCGAAGTGGTCGTGAGTCTTTAGGCCTATTTATTTCAGAGCTAGTGAGTGGACTTTGTATCATATTTGCTGAATGCAGTAACAGGTATGTACTTCGTGTTGATTGTGTGTGGTGCTATGTGTTATTTCATTTCTTCAGCTTCCGCCTGCGTCGCCACTGTAGTCTCAAACACCCGCGACTTCCGGTCAAATGGGTGGATGTGGCGACCGAACAGGTGTGCGACGACTCCACCCGTTTGCATGCGTTTCGACATTATCAGTCGAACTCCGCGAGCAGCACTGCCAGGAAGTCCTTCCAAACTGTACCACGTCTGAAGGTCGCCTTATTCCGCTCACGCAAGTCCAGTTCCCCGAAGTTGGCGGCTCTCAGCAACGACGAACTGACCATCGATCTGGACTTCGAATCATCTAGATCGCAGAACTCGGTAGACCTTGACTCATCGTCGTCATCCGGCAGGGTACTTTGGTTCTGCTGTCCGAACTGTCCGAAAAAGTACGCTCTTCTTCCGTTATTCGTGGACCATCTTAAAAGCGCCCATACTGCAACGGCCAGTTTCCCCGCCCTCGAAATCCTCCCGCCTATGGGCGAGGGAGAGCTGACCCTTCAGCGTTGCGGTTTCTGCTCGTACGAGTCATTCTTCAAGGAAGACTTCGATGCGCACGTTAAGGGACACACGAGTCTGCGACCGCGCAAGTGCGGCCACTGCCAGTTCGCTTCGTTTGTTCAGGTTGACTTGGAGCAGCATTCTGTGGAGTCGCACCCAAACTTGCCTGTTGAATTCGACGACTTAGATCAGCCGTACACGATGAATTCTAACGATCAGAGCATTCCAGACGAGCGGGTTCTGTACAATTTCGACCCGACTGTTAAACTTGTTGACGTATGCAAGATCTTGCAGGACAAATGGGAAAGCGTTTGATTTTACAGACCACTGCCTGCAGGGTTTTGTGGCTTGCTCCACTAGAGAAGCAAGTGAACGTCCAACCTTCATGTATATGTATTTTATCTGGGTTATGAATGACTTTGCTGTGTATAGGTTGGCGCACTTAAGACTGAAGATTTCTGTACTATTCGATGCTTTTTGATGTATTTTATTCACCTATAGAACAAGACGTCTAGTTAGAAGAACGATTGCTAGTGAGGGCTTTATTAAGTTTCTGCTCATTTGCTAACTCTACAAAAATCGTGCTCTACAGGAAACGTCGTTGACTGGAATCATGATTGCGAACTACGTGTACAGTTTAAATTTCAAGTTGTTTCTTTTCATAAATGTTTACTGACCTGTTTCTGCCAGAAAAGTACGTTTTCTTCAGAGCAAACAATTCCAGAAGAGCAAACAATTCCAGAAGGACGGTCCAATGCACTATGTGTTCGTATTCGCCGCACAGGCTGCAGAACACAGTGTTCGCCTATCCAGCGGGCTTAAAACAGGAACATAAGGCTTTCTCATGTATTATAGAGCCGCATAACCTAGCGAGGCCCCAACCATAAGGAGAGTACACTCCTGTTCTCAACCGTGCGGCACGTCTCACAGCCAGGCCCGAATTAAGGAGGGTGCTAAGGGTGCACCCGGACTCGCAGTTTTAAGGGGCCCGCATTTTCGGAAGTACATTAACAATTTTTATTGTATTTGTAATTGGGCCCCGCACTGATGGCTATATAGGTAATCACAGCACCCGGGCCCGCACTAGCCTTAATGGGGCCTTGCTTAAAGTTGTAGGTTGCGAACACCTCAAGCTTAGAAGCGAACTCGGCGGGGAGTGGGAAAGAAGAGGGCGAGAAGCCAGGCGAGCAGCATCAGAAGGCCAATTAGAGATGAGTAGAAATATATTCTGAGGTGAGTATACGGTCTCTAGAGGTGAGTTCACGCTGTACAACCGCGTATACCCTCGACTACAGCCCTGACGGAAAGTGCATAAAAGATCGTGATTCCTGAAAAATAGACTCACTGTATAGGCCTACAGACATAATAATAATTTTATGACGATAAAACATTAAAGAATTATCCGCCGTGCAGGACCTCAGCCATGTTAAAGATGTTCTACGTTCATGAATAACTATACAAAACCGTCATTTTAAACCCCCAGTCCGCAAAAATTCCTGGACGCCCATGGTACCAATACATCCATAGGTTTGATTTTATTGACCGTTTAAATTTGTGTCTTTATGGGCGAGTATGGGCCCCAGTGCATCGCTTTGCCAAGGGCCTACAATGCTCTTAATACGGCACTGTTCTTTCAAACTGCTTATCCACCACAGGCTGCCTCTATATCTTACTGATATTGACCTGATTACAGCTTGGTTTTGGTGTGCCATCGGTTGATACCTTGTGCATTAGACACCGGCGCAACAGAAATTACAAATTAATAATAATAACATAGTCATGGGCTAAGCGTCGCGTTAATCTTGTCATTATACGTTTCAAACTTGTACCAGAAAGCGATTTGAGTTGTTTTTTTGAAAGAATTTAGCATTATTTCGACATAGGTGCAAGTTAGAAAAGTAACAAAAATAAAAAGCTTATTGGCCGGATTCGAACTGCCACTAGCTGTAGGTCTACAGTCTTAAACGTCGAAATCAGCCTCACGCTTAACAGTAGCGCCACGGACGCTCTGCATTAGGTAATGGTTAAAAACCATACTTATTCGAGAGTTGTTAAACGCCTTCGTCATGGTGACGTTATAATGCTGTTAGGTTGAGGTTCTGAAGACGGGAATGCGTAGTTTGCAAGATTTAAAAGCAGAAATGTGATTGTAGGCATTTTATAAGTAGTTAATAGTTTGTAAAAATTTGATTTTAGCAAGCTGTAATTGAGCTGTGTCAAGCGTAGAGATACCATCCCGCCAACTAATTAATTTTAGCGCCCCCAACTGAACCAATAACGACCAAATGTGTGATCTCGAATATAATATATAAAAATTATTACAAATAGGCATATGTTCAAATGACATTTTTCAAATAAGCCCCCAGTCTATTAATGTACAACTGCCTCTCTTGCCTCAAGTTGGCTACGCCTATGCAGGTATATCACACACACTTTAAAAACTTTCGATAAAACTCATGTAGGCTAGGCCTACACCAAAGTACGATTAGCAGTTGGTTCTGTAAATAAGGATATATACTTACATACTTACTTTTTGAACAATGCCAATCAATATTTATTATTGTGCCTTCCCAGAGATAGCAGTCTCCGCCTTGCTTCGTGTATGTAAGAAATGTAAGAAATTGGTACCCCCACTTTTTAGACCAAAGTTACGCCCCTGCACACGGTAGGTCAATGATAGCATTGAACCTATAATTATGTCCGACATCGTAGGCCTTCTGCCAATGTCCATTCAATTAGCCACATATATTGGTTAGCGCGAACGTCTTATGCAAAGTGTCTGTGCGAGATGCGTGCGATTCAGTTCCCAACGGTGGATCGTTTCAGAGTTAAATCTCGGGCTAGCACGTGTAGGCTACGGTCCGTACACGGGGACCTTAATTAAAGGCCAAGCTCGGTCCCTCAAATTCTCCGGAGAAACCGTTTGAAGCCCGACCCTTGTAGGCGTGACTAATAAAGATCTGCTTGCCAGTGAGCATCTCCTTGAAGTCTGCTTGACAGATGTAGCCGCTGAATGCTGTAGGCCTAGTGCCCACCTGCTAACCTGGGCCGAGGAACTGTGAGGCGGACGAGCGCAGAGACTTGTATAAAGAGATATACCCTACTCCTTGTGCATTTATTCACGCAGCGTATGGTCAGCCGGCTGTTAACACCTGGGGTCTTTTTTTCCTGAAAAATCAGCGGCCTCTTATAATATAAGTCGGCCATAGCGGGGTTGTTCTCCCATTCCAGGGGGGGGGGTTAGACGCCACTGACTAGCATCAAGCTTATTCTGAAGCAGTTTGGCCATGGTGTTTGACTCCAACATGCCATTTTCTGACTATGTTCGGGAATAACGTAGATCAGCTCAATTTCACATACAGGACATTCACAGTCAGGTCTCTTTTGCTGTCAACTGCCTACATGGATATTACGTACACAAAAATCCGGGAAAATTGGACCCCCTTCCCCTGTTCGCAAGCGTACTTTCTTCCACCACTCACCCCTGCGTACGTACGCTTGACGCACACCCAAACCCCGAACACCAGCTGCAGAAAGTGTCTCGGCAGAGACTGTCTGCACTTTAGGCCAGATTATTGAAGGATGATTGAGGGCCAATATAGACAAATTATAGGTGTCTCGTTCACAGCACAGAATAACTGCACATGGCTTTTATATAATGTAATAAAATGCCATCGGACGACTATAGGACAATACAGAGTTATAAATAGGCTAATGTGGACGTCATAATTAGACATTTATTTTGTGTACGCACACATTTTAAAGCATTTCTACAGAGAAATGGTTCGCGAGTGTTTATTTGTGTAAGAGCAATAGTGACTGGACTTGGTATCATATTTGCTGAATGCAGTACTTCGTGTTGATTGTGTGTGGTGCTATGTGTTATTTCATTTGTTCAGCTTCCGCCTGCGTCGCCACTGTAGTCTCAAACACCCGCGACTTCCGGTCAAATGGGTGGATGTGGCGACCGAACAGGTGTGCGACGACTCCACCCGTTTGCTTGCGTTTCGACATTATCAGTCGAACTCCGCTAGTAGCACAGCCAGGAAGTCCTTCCAAACTGTACCACGTTTGAAGGTCGCCTTATTCCGCTCACGCAAGTCCAGTTCCCCGAAGTTGTCGGCTCTCAGCAACGACGAACTAACCATCGATCTGGACTTCGAATCATCTAGATCGCAGAACTCGGTGGACCTTGACTCGTCGTCATCAACCGGACGAATACTTTGGTTCTGCTGCCCGAACTGTCCGAAGAAGTACGCTCTTCTTCCGTTATTCGTGGACCATCTGAAAAGCGCCCATACTGCAACGGCCAGTTTCCCCGCCCTCGAAATCCTCCCGCCTATGGGCGAGGGAGAGCTGACCCTTCAGCGTTGCGGTTTCTGCTCGTACGAGTCATTCTTCAAGGAAGACTTCGATGCGCACGTTAAGGGACTTACGAGTCTGCGACCGCGCAAGTGCGGCCATTGCCAGTTCGCTTCGTTTGTGCAGGTTGACTTGGAGCAGCATTCTGTGGAGTCGCACCCGAACTTGCCTGTTGAATTCGACGACTTAGATCAGCCGTACACGATGAATTCTAACGATCAGAGCATTCCAGACGAGCGGGTTCTGTACAATTTCGACCCGACTGTTAAACTTGTTGACGTATGCAAGATCTTGCAGGACAAATGGGAAAGCGTTTGATTTTACGGAACAGGGCCTGCAGGACTTTGTGGCTTGTTCCACTAGAGAAGCAAGTGAACGTCCAACCTTCATGTATACATATTTTATCTGGGTTATGAATGACTTTGCTCTGCATAGGTTGGCGCACTTAAGACTGAAGATTGTCTCTGCTATTCGATGCTTTTTGATGTATTTTATTCACCTATAGAACAAGATGTCTAGTTAGAAGAACGATTGCTAGTGAGGGCTTTATTAAATTTCTTCTGTTCATTTGCTAACTCTACAAAAATCGTGCTCTACAGAAAACGTCGTTGACTGGAATCATGATTGCGAACTACGTGTAGCCTAAATGTCGATCAGTTTTCCGACTTGGCAAGTTTTAGTACGGAATAGCTAGAAGTCTCGACCTGATTGTAATTTTTTTGGGTCATGGTCTCGATCTTGAGGTTCAAAGTCTTGGTCTTGCCTTGAGGTTTAAGGTCTTGACAACAAGACTGGGTAGCCCAAGGGCAAGGGTGATGTAGGATGATCGGGTAGAGGGGTCTCTGCATAGTCGTTTGCCAAGATATGTAAGCCGTGAGTTTTGCAGAAAGTTAAACGTTGGAGTGATAACTTTGAAGCTAGCTCGGCGTTTGTACTGGTACAGGTCACAGGACAGTAGAGTTATTTAGAATAAATTGCGACCGTGAACTTCTCTGTTTACAAGGCCAAAAATCTAATTCGTATAAATCAGATAAAGCCAAGCGTTGTTCATTCAATTCAAACTCGATTATGCGAGTATTAGCTTGAGTTCTGTTTCATGTCAGAATCCAAAGGTCAGAGTTGGGCTTAGTGGCGGTTCTAGAGTTTTGGACGGGGTGGGGGGACTACAAATTGCTTTAGATTAGGAGGCTTTGTTGCCAACAAACATTGTAGGCAATGTATGTGTGAACTGAGTTTCGTGTACAGTCTTACAGTGCGAGATATTAGCGTATATATTTAGTGCGCTTACTTTAGTTTCACGTGTATATGTATATATGATAAATGCATAACGTTTAATTGTACTGTCTTAGTGACACGCGCGGCCGGCCGATCTGGGCAGCGGCGCGCTATATGTATATTATAAGATTTCGCTTATGCGCACAGAAGACAGGTGTGTCAAGAGGCGCGAAGAATTATGCTGACTAGAAAAGTTTGAATTCGAGTGTGTTCGCTGTAGTAGTGTGGCTGACTAGTTGAGTTGTAATCGAATTGAGTTCTGTCTGTTTGTTTCTTATTAAACTGAAAAGATATTAAACGGTGTTGCTGATTAATTCAGGTTATACTTATACGCAGAATTAGTGTTCAAAAGGTGAACGTTAAATAGGCGTTAAGTAGAGAGAGAACAAGGATTTAATCAGAAGGATTGTCAACGGAAGGATTGGGTTGACATTATTGGTGGCAGCGTCGGTGTGGATAAAAACTCACGGTGGAACAGCGTCGGTGTGGATAAGAACTCACGGTGGATAAATACTCACGGTGGATAAATACTCACGGTGGAATAAATACTCACGGTGGATATAAACTCACGGTGGATTAAAATTCACGTTATCACCTCCTTCGGCGGATAGAAGAATCTACGACGGTGATAAAAGAATTTACAACGGTGTTAGAAGAATCTACGACGGTGTTAGAAGAATCTACGCGTTGTTGCTGTGTGACGTGTCTACGATATCAACGACGGTGGAACACGAGAAACGGTATAAAAATTTCGTTGTTTTCCACGAACAAATATAAAAGAAATCCCGTTTGTTTATCGATTCACACAACAAGAAAAACCGTGACTTCTTTGAAAAGAGAAATCACCAAAGTAAACAAGTAAGATGGAGAAACTAAGTGCTGAAAGACAAGCAGATATTAAAAAGATGTCTACGGAAAGGCTAAAACAGCGTTTGTTGAAAGCCGGTTTTAAAGAAGAACAATTAGAAGGTATGTCACGTGGTGACATGATGCAGGAACTCGCCGATGTGTGGGTTAAGGAAGAAGTCGAAGAAGAAGGTGCAGTTGGCGGTGCCGTAGAAAAGGTTATTGAAAAACCTCCTGCGCCTATGTCTATGGAGATGTTGATGCAGTGGATGATGATGAAAGAAGATAGAGAAGATAAACGGAGACAAGAAGCAGAACGTGTAAGACAAGACGAATTGCGCTTGCAGAGAGAGAAAGAAGAGAAAGCAGAACGTCTGCAGAGAGAGAAAGAAGAGAAAGCAGAACGTCTGCAGAGAGAGAAAGAAGAGAAAGCAGAACGTTTGCAGAGAGAGAAAGAAGAGAAAGAATTGCGCTTGCAGCGAGAGAAAGAAGAGAAAGCGGAACTTGCAAGGCAAGAGGAATTGCGTCTGCAAAGAGAGAGAGAAGATAAAGCAGAACAAGTGCGTAAGGCAGAACTTGAATTGCAAAAGAATCAGTTTGAGATTCAGTTAGAGCAGTTGAAAAGAGATAGGGAAGATGCTGAAAGAAGAAGATTGGAGCAGATGATTGAATTTGAAAAAGCTAGAAAAAGTGATGAAGAGGTTCGTCAGCAACAGATTGAAGCAAAGAGAATGCGTGAAGAAGAAAAAGAAAAAGCGCGAACGTTAGAGTTAGAACGTGCGGAACAGATCAGACAAGAAGAACTCAAATTTCAGAAAGAAAGTTTGGAAAAGGCAGAGGCAGAAAGACAGGAACGTCTGAAACTGGAGAAATCAAAATTGACATTGAAAGAAACGCAAATGAGAGAAGAACGGGAAGCAGAAAGAAGGAAGCAGCAAGAAAGTGAAACTTTGGTGTCAAAAATTAAGAAAATAGGTGATGCAATGAAGCATGTATTGCCTCAAATGCCAACTGATATGATGGAGGTGCCATTATATTTTGAAACAGTCGAGAACGCGTTTCGCAGTTTTGCTGTGGAAAAGCCGTTTTGGGTGAAATTATTACTACCATTGATGACGCCGAAAGCTCGAACTGTTCTGAATAGATTGTCATTCGATGATCTAGACAATTATGATAGAGTCAAGCAGCACTTATTAAAAGAATTTAAATTGACTTCGAGAGAATACAGAGCCAGATTTGTGGATGCTAAGAAGACAACAGAAGAGACTTATACGATGTTTACAGCAAGACTGAAGAACTTGCTAAACTATTACGTGAGAAGTCGAAACGTGAACAGAGAGTATGATACGCTCTTTGATTTGCTGGTAGCGGATAAGCTAAAAGAATGTTTACCGCCAGGTCCACTACAGTTTGTATTGTCGAAGGAAGGAACTGACTGTCTTCAAGCTAGTGCAGTGGCAGACTTAGCAGACATTCATGTAAACAATCGAATTGGGTTTGCGATCCCAAATATAAACAGTTATCCTTCTCAACGTTCCGTAAACCAAAGCCAGAGTGGAAAGTGGAAAAGTAATCCAGAAACAGGGAATCAGTTTAAAGGTAAAGAAGTCAAGGCTAATGTCCCTGTACCCAATGAAACCAGAGAAGTGACGTTTGGTCGTCAGGGATTTAACAAATCGTCAGCGCCGTTTGCCAAGAGGGAAGGCAACACATCGTTTACGCAGTATAAGAGATATGAAGGAAATGAACAACGAGGCATGGTTGTGAAGCGTTGTCACAACTGTGGTTCAGATAAACATTTGGCTAAATTTTGTCCAGTTCCAGTGGCAGCAGCTAGTTCTAGCAGAAATCAAGAACACACAAGGGTGAATTTGATTCAAGTGGTTAGTGATACAGGTAATCAAACCACGGGTCAAGAAAACCAAGAGACTGAAGTAAAGTCAGTAATGAAATGTGGTATTCAAAAAGAAATTCTATTGGATGCTGAAATTCAGAGAGAAGTCATAGGAAAAGATGACAGTCGAATATTGAAGAAATCGTTCTTGCAATATGTTGAGGTTGAAATTCGTGCAGTAGACGGTAAAGAGCCAGTGAAAGTCAAAGCACTGAGCGACTCGGGTGCAGAGATTCCGGTGATTAGTGAAGAATTACTGGAAGGCATGAAGGTGGAACAAATTGGAAAAGTGAATTTGCAATGTGTGGCAGGAGATGCCATTCCTGCGAAGTTAGTGAAAGTCGATGTTAGACTGTGTGATAGTGACGTGGAAGAAGAGGGATGTCCGCGTAAAATCCAGTGTTCACTTACACCTTATGTCACCTTGATGTGTGCTAGTATTGCAAAGATGGGCAGTACAGAAAGATTCTTGTTGCATCCAGGGATAATTGCCGAATTAAAAGCCGTACCACAGATGAAAATCAAAACGATACAAGGAGATGTGAGTGTACGAGCAAATGTAATGACGAGAGCGCAGAGTCGGAAACAGGAAATGGTAGATGTTGATGAGAAGAGTGAAACTGAAAGTTCAAGTGATGAGGAAAACGACAGTAATGAGCAACGAAGCTTATCACGAGATGGTGTAATAGCAGAGATGAACGAGCAAGAGATGGCTGCATGCGAGAATGGCACATTAAATGAAACTGAAGAAGACAATGAATGTGATGTGGGGATAGGAGACTTGTATAGAGATGAAGAGATGGACGAAGAACAAAAGGTGCAGATTGCCGATTCGAAGAAGTTCGAAGAGCAACAGAGAAAGGATGAATCGTTGAAGCCATGGTGGAAGTTAGCACAAGAGAAAGAATCTGAATTCTGTGTGATCAACGGTTTATTACATAAGAAGTATCAGATATTAGACCAGACGATATATCAACTAGTGTTACCAAAAGAGAGACGAATTAAAGTGATGGAATTGGCGCATGAATCGGTATTTGGAGGACATCTAGGAGAAGAGAAAACAAGAGAACGAATAAAGTTGTCTTTTGTATGGCCAAAGATGAGAAGAGACATTGTGAAATTTTGTAAGTCTTGCGAGAAGTGTCAACTAAAGGCAAGGAGTTTGGTGATGGATAGAGTACCTATCACTCCGGTCTCAAGAGAAGAGGTCGCCTTCAAGAGAATGACGATGGACCTCGTTGGCCCGATCGATCCAGTATCTGCTGCAGGTCACAAGTATTGTTTATGCATTGTGGACTCGTGCACCAGATGGCCTACAATCTTTTTATTGAAATCGCTGACAGCGAAGGCTGTGTGTGAAGCGTTGATGGAACTATTCATGAACGTTGGTGTGCCGTCCGTGATTACAAGTGACCAAGGAACGAACTTCACAGCCAGTTTGACAAGAGAATTTCTCAATTTAATGGGCTGTAGTCCAAGATTCGACACACCAGGACACCCAGAGGCTGCTGGATTAGTAGAAAGATGGAATCAGACATTTAAAAAGATGATCCATCATGTGATAATAGACAACCCGAGGAAATGGCATAAGATAATTCCTTTCACAGTGTGGGCATTACGAGAAGTGCCGAATGCAACTACTGGAGTATCACCATATATGCTTGTCTATGGGAAAATTCCGAGAGGACCATTGGCAATATTAAAAGAGAGTTGGACTAGAGAAATAAACTTACCCCCTCATGTTGGAGTTAAACCAGAAAAGTATTTGAAAGAACTCAAAGAAAATATGGAGAAAGCATTATTGTTTGCAGAATCCTACTCTCGAGAAAAGCAATTACAATACACGAATCAGTATAACAAGAGAGCAAAGCACAAAGAATTTGAAGCTGGTGAGAAAGTCATAGTTTTGTATCCAACGTCAACAAACAAACTTATTTCTCGATGGCATGGTCCATGTACGATCATACATCGAAGATCAAAGTACTCTTATTTAGTCGATATGGGTGAAAATGGTCGAAAAATAATTCACGCCAACAAGATCAGAAAATATGTTACTCGAGCATTAAGTTGTGGTCTAATCGTTGAAGAAGATGAAGATTTTGGTTCAGTGGTTGAATTACCAATGAGGAATGAGGTTCAAGATGACAAGAATTCACTTAACCTCGATCCTGAACAAATTAGCCATTTGACAGTAACTCAGCAAGAACAGTTGTTGAACGTTTTGAACAAATACTGTGACAGATTTTCAGAAAAACCCGGATTATGTACATTGGTTGAACATGAAATTGAACTAAGACCAGGATTTCGTGAAAAGGAATTTGCAGCATATCGAATTCCTTTGATTTATCGAGCAGAAGTGGAACGTCAGATCAAAGAAATGTTAAAAACAAACATTATCAAACCATCATCGAGCAGAATGGCAAGCCCTTTGGTTATTGTTAAAAAGAAAGACGGATCTTTGAGACTTGCCTGTGACTACAGATACATTAACTCATTCACAGTGGATTGTAAATATCCTATGCCGATTGTCAGAGACGTTTTGAACAAAGTTGGAAAGTCTAATGTGATTTCCATCTTGGACTGTCGAAGTACTTATTGGACTTGTCCTGTAAAACAATCTGATCAATGGAAGACAGCTTTTGTAACACATAATGGACTGTATGAATTTACTCGTGTTCCTTTTGGAATGATAAATTCAGGCCGAACTTTTGTTAAGGCGATAAATTTAGTTTTACAGCCTATAAGTTACTTTGCAGAACCGTATGTTGATGACATTGCTGTGCATTCTGACAATTGGAAAATTCATTTACAGCATCTAGATGCATTTTTGATGCAAATGAGATTGCATAACGTTACTTTGAATTTGAAAAAATGCATATTTGGTAAGAGTGAGGTAAGGTTTATCGGTCATGTGGTTGGGTCTGGTAAGATAAAGATGAATCCAGACAGAATTGAAAGTTTGACTAATTTGAAGATCCCAGAAACTAAGAAGCAAGTTAAGCAACTGCTTGGATTTTTTAATTATTACAGACAGTTTATTAAGGACTTTGCACAGATTGCGAAACCTTTATCTGATTTAACTAGTAAACGTGTTTCTGATAAGATTGATTGGACTGTTGAACATCAGCAAGCATTTGATTTACTTAAAGAGGCTGTGCGATCCAAAGTAGTGTTATATGTTTTTGAAGTGGGAAAACCATTCAATTTGTACTGCGATAGTAGTGACTTTGCAGTCGGTGCTGTTTTAACACAGATGGACGACAAGGGAATAGAACGCCCTGTGTCATTTATCAGTCAGAAGTTAACTGATACCCAGAAGAGATGGGCTACTGTGGAAAAGGAAGCCTATGCTATTGTTTGGGCTCTAAACAAGTTAAAAGAAATTATAATTGGATCAAAAATTTTCATTTTTACTGATCACAATCCTCTTACATATTTGACTGAGTCAATGTCTAAGTCTGCTAAACTTGTGCGTTGGGCGTTAGCCTTACAAACTTTTGATGTTGAGGTGAAGTACAAGAAGGGCAGATTGAATGTTATTGCTGATTGTTTGTCAAGGTTATAAGTAATCGTAAGACTGTTCATTAATTAGTTAGATATATATATATGTTTCATGTATTTTAGTAATTTCGCAAATTTTGAAATTTAATTTGCTCAATTCCAGAAAAAGGAAGGAGGTAATGTGAACTGAGTTTCGTGTACAGTCTTACAGTGCGAGATATTAGCGTATATATTTAGTGCGCTTACTTTAGTTTCACGTGTATATGTATATATGATAAATGCATAACGTTTAATTGTACTGTCTTAGTGACACGCGCGGCCGGCCGATCTGGGCAGCGGCGCGCTATATGTATATTATAAGATTTCGCTTATGCGCACAGAAGACAGGTGTGTCAAGAGGCGCGAAGAATTATGCTGACTAGAAAAGTTTGAATTCGAGTGTGTTCGCTGTAGTAGTGTGGCTGACTAGTTGAGTTGTAATCGAATTGAGTTCTGTCTGTTTGTTTCTTATTAAACTGAAAAGATATTAAACGGTGTTGCTGATTAATTCAGGTTATACTTATACGCAGAATTAGTGTTCAAAAGGTGAACGTTAAATAGGCGTTAAGTAGAGAGAGAACAAGGATTTAATCAGAAGGATTGTCAACGGAAGGATTGGGTTGACAGTATGAAAAATAAAACGTTAAAATGTGGGTGCTAAAATGTGTATAGGGGGCTAAGAGAGACGAAGTGGGGTACCGAATTCCGCGCATTGTTTCAGCTTCGCGACTGTTAAATAATTATAACGGCATCCTTAGTATTACAAGCATCGTAATAAATAATAATAGGCTTAATAATGATGATGATGATACCGACAATAATAATAATGAGAGATGATGATGCTCGTCAATTGTTTTGAATCTTGTGAGCTTCCTCAGATAAAACAGTAATGGGCAAAAGAATGGGTATGATAAGTAAATTACATCTCTACTATACCTAACCCCTACAGAGGGACGGTGGCTAAAGTGGCCGACGTCGTTACAATCAACTATGGCAACAGGAAGGAGGAATCGGGGAAGTATTTTTGAAAAGCGTCTTCAGTGTTAAAATGTAAATTTGATGGAATTTTACGCAATTCCTATATAACCCTGCATTGTTAAGGTATGATGTAAGATAGAGTGTAACCGGAGAGACATGACAATATCAGTGTTGAAACCTGACAGTCTTGAAGAAACTATATATAGTTGAAAGCTTATATATATATATATACATATGCTTGAACAGAATTCTGCAGAGCAAGGATCAGCTTCAGGCACTACAGCAGACTTGTTGTATAAAAACAAAGGATCTTTTTATAGAAAAAAATAAAAACACAAAATAAAGATAAAACCAAGGATCTTTCCATAGCACATATTAAAGCACAAATTACAGATATAAACCAAGTATCTTTTCATATCAAGTGTTATAAACTTGTCACCTACTAAACATTTATCAATTCTTCAGTGTGGAACCTGGGACTAATCCCAGGTGGAACGTAATATACCAGTACACGTACTTGAAAACAAACATGGTTTTAAAATATTGTTATTACAACTTGCTGTTGTGGTAGTTAATGTCTGTGCCGCAACCGACGAGGTACTCGATCACGGTCTGGCCCGTAGTTTTCAACCCATAAGCAAGAACCTGTTCGTAACCAATCACTGCCATTAAAGCATCGCAGACTTTCTGACAGTGCGGAGAGTGTAGAGATGCAGCGTAAAGTTCAACGTCCCCATCACCAGAAAGCTACCGACTAGTTCATTATAGAAAGCAACATTCTTGAGCAAGCAATCAACTCTCACAAGAACCTTAAGCAAACTTCTAGGAAAACAGTACCACCACAAATCAAAGCATCAAACACGCTTACGTTAATTAGCAATACAGCAAAAATTGTAATATAAACTATCGCAGGAATAGTTTGAATACTCTAAGCAAACTCGAAGCAACAAAAAAGCTGAATTTCTTTCATGAAGAAAAGCTGTTGCTGGAGAAAGAATTATGGCATCATTTCAAATGTAGAAAAAATAGAAATGTCGAACCTTTATCGTACGATTTCTATGAGATTTTGAAATTGTACACCAGCTAAATTTCTAACACCAACCTTAGCTTAGAAATGGTTTACAAGCAAAAATAAAAATAATTTTTATCAGTAATATGTTGACAGTGAAGATTCCATTTATTCCATGAGCAGATCATTGAACTTGATGTAATCGAGAATCTTATTTGGAAACGGAAGCAGATCAATTCGCCTTAGAACACTTCTTCCATTCGTCGCCTTTGACAGCTGTCGACGAATCACAATTCTACAGGTTTCCTTGAGCTTAAGCGGCTGATGAACTCGATCCTTCAGCCAGCTCCATGCCTCCTTCAGAACTCTCGTCTCCCAGACGTTTCGGCGAGATGCGGGGATCGTAAAGTCAGAATCTCGCAGCTCCGCTTCCAGGTTTTGTTTCGTAAACCACGACTCACCGATGATGCCGAGTCCTGCGAGCAAGAAAAGCTTAAGCAGCATCGGGTGACGGAGCGAGTAGGCCATTCGAGACGGGCTCTCGGCCGTGCTCGAAGGCAGCGCAAGGTCGCCACAGTGGATGACAAGTGTTGTCACGAGATCGATGTGTTCACGCATCACAGACAGAAGCAGCGGAGTGTACCTGCGATTGTCGATCACGTTGATCTGGACGCCAAGATTCAGCATCATCAACACGACCTGGTATTGCCCCCTAGCGGCCGCAACCGTCAGGGCCGTCTCCCCATTGATGTTGTGGTAGTTAATGTCTGCACCGCAACCGACGAGGTACTCTATCACGGTCAGGTATCCTGCCTCGGCTGCATGAAGGAGTCCATCATTCAAGTCCACTCTGCCACCCGACTTCTCAACGAACAGCCGCACAACGTCAAGATGTCCTCTCAAACAGGTCAGGCTGAACGGCAGGAAGTTGAACCTGTCCCGCACGTCGAATCCACAGCCATAATCAAGGAGTAAAGCGACAATTGAGTAATTTCCGCGGATTGAGGCGATGTGGAGCGCATTTCGATCATCACCATTTTCCAGGAACTTTACACCTCTCGCAAGCAGCCAGCGTGTCATCTCTTCCTGATCAGATATCACTGCAAAGTGAAGGCATGAATTCATGTATGGCCCGACATGGTTAATATCAGCGCCGTGTTGCAGGAGCAGCTCAGCCGTCGCGATGTCACCATAGGTCGCAGCCCACTGGAGTGGCGATTTCCCCTCCGCATGTGCCACCCCCTCTGTCCGACATTTCCATTCAAGAAGCAGCTTCACTATTTCTCGATGTCGCTTACGGACGGCAGTTGCCAGTGGAATCTCAAAAGCACCCTCCTGGTAACAGTAACTCTCGCTGTTGATGTCAGCGCCGTAGTCAACCAGCATTCGAATCAGCTCCACGTTTCCGTTTTCCACAGCGATGGAAATTGGCGTGATGCCATGCTGGTTCACCTGGTTGATATCGACTTGGTTAGCCAGCAGTGCTGCAGCTTTTAAGTCACCGTTGATAACTGCAGAGTTGAATTCTTCATAAGCAGAGACAGCTTCGTGAATGTCGCCATCCTCTCGAGTCTGTTCTATCTCTGCCATCTTGAAAATGGAAAAAATGCCTATGATTATATGATTAAAATACTATCATACATTTCTATTACACTTTTTTCATTGTGCTTGACTATCTCACATCATTCTACAAATACAAGAAGAGCAGTCCCTTGAGCAATCCTGATAGGCAGCCATGGCTATGAAGTGTTAGCAACTTCATTTTCTTACACTTGGCATGTAAGGGCAGATGGCCAGTCCTCTCCACTGCCATCTCATCTTCCCAGTGACAGTGTATGGTCATGGTACTCATTGTAGCTGAGTTGGCTAGGGAGCGCAAGTCGAGCAGAAATCTCGAACCAAATTTTTATCCTGGCGAGGATTTGAACCTCCAACCTCTCAATTAAGTACAGTCCAGCACGCTAACCACTGCACTATCCTGCACCAATACCAGATAAAAGCAGTCTTGTTGTCAAGACCTTAAACCTCAAGACCAAGACCAAGACCTTGAACCTCAAGACCAAGACCAAGACCTTGAACCTCAAGACCAAGACCAAGACCAAGACTTTGAACCTCGAGACCAAGACCAAGACCAAGACCTTGAACCTCAAGACCAAGACCAAGACCAAGACCCAAAAAATCGCAATCAGGTCGACTTCTAAAAATTGTCAAGTCGGAATATTCGCTATTTTAATCAAAACACGAGTCTTTTATTTTATTCAAGCAAATTAACTTTAAATGCAAACTGCAGAGAAATCCGAATTTGTATTCAAAAGTCCTTCATGCAAACTATTATTCCAAATGCCTTTTGTATTTTCTAAAAAACCAGTTCGCTCAGAATTTTCTGACCAGGGTTGGCCTCATAAAAATTCTGCCATGTGAAAAAAATACGTTCTACAGGTGCTGAAGTCGCTAACACACACAGTAGGCCTAGCTTTTCAAGCACTGGATGTGAATGTACATATAGTGAGCCCTTTCGAAATCTTCCCATGGTTTATCTGATACAGAATAGCTGTTGCTGCTGCCAATGGGTTTTCCTGACCAACAAGACTTGTATCCATCCATAGATATTGGTCGTATGATGCAAGCAGGCTTGATACAGAATTCTTGAGTTCTGTTAAATGACTGTTCATATTGACAGCCGGTCTTGGTCTTGGTCTTGGAAGACCAAGACCAAGACTTTGAACCTCAAGACCAAGACCAAGACCAAGACCTTGAACCTCAAGACCAAGACCAAGACCAAGACCTTGAACCTCAAGACCAAGACCAAGACCAAGACTTTTAAAAACGAACTCGAGTGCACTCGAGACCAAGACCTTGGTCTCGAGGACAACAAGACTGGATAAAAGATCAAGTTGACAATAAGACTGTTAACTAGTTTTGTAGTTGAATGCCAGCTGAAACACACATCGCGAATGTAGCAATCAAGAAGGTACCGTTGAACTTAAGTATATGGAAAAGTTTAGTCAAAACAACAGAACTATGGTCCAATTATGTGCAGAAAGGAATTTCTTTGCGTTCGATACTTGCTAAAACCTCGAAACTCAACAATTCCAGCTTTCATTTATAAGCTACAAAGAACTAACATTTAATCGAAGTTAAACGAAACAAAGTTTTCGATGTCACTCTAGACCACTGTTCAGTCGAGGCACCACGCACTCAACTTTGAACTCCAGCTGGATGCAACGAAGCGCTTGCATCTTTCCAGCGACGATATTCAACTTCTTCTAAATAGAAAAACAAATCCATCTGACAGAAGAAACACACCATGTTCTACATAAATGACCTGAACTAACTTTTCAACGCATTTGTAGCAAAATTCATCCAGCAGTAATTTAAAAGCCTCACTCGTCAAGAAATACTAGGCCTACATGAAACCAACAACAAAAACGACGAAATAAACAACACATGCGTTTCTACGCTAGCGGCACTGCGCGACCAAACGCCGCAATTATTTATTTAGCGCAGGACTTTATGTAAATTAATAATATTTCACTTAAAATATTAATTTGATCATTTTGATAACTACCTTGATGGGTCATTTTATTCGGTTGTTTTTGGTGAAGAAAGATCTAATAAGGATCATGTTTCATGCTGCAAATTTAAAGTAGATTTTTCAACCTACCTGTAAGCGATTTAAATTGTATTCAAAATATGATTTAATAGAAAAATTCAAATATTACGAAGTCTGGACTACCGGTAACAGTAACTTGCTTAAGACGCTTTAACAGAAGTCTCCTATAACGTCTATAACGCCAGTTATGGAGGCAATACAAACATGAATATTCATGACTCTAAAAATGAATATTCGAGAGGCAGATTTAAGGGTCAACCAGATACCATCCATGGAGTTAAAGTTCAGTTTTTAAGTTCTGAATCTGTCTTCGGCAATTCGAGTTATGGAAACCTTCGTTGAAAAAGTAGGTGTTTTATTATGAGTACTTGAAGTTGTAATTATGTTATTATGAGTACTTTTATTATGAAGTACTTGTATTTTATACAAGATTCTGAACATGTTGAAATGATTCGCGTTGACCTATTCTGGCATTTTAGTAAGCAAGCAGATTTTCGTAATTGTAAATGTAAATGTACACAATTTTATATAGCGGCCGTTTGGCCTCGGCCCTGCTCATTTTTCAATGAATTGATCGGGTGAGATCCTTCACTACCGCCGCCCATTTGAATAGACGCATCGTAATCGTAAACTCAGAATTTTTGAAGTGCTACTCTCAAGCTAAGGACAGGAGTAGCGCTTTAGCGCTTTTTATATAATGTAATAATTGTTCGTCTCGTGCTTTATTTATTACATCTGTGAAAATCAGTTCGTTCACTGATTATTTTTTGCAAAGAACCTTAAAGCAGCTCAGAGGTCGAGACATCACATTTTATTTTAGAGCTGGCCAGTGCAAAGATCAGAAGTTTGGGGACTGCTGTATGAAGTCTCTCAATGAGTGAATTATCAGACTAGCCAATTTTTGTAACCAGGCTTATTTCAAATACTTAGAGAGCAAGTTCTAGTACTGAGCCTGCAACATTTGTGCAGAGGGTATATCAGTCAAAACTGAAATGCTTCTCTTCCACAAATCCTATCCTGATTTCTCCTCTTCCCCTTACCTCTCTTGTCGCACCAATTCTAAACACCATACACCATAACTCTCTGACTGCGAACTACCAAACACTTGGAACTGAATATGACCTAACAGGCTTTTCACTTTTGATATGACTGTACCTGTGAATAAGCGGATTCCTGCAACTTACCTCTCTTCTGGCATTGTAGGAAATATCGAGGTTGTAATTACCTTTACGATTACAAGAAATGGTACTTGAGTACTATGTGGATACAAGAACCAAGTACTGCGTACTGTGTTTCGATTGGATTTAAAATGGGATTTTGCTCTTCTAGTTTCAGCAGGATGGCTTTGTAGTGATAGAAGACTTTGTCACAGAAGAAGATATCAGTCTGATGAAGAAAGAATGTGCGGAGATCGTGAGCGCAATGAGTCCGAACGAACATCGAACTATTTTCTCAACTAAAGATAATCATCAGCCAGTGAGTGAGCAAGGCAACTCGTATAGAGAGGCTCTTAAAATATAAAACTTTAATTGTAATAGCGAATTTATATAGCGCCACTTTAAGCGAGACTCATCAGAGGCGCTCCTGACCTAACACTATGAAACCACAATCGAACTGATTGGTCTTCAAGCGCTTGCTGAAAAGAGGCAAAGAGAGGTTGAGGAGTTCGCGTCACAGGTTGTTAGGCAACTTGTAAATATAAATGTTAATTATATGAATGGAAATAAATTATATATGTGCAAAGTCCAGATATTTGCTCATCTACAGATATAAAATATAAATACAAAATAGAATGTCCTTCAAAAGCTCAAGTGCATACATGACCTAGAACAGAGCATCGATGGTGCTGACCAACTCTGCATGAAGGACTTCATCAAGATTCCTTCTCGGCAACCACCTTGGGGAGACTCGAATCCATGCTCTTTCCATTACAAGGTGAGCGTTCTAACCACTTGGCTAATCTTGAAAGGAGCATTAGCCAGTGACCCAGAAAGCTGGAAAGATTCTACAATCCCCGAATGAGCAATACTAGGAAGGGTTTAAATTGTAAAATAGTTGCATTAACTGGACTTATTTTATAAAATGTTTTGAGAATAATATCAGTTAAAAAATTGGTAATTAATACTAATGTTTTGATATTTTGTGTGGCAGAACACGAAAGAAGAATACTTCATCAACAGTGGTGATAAGATAAGGTTTTTCTTCGAGGAGGGAGCGGTGAATAGCGAGGGTTAGTTTGACTAACTTTTAACGTTTGTAAGTGTTTTCAGTGCTTTTTGGCATGACCGAAGTCAATGAGTACATTTCTGGCTGAAGCTTTTGAGTGGGTGTTGTCTTAGGAACTTTGGGCAGTTCCAGAAAAGGTGCTATAATAAATGTTGAGGTGCATAGAGTACATTATTAGTGGCCTTACTTCAAATGGTTTTCATGTGATAGTTAACTGAGCTAACTCCAAGTGGCAGCCATGTTTTTGAAGTGTTAGCAACTTAATTTTCGTAGCCTTGAGGGTGGTGGGCAGTCCTGACCATTGAGGCTTGCTCTTTTCACTGACAGTGTATGGTCAGTGTACTCATTTTTTGACTGATTTGGTTAGGGAGTGAAAGTGGAGCAGAAGTCTTGAAATATATTACATTGTAGGGGATTAGAAGTTGAACCCTGAACCTCTGGGTTAACAGTACAGTACACTTACCACTAGACTACCTCATACTGAAAATGACTGCTGTCTTTAAAGTGTTGGCAACAGCATTGATAATGAGATGAAAGCATTTGTAAAGATGCATTGTTTGTTTGGTGTTGTTTCAGGTGAAGTCATTGTCGATAAACACCTGGCACTGAACAAAGTTGGCCATGGTAGGATTCTTCCCATTTTCTTCAGATGTCTGAGCTTTGAAGGGGAAGAGGAGCTGGAAAAGGATGTGTTTTCTGTACTTTTTTGGTCTCTTTTTGCTAATCAACAAAATTCAGTTTGTTTATCTTGTCAAGTTACGTCCATTTTGCATATTAACCCTTTAACAACAAGGGTGTACTAAGTGACTGGGAAACCAATGCAGCTCGTCGATAAAGTGTTAAGCCTGAAGTCTGAGTCAGCCACTACGTTAAAGTATTTAACGTTTTCTCGTTTTAGCTCTTCACGTTTTCACTCCATCCTTCCGCAAACTTACGCACAACGAGAAAGTCAAGGTAACGTTTTCATCATTTCTGTAATGCGGTGTAAACATGGCATTAGTGCAAATGTGTTTCTTGACATTTCAAAGTATTATTAAATAGTCTTAACTTTTCATAAATTTCTTTTTATATTTTCAGACTGTATTTAGTATTTGTGTAATTGTCTTACATATATTTTGGTGATGTTCAGTTTTCCGTTCTTGAGCGAGTGTGTGTTAGAGCAGCGGTTCTCAACCTTTTGAGACTCGAGGACCACTTATAAATTTTGAGCCTCGGTCGCGGACCACCACGAAAAATTGTGTCACAAACAAATTTATACAAAAGAATTTTTGGCCATAAATCTGCGTATTATTAGTTTCATGCTGCCGTCTAGCCGATTCTAACGATTGAAATAAAACAAAAATTAAAAAAAATTAACACAATTTGTCAGTTTGCATGTTTTTAATTGTAAAAATTATAAATTGTAGGCCTTGCTCGCGGACCACCAGGCAGATGACCGCGGACCACCAGTGGTCCGCGGACCACAGGTTGAGAACCGCTGTGTTAGAGAAGGAATAAAAAAGGTGCGATCCTTTGCTGTTTCCGTCTTCAAAGTCGAATTAATGTTCGTTGATGTTTCATTGCAGTCGTTGTTGAAGTGCCTGAAGTTTGTTGATCCGATCGTGATGCAGAGCATGTATATCTTCAAGGTTCTATAATCTTTCATCTATGATCGTTGTTCTTTGGTCCTTGTTACCATATATTGTTTTATGATCCTTGTTCTATGATCTTTGTTATATGATCTTTGTTCTGTGATCTTTGTTCTAGAACAAAGATCTCTGTTCTATGATCCATTTTCTATGTTCCTTGTTCTCTGATCCTTCTGTCTTCATGCTTTCACTCTCTTCTTCTGCTGTGGGTTATTCTGAAGAGACAGCTAAACATTTTTGAATAATTTTATTCATTAACAATTACAAATTGTAAACTATGATGTTTATGTAAA
This sequence comes from Allolobophora icterica, assembly GCA_963556255.1. Lineage (NCBI taxonomy): Eukaryota > Metazoa > Annelida > Clitellata > Crassiclitellata > Lumbricidae > Allolobophora > Allolobophora icterica. The sequence goes on from OY744603.1 coordinate 65,072,602, forward strand.
GCGTATAAATTTCTCAGCACCACTCAGAATCTGCATTAGGGAAGACCATCTTATTTGCTAGTGCTGTATGAAACCAGGTCCAAACATCCTGGGTCAGTGTTGTTGCCAGGTCAGAACCTGGGAGGGGTCAGACTGGGAATATTGTCTGGTGGTGGAAGGTGTTTGATGCTAAGGTGGAAACCGATTGGAGCTAAACTGGAAGGTGGATAACAATTTCGTAACAATTTGAGTTAGAAATGTAGCTTTCCCAGCTTCTGATGGTTAATTTATGCCATTACTTTTGCATATTTAGATTCATTTGAAGTGTATGTTCTGTTTACTGATTTGTTGTTTTGCGTTGTCAGCAACCGTACATCGGAGGGGAAGGTAAGTAAACAGCAGACGCATCTCCTCATCTGTGTAACCTGCTTTGGCTCAGTGTAATCTGTAATGTAATGTGTGGTACAGTTACAATAGCATTAAAGAGGCTTATTTGCATGCCATCTTTCTCAAGCACAACAGTCAAATAATGATTTTGAGATGCGATTTGAAACTGCCATGTCGGTTTTCATTTTCCCTTAGAACTAAATTGAAGTTTTGTGTTATTTTGCATGTTGTTGACTGTTTACAGAAGCGGATTTAGGTCCAATTTGTCGCCTCTGAGCCAAGTTTGTTTCTGTCCCTAATATTTATGTTCCAAAGTTTTAGCTTTAACTAATATCATAATTATTATATTTATTTATTGTCATCTTGTTCTTGCTCACAGTTTTAGATTAAATTTGATGTTCATTTTTGAAGTTTTAAGTTTTGCTGCCCTCCGAAATGTGCTATCCCAAGGCCATTGCCTCATTTGTTCCTACAGTTTCTTCCACCTCTGACTGTTTACAGATCGTGCCCTTCTGATATACAGCCAAGTTCAGTGGGGCAATGCTGAAAGCTGAAATCAATGAAACTGTGTGGGCTATTTATCGGCCCAGCAAGTTTAGCTGGCAGTGATGCGGGTCGAGAGCGTGGCTGATTTGAGTGGCGCTGTATAAATGTTCGGTTACAATTTATTACACAATTAAAATTACGATAATGTTACATTGTGTAATGATTGACTGATGGTTTCTGGTTTGTCTGTTGATTCAGTAACTCCACATCAGGATGCAACGTATCTCTTCACAGAACCACTGAAGGTTCTAGGTTTATGGATTGCACTGGATGAAGCAAGTGCTGAGAACGGTTGCCTTGCCTTCATTCCAGGGTCACATCGAGGTCAGATCTGAGTTCAACAGCACTGATGTTGAACCTTATAAAACTCAAAGTTTAAAATGAAGTCATGATTTCTGTGCTTTTAATGAGGATTGCTGTTTAGAATGACGGATTAACAAACGGATGCATTGAAAGTTGAAATATTAGAAATGGAAACATTATGTCAGATGGTTTTCTTATGATTAAAATCAGTCTTTAATTCCTCAGTCACATCACTGTTCTACCAGGTCATCTGATTGCGTTTCTTTGGTCATAGCCAAGACTAGAACTGTTCTTGGTAATAAAGCATTTACAGTTGCTAGACCTTGATTTTGAAACTATCTTCCTGTATCTGTCCATCTTCTTGTATCTATCCATTCTGCTCAGTCACTTATGTCTGTTGGTTCTCAACTTAAGACTTACCTTTTTCAAACTAATTGACTGCCATAGACTGCCTCTCTGCCTTATCAGGCAAGCTGACCTGATTATGGCTTGGTTTGGTGCACCATCGGTCAGTGCCTTGTGCATGAGAGAATGGCACTATAGAAGTTATTAATTACAATTACAATTTCGGGTTCTCTTAGGAGGCGATTCAGGAACGAGAGAATCTGCTGTCTTTCATTAGAAGATTTGAGAATGTCCCTGGCTGAAGCTTACTCTGTGTTGCTTTCTTCTGGCGGTAGGTGGGTTGTACGGAGGTTATCGACTTGTGCGCAAGATTTCAGACGACAAAATCGAGTGCGTGTATGAAGGAGAAAAGCCAGCCTATGACGCAGAGAAGTTTGTCCAGGTGCCTGTCAAAAAAGGTGGGCGATCCTTTGCTGTTTCTGTCTTCAGAATCGCATTAAATCCATACAATAAACAGTTAACCGTAAAAATGTCTTGCTACCACACAACATCACATGAAAATCAATGCTATCATGAAAGTTTCTCTAAATCACTTCTCAATGAGCAGACCTGTATCAATGCCAGATGTGGGCAATGAGCATAGTCTCTGATAAGCAGAAATTTGTAGGTTAAGCTGAAAACCATATTTGATAAGCTTGATCTGATAAGCACAATATGATAAGTCTAATCTGATATGCAACTTTGATAAGCTAGAGCTGATAAGTTGAATCTATGTTGAATATGATAGGTCTAATCTAATATGCTAATCTGATAAGGTAAATGTGATGTTATATGCTATAAGGTAAATGTGATAAGCTTGATGTTTTGTTTGGTCTTAGGTTCTTTGGTTCTTATCGATGGTCTTGTGGTTCATCAGAGCGAGCAGAATACATCCAGTCAACCGCGACATGCCTACACGTTCCACGTATTTGACGGCGCAATCTCAAAGTGGAATGAACGAAACTGGTCAGTGTGTGAACAGTAAGAAGATTTTAGGAGTGTTTGGAAACAAATTATAAGGAATTTATTCCTGGAAGACTTTCTCTCTTGTTCACGTTGTGTTGCTCTGCCTCTGGTCTGCCGCAAAAGGCCCAACTTGTCAACTTTCTATCATCATTTAGATCGCATGTCAGGACCGACTGTTTTGCTCCGTGACCTTTGCATGACTTCATCATGGCCCCTTAGAAACATCCATCACTCCTCACATTCAGACTGCCACTATGTAGCTGATTGGTTAGAGCGATTGGCTTGTTACACCAAGTGTATGGGTTCTAACCTTGTTGTCCGAGACGGTTACTGTGTAGGGACCTTGACCAAGTCCTCAACTTCAATTGGTTTGCACCTCAGATTCAGATTAACTAACCTTGCATAAGTAATTAATGCCATATAATAATAATAATTTATAATAAGTGCATTATCAAATAATTAAATAACTAGAATTGAGTCCTAGAGTAGTGGAAGACTGATCAGAAACTTTGCACTCCTTGTTTAAGGTCCCACAGGCTTCTGCGCTGGCTCCACAGCTTGCCTCGCACCTCACAACCATACATGCAGTACCGCTCACCGTTTGAAGGTCATGTGCAGACAGGTTCTGAAATGGCGCTATATAAATGCTCTGTTACATGACAAACAACACGTGTGGTAACATTTATCAAGTTTATTGGCTTAAATCAAGCATTTTGGTGCTGTTTTGACAGGCTACAGCCGACGTCCACTGAAACGTTTACGCACTTATACGACACAGTTGTCTGATCCCTCGCAGTGAGAAAGTCAACAAAATTGGATCATACAGTACTTGACCATTTCTCCAGTGTTCATTATCCGATGTGCTATCATAATCTTGCGATAATATTCCTGCAAAATTAAAGAAAGACTTTTATAAGCAAACAGTTTGGAATTTTTTTATTATATTTTTGTATGTTTGTTGAATTGTTGATTACATGTACATTGATAAGTGCAGTTAAAGCTCATTGCTAACCAGTTTATACTTGCATGTCACAGTCTTGTTGTCAAGACCTTAAACCTCAAGACCAAGACCAAGACCTTGAACCTCAAGACCAAGACCTTGAACCTCGAGACCAAGACCAAGACCAAGACTTTGAACCTCGAGACCAAGACCAAGACCTTGAACCTCAAGACCAAGACCAAGACCCAAAAAATCGAAATCAGGTCAAGACTTCTAAAAATTGTCAAGTCGGAATCTTCGCTATTTTAATGAAACATGAGTCTTTTATTTTATTCAAGCAAATTAACTTAAAAATGCAAACTGCAGAGAAATCCGAATTCGTATTCAAAAGTCCTTCATGCAAACTCTTATACCAAATGCCTTTTGTATTTTATAAAAACCAATTCGCTCAGAATTTTCTGACCAAGGCGTGCCTGGTGGGCCTCATAAAATTTCCGCCATGTGAAAAAATGCGTTCTACAGGTGCTGAAGTCGCTGACACACACAGAGTAGCTTTTCAAGCACTGGATGTAAATGTACAGATAGTGAGTCCTTTTGAAATCTTCCTATGGTTTATCATACCCTCTGATACAGAATAACTGTTGCTGCTGCCAACGGGTTTTCCTGACCAACATGACTTGTATCCATCCATAGATATTGGTCGTATGATGCAAGCAGGCTTGATACAGAATTCTTGAGTTCTGTTAAATGACTGTTCATATTAACAGCCGGTCTTGGTCTTGGTCTTGCGAGACCAAGACCTTGAACCTCAAGACCAAGACCAAGACCTTGAACCTCAAGACCAAGACCTCAAGACCAAGACCAAGACTTTTAAAAACGAACTCGAGTGCACTCGAGACCAAGACCTTGGTCTTGAGGACAACAAGACTGGCATGTCATCTGTGCATTATAGAGATGTTTAAAGTTAAAAGGACATTTAGTTCAAACTAAGAGGTATTGATTACCACGCGCAAATTCTTTGGTAATATAATGTAAATCTTGAAAACAAACATCTCACTGCACTACAAAAGGTGCATTCAGGAATACTGTGACTGATATTCAGAGGTCGAGGCAAGATGTTGGCGTACCGTGGATAATGTTTATCAAGGCCGTAGCTAGGGGGGGTGTTTAAACACCCCCCGAAATTAAATAATGTAAAAATGAAATAATGCATTTACTAACTACTGTACAAACCCCTTGGTCGGTTGATTCGGTTGCATGTCGGCTTGCTTAAGGACGAGAAAACACCCCCGAAACAGAAAACACCCCCCGAAACAAAATCCTGGCTACGGCCCTGATGTTTATGACAATGTGGATGTTGGAAAGATGGTAAAAAATGGTATGTGGTTGAAGAGTTTGTTTTGTATGAGAAGATCTGATTGTTGTTGGAAACTCCAGCTTATTCACAGGTGCCCAACCAGGTTAGTCGACTTATTTGAGCTTTGTTGGAAAACGCGTTTTTGTGAACATCATTTGGTAATTTAATTGATCAAAATTCAACGAAAAGCAGAGTAATTTCATGAACCAATCCGCAGGCACGAAATTAAACAATGAAAACTGCTTGGTTTGAACTTGATGAGCAAAGACTAAGTTCTGCTCATTTTAAGCAGTCTTGTTGTCAAGACCTTAAACCTCAAGACCATGACTTTGAACCTCAAGACCAAGACCAAGACTTTGAACCTCGAGACCAAGACCAAGACTTTGAAGCTCAAGACCAAGACCAAGACTTTGAACCTCAAGACCGAGACCAAGACCCAAAAAATCACATTCAGTTCAAGACGTCTTTTCCTTAAAAAAATTGTCAAGTCGGACTACTCGCTATTTTAATGCAAACGCGAGTCTTTTATTTTATTCAAGCAAATTAACCTTAAACGCAGACTGCAGAGAATTCCGAATTCGTATTTACAAAAGTCCTTCATTGGGGGGTCCATAGAGTAGTGGTAACATCACTGGCGTGAAGTGCAATAGGTAGCGGGATCGCCTCCCGTAACTCTCCCAAGGTCCACTCAGCCTATCAATTTGCGAGATGGCGCATTTGTGAAAATGAGATGTAGGACGTGATGGGCGCCTTCCAAGGCTGCCGTGTACAGTTAAATTCGACTCCTGTAATAACTTGTGATCATCCGTTCATACTGATTTGTAATCGTACTGCGTAATTGTCAGTTTGAAAATATTAAACGAAGATTATTATTATTATTCATGCAAAATGTTATTTCAAATGCCTTTTGTATTTTATAAAAACCAATTCTCTCAGAATTTTCTGACCAAGATGTGCCTTGTGGGGCCTTAATAAAAATTTTGCCATGTGAAAAAATACTTTCCATAGGTGCTCAAGTCGATGGCACACAGTAGCTTTTCAAGCACTGGATTTAGATGTACAAATCGTGAGCCTTTTTAGAAATCCTCCCATGGTTTATCGGCTCAGAAAAAGTCTCGGCATGGCTTCCAGATACAGCATAACTTAGTTGCTGCTTCCAATGGGTTTTCCTGACCAACAAAACTTGTATTCGTCCGTAGGTATTTGTCGTAGGCTATGATGCAAACAGGCTTGATAAATTTTTTAATTCTCGAGTTTTGTTAAATGACTGTTGATATTGACAGCCGGTCTTGGTCTTGGTCTTGCGAGATCAAGACCAAGACTTTGAACCTCAAGACCAAGACTGACTTTGAACTCAAAGACCAAGACTTCTGGTCTCAAGACCAAGACCAAGACTTTTAAAAACGAACTCGAGTGCACTCGAGACCAAGACCTTGGTCTCGAGGACTACAAGTCTGATTTTAAGCCTTTGTTAAAACATGCAAAGATGATTATGAGTGGGATGAAACAATACTCTGGTTCCTAGTTATGGCACAGGCTTCCAGATTTATCTTAACATTAGTCACGTTATTCTGATTTACTGACCAGAAATACTGGCGATGATGACAAGATTTTCAGTCCAACAAGGTTGCTCTACGCCTCCCCGGTATGGTGGGAATTCACAACCCCGAGTGAGCGTGAGAGCACAGTATAAATAATTATTTATACTGTGGTGAGAGGCTGGGAGCCATCCTTAGGCGCTTGATAAGAAGTGGTTACCTCCGCGATAACTTCCATCCAGCACCTGTGTAGCTTGGCCGACAACCGCCTTTTCTCGGCAGTTCTGCGTAATGAAGGCATGTCCTGCACAGTCTGCTTCCGCCTGTAAAGGTAACCGGATATGCACTCCGACCCCGAGCCCATGACCGAGCCATTCCTTCGGCTGACGGTATCATGAGGAAAACATTCTTAACTAGGATGCTGTAGGCCCTACTCAACTTGATGAATAACTCTCGTTGTTTAACTCTATTTATATAGGTTTAGCCACTGCCAGCTTTGCAGGGCTCAGTATGTGTGAATGTCTTTATGTTTTTATATGTTTATGTACACCAAAATGTGGTTCGCAATTGGATCAATAAAGAATATTCTATTCTATCACTGATTCTATTCTATGATTCTATTCTATTCTAATACTGCATTAAATATTTTCTAGGAAGGCTCAAGTATTTGTTTAACAAAACGCGCCTATTTGAAGAGGCGCTGCAACATTGATCCGCACTCATGACTCAAGGAAAAACTCAATCCAACTCATTTGCTTAACGACTAATTAATTACTAAGAAAGAGTAGGCCACGCAAACGGATAGGTCTAGGAAACACGAGAATGGCGGGGGAGCCCGATAGCGCATTGGATAACATCTGGCGTAGAGTGCGAGCGGTACAGAGCAGAGGTCGAAAAAACCAAAAAAAATTCAAAATGAAAAGTTGGTTTTTTGGTTTTTTGTGGTTTTTTATGGTTTTTTGGTTTTTTTGGTTTTAAGATGTTCGGATTGATAAACATAAAATTATATTAAATTGAATTCAGTATTATGAAAACATGAAATGGTTGAAATTACTATTAATCACGTAGAGTAGACCGTATTATGACGACATCAACAAAGACGATATATAATTATAAGAAGGGTTCACTTATAAATCAATGTTATTGAAATAACTTCTAAAAAGATTAAAAAAATATTTTTTTTAAAAAACCAAAAAACCAAAGTTTTCTGGTTTTTTTGGTTTTTAAAAAAAACCAAAAAAACCAAAAACCAAAAAAACCAACTTTTCCACCTCTGGTACAGAGATCGAGTCCCATAGGCGGACATGCTTTGTAGGCTGCAATTTGCGCCGTGTATTGCAGACTGTCTATTCTGTTTGTTAGTAGTTAGGCCTAAGATTTATAGCATAACATGTACATGTACAGCGCAGTGCGTTTGCAGGCGCTTAATTAAAGAATAAATAATAATAATATTATTATTATTATTATTAAATTTAAACGCCTACATTAGAAAGCGCAGATGTCTATTAATAACTTAATAGCGATCACTTGTAGGAAGTCCACGAACGATGACGTGTTGCTTCCACAAGATTTCACCGTAACCCACTTTTGTAGCCAATTAGAATCAGAGTTAAGGCAACGTCATCCAATGACAAGCCGCATCGTATTTTCTAAACGTCGAACATTCTTCCATGATATCCAATAAGATATGAATACGAAACTAGGTCAACCAATCGGAAAAGGCCACGATGGGCCGCACGAATATATAACGATGTACATTCGTTTTGCATCTTTAATCTGAGCTTCCTAAAAATCAAAGAAAAGAATCTGCGAAGAAGAATTTGTGCGACTTTTGCGACAGAATTTATTCCGAGAGTGAGCATCTTGCATATCGTTTCTACTCAGCTCGAAAAGTAAGTTGGTCAATCGTGAATTTTCGTATGTCAGTGTTTTCTAGACTGTTCGTCGTTATCGCCCCACCCGCAGTTGCTCGGTTCATTATCTGTTCTCCATTTGTAATTTGTTTTCTGGTTATTATTCGACGATTTATATCCAGTATTTTATCAATACCTCGGTATCTTATCAAATAACCGAGATTGTCATTTGCTGTTAGATTGTGCTCAGTTATTACATTCACTTGAACGAATCGTAATCGTGAACTGCAATTTTCTAAAGCGCCACTGTAACGGTTAACGTAAAGCCTCAGCTTATTCACGAGCGCCGCGTCGTATCCGAGGAGTTGTCCAGAGAAAGTTGTATGTAAACCTGTTGTACTAGACTACTTCCAAAAATAATCATTATTCGAATAAATAATCAATATGTTTGTATGGTTGGCTTTAGTAAATAGTTTTTATTTCCTGTTCAGGTAGAGAGTCTCAAAATGAAGAGTTTGCTGTGGAGGTTGAGTGTGATGGGGCTGATAGTGGCCTCCGCTGTTGCTGCCAAAGAAGAAGATTCAAAGAAGGACAGCGTTGGAACTGTCATCGGAATTGATCTTGGAACAACGTACTCATGGTGAGGGTTCATTTGAGTCAGTAATTCAAGAAGTTTATTATGCGAAGCTTTCATAAGGCTTTTGGGCTACATTAATGTGTGCATTTACATTACTTTGTGTGCGATGGTGTAATTAATGTTAACCATAGATTTCATAAATGCATACAAAATAAAGTTTTGGGATTGTTCAGAAGCTAATTTAAAGGTAGACAGTGTTTGGATGTCCGTGCATTTGAATTACCTGTAGGCACTCCTTTACAGCATGGAGTCCACAATAACCTTCCCTGCTTGGAGTTGCAAACTTGGGATTGGATTAGGGTTGGATAAATTGTTTAATGGTAGTAATTGGTTTAGCTATGAGTATTGATGGTTCTTTGTGTCACTGGTTGACAGCGTTGGTGTTTTCAAGAACGGCCGTGTGGAGATCATTGCCAATGACCAGGGCAACCGTATCACGCCATCATATGTTGCGTTCACTCCAGAGGGAGAGCGTTTGATTGGTGATGCAGCCAAGAACCAGCTGACAACAAATCCAGAGAACACTGTCTTTGATGTAAAGCGTCTGATCGGCCGGCGCTGGAACGAGCCGTCCGTTCAGCAGGACATCAAGTACTGGCCATTCAAAGTGGTGAACAGCAACGACAAACCAAACATCCAGGTTGATATCGGCTCAGAGACAAAGACTTTCGCTCCAGAAGAGATCTCTGCCATGGTCCTGATAAAGATGAAGGAGACCGCCGAGGCCTACCTTGGAAAGAAGGTTACCCACGCCGTCGTCACTGTGCCAGCCTACTTCAATGACGCCCAGAGACAAGCTACAAAGGATGCCGGTGTGATCGCGGGTCTCGTTGTCATGAGAATCATCAACGAACCGTGAGTTTCATCTTGTGTGCTGTGCTAACGGGTTAACTCGGTCTACTTGTGGGAATGTTAATGTTTCTTTTGTAAGACCTTCTGAGCTGGGTTACAATGCTACATAAATTTTTTTATTTGTAGTCTTAAGGTTTTGGACTAAAGCTTTGACTGAACTTATAGAATTTTCTTATTTATATAGTCTTAAGAAATTGGACTTCTAGCCAAACATTGTCTGCTGAAAATTGTATGTGTTCTTTTGTCCATCTTCTGGTGCATTTGGTTTTGCAGAACTGCCGCTGCCATTGCCTACGGTCTGGACAAGAAGGAGGGAGAGAAGAACATTCTTGTATTTGATCTTGGTGGTGGTACTTTTGATGTGACTCTGCTGACCATCGACAACGGCGTTTTCGAAGTCTTGTCCACAAATGGAGATACTCATCTTGGTGAGTACTACTGAACTGATTGATCTGAACAATTGTTTGATCCAGCTTATCTGAAGCATAGCAGAGGATCAAAGTGTTTTCCTGTGAATTTCAATTGCAAGATCCAAAAAACTTTGTAGTTATTATAATCTTGGCCGACTGACTGATCTGCTGGATGTTGACCTGATTGCAGTTTGGTGTTGGTGCGCCATGCTGTGTGCATTAGACTCTGGCGATATTGTAGTTGCAAATAAAATGTGGGCAAAATAACGAACAGCAATGCTCTTCTCCTTGCTGAGTTTAATGCTGTTGAGGCTTGCTTGTGTTGACATGTTGATCTCGGCTTAGTGCTTATTTTCATTGTGGTTGGGTTGTTGTTTTGTGGACAGGCGGTGAAGACTTCGACCAGCGAGTGATGGAGCATTTCATCAAGCTGTACAAGAAGAAGAAGGGCAAGGACATTCGCAGCAGCAACCGGGCTGTTCAGAAGCTGCGTCGTGAGGTCGAGAAGGCCAAGCGTGCTCTGTCCTCTCAGCACCAGGCTAGGATCGAGATCGAATCGTTTTTTGATGGCGAGGACTTCTCAGAGACGCTCACTCGAGCCAAGTTCGAGGAACTGAACATGGTAGGTTTCCAGTTGGTCAAAAAGAATGGTTTTTATTTAACCTGGTACTTGGTTGGTAAACTTAAGCTATAGAATTGCTGTAATATGGTTTAAGGGATCCTTTTTGTTGTTCGATTATATCTTGTACAATGATGTCCAGGATTTCTTTGTAATCCAGTTTGTCAGTTTCAATAATGACATGAATTTTTTTTTTCACGTAGGACCTTTTCCGATCGACAGTCAAGCCAGTGCAGAAGGTTCTAGAGGATGCTGATCTGAAGAAGGATCAGGTAGATGAAATTGTTCTTGTTGGTGGCTCCACTAGGATCCTCAAGGTGCAACAACTTGTCAAGGACTTCTTTAATGGAAAGGTAAGAATTACATTTGTCATCAGCTAACTTTGCCAGTTTTACAACAAAACTAAGTTTAATACCTCATTCAGTTATTTGGACATGCTCAAGCTCTATACAGGCATTTAAAATCTTGAGGTCCCATCATCTCTTCATCAGATCGCAAGAGCTACTAGGATTGCTAAACTCCTATGCGGCCACTGCTTGGTGGGGATTTGCCTCTGCCAACGATAGAGATAAAATAGACGGATTCCTTAGTTTTGGATACATCGATAACGATCTGCCCAATTCAGCGACCAACTGCGGACGTCCGAGGTTAACTTTTCCAAGCCATTGTTGCGAATTCATTATGCGCAACCTTATAATTTATGACCTAGACCCCAAAACTTTGTCCTTCCTAAGAACGATGACAGAAATGTTATAACCCGACTCTTATATTGCCTTAAATCGAAACCTTTAACTAGGTTAAGAATTTTCTTATTTGTACTGTCTGTAGCCAGATGTGGTTACATTCTGGATTATTAAGCGAAAATATAGAAAAAACATGGTTTCATTAAGACTTGTTCGTTAATATGAATCAGTTTAATGCAATACTTACGAAACCAAACGCTCTTGTACTGCTTTATAGTCAAAGAACTGTTGGGGTTCAGATGATTTTGCATGGTGGCTTGTAGCCACTGTGATCAGCAAATGTCGAGATGTTTAAAACTTGTTCTTCGTTCTTCAGGAGCCAAGCCGTGGAATCAATCCTGACGAGGCAGTGGCTTATGGAGCAGCTGTTCAGGCTGGTGTTCTTGGAGGAGAGGAGGACACGGGTGACCTGGTTCTGCTCGACGTCAACCCTCTGACCCTCGGCATCGAAACTGTTGGAGGAGTCATGACGAAACTCATCGGTCGTAACACCGTCATTCCAACCAAGAAGTCCCAGATCTTCTCGACCGCAGCCGACAATCAGCCGACCGTGTCGATCCAGGTGTATGAAGGTGAGCGCCCAATGACCAAGGACAACCACCTGCTTGGCAAATTCGATCTGACTGGAATCCCGCCAGCACCACGAGGAGTGCCACAGATTGAGGTCACATTTGAAATCGATGTAAACGGCATCTTGCGAGTTTCGGCCGAGGACAAAGGAACCGGAAACAAGAACAACATCGTGATCAACAATGACCAGAACCGCCTTTCTCCGGAAGACATTGACCGAATGATCAATGATGCGGAGAAATTTGCTGAAGATGACAAGAAGGTGAAGGAGCGAGTGGAGGCAAGGAACGAGCTCGAAGGATATGCCTACTCGCTCAAAAATCAGATCGGCGACAAGGAGAAGCTCGGTGGAAAACTGAGCAGTGAGGAGAAGGAGACGATCGAAAATGCGCTCGACGAGCAGATAAAGTGGTTGGAGAAGAACCAAGATGCGGACGTTGAGGACTTCAAGGAGCACAAGAAGCAGCTGGAAGAGGTGGTTCAGCCGATCGTTAGCAAACTCTATGAGGGAGCGGGAGGACCTCCTCCGACGGAGGGTGGTGACTCTGAAGAAAGGGACGAATTATAGTTTTTCCACTGGACTACTGCTCATTCCACGTGTTTCTTTGTTTCATTGTTTGTCGTGTCCTGTTGTCGTTTGAGTTGACTCAACCAAATTGCAGACTTTTAGGTTTCGTTTCTTGAGAGTTTATTTCTGAAAGTAAACCTTGGAGCCTTAGTTGTTTTACAGAGTGAGTGTAACCAGGGATCAAATGTTAACTGGGGCAGCTGCTGAGGGTAAAAGTGATCCACCTCATAGCAACGTGCTGTTTCCTCTACTCTGCATCGGGATGCGTGTTGTGTCAATTTTTGTACAGATTGTGTGTACATAAACTGCAATTACATCTGTTGAACTGTGTAATAATCTCGTTGTTCGTTGTTTTTATATCCCAAATACTTACGATGCAATATGAAACCACATTTACAGTGGGCAGTCAACACCCATAGAAATCAATTGTGCACTAGATCAGCGGTTCCCAAACTTCCCTGGGTCGCGACCCACTTGTGAATATCTTGGCAGTTTCGGTACCCACTGTGTAAAATTAAGCATTGTGTACTAAAATGTCCTTTGTAAATTGGTATCGAAATATGCGGATTTTTGCACAGCGCTTAGAAATTTTAAGCATTTAACAGAAACTTGGGTAAAACAGTTTACAATTTATTGCAATCCAGCTAGTTATAGCCCAATCATAGCCAAATGTTGCTGCAGCCTGCAGAAAATCTTTCTGGAAAAAATTTGGCGACCCACTTGCCAGAGCTCGACCCACAGTTTGGGAAACTGCACTAGATAGTCTAGCGTCTGGTTTACTGGGGCTGAGCATAACCCTGTTTACCGGCACAAGGGTCTTTGGTTGACCAGTATAAGACTTTGTTGATGTGATGGGGCCCTTTACAGGAGAACGCGCAAGATTCCAAGACAATTGTAGCTTGCCTGATGATACTGAGTTGCTTTTGGTTAAACGTAGGTTCGATGGAAGTCTGGTTAATTGTATTATCGTAACGGTTTGCTTTACAGTATGGAACGTTAAGGATGCCCGCAAAGGGAAAATCGGTCACCCAAATGCAAACATGGAGAGATTATAAATGCCCAACAGTTTGATAGTCTACTGGTTCCATAAGCTACCGTTGGACTGAACCAGACTACATGTAGTTGGTTGTTAAAGGCTAAGGAGGCCAAGGCTGTGCGAAGAAACTGCCTTGACCGCATCTTACGCTCGGCTGCGCACCTCATTGGCCAAATACCCAATTTTGTTCTTTTTGGCCTCTGAGTATCTCTTTTGAAGAGGCGCTATATAACTCGATGAATGAATGAATATTACTATTTTCGTTCATCCTGTCCCTTTATCACAGGCTATTTTCGTAGTCTTTGCTTCTAACGCAGAGGCGCGTTTACGCATGGGCGCACTGTGCGCGCGCCTAGGTCCCCCAAATCTCGAGGACCCAAGCGAACGAAAAAAATTTTCAATTATAAAAAATAACATGTTTGAATTTTGAATCATTTTAAATAGAACCTATTTTCTATTTTTTACAGCTTCGTCACTTCGTGGTTTTTGCACATGATAGGCTAAACACCACCAGAGTTTCGAACTCTCAGTCTACAAGTTCAGGAGGCCCCCAAAAATGTTTGCGCCCCGTTTTCTGTAGCCTAAATGCGTCTGTGTTCTAATGCCCTCCTAACTTGTTTCACTCTGACGTCATTCCACTGTTTTGCACCAGTTGCATTCTCTCTCTGCTGGACGGGATTGATCAACAAGTAATTGCAAATTTGAAAAACGGGGATACAGTAGGTCGGAGCTAGGTAAATTGTTTTCGGACGTCTTTCATGAACGACCTTTAGGAAGTGCTATCAAGAAGTCGACTTAAGAGGCCGAGTTAAACGCCAGACCTCATAAAAGCCCAACATCTGACCATGTTATCAGCATATTGTAAGTGTAGTTGCAAATTTATATAAGCCTACTACGATGCGCTGCACTCGCCTTGCTGACCTTTCCCCTATGCTATGTAGATCGCCGTCTTACGTAGGAGTGTGCGAGCACCGAACACCTGACCTCTCGCCGTCTTGTACAGACTCAAGAAGCCCACTTGTGTACGCCTGTTGCAGCGCGTAGCCTAAGTCCATCCCTTCTCCAGTATCGAGTTTAAACAACTGATTTACCTTTTAATTTTCCATCAAAGTTCAGGTTATAAGATTTTTAATTTCCATGTAGGTTTCTTCTTGACATCGTCCTGAAAGTTAATGTTTATTCCAAAATTCCGAGAAGGTGAACCTTGCGGTGACCGTAAAATTTTCAACTTCAACTCGAAGTGACCGAGACTGAATCTAACCTAGGCGGCAGCCAGTGGCGGCGATCTTGTCTGAGAGGTAGGGGGGGGGGGGGCAAAGTCGGCCATGGTCTGGTCGATTGCCTTTTTTTAGGAATTCACAAAAACTTTTAGACTTTTCTAGGAATTCATCTCCCAAAAAAGTTGATGACGTTTTTAGTCATTGACCTTTTTACGACTTACTTTTCAATTATTCGTCTCAAAAATAAATTGCTTACCTTTTTCGAGATTCATCCCCCTAAACTAAATGTCATGACGAATTTCTTCTTCTTTCACAGACAGTAAATTGTCGTGCCTATAGAATTATACAGTTCTATGTCCACTTTTTTGAAAACCGAGAAAAACGATTTCTTAGATTTGCTGACGAAAATGTTTCGCGCTGTTTCATTGATGGCAATTAAATTCACATTTTTGGACAACACGGTGTTTGAGTTAACTCATATTTTCTGTGAGTTTGAGTTGTAACTGTCAATTATTTTAAACTCAACTCACTCTTCAGCACTCGGCACATATTATGTTGAAACAAGCCTTTTTTATATCGTCGGCTTTCCATACTGGTGAGTGGTGACGGCAGGGAGGGTCGTAAACACTGCTAGCGGACAGTGTTTAAGCACTGCATATTTTGGATATTGTGAACAGTTAAGAACAACATGGCTGAAGTACCGTGTATTCTTGATGGAGAATATTTTTCTGTTACAAGTAGGCGTGATTGAAAAATTGTTGCTCGATTAAAACGTGCTAGTATGAAACGTGTGAGTTTATGAGTTAACTCATTTAACAACTGAGTTTGAGTTAACTCATTTCACTTAGGATGAGTTGAGTTTGAGTTTAAACTCATTTTGAGGTGGATGAGTTGAGTTTTGATTTAACTCATTTCTTGTGTGAGTTTACCCAACACTGATTATGGCAGGGTTGACTATTGTTGGACATAGAGCTGTACCCCTATAACATTAAAAAGTCCAGGTTACGGACACGATTGCAGACAACGTGAGAACTATAGGGATATAAGTCCAAGTCACGTGTTCAGATCTCTCACTGGTATTGGCTATGGACATAGGCCTAACGCCGTATAATATTATTCTTAAGAAGTCCTTCATCGCGGATCTATCGAACATGCACGTGATAGTAAATAATTCATTCTATTGGATGAGGACTTGTACCTCTGTAGCATTAAAATACTTTAAAATACTGTCCACATTCGTGGACATAGAACTATATGATCCTGACAGATAGTGCTGAAGAAAGCGTCTACAGTTAAGCTTGACTATTATGGACATAGCCCATGTCATCCTGATAACGGATATAGCACTAGGTTGATTTTTCAAAAAAGTGGACATAGAACTGTATAATTCTATAGGCACGATGTCTATACATTATCGTGAATGTAAGTGTGTATGTAAATCAGCTTAAACGATGGAATATAACAAGGGCTGTAGCCTAGTGATAAAATTTGAGGTGAGTGCACGCTACCGGTTAGTTTTCCGAAACAAATTAGAGGCGAGTACACGCTACCGGTACCGTAAGTTTTCCAAAACAAATTAAAGGTGAGTAGGCCTACAAATATTTTGTGAGGTGTGTATACGATCTCTAGAGGTGAGTACACGCTGTAGGCTATACCCGCTTATACCCTCGACTGAATATAATCTGACTCCTGCGGAGTAGACGCCATGTAAATAAAGTCAGCGTGTTTTGAATAGTCATCCAAACTCGAGATCAAGTAAATCGGACTGCAAGTTATGAAAATACTGATCAAAACATTCGCGATGATTTAACGCCTAAGCAGAAAGATTGAATTAAAGCTTGCTTGCTGCTGCAACAGTTGACGATGGTGGTAGAGGGACCTGGAAGTAAACGTTCCATGTATCTTGTGAAATGCGTCAATTGCTGGATTGATTGTGCAGGCAGAGGCGGCCTTTGACAGTTTTGTGCAATAGGCCGCTATAGGCAAGCCGCAAGGACAAAAATGCCGCCCATTACTCAACACATATATTTACATTTAATTTCTTATTAACTAACCCGCTCCTCTTCTTCCCTAACACTTCTACGCCCTTCCGTCACCTCATCACTAAAATTTGCCAATCGCTCCATAGCCATAGCTGTCCCATCCCCCTGGAACAAACTCCCACCAGTACTGCGAGAAATTTCAGATCCATCCTAAGACCTCACCAAAACCTCACCATTTGCTATATCTCCACAGCCTGCAGGTCTTTCACTCAAAACTAAAAACACTGTTCTTTCACAAATCCTATCCCGATTCCTCCTCCTCTCCCTATCTCCCTCGCCGTTTAAACCCTAAACACAACCCACCTTAGCCTACCTGATCGACTCCTTTGGATCTTGACCTGGAACCGATTCGACACCCCCCTGCCTGTCGATTTTGATTTGACTAAGCGCCTGTGAATAAGCTGGTTCCCGCGACGTAGCTTTTTTGGGCGCTGTAGAAGTCTCGAGATTACGATTACGAGATTACGATTAATTAATAATTATATTATTTTTATTTTGACGCAACTTTCCGCTCCTTGAGAAATGCCGCTCTAGGCAGCCGCCTATATCGCCTATAGGCTACCTAAAGCCGGCACTGTGTGCAGGCCAGAATGTTTGATTCTATGAGATAAATTTCTGATGAAATTTCCAATCGTTTACAAAGTCACAGTTAGGGCCTAACAGAATTTGAGAACCGCTTTGGTTTTCATTGAATTCGGCTGCTTCCATCAGTTTCGAGGAAATTCTCAGACTTTGCCGCTATCAAGGCTGGAAAAGTTACATAATTATGGTACGTGTGTGACTGTGCGTCATCATAATATGTAGGCCTAATCGGTTTATCTCAGTGGTTAAATTGCTCATCCAGAGGTGGTGGGTCTGTAAATTTTTGCAAATCCAAAAGCCTAAGCGGTTAAGCCTAAAATACAAATTCATCCGTGAAACACGACACATCTTCGATTATTACAAGCAAAAACATAAACAATTAAGAATGAAACATTTTCTAACGTAACATTATACAGACTTTGGTCGACATTTCCATGCAATAACATACAAACAGTCAAACACATATGAACAAATGCCAAAAACTAATATGCAGAATACTTTAAAATTGACGAGCTCAGTAAGTAGGCCTAAATATAAAGCAGTCTGACTAGCCTTCGATCATAACAGATGTAAGCACTAAACGAATATTGATTGATTAATTGAAAGCCCGGTGAAAAGCTGAAAATTAAGCACGAGTTTCAATACTGTCATTATACACGTCAATGCCACAACATGCTGACTTAGAAACATTTCCAAACTGCCCTGCATGCTTCTGTGGCTGTGCACGTTTTCGGTGCTTTGCACTTGTCTAAATCTGTGGCAGCATGACGAACCGTAGCAATCCATGACTGCACGTAGGGGCCTACGGTAGTGGATTCCACTCACTCAAAGGCGGCCCAACAATGGAAATGAAACGGAAAGAGGAAATGTGTTCTACACTTATACAAGACCTTAGAAGTGTGCAAATTAAGTTCATTTTGCTAAATCCACGTTCACATTCGGCAGTGCCAGCAGGCAGTGTGTGGATAGCACCGACAAGCCTTGCAAAGTTCTTACCTGTAACCTCAGCTCTCTTCACATCTTTGAAGTCCGTATTCCTGTTTTAAGTCATAGTATATGGAGCTAAAAAATAGTAGGCCTACTGCATGCCAGCCATCAGTTTATTTTCCCATATTCTGATGAGACAGCTGAAGACCAAGAAGTTGGCAACAAAAGGCTAGCGCGTTCAATTGTGGGCCTCTCAGACTCTGGGATAAGCCGTGCAGAAATAGAATCAACCAGAGCTAGATAGAACAGTTTTTCTCTATTTCTGTGTCTGCTTTTGACTTTTCACCGGAACCACGAAACACTTTTCGAGAACAAAATTATTTACGCAGGTAAGCCTATAACTATTGGGAATATTTTCCGAATATAATATTCAGGAAATTTTACGACTGTATAGTTCATACTGCTTTTCGGGATTTCGAACGCTTGGTTGCAATAATTATTTTGTTTCGGGGATTGGATCAATTTTGTATTTTGATCACAGTTCATCAAACTCATCAGTTCATCAAACTCATCAGTTCATCAAACTCATCATCATTTCATCACAGAATTGGGTTTCGGCGATTCGGTTAGAGCCCCAGTTGCCTTGTCCTTGCTAATGCCCTAGCGAATTACAACAAAACACAAAAGTCACCTCTTGGAGGACCTTTTACTTGCAAAGAAATCTTTCAGCTTTCTTTGCACGCTGTCCAACTTTCTTTTGTATTGTATTGTATATTCGTTTACAAGCGATTGATGAGTATCGACTGACAACAATTACTGTAAGGCCCAGTCTTGTTGTCCTCGAGACCAAGGTCTTGGTCTCGAGTGCACTCGAGTTCGTTTTTAAAAGTCTTGGTCTTGGTCTTGAGGTTCAAGGTCTTGGTCTTAGTCTTGGTCTTGAGGTTCAAGGTCTTGGTCTTGGTCTTGATCTTGAGGCTCAAAGTCTTGGTCTTGGTATTGCAAGACCAAGACCAAGATTTTGAAAATATTAATAGTCATATAACAAAACGCAAGGATTAAGAAAAATATCCAATAATTACTAATACATTAATGCTTTAGTATTTAAACGGTGTGAATGAGGCGCTACTATTGTTTTGGACATTTATTTTGACTTCCGATTATTTATCATGGAATGATTTCAAAACAGACTCGCAATTTGTACATTTACATCCGGTACTTGAAAAGCTGCTCTGTGTGCCAGTGAATTCAACACCGCAGAACGTATTTTTCACATGGCAGAATTTTATAAGGCTCCACAGGTTACGTCTTGGTAATAAAATTCTGAGCGAATTGGTTTTTATAAAATGCAACAGGCATTTGGAATAGGCCCTAACATTTCGCATGAGACTTTTGTAAATACGAATTCGGAATTCTCTGCACTCTGCATTTGGAGTGTTTTGTTTGAATAAAAGAAAAGATTCATGCTTTAATTAAAATAGCGAGTAGTCCGACTTAACAATTTTTTAGTAAGGAATAGAAGTCTGGATATGGTTGTGATTCTTTTGGGTATTTTTCTCGGTTTTGGTCTTGAGTTTCAAAGTCTTGGTCTTGGTCTTGGTCTTGAGGTTCATGGTCTTGGTCTTGGTCTTGGTCTTGAGGTTCAAGGTCTTGGTCTTGGTCTTGAGGTTCAAGGTCTTGGTCTTGGTCTTGAGGTTTGAGGTCTTGACAACAAGACTGGTACTAAGGCCTATATCGAACAGAAACGTTCATGGGCGGCGATCATGGGGGGTCGAGGGGACAAGGCCCCCCACCTTTAACAGTGGGGGGACACACGCCATGCATCGGACCCCCACATTTTGAAGAAACCCCCAAAAAGGTCATCAAATTTTTTCGCGCGTTCACGCGAGAATTTTTTTTACCTTTTTTGACCAGATCAGTTCAAAACTCTTTTTTGACCAGATCAGTTTAAAAATGTCCCCCTCACCTGTCAAACAAGATCGCCGCCACTGGAAACATTGGATCTCTTCAAAACATCTTGTCTTTTGTTAGGCAGGATGTTAAGTCTTGGTCTTATGGTGGCAGCATAATTATGATAAGATTTATCTGATCGTCTACATGCTGTTTCAGAATTAAAACTATTCTAACTAATAATATCCGCAAACGATTCATTAATGCAGCAAAGTGTGTTATCGCTCGGATGTATCATGTAGGCCCCATAGATCACAGGCTTGGGCTCAGAGGCGGCGATCTTCTTTCATAGATGAGGGGACACTTTTGAATTGAGTCAACATTGACCTCTTTTTGTACACTAAAAATGTGTTAAACAGGCAAGGCGCAGGCACTTTGTAACAGTAAGTAGATATATATTTTCATCAAATTGTATAATCACATGCAAACTAATTTAAAACTAAAGTTAATTTATATGTATTAGTTAGTAACATAGTGCAAAACAATATAAGCAGAATAATAATAAACAAAACTCATTAATTTTTGTTAGGCCTAATTGTTGGTGGCAACGTGTTGACGTGTCAGCTGCTTGGTCTCGGCGGTCAAGTTTCCATTGCACTTGGCAATTATTTACAAAAATAGCAATCAAAAGTTCCTTTTAAAAGGTGGTGCAACTGTATACTGTGTCCGCCTTACTTTTAAAGGTGGAGGGACTGGCCCCACTCGACGAACTCGTCCTCCCCGCCCCCCGGATCGCCGCTCTGCTTGGACTACTATCCGCCGGCAGCGATTATAAAACAGCAGGCGACTTAAGTAAACACGTATACATCCTAAGTAGTTTTCTATGATGCTAGTGAATATTGAAACGCACTGTGAGGCTGACGAATGCTAATCTACTTTTCGGTGGTGGATCTCCCTGTTGAGGTGACGAGTCTCCTTTTTAGGTGGCGGATCTCATAATTCGGGTGGCGGGTCTCACAATGCAGGTGGCGGATCTCAAATCAGAGATGCCGGATCTCAGATCCGGCTGGATCCGGCTGAATTTAATCACTGGTTTATCTAAATTGCCGTTTCACGTTAAATACAAAATAATAGGCCTATTTTTTAAAATTTATTCCGGATATTTCTATAGCGCCTCTCGAAGTCAACTACTACTCAGAAGCACTCCCAACTACGGTACAGCATTTGATACTGTGCTGGAATTTTCACGCCGAAGCGCCACGAGCAATTGCGAGTGAAGGACTTGCCCAAGGTCCGTACGCAGTGGCTAGAGTGGGATTCGAACCTGCAACC
Source organism: Allolobophora icterica (assembly GCA_963556255.1). Classification (NCBI taxonomy): domain Eukaryota; kingdom Metazoa; phylum Annelida; class Clitellata; order Crassiclitellata; family Lumbricidae; genus Allolobophora; species Allolobophora icterica. Next base: position 65,094,280 of record OY744603.1, read on the forward strand.
CTCCGGTCACAAGGCGCCGAACTTACCACTGAGCCACCACGCCCCACTGGGAAGCGCAAGCATGGCCAAATCAGGATACTTTTTATCATTTCTTATCCAGAAATCTATTGAAGTCTCGTTGTTGGTTTTGTTCTCTTATCGGTTAATAACAACAATAATTGATCTTCTACTTTAATTTAAACAATGCTCTCTTGATCTTTTGCCTCTAATGATGATGGCCTCATGGGAGTCAGGTTGCCACTTTACAACTGGTCGAAGAAAGTGACTCGTAGATAAATTACTGGAACTGTTGAAATTTGATCCTGGCGCTGGTTGGCTTCGCTTTACTTTCTTCAGTAAAGCCGACTCTTTAGAATCATTTGTTAATTAACATTTGGAATTCGTTTAGAGTACTTTAAACATGTCAGTATAATAATACCTTTATTTCCTGGTTAATAAAACAGAACTGTCATCAACAGCAAATGGCATCCCCTAAGGCAGAGTTTTTCAAACTGTGGTCCGCGGACCAAGAGGGGTCCGCGAAGGATATGGCGGGGGTCCGCGAGAGCGTGCTGAAAATATTCATTAATTATTGTTCCGTCATTTTCCTCCAGTCAGTCTTAAATGCTGCTGCTAGGCTCAAAGCATGCCTTCCTCGCTTTGCTTAATATCTCCACATGTAGGCCCTATGACTGAATTTCTATTCTGGCTCCCGCTTACTTCGCGCATCCAGTATAAGGTCCTCCTCCTGGTTTACAAGTCCCAGCTAGGGCTGTCCCGTAAGTACCTCTCTGACCTTCTGCGGCAACCTATCTCTGCTTCGTCCTTGCACTCTAATGGCCGTCTTGTTCTCTTTGTCCCTCGAACTAGGACCACTCTGGCCCAACGTCGAGCTTTTGCTGTGACAGGTCCCTCTGCTTGGGATGGTCTTCCCCCTCTGCTACGGCTAAACTCATGGCTGGAATCTCACTGTCATCTTCTTGCTCGCTCAAGACGTTTCTGTTTCCACGGGGATCCTGCTCTGAATAGTTTATACTGAGAGGCGCCTTAAAGGCCTAAGTTACTAGATACGAAAATAATACTGGTTTTTAGCGAAACCGATGTTATTGATGTCCTAAAAATGACTGCAGGAGTTCATAAAAAGTTATTCAAGGTTACTTTCTACATTATGATAGTCCTCAGCCCCATAAGCAAGCTTGTACTGCGGAAATAGCCTGCCTGTTACTTTGATTAAATTTTAAGTGATAAATTTCACTTTTTAGATACTTGGGTCCGCGAGCTATGCCTAGAAAAAAGGGGTCCGTGGTCCAAAAGTTTGAATATATATGGTCTCATATTACTTCGTTTTTATTAATTCAAAGCATTTTTATAGCGCCTCTCCAAGGTAACTATGCGGAGGCTCTACATGGGCATGTTGGCAGGGTTACTATATAGAGAAGACTTGTTAACGGTTAACCTATTGGACTTTGCATTTGAGTAGACGGACCTAGCTTTAAGGGCGTGATACATTTGGGCGCAAATCCGCAAACGTCCAGTAGGACAATTAATGGTATACCCAGCGCAGCTGGCATACTTAACTGCAGAGCCGCAGTTGTTACAACTCAACAGTTAACCTCAATAATTATATTAAAAGAATTTTTATAGCGCCGTAATTCGACCGAGGCCGAGAAAATGGTTGAATTGAAGAGATAGAATGGAATATGGCGAGGAAAGGTTGAGTGTGATTCCACGTTGTCGTCTGCTGGTAGGTGGATTGGGGTCGTCTGTTGAGACTAGAGGCATCTCTCTCTGTTTCTGTCTGTCTGTCTGCCTGTCTGTCTGTCTGTCTGCTGGTAGGAGGAATGGGTAGCATGTTTAGACTAGAGGCATCTCTGTCTGTCTGTCTGTCTATCTGTCTTTCTGTCTCTCTGTCTATCTGTCTGTCTGTCTGTGTCTGCTGGTAGGCGGAATGGGTCGCCAGTTTAGACTAGAGGCATCTCTGTCTGTCTGTCTGCCTGTCTGTCTATCTGTCTGTCTGTCTGTCTGTCTGTCTGTCTGTCTGTCTGTGTGTGTCTGCTGGTAGGCGGAATGGGTCGCCTGTTTAGAGGCATAGCAATTGAACAGGCCTACTACTTCGTAATCGTAATCGTAATCTCCGGATTTCTACAGCGCCCAAAAAAGCGAAGTCGCGGGAACCAGCTTATTCACAGGCGCTTAGACAAATCAAAATCGTTTGGCGGGGGCGGGGGTGTCAAATCGGTTCCAGGTCAAGATCCAAAGGAGTCAGTCAGGAAGACAGTAAGACGGCTAAGGTGGGTGGTGTTTAGGGTTTAGACGGCGAAGGGGGTAGACAGAGGCGGAGGAATCGGGATAGGATTTGTGAAAGAGCAGTGTTTTAAGTTTTGAGTGAAAGCCATGATGTCAAGCTACAGCATCCAGGAGGTACGATGTACTGATCTGCGTATATACGTAAATCCTTCCTTGTTGGTGCTTCACAATTCATGATTGGTTGTTGAGAAATAGGTCAACTGCTTATCAGTTAAAAGATCATTTTTGAATCGGGTGTGTCTGACGCCATGTGTCTGAAATGAAATTGTAAACAAAGTCATAAAAAGCCTTTAGCTGGCGCCTCGAACACTGGTAGTCTATAAGCGCATCATCAACTAATAATAATAATAATAATAAGAAGAAGTCACTAGGGCAATCTCCTCTTTCCCATCGGGTTCTGCAGGCGGCCCCGACGGCATCACCCCACAGCATCTTAAGGATCTCGTGGCCTTTGGAGTGGATGACAACATCTGCCAACATCTATCCGACCTTGTCAATATGCTTTTAAAAGGAGGTTTACCCGAAGAGGCGAATGAGGTCATTTACGGAGCAAACCTTTTAGCCCTAAGCAAGAAGGACGGAGGCATCAGACCAATCGCGGTGGGCTACACCTGGCGCCGCCTGGCGGCAAAGTGCGCCAATTCATACGCGGTGACAAGACTTTCTCAGCTGCTCGCCCCCATTCAGCTCGGGGTAGGCATTCCAGGAGGTGCTGAAGCAGCTGTTCATGCAACACGTCGTTGGGTTACCACGATGCCTGAAGACAGCGTCCTGGTGAAGCTTGACTTCACTAACGCGTTTAACACTCTGCGCAGAGATTCGCTCCTAGAGGCAGTGGCTAGAGACATCCCAGAGCTCTATCGTTTTGCTCACGCCGCCTACTCCAACAGTCCACTGTTACGTTATGGCTCGAATATCATACGATCTGAAGAAGGGACCCAGCAAGGCGATCCACTGGGCCCTCTGGAGTTCTGCCTTGTCTTACAACCGGTTCTGATAAAGCTGAGTTCGGATCTGCGCATTGGATATTTGGATGACCTGACATTGGGGGGTAGCAAGGAGTCAGTGGCCGCCGATGTTCACCTTATTGCGCAAGAATCAAAGAAGCTGGGTTTGCTATTAAACCGCAGCAAATGTGAGATCGCCTGCCAGAACATCCAAACGCCGATCGATGACCCGGCGTTTCAAGACTTTACAAACATGGCCTTCGAACAGATGACCTTGTTGGGTGCGCCTCTGATACAAGGTCCAGCTGTGGATAAGGTTTTAGAAACGAAAGCTAACGATCTCGAGAGAGCAATCGCAAGACTATCCTTACTTCATACACATGATGCTCTGGTTCTGCTGAGAAACAGCTTAAGTGTACCGAAGCTGTTATACAGTATGCGCACAGCCGTCTGTGCTAATTGCCCGGGCTTGGCTCGGTTCGACAAATTATTGAGAGAAGGTTTATCGACCATCCTAAATGTAAACCTTGACGATGACCGATGGCTCCAGGCTTCTTTGCCGGTGAGAGACGGTGGACTGGGAGTTCGTTGTGCATCTACGCTGGCACTTTCCGCCTTTCTGGCTTCTGCTGCTAGCACAACCGAACTGCAGACATGCATCTTACCAACAGAGGCGGCTGAGATACCATACGAACTGGTCAATTCAGCACTCACCGCGTGGAAGACCCTGACAGATGCAGAACCACCAACAGGAACAGCAACTCATCGCCAAAAGGAGTGGGATATCCGATACACAGACAAGGCACGAACAGGCCTGCTCGAGTCCACCAGCTGTCCTCGCGATCGTGCTCGCCTGCTAGCTTCACAAGCACCTCATTCTGGTGACTGGATGCTAGCTCCTCCGGTGACTGCTTTGGGCCTTCGCCTCTCAGACGAGGAGATACGGATCGCAGTCGGGGTGAGGCTAGGCACGGTACTCTGTGAGCCGCACTTGTGCCACCACTGCCGAGAAAATGTCGACGCAAGAGGGCTTCATGGTCTGGTTTGTAGAGGAGGAGGAGGGAAACAACAGCGGCACGCTATGCTCAACGATGTGATCTGGAGAGCGCTGAGCAGAGCGAAAATCCCTGCTCAGAAAGAGCCTCTCGGCCTCTCAAGAGGAAATGGAAAGCGACCAGACGGTGTCACGCTGATTCCGTGGTCACGTGGACGATGCCTGACATGGGACGTGACAGTGCCCGATACCTACGCCACCTCCCACCTTGCCCACACATCCATCGGAGCTGGCGAAGCCGCTGAACGTGCAGTTCTGATCAAGAGGGCGAAATACGCAGCCATCACTAACACCCATACCTTTGTGGCGATCGCCTTGGAGACGGGGGGATCTTGGAGTGGCGAAGGTCTACAGTTCGTTGTGGAGCTGGGAAGCCGAATATCAGACTCAACGCACGATCCACTGGAGACATCGTATTTGTTCCAACGGATTTCAGTGGCCCTGCAACGTGGAAACGCCATCTGCCTTTCCAGGACCCTGCCACCTCTGTCTGAGTGACGCTGAGATGGCGCTTCAGATAATTTAATCATTACTGTTAAATATAATAATAATAATAATAATAATAATAATAATAATAATAATAATAATAATAATAATAATAATAATAATAATAATAATAATAGTAATAATAATAATAATAATAATAATAATAATAATAATAATATTTATTCTTTAATTAAGCGCCTGCAAACGCACTGCGCTGTACAAGTACATGTTATGCGATAAATCTTAACTACTAACAGAACAGACAGCCTGCAATACACGGCGCAAATTGCAGCCTACAAAGCATGTCCGCCTATGGGACTCGATCTCTGTACCTCTCGCACTCTACGCCAGATGTTATCCAATGCGCTATCGGCCCCCTTATCAAAAGCCAGTCTTGTTGTCAAGACCTTAAACCTCAAGACCAAGACCAAGACCAAGACCTTGAACCTCAAGACCAAGACCAAGACCAAGACCTTGAACCTCAAGACCAAGACCAAGACCTTGAACCTCGAGACCAAGACCAAGACCTTGAACCTCGAGACCAAGACCAAGACCAAGACCTTGAACCTCAAGACCAAGACCAAGACCCAAAAAATCGAAATCAGGTCAAGACTTCTAAAAATTGTCAAGTCGGAATATTCGCTATTTTAATGAAAACATGAGTCTTTTATTTTATTCAAGCAAATTAACTTGAAATGCAAACTGCAGAGAAATCCGAATTTGTATTCAAAAGTCCTTCATGCAAACTCTTATACCAAATGCCTTTTGTATTTTATAAAAACCAATTCGCTCAGAATTTTCTGACCAAGACGTGCCTGGTGAGCCTCATAAAAATTCCGCCATGTGAAAAAATACGTTCTACAGGTGCTGAAGTCGCTGACACACACAGAGTAGCTTTTCAAGCACTGGATGTAAATGTACAGATAGTGAGTCCTTTTGAAAGATTTAATCTTCCCATGGTTTATCATACCGTCTGATACAGAATAACTGTTGCTGCTGCCAATGGGTTTTCCTGACCAACATGACTTGTATCCATCCATAGATATTGGTCGTATGATGCAAGCAGGCTTAATCCAGAATTCTTGAGTTCTGTTAAATGACTGTTCATATTAACAGCCGGTCTTGGTCTTGGTCTTGCGAGACCAAGACCAAGACTTTGAACCTCAAGACCAAGACCAAGACCAAGACCTTGAACCTCAAGACCAAGACCAAGACCAAGACCTTGAACCTCAAGACCAAGACCAAGACCAAGACTGTTAAAAACGAACTCGAGTGCACTCGAGACCAAGACCTTGGTCTCGAGGACAACAAGACTGTCAAAAGCCCTTATCACTCCAATCTATAGTTGTTAAAAACGATAGAAAATAAATAAAAAACGGAAAAAACGTCGGTTTTTTCGAAAAAATAAAAAAAACGAGAAAGAAACGGAAAAAACGACAAAAGAAAATAATTTCACTTTCTCGCATCTTGTAGGCCCTACTGCAATTTAAAATTAAAAACCTTGTTTACAGAATTTAATCAGCAAATAGCACAACTTTATTAGTAAACACTAAATAACATCATTCTACAACAATTATTTCATTTCTTATAGGTTTGGTTTAATAAGAAATTGAGAAATTAAAAATATTGAATCTTCAAACTTAAATTGTAGACATAAGTCCACATAAGCCCATGCTGACTAAACTAACACAATTAAAAACTAAACTGTGTAGGTATAGATTATATAGTATAAACTTTCTCACAGTAAATGCATTTAAATTTAGCCAATGCTGAGATTTTGTCCTTCGCGTTTATCAAAGTAACGTTTATTCCGCACCCTTTTCTTTTGGCATTTTAGATAACTTAGAAATAACTTTTTTAAATTTTATTTCTTGTACTGTGCTATTTCACTAAGTAAGCCTATTTATTTCCCAAATGATGACGTAAGTAGTGACGTAAATTAGCTGAATCTTGAAGTACGGAGACAACGTAAGGGACATCAGACGAAAAACTTAAACAGAAAATGAAAAAATTAACAAACAGTAAATAAATAAATAAAGTTACATACAAGAAATAAAAGACGGAAAAAACGATAAGAAAAAAAATCGAAAAAACGACGTTTTTGAAGAAAAAAACGGTTTTAACAACTATGCTCCAATCTGTCACCAACAAATACCAACAACTTATTGCTGCTGCTAAAAAAAAGGTATTACACATCACTTATCCACTCCAGCTGTTCCAATCCAAGACTAGTCCCCGGAGTCAGTCGCTAAGGAATTACCGACTGACTTGATGAGTTAGCGACTGACTTAGCGACTCAGTCGACTAAGTCGCATACTTATCGACTGACTAAGTCGCTTAGACTTATCGACTGACTTAACGACTTGCAATCGACTTCTCAAGTAATCAGGTATGTCTATTGAACATACCTGATTAACTAACAATATAATGCATTTTACCGCATACTGTACTGACCGTGCCATCATTTCCGTGGGCATTAGATGGAACCCATATGAGCTCTATACGGGTCCAATAATGGGATATGGGCTCCACTCCATGGGGGCATGCTAACAAAGGACAGACAGATGAATTGTAGCAAAAGAACTGGAGGTGGGGCCAGTCTTGTTGTCAAGACCTTAAACCTCAAGACCGAGACCAAGACAAAGACCTTGAACCTCGAGACCAAGACCAAGACCAAGACCTTGAACCTCGAGACCAAGACCCAAAAAATCACATTCAGCCCAAGACTTCTTTTCCTTACAAAAAATTGTCAAGTCGGACTAGGCTACTTGCTATTTTAATGTAAACGTGAATCTTTTGTTTTATTCAGGCAAATTAACTGCAGAGAATTCCGAATTCGTATTTACAAAAGTCCTTCATGCAAAATGTTATTCCAAATGCCTTTTGTATTTTATAAAAATCAATTCACTCAGAATTTTCTCATAAATTTTCCGCCATGTGAAAAAATACGTTCTACAGGTGCTGAAGTCGCTGGCACACACAGTAGCTTTCCAAGCACTGAATTTAAATGTACAAATCGTGAGCCTTTTTGAAATCCTCCCATGGTTTATCGGACCGTCTGGCTTCAGAATAAGTCTCGGCAGGGCTTCCAGATGCAACATAACTTAGTTGCTGCTGCCGATGGGTTTTCCTGACCAACAAGACTTGCATCCGTCCGTAGGTATTTGTCGTAGGCTTTGATGCAAACAGGCTTGATAAATTTTTAAATTCTTGAGTTTTTTTAAATGACTGTTCATATTGACAGCCGGTCTTGGTCTTGGTCTTGCGAGACCAAGACCAAGACTTTGAACCTCAAGACCAAGACCAAGACTTTGAACCTCAAGACCAAGACCAAGACTTTGAACCTCAAGACCAAGACCAAGACCAAGACCAAGACTTTTAAAAACGAACTCGAGTGCACTCGAGACCAAGACCTTGGTCTCGAGGACAACAAGTCTGGGTGGGGTTAGACGTGAGAATTGCAGAAAAAATACTGGGGGTTAGACTTTGATCTATGTGGAGTTGAATATTATATTCGGATTTTGCAAACTGATGTCAGCAAAATATGAAAGCAGCAGATTTCAACGCTAGCAGTCATAGGCGTCCGCAGAAATTTTTCTAAGGGGCGAAATTTTTCTAGGTGGACAAAATTTTTCAAGGGTGGTAAAATGACGCTTTTGCAGAGTGCTATTCATGAACACAGAAAACGTGACAACTTTCAAAATCCAGGGAGCAAGTGCCCTTGCTCCACTCCGGATACCCATGCTAGCAGTTTTGCAAGTCGAACTCGAATCAAAATCAATGCCTTTCTTGAGAAAATTTAAAAATGCATGCATGATACACCATGGAAATTTCTTCACTTTATCAGAGATTCAGAATTAAATAATGCTAAATCACACTAGCACAACTGAGGGGGTTGGAAACGACCCCCTGCGGTGTGCAATGAAGACTTAACTGTAGGGTCCTATGAAGGCCTAGGGTGTTGAACCCCATCCCCAGACAATTCTCACCCTGCTTATTCCCCCTCTTCGTAATTATCAACACCATCTTCTTAATAGAATGCATAAATTGACTTTACCAAACAAAGACAACAACTATATCCCCTGTATTCTCTATAAGAACTCTTACTAATAGAGCACACTCTTTCTCTTATAATGTAGCCTACCAATTTGCGGCATGTCAGTTTGTTTTCCTAGGCAAACGAATATTGTATTGTATTGTAAGTGTTGCTCATGTCCTGCTGCTGATGTCTTCGTCAAATTGAAACTTGAAAAAGCGATTAAAACAACAAGAAAATATTAAGTGAACGAAGTCGCTAGCAGTCGATAGCTTAGCGACTGGTTTCGACTTGAGGCCTTAACGGCGGCGGCGGCGGCGGATGGCGGCGGCGCCGGGGACTAGTGGGGGTTGAGGAGCGAGTTAAATGAAAGAAGAAGACAGTTAGTCTTAGTCATTCAGCCGGGCAGGGACAATGCATTCGGTTAGTTTAGATACAAAAAAAGAAAGACTGGAGATGGGACGATAGTGTGAGGGGGTTTCCTTGTCGGGATTAGCTTTCTGAGGAGGGGAGTGGCAAGAGAGTGCTAAAGATGCGGTGTGGAAGCGATCAGCAGAGACAGAGACTGATAATTTTGGTGATGATAGGACTGATGACAGAGGCACAGTCTTTGAGAAGAGAGGTGGGAATAGGATCGAGTTCCCATTATTTGTTTGGGAGAGAATTTATGAGGCGTGCCACTTCTGATTCAGAGGCCTGAAGAAGAGTAAGGAGAGAAGACTAGAGAGGCAGGAGGATTGGGATTTATATGAAATTGTAATTATAATTAGTAACTTTTTTTGCGCCGGTGTCTAATGCACAAGGCATCAACCGATTGAAAACAAAATTTCTTTTTATCTTCAATATCTTCAATATGAAACAAATTTGCATGTAAGCCAAGCGCCCCATTTCATACGCATTAACGTAACACCGAAAGCCTCTGCTGACTGTCCAGACCAGCTGTGAAAAAAAAAATTTCGGATTTTGGTTTTAAAGAAAAATTTGTATTTAAAAAAAATAATAATTTCTCATTTTTGTAGAAGTTATTTTAACAACATTGATTTAATGATTTTTAATTTTCGGAAATCGCAACTGAATTAAACTGAGTTGGAGCTCTTGTTCATGCCATTTTTCATGATTTGTTTATCCGAAATCCGAAAATCTTAAAAACAACCAAAACAACAAAAACCATTTTAAAAACCATCAAAAAACAACTTTTCATCTTGAAAAAACTTGGTTTTGGCACCTCTCGTCCTGACCCTATCCCCCCCAATATTTTGGACAAGTTTACGCCAGTGACTAGAATGACAGATTAATATGGGCGCTAATCACCGTACCGCAGACTCGGCAATTTTACTTTAAAAGTAGTTGGGCCTAACAGTGATATTGGTGATTGTAGCGTTTGTCTTGTATACTGTATTTATGTATTAATGCAATGATTAAAGTTAACTAATTTGACGACATCTACAGGAGTTTATTAGATATATATAATCAGATTATTTAATGCTTTGGTTTAATATCTGTACTCAATGTGATGTGACATAACATAGCAGCCAAGGGTGAAATTCGTTCGCACAATGCATCGTAGCTACAGGGATAAGGAGGGTCGATACTGGGAAAGCAAGATCAAGTCCAGTTCCGGAGACCCGAGACGATTATGGTCCACCTTCAAGGACTTGTTAGGGAGCACAGGAGCTTCCTCCTCGACGGCTCCTCCTCCGTTCTCGGCCAACGAATATGCCAACTTCTATGCCACTAAGATCGATGCTGTTCGTCGGGACACCGCTGATTCTCCTCCGCCCTCGTTCTCCTCGACTGAGTTCTCTTTGTCCACCCTTGCTCCGGTCACTGAGTCTGAGCTTCGCCGGCTCATTCTTGCCTCGCCTGCCAAGTCGTCGGAATTGGATCCTCTTCCGACCTTTCTCATCCAGGAGCAGTTGAAACTCTCCTTCCGTAGCTGGCGATTCTTTGTAACTCTTCTCTACGTGATGGTATCTTGCCGGCTTCACAGAAACGTTCCATCATGATGCCTACCCTGAAACAGATAGGCTTGGATCCCTCTAGCCCTTCGAATTTTAGGCCAATATCTAATGTTAGTTTCATCTCTAAACTAATTGAGAAACTTGTAGCTTCTCAGGTACTGAGCTACCTAGACTCTAATAACCTTCTACTCTGCCCTCAGTCGGGTTTCCGCAAGGGACACTCTACTGAGACCCTCCTTCTTAGTCTTCTTAATGATGTTTACAGTGCTATTGATCGCTCTCAACTTACTCTTCTTGCACTTTACGATGTAAGTGCAGCCTTCGACACGGTAGATCATGATCTACTGCGTCGCCTTTCTACCTCCTTTGGTATCTCCAACCTACCTCTACAGTGGCTTTCGTCATACCTATCTGACCGCACTTCGTCTACTGTCTTCCACTCCTCACGTTCCCCTTGGATTCCTGTACCTGTTGGCCTCCCCCAGGGTTCTGTGCTTGGCCCTCTTCTTTATATCCTCTTTACTGCTGACCTGGAATCTGTTCTTGCTGCAAGTGCTCTTTCTAGCCATTCTTACGCTGATGATCTCCAATCCTACCTGCATTGCTCTGCACGGGATGCTCTGAGTGCTGTTCGCTTGATGTCTCGTGCAACTGACACTCTGTCTGCCTGGCTTTCTTCCAATCGGCTGAGACTTAATCCTCTTAAGACCCAGTACATATGGCTGGGTACCCGCCAGCAGTTAGCAAAACTTGACCTGACCCTTTTGACTGTTGAATTTCCTCTAATATCATTTTCTACCTCTGTCCGGAACCTCGGTGTCATTCTTGACCAGGAACTAACCTTAACTAAGCACCTCTCTTCTCTGTCTCGCTCCTGTTTCTACCATCTCCGCCAGCTTAGGTTGTTGCTCTCTCTCTCTCTCTCCCTCATCCTCTGCTGCTTCAACTCATCCATGCCTTTGTTTGCTCTCGTTTAGATTATTGCTCGTCTCTCTACACCGGTCTTCCTCAAGCCAGCCTGTCTTTCCTCAAGAGGGTCCTTCGGTCTGCGGCGCGCTTTGTTGGCTCCATACCTCGCTATGGTAGTGTATCCTCCTACATGCATCATACTCTTCATTGGCTTCCCATCCGGCAGCGTATCCTGTATCGGCTTTGCTCTCTCGCCTGGCAATGTGTTTTGGGTATGGCTCCTTCCTACCTATGCTCCGTTTTTACTCTCTCTTCTTCTCGGGTCGCTCAGCCCTCCGTTCCTCTTCTCGGGGCGACTTTATAGTCCCATATGCCCGCACTGCTACTATGCAGCGCCGAGCATTCTCTGTCGCTGGTCCAACTGCGTGGAATGACTTACCATCTCTCCTTCGCCTATCTCCTCGTACTCACCCGTCTTCTTTTTACGCTCTGTTGAAGATTTTTCTCTTTGATCAGGCCTGGCTTGGGAGTGCCTCTGAGTAGAGCCCTTGAAGAGGCGCTATATAAATTCCATGATTGATTGATTGATTGAAGCAAGACGAGGTTAACGCATTACACTGAATTAGGCATAAAATCTTAAATCTGGCTGAAATTCTCGACATAGCGACTTTTTAGTCAGAATTTGTGGATACTCTGTCGCTATGTTAGCTTTGTGATAATTATTACGTTTCGGCTACCGGTGACTGTCCCCTCTACCTGTGATGTTGAGTTACAATTCTGACTGACGTACTTCTCTAGTCACAATTTCACTAATTTTATTTACAGAGAAACGAGCAAGTTTCGTTTTAATATAGCCTTCGAAATGCTCTGTTCTTTTTCTTTACGATATCTGTCAGAAATTCAGAAAAAAAGTTAAATTTCCAGACAATCGCTGAACTAAAGATTCGTAGCATGTTCAGAAATTCACTGCAATGCCCGATATAGAAAAGGTAATTGGAAATGGATCTAAGCTTACCTTCTGCGCAGGGCAGCCGGGTCTTGAGGAACCATCACACGAGAACTTCCCAGAAAGTACTGTCCAGAAATTGCCCTTGTATGCTTATATTTGTATAAATTTATCGCGATCTGCAAGTTATTGCAACTATATCCTACACCCAAGTTTAAATTTCCAGCAACTGATTGCAACTGTATGGCAGATTACGGGCCATCCGCGTTGTGGTCTCGACTTATTATAATTGTTAGTGCTCATGTACTTAGTGTCTCTTCAACGAAACTTATGGGACCATCTATATATCACGTACGCAAAAATATCATATTTTCATGCCCCTCTCCCATGTTGCGCCGCATACATTTTGTGGACCTCCATGCGTACGTACAGCTAAGCTTCTCTAACCCCCTTTTACAAAAGTTAATTGGCTACAGTCATCCATAAGATGTTTATTTTACCGTAAGCTTTTATGTTAATAGTTTCTATATTGCTACTTTGTCAGTAGTTAGTCCCCGGCACCGCCGCCATCCGCCGCCGCCGCTAAGCCCTCAAGTCGAAACCAGTCGCTAAGCTATCGACTGCTAACAACTTCGTTCACTTAATATTTTGCTTGTTGTTTTAATCGTGGTTTCCAAGTTTCGATTTGACAAAGACATCAGCAGCAAGACATGAGCAACACTTACAATACAATAGGCCTATTCATTTGTTGAGGAAGACAAGCTGACATGAAACAACTTGGTACATTATAAGAAAGAGTTTGCTCTATTAGTAAGAGTCCATATAGAGAATACGTGTAATATAGCCTAGTTGTTGTCTTTTTTGGTAAAGTGAATTTATGCATTCTACTACGATGATGGTGTTGATGATTACGAAGAGGCGGGAATAAGCAGGGTGAGATTGTCGGGAGGTGGGGTTCAACCCCTCTAGTCTTTTTTAGGACTCCCACAGTCAAGTCTTCATTGCACACCCAAGGGGTCGTTTCCAACCCCCTCAGTTGTGCTGGTGTGATTTAGCATTGTTCAATTCTGAATCTCTGACAAAGTGAAGAAATTTCCATGGCGTATCATGTATGCATTTTTGAATTATCTCAACAAGGGAATTGATTTTGATTCGAGTTTGACTTGCTAAACTGCTAGCGTTGAAATCAGCTACTTTCGATGACATTCAACTCCACATGGATCAAAGTCTGGACTCCGGTCTTTTCTCTACAATTCTCACACTGGGGATAAATGCTGGAGCACATGATTCTCGGTATCTGCTACTGCGTGAAAGAGGCACACATCACCAGTTTCAGCCAACTGGTTGACCGCAAGATCGGATACTTCTTTAAATCCTCGCTTCATTCGATATATCAAGCGCTCAATTTCACGAATTTACATTAACATTATTTTCACATTCATCGGTTTGTCCCGTCAGCATGCCCACGTGGAGCGGAGCCCATATTCCCATATTGGACCCGTATAGATTCAATATGGATTCCATCTAATGCCTACGGAATGACACGGTCAGTACAGTATGCTGTAAAATGCATTATATTGTTACTGTAGGTAATCAGGTAATCCAAATAGACATACCTGATTACCTGAGAAGTCGATAGAAAGTCGCTAAGTTAGTCGATAAGTCTAAGCGACTTAGTCAGTCGATAAGCATTCGACCTAGTCGACTAAGTTAGTCGCTAACTCATCAAATCAGACGCTAACTCCTTAGCGACTGAATCCGGGTACTATCAGTAGGTGGCGCTGTGGTGTCTCGTTCACAGCACAGAATAACTGCACATGGCTTTTATTATTTTTTATATAATGTTATAAAATGCCATCGGACGACTTCACTACAGGACAACACATAGTTATAAATAGACTAATGTGGACGTCATAATTAGAAATTTAGTTTGCGTATGGACACATTTTGTCGAGACACCCCTCGCCATACGCACCCCGTACGCAAGATCGCCTAAATCCGATCACCCTCCCTCTCATTGGGTACGTAATATATGGATGACCCCTATCCGAGTTTCTCTCGACCTGACTATAATACTAGACCGCGATTGCACAGAATACAGGTTTCAACCCCTTGCGAAATAGAGGCATAGAAAAGAAAAGAGCGTATATATAGAGTACATACCTAATATGGTTTCCAAGCTCTGTATGTCCGAGTAAGATAAACGCTTTGGGATGTTCTATGCCTAACAGCAGTGGCGTAGCTAGGATTTTACCATAGGGGATGCGTAATGCGAAGCAGTAGTCTTCAGAGAACCTAAACATAGGTTGGTTTATAGGGCGATCTCAATGCAGAGGCAGAGAATTTTAGACAATCAATACTCTCTTATTTAACAGATTCACAGCGTAACGTTCAAGGTTGAAGTAAAATATGGCATTAGCAATGTTTCAAGAAGTGAAGCACATGACTTATGCACGGCTTAAAGAGCAAATCAACAGACTTAGTAATTGGTTTGCTTTATGGCTCAGCTAATTAAACACTTAGCCTGTGTCCTTGTCTAATCTTTTTAGGTTGAACAGAAACGTTGTAAACATGTATTTGTTGAGTCACAATCAACTTGTCTTAATTTGTCATGTCATGTGAACTAAAGGCAAAATACCCTCCACGATAAAGTTCTTTGCAGTTTATCTTACTCGAGATGCGACAGTTTTATTAATTATGGTTAAATATGGAAGAACAAGTCAATACATAATGACACCAAATTACGAATGATGAAGGCATTGGCATGGCCGACAGCATCATACAGATGCGAGGCCTGGACGCTAAGGAAAGAAGAAGAGAAACGCATCCAAGCGTTCGAGGACAAGTGCGTCAGAAAATTGCTAAGAATTCCCTGGACAAAAAGGATGACCACCGAACAAGTACACACGCTGGCGAGGACCAAATGCGAACTGCTGAATAACGTCCGAACCCGCAATCTACGGTACTTCGGACACATCATAGGGCAGCCGAGGGACAACATCGAAGGCAGCCTCGTGACGAGTCTTGTAGAAGAGGTTCGCAACCGCGGTAGACAAAGAATATCGTATAGATTGACAACAGTATAGGATGGATTGGACTATCTGAGACCAGGCTAATGGTTGCAATACGAAATATATGAAACCCTGGACAATGTTGACCCATTCCTTTAGCCTACCATGGCATAGCAACGACAGCGACATGACATAATTTATAACATTTGTTGATACATAATCAATTTGTCATAATTTGTCATGTCCTGTAGACTAAAGCCAAATATCCTCCACAATAAAGTTCTCCGCAATCTATCTTACTCGAGATGCGACAGTTTTATTAACTATTTGCTATTCATTTACAAAGACATACGAACAGTAGGCCTAGCTAAGCTAGAATAATTTTTCTTATCATACGGTGAATGTTATCATAGGCCTACGCACTGTCTTTCTAACTTTCTCAATACTACTTTCTTCTTTTAACAGATTCACAGATTTTAAAGTCTGAGGCTTGAGTAAAACGCAATAACAATGTGAAGCAGATTTACTTGTAGGATACTTTAAAAGGCAACAACAACTGCTATTCTGAATTTAGAAGTTCCTTTCCATCAGTTAACTGAGTCTTAGTTTCTCTGTTTCAAGAAAGCTTTAGCCGTCGATTTTTGTTTGCTCCTAATCGATAAATAACGTTATCAACACTGGTTGTCCTATCATGTGATTGTAAGCTATAACCAATCCCTAAGTATTGTCGACGGTCAATCTTGAGCAGAAATAGGTTTTAAAAATTTTCATGGCTAAAAAGGTACGTTCTGGAGTTGCCGTTGTTACAGGTAATTCATTCATTGCAAGAATTTCTATAGCGCCCTTTCAGTGTATCTACTCAGGAGCTCTCCCGACCCAGCCTCGAATTAAACGAACAGTCTTAAGATTGGAATAACACGTATCAGAACCCTAGGCAACAAGCGCAAAGCCAAAGGTACGCATAGCCCATTTCAGAGAGAAGGGCCAACAACAGATAAAGCGCGTTGCCCTCTGATAGAGGTTCGTGCGTGGGGACATGAAGCTCACCTTGCGTGGAGGAGCGGAGAGAACGGCGGCACCGCACATCCAGGGTTGAACGACAAAGCTCCATCAGATAAGAATATCGCTCCGCCCCGGAGCGATATTTTTACCATATTTGCAACATTTGCCACTTGACAGGGGGTGCGTACGCACCTTGTATGGCTACGCCCCTGCCTTACAGGCCCTTGGCCGACGTCCCTAAGGCCTTGGGCATGTCGGCCAGATAGACAGACAGACGCATATATATAGACAGCCGATGGGACCCATGTAGGCACTATATGGGTCCCATATGGGAATATGGGCATGCTGCAAGGGTTTCTGCTACGTTTCCAAAATTCATATTGCCCCGTACACAAATTTGTGCGGGCGCCAATGTCAATAAAGAAATTACAAATTCTGCTTTGATAGAATGTCCACCTGGCGGCGAATCCGGAAGAGAAGGTGGTTTCTGGAGCAGCCATCGTTGCAGAGTGGAGTGGTGGACAGCTGGAGTTGGTCGACATCAATTCTCTAGACGCGGCCTTTTGAAAATGCAGATAATAATAACAATAATAATAATAATAATAATAATAATAATAATAATAATAATAATAATAATAATAATAATAATAATAATAATAATAATAATAATAATCTGTTCTTTAATTAAGCGCCTGCAAACGCACTGCGCTGTACAGTGAACATACATATAGTAGAAACGGCAGCCACACAGGGCGCCTTACATGTACATACATGTACACTGTATAGTAGAAGCACATGATAACAGTTTTACAGGAGTCGAATATAACTGTTTAAGCGGCAGCCACACGGCGCCAATCATGGCCTACTATTCATTTAACCACTGCCACCTAGCGAGTGGAAGGCTGAATAAACCTTACGGGGTCTACCGGGTTCGATCTTGATACATTAAGCTCTTCGCCAGTGTGTTATCCATTACTCTACGCCCCCCCCCCCAGATGGAGACCTAATGCCACTAATTCCTCGCAACGCAAGACTGTAGTGCTTATAGAGTTATCAAATGCCTTGTTTGTGATAATTAATTTTATTATCTTAATTGAGTATAAGCAAGCTATTATTCGGCTGTGTTTTTCTAGGATTAAACGAAAAGCGGCACAAGCCCACTAACTGTGATAGCTTAAATGTGAGACCAAGTGACACGTGACTGACTAATTATGTAATCGGAAGTACGTGTACTGGTTACTATGGCAATGCTTAATAGAAACGTTAATAGTTTTGAATAAATCACTTGATTAAGCGTGGAAATAAATTGAACTGGACCATAGAGTTAATGAATGAGTTTGCGGACTTACTTAAGCGAGAAAGAGAATTAAAGGCTAAGGGTAATCGTAATCGTAATCGTAAACTCCAATTTTCTAAAGCGCCTCTCTAAAGCTAAGCGCAAAGCACTAGCTAATTCTCGAGCGCTTCGTCGTGTCCGAGGGATTGTCCAGAGATCGATGTTCACTGGATGTCTGAGTCCGGTTGCCAGAGAGACCAGAGGGGCAGAACAGCTGTTTACGAAACAGTAACATCCAATGAGTTCGGTGGATATAAATCTGATTGGTGAAACCTTGGTCTCGGCTAAACCCAGTCCTTATCTTTAGTGATCTATATGGACACGCTGCATATCAAGTCCTCCGCCACCTCTTTCCACCCCAAATACGTCGGACTTATTCCCTTCGCCCTCGTGCACATGAATATTCTCTTCCACCCAAAGATGACAAGAATTTCATCCCTCGCCTTTTGTTCGGAAGCATCCTCAATCCATCTGACAATAAGTTTAATAATAAACTGCTCTGCCTCTCCTGATCACTGGAAATCGGACTTGGACCTCTTTTGGACTACTCTCTGGAACCCCCTCTGATTTGACGTAGCGCTCGTGAATAGGCTGGAGCCCTGCGCTTGGCCTTCGAGTGGCGCTTTAGAAGTTTGGAGATTACGATTACGATCTGACTAATTCTCAAATCTCGCTACCACATACATTTCTTTGCCATAGCACTGGAAATATATACTTCATTATTTATTATTATTATCATTATTACTATTATCGCTTTAGACTGTTGTAAGCTGTGATACGGTGTGGCATTTTTCGTTGATTTATAATAAACGAATATACATATATAAGTAGTTTGTGTGATTTTGATGTTGTTACGGTGAACTGTTTGAAACAATATAATCAGATGTTTATCATAATTATTATGTCTGATGTTTTTGTTTATGTGAAATTAAATCAGTTTATTTCTCCAACCAATCACAAGAACAAGGGAAACAAAATGAATCAACATGTACTGGCTACACGAGAGGCCCAAAAGGGATCATGGATCCCGCTACACAGGGACACCTGAGTAATTTCAAGATGATGTAGGCCTAAAGAAGGCAGCCAAATGATTCTAAATCACAAGTAAATCCAAAGCACCTGGCTTAAAGAAAAAAAATGGAAAACAAAAAAGGAAACGAAGTAATGAGAAAAAAGTCGTTCATCAACCAAAACAGAAATGAAATATATGATCACAAACATAATAACGACAAGACAATGATCAGCAAATTAAGCCAAGTTATTTTCATGTATTAATATGGAGCACAGCTGTTTTTTAAAGATGGACAGACTAGGAGAGTGTCCAGTGACGTTGGGGATATTATTCCATATTAAGGTACCAGAAGATTTAATAGAGAATAGCCGAGTATTAGTGCGAGAAAAATTTCGATGATAGGATTCTAAGTTTCTAGTATCATGAGAGTGGAGGAGATGCGTCGCCCGATGTTCAGACCTGCACCGGAAGGACTAAGTACTAAGTAAGTAGCATCATAAGAGTGAATGCTGGAAGTGCAACAAGAAACTTGAAATACCATCGATAGTAAATTATGATCATAGCGGTACATAAATTCACCAATTTGAACAAACCTTTTCAGTTCAACCCTTAATAATCCAAAATCTGAAAAAATGTGACATGTGTGTGATCCACATGGAGACCTAGCCAAGAAGTGAACAGCACGTTTTTGCAAAACAGTTAATTTATGGAGTCTAGATTTGTAGGCAGAGGCCCATACCATGTTACAATACGAAAGGTAGGAGTAAATAAGATTCAAATATTTTTTGCAAATTTAGCAGAAATACTTTTTATGTGTTCTGACTACGTTAGATGTTGATCAACATAAACTCCCAGAAATTTAGTCGAAACAACTTTAATAATAGGAACACTATTAACGAATAGGTCGGGACATGTCGAGGGACAGCTTTTCCTGGGGGATCTAACAGGAATAAGTTGGTTTTATCAATATTGTGTTAGTTTGTTTGCACGAAACCAATCTGCGACATGGGTCAGCTCAAGGTTAACTTTGAAATAATGTATCCAATGAACTATGGGAGCAGAAGACATTAGTGTCGTCAGCAAACAAGATAAAGAACTGGAAAGGAGGAACACTGAGGAGGTCATTTATGTAAATGAGAAACAACAAAGGGCTATAGTTCGAGCGTTGAGGAACACCGAAATTAATAGTGTGCTTGGCAGAGAAGGCTCCATTACAGCAAACGAACTGCATACGATTCTTGAAATAACTAGTAAACCAATTAAGTTGGGTATCACGTATGCCACAAATGTCTAATTTTTAAGGAGGATCCACAGTATCAAACGCTTTGGCAAGGTCGATTTGATTTGATTTGTTTATGTCAATTACTCAATGTAGTGTAACTCACTTTTCAACCAAGTCCGACGAGGCTCTATATGTATCCGAAAAGTGCAGAATTGATGTCCCATGCTGTTTTTTTTGTTTTTTTGATAATTTCTTCAATTTTTTTGCCTATCCTTCACAGAATGAGCAGATTAACATTTCCCATCTAAATTTCCAAAAATCTAGCAGCTAAAACAGCTTCTAGATTTTGGATATTTAGAAATAAATTTCTAAATGTATACAAAATATCACTACCATCCTCTGTCCGAGACGGTGTACAATGCATTAAATTCAGCTTTTACGCAAATTTATTCCATTACAACCTGTAACAAAGGTATATTATTTTGATTAATTAGTAGCTAGCATATGCAATAATTAAACATTTAGGCTCATTTTCATAATATTTATTTCTTTTTGGACCTATTTATACTTGTCCATAGAAATAAGCATCATAGCCATCTCAATTTTTGGGAAGCCTATTACTTTTAGAGAATGTGCTTACTTACTAAAAGAAAAACACCAGGAACAAGATATTGGTCAACTATTAATGGAATCAAACAGATTTGTGCTGAAATTCATAATGTTTTTTTTTAAATTTAAGTTTGTGTGTTCCAAATTACAAAAAAGTAAATTTCTGTTTCATTACCATCTCGTGTTGTATTTCCTGGTTTAAGTAGATTAAAACATTGCTAACTTATTTTATTTACCGCTTTTGTCGAACTGATTTAAATTACTTATCTGATAGAGTAATTCAAGTGAAAATATTTGACGGCTGTCATAAATTTCATCATTTTGTCATTACCATCCAGCGGTTGTTTTTCATCATTACCATCCGTATACATCAGATTTCTGCTAATTTCTCATGACAGTCGTATCTTGCCACGGATGGTAATGACGCATTGCTAAGAGTGAATTACATGTATTTTTTGTGAATTATTTGATATAACAATAAATTGCATGTATTTAGAATTTACTAGCAACTCTTAAAATGTTGTTCAACTTGTATATAATGCATATAGCGTACAGTTATAGCTAATGCTGCACAGATTTTTTTCTGCAGCTAAAAATAATATTACTTTTTTTTAATAATTTCGAAAAATGTTTTAATTTCTTGACACCAGACTAATATATTATGTGAAGGAAAGGCCTGTTGTATTCCTACTTAATGCTGGTATCATCTACTTTTAGGAAATTCCCATTTTATACGCACCAGAGGAATATTTCAGGTCCCTGTGATTAAATATGATTACACAAAAAGGCCGGACTGTAATGAAAAAAGAGGAGTTTTGACTTTATAAATTCTGAACAAAAATTAACTTATGATTAAAAATATAGTGGATTTCTTTCAAATTAGTTAAATTTAACTATGTATATGACTAAAAAAACACTTGCAACCAATTTTGGGGAAAACATTTTTTTGTTTTTTGGAGACGAAATTTGTAACATTTCAGATAATGACCCATATATGTATTATGGAATACGTTACCTCGAGACTTAGACGTGCGCTGGCAACGTTCCACTTGACTGGCAAAGGACATGGATTGCGAACGGAGCTGGAGATTGAGGTGATGTTCAGACTGGACGTCAACGGAATCCTTCAAGTAACGACCGTCCTTCTGTAGCTGCATATATAGCAACCTGCGATATGATGAGCTTCTCGGCCTCTCTTTGCCTCTTTTCCGCAAACGCCTGAAGACTATTTTCTTCGATCGTGGTTTCATTGTGTTAGGTCGGGAGCGCCTCTGATGAGTCTCTCTTGAAGTAGCGCTATATAAATCCAACAAAACCTATCACCGTCAGTGAAAGCGAATCCAGGAGGTTCGCTCGCGCTTGAGGATGTGTTTGCTATGACCGCTGAAGAAGATAGATTTGAAGAAGCGCGTCACAAGGTCAGGACTGAGGACACAACGAAAGAGGAGCTCGAAGGCGTTCTCTATACTCACTTAAGAACAAGACAGAAGGCACAGCTAAGCTATCTGGAAAAGAGAGAGAAAGAGAGAGAGAGAGAGAGCAATGTGGAGAAGGAGAGAGAGAAAGAGAGAGACAGAGAGAGACAGAGAGAGAGAGAGAGAGAGAGAGAGAGAGAGAGAGAGAGAGAGAGAGAGAGACAGACAGACAGACAGACAGACAGACAGACAGACAGACAGACAGACAGACAGACAGACAGACAGACAGACAGACAGAGAGAGAGAGAGAGAGAGAGAGAGAGAGAGAGAGAGAGAGAGAGAGAGAGAGAGAGAGAGAGAGAGAGAGAGAGAGAGAGAGAGAGAGAGAGAGAGAGAGAGAGAGAGGGAAAGAGAGAGAGAGAGAGCAATGTGGAGAAGGAGAAAATAGAAGAGGAGCTTGAGAAGCAGATCAGATGGTTGGAAAAGAACGAGGATGCTGTCGCAGAGGACTTCACTGCACAGAAGAAGAAACTGGAAGAGGTCGTTCAGCGAACACTTAAACTGACAACATGGCAGGTCAGATTCTCCTACAGGATGTACCCGAGGCATACAAGGGAGGTCGGATTTAAGCAATATAGCAACACCAATTTCCCGGAGATTCTACAGGGAATCGAAGAAAGAGAACTGGACTTGAAATCGTGAAATCAGACAAAGTATAGTTGGCTCAGAAACGTTTTCTACAGAAATGATCACTGCAAGAATGACACCATGTTTTAGAGGTCTATAGAGAAACACGAGTGACCAATTCCGCCAGTGTATAAACAACACCTCTTACTACGCATGGCATTGTGTTGCCATAAGAGGATGTCCTTCGGGAATCGCTACAAGTAACTCCTGCGATTTATTTTAATCTATGTTACGGAAAGAGGCGTGGCCTGCGTGATTGGCCCGCCTGACTGGCTTACGTGACTGGCCTCCATGACCGGCCTACTTGAATGGCCTACATGTGTGATTGGCATGCGTGACTGGCCTACGAGACTGGTCTGCGTGGCTCGGCGTCCTTGATAGGCGTTTTGTGGTCACAATCCAATTTCTTTCTTTTTCTGTAGAGGTCATTTGTGTTACTTGGGCGTCGAATGAAGAAGGAAAGTAATATGCGACCAGAGGTACAAGCAGGGCAGTGAGCGACCCAGGCCAGCCATTCTATAGGGCCGACGAGGGAATGCGTTGACGAAACTGATATTGAGACAGAGACAGGGAGACAGACATCGAGTGACAAAGACAAAGACATTTAGAGACAGACAGTGAGTGACAAAGAGACATACATTTAGAGACAGACAGTGAGTGACAAAGAGACGAACATTTAGACACAGACATTAAGAGACAAAGAGACAGAAACTGAGAGACAAAGAGACGGATATTGAGAGACAATGAGACAGAGATACATAAACAGACAGACAGAGTAAGAAACCAAAAGAGAGGCAGGCATACATACAGAGCCATCATATTAATTCCAGCTTGCTTCTATTGTTACTCGATTTAATCCAACAAATGTGAAACCCATTGCCACTCCTTAAAATCCCCATGTTCATCCGATGTCCCACGAACGGCTGGAAGCGACGCATGCACTTCGTACCACCACCACCACCAGCATCAGGTGCCTCCTTTCGGGCGCTTGGATCCCAAACTGGCATCATTTCCCCGGCGCATCTTCGATCATCTTCTCTGCAGACTTTATGAATTCAGTTGGATATAGTGGGACGAGGATGCTGCTGCTGCTGCTGCTGCTGCTGCTGCTACTGCTGCTGCTGCTGCTGCTGCTGCTGACCAATCAATGAACCGATTCAATGAAGCCCCAAAACAAATGACTTAATGCCATATTCTGTTTATGTAGCGTTAATCCCTGTCGGAGCGATTACGAGGCACACGAACGTAATGATGAGATTTCCGTTGGTGGAATTTAGTTAAAGCGAAGACGATGAAAGCCGCAAGAAACGTTTCCGCTTTCCTGCTCGTCCTGTTATAAAATCCACTCCTCTATCCACCCATCCGTCCACCCATCCAGGCGACGAGTGTGGTCCGGATGAGGAGGGGGAGGGTAGGAGGAGGAGGAGTAGGAGGAGGAGGAGGAGGAGGAGAAGGAGGAGGAAGAGGAGGAGGAGAAGGAGGGGAGGGATGTCGAGATCGGGTACATACTGTCATAGGGAAAAACGGATGAACGATTTGACAGATCGAGATTATCGAATTAACGAACAGAAGGAGGAGGGAAGGAAATACAAGAGGGAAGGAGGGAGGAAGTGAAGAAGGTTGGGAGGGAGGAAAGAAGAAAGGGAGTGAAAAAACAAGGAAGGAGTTAGTTGAGCAAGGGAGGGAGTAAGAGATGAAGCAAGGGAGGAAGGGAGTGAGTGAGTGAGGAAAGAAGGGAGGTAGGGAGGGTTGTAAGGAAGAAGGGCGACATCCTCTTGAGTCGTCTTCTGCGAACAACACACGTGCTGTTGTGCGCGAGGCATGATGATCTGATGCTGCGGTGGATTGGACAGAGAACCGGAAGAGTGGACAGGTGGTTGCAGGTGATAATCAGGCGTGGATCGGAGAGGAAGGAAGGAAGCCAGACGAGGAGGAAGGTAGAGTGGGATGCAGGGAAAGAATCGAGTGAGAAGGGAAGTAGAGAGGGAAGCAGGGAAGGAACCAGATCAGAAGGGTTGCAGAGATGGAAGCATGGAAGTAAGGAGGATACTGAGATTGCGAGAAGTATCCTGATTCAAGTTGTTCATCGTTTCTACTTCTCAGTCGTTGTCTCCCACCAGATGTCACTTTGGTTGTCTGTCTGCATGTCTGGCTCTATGGATGCAGACCAAAAAACTGGAATTGGTTGCCTAGAAACCCAGGATCTCCTTCTTCTTTCTTTGCCTCTTGAAGCGCTTGAAGACCATCCTCTGCGATTCTCGTTAGTTGCAGTGTGATTCTCGTTAACGTTAACGATAACGAAAATGTTCGTTAACGAACAAAAAATGATTTCGTTAACGATAACTATAACTATAACTAAAAATATCATTAACTATAACTGTAACTATAACGAAAATAACACTAACGAAAATTCATTGCTATTTTCGTTAATACGAATAAAAAAGTGCAATATCAACTAACGTGAGAACGATGAAAAATACACCCGTTAACGAAAGCAAAATGATTCCTATGTTCGCCTTGGATGTCGGTGAATATGGAGCGCTGTGTATTCATGAAGCTGAATGCACCCATTCGTCAAAGCTCTAAGCAAATTATTGTGTAACACGTCTTCATAATTCAGTGTGATTTTCATTAACGATAACGGTAACGAAAATGTTTTCGTTAACGAAAGCAAAATGATTTCGTTAACGATAACTATAACTGTAACTAAAAAATAATATTAACTATAACTGTAACTATAACTAAAATGAAAAACCATTAACTATAACTGTAACTGTAACTAAAATAAAATCTGCAAGGAGAATCACACTGGTTAGTTGGCTAGGTCGAGAGCGCCTCGGATGAGTTTCTCTTGAGGATGTGCTACATAGATGCATGTATGTATTCATACTGTATGTATGTATGTATGTATGTATGTATGTATGTATGTATGTATGTATGTATGTATGTATGTATGTATGTATGTATGTATGTATGTATGTATGTATGTATGTATGTATGTATGTATGTATGTATGTATGTATGTATGTATGTATGTATGTATGTATGTATGTATGTATGCATGCATGCATGTATGTATGTGTGTGTGTATGTATTTATGTATGTATGTATGTATGTATGTATGTATGTATGTATGTATGTGTGTATATGTATGTATGTATGTATGTATGTATGTATGTATGTATGTATGTATGTATGTATGTATGTATGTATGTATGTATGTATGTATGTATGTATGTATGTATGTATGTATGCATTTATGCATGAATATAAATATACATTATACATGTTTCTATGTATGTATATATGTATGCATGTATGTATGTAATGAA